>OZ004719.1:12413439-13125939 GCA_963924515.1 Vespertilio murinus | reverse complement strand
AATTCTCCCCATTTCATCCAGCAATTCCTGGATGGAACTGGAGAACATCATGCTGAGTGAAATAAGCCAGTCAATGAAAGAGAAACACCACATGACATCACTCATTTGTGGGTAATAAAGAACATTATAAACTGTTGAACAAAAAGATAGATATAGAGACAGTAAAGCATCAACAGAATGTCAAATTACTGGGTGGTGAGGGCATGTATGGGAGGGGGGAGGCAATGGTAAGATATGTACACAGATAATACCTTAATAAAAAACGAAAAGAATAAAAAAGACATTTCAATCATTGTACGGTTGATATTTGGCTCTACTGACTACTAATGAAGTTTGCCGACCACTGCCCTAGCCGGTTTGTCTCAGTGGATAGAGCATCAGCCTGCAGACCGAAGGGTCCCAGGTTCAATTCCGGTCAATGCCCGGGTTGCAGGCTCGGTCCAACGTGCAGGAGGCAGCCGATCCATGATTCCCTCTCATCATTGACGTTTCTTACTCTCCTCTCTCTTCCTCTCTGAAACCAATAAAAATGAATTTGAGCCGAAACCGGTTTGGCTCAATGGATAGAGCATTGGCCTGCAAACTGAAAGGTCCTGGGTTCGATTCCGGTCAAGGGCATGTACCTTGGTTGCGGGCACATCCCCAGTAGGGGGTGTGCAACAGGCAGCTGATCGGTGATTCTCTCTCATCAATGTTTCTAACTCTCCTCTCTCTCCCTCTCTGACACCAATAAGAATGTATCTGAAAAAAGCCACACAGCGGACACCGTGGCCTCGAGGCTGTACCACGGGCCGGCCTCCGTGAGACCAGGGCGGCCGGCTCGCCCACACTGGCAGGTGCCGGGGGAGGCACTGCCTCGGGGCCCAGCGCCCACGGGATTCCTCTTTTCGCTCCGGCTTTGCCAGGTCCAGGACGCGTGAGCCTCGGCCACTGCCCTGGCCCGCTCCGGCGGACGCCGGCCTTGCCGCGTCGGTGGCCGGTGGCAGCGGGAACAGCAGCAGGGCGGGCGGTCCCGTCCCTGCGCCGCGGACAATGGCCCGCTCTGTGGGCCGCTGGGGAGAAACGGCAAACAAAAGCCCATTTTCCTCTTCCACAAAAGCAGAGCTGCGGGAGACACGCAATGGCCACTTCCCCTGCCAGCGGACTTGAGTAATCGTGTTCTCTGGCGCTGACTCACTTTTTTTTTTTTTTTTTTTTAATGGGAGTGATTAATTATAAGCCAGCCCCGGGCAGGGCTGCCAGTCCGGCCTTCTTCCCGGCAGATTTCTGCGGGGCCGGGCGGCCCTGGGCCGAGGCACGCGGCCTCCGGGAGCACGCGGCGCAGGCCGGCCACAGCCCCCGAGCAGACCGCAAGGAGACCGACTTGCTGGGGTCAGAGTGGGCAGCTGCCCCCCGGCTACTCACCCCACCCCCCCGCCCCGCCCGGGCTCTGAGTCAGACCCCCCGACCTCGGGTGGGTCAGACCCTGACCTCGGGTGGGTCAGACCCTGACCTCGGGTGGGTCAGACCCCCGACCTCGGGTGGCCTCGGGCACGGAGCCCACGGCGTTTCTGTGAGGAGGAGGCAGGGGGTCCGCAGAATGCCCTCCCGCGTCTCTGCCCACCTCTCCCCAGGAGGAGCCACACGGTGTCTTTCTTTTCATCTTCCTGTGGTTTTCGAATTCTCTATAAGTTGTTTGTGTTACTTTTAATATATTATTTAAAACACACACACACACACACACACACACACACACAGAAACCACAGCCAAACCAGTTTGGCTCAGTGGATGGAGCGCTGGCCTGCAGACTAAAAGGTTCGACTCTGAGTCAGGGGCACGCACCTTGGTTGTGGGCACATCCCCAGTAGGTAGTGTGCAGGAGGCAGCTGATTCTCTCTCATCAATGTTTCTGACTCTCTATCCCTCTCCCTTCCTCTCTGTAATAAAATCAATATATTAAAAAAATAAAAAAACAACAAAAACCTAGCCAGGTCTGTCCAAGTTATTCTGTCTAGGGGAGAGGGCAGAGGGCAGAGGGCGGAGGGCGGAGGTGGACACAGCATGATGGGCACCAGGGAACAGGGATGGGGTGAGGGTGGATCCTTCTGAGCCCCTTCCCGGCCAGAGAGTAGTCTCTCCCCCCCTCTTTCTCTCCCTGTCTCTCTCTCTCTCTCTCAATCACACACACACACACACACACACACACACACACCCTTGCAGCGTCGGTGCGTCTGGCCTGACCCCCTGGCGGACAGAAGGTCACCGGTCCTCCCAACATGGACCCCCTGCCAGGAGGGCCACCGCGGGCCACAGGGGAGGGGCGCGCTCCCGAGAGCACCTTCCACGCCCCACACAGGGCCCCCCCTCCGCCTCGCCCCCCTCCCGGCCCGGGCTACAGGGGCGCGGCTGGGAGGGAAGAGAAGAGGCGGGGAGGGGAGGGGAGGGGAGGGCGGGGCGGGCCGCCCGGCCTGACATTTAGCAGAGAGCACGCCGGGTTAGCATTCGTGCGGAGCTGTGAGCGCTCGGTCTCCTCAGGCCACGGCGGCAAGCCTGAGCCTGTCTCAGGAACGCGCGATTCCCTGTACACTCACCACGTGTGCCCAAGGCCACGAATCCCCGATCCGGGAGCCAGAACCCGGTTCCTGAGCCTCGGCTCCGCACCGACCACCCACCTCTCCCCCTTCCCTGCCCGGCCTCGTCTGACCCCACAGATCCACGGAGGACGTGGAACCAACTCCCTCAAACTCAGGCCACCCTGAGATGAGGGAGGGCGTCGTCTGAGGGTGAAATCCTTCATCATGAGGGTGAAATCCTTCGGGGGGGTGGGGAGGGAGCCACTGGGACCCACCGGGAGGCGGGTCTGAGCTGGGCCGTGAGAGGGGAGTGGGAGTGGGAGAGCCGGAGCCGGGGGAATGGCTTTCTGTGAGGAGGGAGCAGCCCGGGCGTGGGACCCCGGGAGGGCGGGACCTGGTCCCCCCACGGGCGATAGCCCCCCGCGGGGACAGCCTGTCTGGATTGTCATTTAGCAGAAAGTACGGCTCTGAACGCGCGAGGCAGGTGGGCAGAGAGGACACGCCCGTGCTGTCCGAAGACCCGCATACCGCAGGCGTTTATAAAGAGTCCCGAAAAAATCGGGACTTTTTTAAAGGGAAGAGGGACAAATTGTTAAAAATCAGGACCATGCCGAAACCGGTTTGGCTCAGTGGATAGAGCGTCGGCCTTTGGACTGAAAGGTCCCGGGTTCGATTCCGGTCAAGGGCATGTACCTTGGTTGCGGGCACATCCCCAGTAGGGGGTGTGCAAGAGGCAGCTGATTCTCTCTCATTGATGTTTCTAGCTCTCTATCCTTCTCTGTGAAAAACCAATAAAATATATTTTAAAATATATAAATAAAAAAAATTTTTTAAAGCGGTCACCTTGGTGTATTCTTCCACTCGTGGATGGCTTTGGAGAGGAATGACAGCCCGGCCACCCCCCGGCCTCCGACAGCGTTCCTCCAGCTCCTCCTCACCCTCCTCCCTCCTCCCGCTCTGAGGGGAGGAGAACTTAGGTCCTCCTCACCCCGGCAACCTCCCCCCCCCAGCCTGGAGCCACACACCCCCTCCCTGCGACGCCTCTCAGGGGGGGGGGGGGGAGAGACGTGCCAGCTCGGCGAGTGCGGGTCCTCCCCGTTCCGGACCCACGCGGGGCTGCTGTTGTTCTGCTTCCCCCCGCTCCACGGTGACGCGCGGTGCCCTCGGCCGGAGGAACACACGCACCCGGAGACCTGTTTATTTCTCAACCCTCTCCCGACGGCGAAAACAAGCCCAGCTCCCGGCCCATTATGTAAGCCGCGGGCAGCTGCCGGCGGCCACTGGGGACACGGGCTTAGCACCCGCCCGCCGCTCCCCGCCCCGGCTTCTGGCAGAGACGCGGCCGCGGCCCCAGCCTCTCCGGGTGCAGGGACGCGGGCTGGGCCGGCAGAAGAGGCCACGGGGAAGGAAAGGCCCGGTCTCGGCGACACAGGGGGCGGCGGATGAGAGTCTCCGGGAAACGCGGGCAGAACGCGGTCCCACGGGGCCTGGGGCCTCGGACGCGTTCCCAGGGTCCGGCCCCTCGCCCGCCTGCCCAGCCAAGGGCCGACACCAACGCCCCGGCTTCCGAGGAAGTAATCACCACCATCAGAACAACCATTCCCGCTCGTTAGCACTCATTACCTCGCGCCTGTGCCCCCCACCCCGCTGAGGGGGGCCTGGCCCCCGGCCAGCGGTGAGTCTAGGAAGTTCGTTAAGGAACTTGCTCACCCACCGACGTCCGTCACACCCCCAGGGAGGGAGGGCGTCCACACCGGCTTCAGGGGGGCCGGGCCCAGCCTCTCTCTCTATGGGGGGGGAGCGGGGGGGCGGGGGACTCCAGCCCTGCCACCTGAGTCATATCTGGAGGGGCCGTGCCGGGAGCCAGGGGCCCAGCACCCTTGACCTGCCTCCCCCGCCCCCTCCCTTCAGCAGCAGCAGCACCCAAAGGGCTGGCTCCTCGGGGGAGCCGTGTGCCCCGGGGGAGCGGTGGGACCCGGGGGAGCCCCTATGTTCGTAGCAGCACAATCTACAATAGCTAGGATTTGGAAACAAGCTAGGTGCCTGTCAGCAGAGGATTGGAGCAGAAAACTATGGCACATCGACACAATGGAATACTATGCTGCCATAAAAAAGAAGGAATTCTCATCATTTGCAGCAACCTGGGTGGAACTGGAGAACATCGTGCTGAGTGAAATAAGCCAGCCAATGAAAGAGAAACACCACATGTCCGCACTCATTTACGGATAATAAAGAACATTATAAACTGATGAACAGAAAGATGGATATAGTGACAGTAAAACAACAAGCAGACTGTCAAATGACAGTGGGAAGGGGAGGGAGGTCTGGGGGAGATAAGAGATCAACCGAAGGACTGGTATGCATGCATGTAAGTACAACCAATGGGCACAAAACTCTGGGGAGGGAGGGCATGTATGGGAGGTGTGGGTGGGTAAGCTATGTACACAAATAATGCCTTAATTTAAAAAATGGTGGAAAGATTTTAAAAAATAAATAAACATTAAAGGGGGGGGCTGGCTCCTTAAAAGGGCCCCACCGCCGACTCTCACCAGCTCACCCGCCCCCTCCCCCCGAACCCCCAGAATGCTTCCTGGGCCTTTAGGGAGAGGCCAGGCCTCGGGGTCGAAGCGGTGGCCACGTTCGGGAACTCGGCTCCCTCAGCCCCCCTCCTCGGATCGCCGCTCCCCTCCCGCTGGCGTGTTCGCGCTCCTGTGCCTGCTTGTATCTGCCTTGTAGCGGGCGGTGCCGGTGTTTACCCTGGCAGCCTCCCCTCCCCTCCCAGCCAAGGCCTGTGCGCCACGTGGAGGCAGGGAGCCAGGCGCTGCTGGACCCACAGAGAGGTAAGGCTGGCCCGACTCGGAGACCAGCGGATGGCCCACTCAGGAGAAAACACTGACTCCAACTCCGACTCCTCCACCTCGGCCTCCCCCTCCTCCCTCCTCCTCTTCCTCCCCTCCTTCTCCTCCTCTTCCTCCTCCCTCCTCTTCTTCCTCCTCCTCCTCCTCTTCCTCCTTCCTTCTCCTCCTCTCCCTCCTCCTCCTCCTCCTCCTCCTCCTTTTCCTCCTCTTCTTCCTTCCTCCTCCTCTTCCTTCCTCCTCTTCCTTCCTCCTCTTCCTCCCTCTCCTCCTCCTCCTCCTCCTCCTCCTCCTCCTCCTCCTCCGGCCACATCAGAGCATCATCTGGCTCCGGCCCAGAAGGTCTGGCTGGATCACCGCTCGGAGATTGTAAACTAATTAGAGGGAAAGATATCTGAGGAGGGCAAACAACCCAGCCCCATGCCGCACCTCGCCCGGGAAGCAATGAAAAACAGAGACGTCCAAGCTGGCGGAGGAGCAGGTGTGAGGAAGGGCACCGCGGCCGTCCACCCAGCGGGGTGCACGCCGAGGCTGCAGGTCTGACCCCCGGTCAGGCGCCTCCAGGAGGCAACTGATGGATGTTTCTCGCTCCCATCGATGTTTCTCTCTCCCTCCCCCTCTCCCCTCCTCTCTCTCTCAAAAACCAATAAAAACAGGAAGAAGAAGAGCCGGGTGCCTCCCATGGACACACAGGGGACTCGGGTCCAGAGAGGGGCCGGCCCACGGGGCGCGTGCGCAGCGAGGGGCCGCTCTCCGGAGGCTGAGGGGCCAGAGAGACTAGCGCCCGGGCCGGGTGGTTCCGAACGCTGGTCAGCGCAGCACCCGGACGTGCCGAGGGCGTGGGTCCGACCCCGGGTCGGGGCACACACAACTGACTCCACGGGGAAGCCAGGCCAGGCCTCCTCCCTACGTACGGGAAACAACACACCAGTGTCTCTCTCCCTCTTCCTCTTCCTCTCCCTCTGAAAATCAGTCCATCAGTAAGAACGTAGAAGGAAGTCCTTTATAAGGAAGAAAAAGGGTGACTCGGGTCAGCCTGCCCCTCTGACAGCGGAGGAGGGGAGCCGGTGACAGCTCCCGCCCCGGAGCCGGAGGCCATGCAGGGGGAGGGGCCGGAGCGCCATGCAGCGGGAGGGGGGCAGGGGGCTCCGTGGGGGGCCCTGGGCCCGCGGCCTTCACGGAGGGGCCGGTCTTCCCATCCCGGAGCCTGGCCTCGGAGCCCGCCCCCGGGCCAGAGAAGAGGGTCGAACACACAGACGGACCCACAGAGCCCCCGGCCTTCACCAGATGCGAGCGAAAAGCCCTTCTTTGCCGCTCCCCCGGCCACCTGCCCTCAGGTCTCTCCTAACGATGTGCCCCCAGGAGCCAAGTCAGCCCTTCCCTCCCAGCCCAGCCCGGGGCCCTCGCCGAGCCGGGTCTCCCCACAGACCACCGCAAGCACCACCAGAGCGGAGATCTGTGCCTCACGGAGCCCCTGCCCCCCACGGGGCCCCCTGCCTCCCACGGAGCCCCCTGCCCCCCACGGAGCCCCCTGCCCCCCACAGAGCCCCCTGCCCCCCACGGAGCCCTCTGCTCTGAAACCAGCAGGCCCCGGGTCGTGCCAGGGTGTTTGGAGGAACAAGGCGCCCTAAGGTAACCCACAGCGGCGGGGGCGGGGGGCGGGGGTCGGGAAGAGACCTAACGTGACCCACAGCGGCGGGGGGCGGGGGGGCGGGAAGAGGCCATCGCAGTCGGTCAGTGACCACGATCAGGCCCACCAGCCAGCGGCGGCCACTCCTGAGCAGCGGGCACCGGGAGCCGCCTCCGGGGCTATCTGCACGTTCACCTCCAGAGGACAGCCACCACCCACCCGGGCACCTCCATTCTCGCTCCGGCAAGAACGTCGCCGCCCACCGCCCGCCACCAACCCAGCGGAGCCAACCCCGCTCCCCTCCCGGTGGACTCCGCACCGTCCCAGACCGGCCCGTCACCTCCCCGCCCCCCGGCCGACAGCCAGGGCCGGTTCTTCCCACAGCTCCACCCTCTTCGCCCCCCCAGACACGGGCCCGAAGGCGCGGGGGACCAGGACCAGGCCGGGGCTCAGACTCCGAGCTGGGACCTGGCCCTTTCCCGACAGGCCTCTGGCTCCATCAGCACTTCCTTTCATGAGAGCTTTGTGTGAGAGGAGTCTAATCCCTCAGTGTGTTTACCTTTCCTTCGGGCCTCCATTCACATACCCCCTTCTCGGTGAGCACACACACACACACCCCGGATAATGTCAGCTCCGCGTGCCCGTCCTCACCGTCCTCACCGGGGGCACACGGCTCCTGCCTCCCTCCCCAGCGTACCTTTCCCCTCCGCATCCCTCACCACGGCGCCGCACCTGGAACCTGCATCCCCCGGCAAACGAAGCTCCAAGGAGCCAGGGGCGTCTGTCTGTCTGCTCTGCTCACGGCGGTGTGTCCAGAGCTCTTAGAACAGGGCCCGGGACACCGGAGGCGCCGAGACTGTTTTCCCACGTGGATGAACCACCAGCGACAGGCACGTGAGCACGCGGGCTGCACCGGAGGCCTCTGTATACACCCGGCAGCCCGTCCTGGTCCTCAGAAGCACCGAGAGGAAGCTCCGTGCTCATGTGCTCTGGACGGGGACGGGGGTCTCTGAGCGGAAGGTTGCTCCTCGCCCACGTCCACGTCCACACGTTTCCCCCGGGGGGGCTGGGGAGGGGGGCCTTGGCCACGACCCGCACACCAGGAGCTGTGCTCAGGCGGAGGGAGGAGGGAGGATGGAAGCCGGGCCAGAGAGGGGCCAAGGAAGACCCACAGAGCCTCTGGGAGCTCCCTCGGACCAGGGCTGGCCGGGAGGACGCTTCTGCGGGAACGGAAATTCTCTCTACTCTGGCCCGTTCGCAGGCCACTGGCCACCTGGGCTACGGAGCGCCCGAAACGTGGCGAATGCAGCTGAGGAAATCCACTTTTCGTTTGACTTCCTTTTCAATTCATTTAGAAAAAAAAATTTTTTTTGTTTTAATCCTCACCCAAGGACATTTTCCCATTGAGTTTTTAGGGAGAGTGGGAGAGAGAGACCGAGAGAAGACGCATCGGTGAGAGAGAAACACATCCGCCGGCGGCCTCCCGCACTCGCCCCAACCAGAGCCCCGGCGGGGAGGAGCCCGCAACCAACAAGGTGCCTGCCCTCGTCGGCAAGGTACGGGACCAGAATCGAACCCAGGACACCCTTTGGTCCACAGGCCGACCTGCTCTATCCGCTGAGCCAGACCGTCCAAGGCTGCATTCACTTAAATGGACGGAGCCACGCTTGGGGAGAGAGCCGAGCTGCAGCCCCATGTGCGACAAGAGCGCTGTCACTCACAGGGGGCAGCGGCCTGCAGGCTGGGGAGGCAGAGGGGGTGGGGGAGAAGGGAGGGGAGGGGAAGGGAGGGGAGGACAGGGGAGGGCAGGGGGGCCTGTTTACCGCTGAGAGAACCCAGGCCACTTTGTGTAATCCTCCCAAACAGCCTGGGAGGGAGGGTTTGTTTACCAGCCCGGGATGAGGTAACACAGTCGGGGTCAGTAGGTCTGCTCCTTGGGGCCCTGGTCCCCATGGGGGAGCTTCCTCTCTCTGCTGCCACCGCCCAGAGGGCTGGGCTCCCTGGGTCCCTCTCAGGGATCCACACCTGACCACGTTCAGGCTCCTTCTGGGTGGCGCCCGGGTGGCTGGCCGCACACGCTCACGGCCCCCCCTCCTTCCTCGGACCCCACGCCCGTTCGTTCGCCGCAATGAATGGCCAAACCGGGTCGGAGCGGAGGCGGGAAGAGATCTCTGGCACCTGGAAGCCCCTCGGGGGGGGGGGAGGGCCTCGCTCAGTGCCTCAACCACTCCAACCTGCCCATCGCAAGCGACTTCTGTCGAAAAGGACGCTGCCCGAGGCACCCTCCCTGGTGTTTCTCTGGGGCCAAGAACCAGCATTTCTGTCAAGCCCTCCACCCCACCCCCTCCACACACACACACACACACACACACACACACACACACACCGATTCTGATGCAACGAGACCCAGAAACCACCCTTTTGAGAAACACCGCTGGGGCAGGCAGGGTCGGGCGGGGGAAGCCGGTAGGCACTGGAGCCGGAAGGGACTGCCAGAAAGGGAAGCGCGGGAGTGGAGGCAGGACTTTGAGCAACAGCGGGGTGTGTTTGGGGCGCCGTGGCCCCACAGAAGGCCCAAGGAGGCCCCGGGTGGGTCTCCTGTGTCCGGGTCTCCTTCTCCCTCACCCCACCGCTCAGCCCAGCTCCTCCGGCCCGGGGAGGCGAGTGGGCCCGAGGGCAAGGCCGCGCCCGCGGCAGCTGCCAGCCCCCAAGGCGCGCAGGCCGCCCCGGCTGGCCAGAGCCCGCGGTCCGGGAAGCCGGCGGGGTTCCCCTCCAGACCCGCGCTTCTCCACAGCGGGAGGCGCCTCAGTCATTTGCTCCAGGCTTCCTGCACCCGGTCTTTGTTTTCACTCTCACGCCCTGTGGGCTGAGCCTGCGTGGGCGTGGGAGGGGAGCCGGGTATGTGCTACATCTCTCTGCATTTTCCTTCTGCACCGGGAGCAGGGCTTTCACTTCCTCCCCCAGCTCTCTCGGTTCTGCCTTGAGCCACAGGCGGTCCGGTCCGGTCCGGTCCGGTCCGGTCCAGGCCTGGAGACCACCTTGCCCGTCCCTCCCGAGCACCAGGGATAAGGAGCACGGGCCGAAACCGGTGTGGCTCAGTGGACAGAGCGTCGGCCTGCGGACGGAAGGGTCCAGGGTTCGATTCCCGTCAGGGGCATGTACCTTGGTTGCGGGCGCATCCCAGGTGGGGGGTGTGCAGGAGGCAGCTGGTCGATGTTTCTAACTCTCTATCCCTCTATCCCTCTCTCTTCCTCTCTCTATAAAAAAAAAAAAATCAATAAAATATATTTTAAAAAAAAAGAAATGGAGATACGGCGGGCCGCCGGCTGCCTCGCTGGCGCTCTGTGGTCGCTGAGGAGGGAAAGGTGTGAGGAGGAGGCCGGGGAGCCCTGGCCCTGCACCCCTCGGACCCGTGGCGGGCGAGCCCAGGCCTCCCCGTCCTGCCGTGGCCTCTTCTGCTCCAGCCCTGGGCCAGCCGGGCGGACTCTCAGCCTGCCCCCAGCCACCCCTCTCGCCCGCCCCCAGCTCCTCCTGCTGGGCCAGTTCTGCATTTGGGAATCTTGGGGATCTACCGCCCTGGGCGCTCAGGAACATGGGGGGCGGGGGGCCTGCCTCCACCCAAAGGGCCTGGCAACTTCCCATCTCCACCTCCCCGAACCCCGGTCTCCTCTTGGGAACAGAGTGTACGGGACCCGTCGGAGGGTTAGCAGACGTGCTAGGGCACAGGAGGCCTCGTGCAGCGCCTGCTCTGGGGCACGCGTTGTGAGTTTGTGCCAAGAAAAGGGATCTTCTCCCTGCACACCTCCCGGCCCGGGGACACCGCCAGGCAGAAGGCGGGGAGCTGCAGGCGCCGGGGCTCCAGCCCCAGAGCGTTTATCTCCCCGCGGGAGGCAGCAGCCGCCCCCGGGGTGTTCCCTCCGTCTTCACAGAAGCCCTCAGACCCCAAAATACTCAGACCCCAAAATAAACCCCGGAGCAGCAGCAGCGACCCAGCTGGACTCAGAGGCTAAGGCATGCCGCCGGGCACGCCGCCAGCGGCCGGCCGATTGCAGCCAGCGGGAGCGGGTGCCCCCTGCCCTCCGCCTCCCTCCTCCCTCCTCCCTCCTCCCTCCTCCCGCCTCCCTCCTCCCTCCTCCCTCCTCCCTCTCCTCCGGGAGAGGAGCCCGGGCGAGCCGGCCCCCAAGGCGCCCCCAACCCCCGCCCCCTCCGCCCCCCTCGGTGGGAACCCCAGGGCCGGGCACCGCTGGCAGAGCGGAGCCTGTGCGCGCATCCAGGAGGTCGTGACTCAGCGCCCAGGAGGGCAGTCCCCACCGGCAGGACATGTCACACACACACACACACACACACACACACACACAGACACACAAACACACACACACACACAGCCGCGGGGTGGCCGAGGGGGAGCCGGGTCAGGTGCGCCCCCGACGCTGAGGGCGAGAGGGGCGTGCGCCCTCCGAGACCCGGGGACGCCGTAGTGTAGCCTCCCGGGAGCACCGGGGAAGGGGAAGGAGGAGGAAGAGGAGGAAGAGAACCGAGAACCGAGAACCGAGAACCGAGGTTCTGAGAACACACACCGAGCCCCGCGCCCAGGTCCCCGGGGGCGCGCAGCTCCCAAGACCCGGGGCGCCGCGGGGACCCCGGAGCCCCCGCCCGCGTCCCCGGGGCGCCCGCACCTGGTGCCCGCGGGGAGCGCCGCCGTCTCCCCTCCTCCCTCCCTCCCTCCCTCCGGCCGTCCCCCCGCCGCCACCACCACCTCCCCCCGCGGCGACCACAGCGGCTTCCCCGCCCGCCCGCCGCCCGCCGCCCGGGTGCGCGCGGGCCGTCCTTACCCGGCGCCGGGCAGCGCCCCGGGGCCGCCGCAGCCCGCGGCGCGGCCAGCAGGGCGGCGAGCAGCGCGCAGCGCGCGGCCAGCATGCTTCCTCCGCCAGCGGCGCCCGCCAGCGCCTAAGAGGCCGCGGCGGCGGGCGGGGCCGGGCCGGGGCGGGGCCGGGCGGCGGGCGGGTTCGGGCTCCGGCCCCGCGGGCGGCCCCCGGGGCGCGCTCCGGACCCTCCGGGCGCGTCGTCCCCGCGGCGCCTCCGGCCGCGCTCCGGGTCCGAGCGCCTCCCCCGCGGCACGTGACCCGGGCGGCCGCCGCGCCGGGAGGCCTTGGAGGAACTAGCGCGGCGCCCGGCCGCCCCGGGTGCGGTGACGACAGGCGGGCCGGTGGCGCAACCGCCCCGCGCCCCGCCGGCCGGCCCGGGCCTCCCGCCGGCGCCCCGGAGCGCGCGGGCCGGGACCCCAGCCGGGCGGGGGCGCGCGGGACGGGGTTAGGGGGCCCCTTCCGCCGCCCGCCGGTTGTGATTTTTGGTTTCGGGGACGGGATTGCGCTGCGAAAGGCGCACCTGGGAGCCGGGGAGCCGGCGATGTGCCTCCCCCCGTTGCTGTGAAGCCGCGGTCCAGCTGGGCTGCCCCCGGAACCACCTGGAGGGAGACCCCCCCAAACCCCCTGAACCCGCCCCAGAGAGTCTCAGCCCCCCGGAGTCGGATGGCGGGGGTCTGGCGGGAGAGGGGCCCGGAGGCAGGCAGAGACCTCGCTCCCCCCAGGCCTCCGCCGACTGGGACTGCTCCTCAGAGTGCCTTGGGGTTTATTCCAGCATCTGTGGGAAAGGAATTTTTTAAATGTATTTTATTGATTTTTTTTTTTTACAGAGAGGGATAGCTAGAAACTTCGACCAGCTGCCTCCTGCACACCCCCTACTAGGAATGTGCCCGCAACCAAGGTACATGCCCTTGATTGGAATCGAACCTGGGACCCTTGAGTCCGCAGGCCGACGCTCTATCCACTGAGCCAAACTGGTTCCGGCCGAGAAATTTTACATATATATATATATATATATATATATATATATATATATATATATATTTTATTTATTTATTTTTTTTTTACTTTTTTGCAGTCCATGCTCAGAAGATGGCATGGGTACACACCTGACTCACTGTCTGCATTATGGGGGCCCAGTCGGTGTCAGAACCGCTTATCCACCCTCCTGGTGTGAGACATAGGGGTTGGTGCTGGCTTTCAGGAGCAACCTCGAAGACCTTTGGAAAGGGCCGGCGAAGGTTGCCCCGGGTCCTGGAGCCGAGAGGGGGCCTGAGAGCTCATGGGGAAGGGGAAGGAAGAAAAGTGCTGAGATAGGTAAGGTCCAGTCCGAGAAGCCTCCAGACCAGCAACTGCTAACTGCATCGGGCTCGTCCACGCGGACTTCAGGCCGGCCCCACCCACCCAGGACACCAAGGTTTCGGGGCAGCTGGAGCTGGCATGGCCTGGAGGGGCCCCCACGTGGACGGGACCTGGCAAAAAGGAACAGAGCTCCTGCCTGGGCCGTGCGGCTCAGGGGTCGGGCATTGACCAGCGAGCCAGGAGGGCACCGTTCAATTCCCCATCAGGGCACATGCCCGAGTGCTGAGCTCCATCTCCAGTGTGGGGCCTGCAGGAGGCAGCCAATCCATGAATCACTCTCATCCTTGGTGTGTGTGTCACTCTCTCCCTCTCCCTTCCTCTCTGAAATCAATATATATATAATTAATTTTTTTTTAAAAAGGGTCGGAGCTCCTGAAGTGCGGCTCTCAGACCCCGTGCATCCGGCCTGGCTGTGGGAACCGCCCGTCGGCAGTGCCGGGCAGAACCAGCCACATGCCCCGACCCATCCTCTGCGATGGAGACCGATTGGGGAGGAATTGCCTCGGCCACACCCACAGCCGGGGAGAGGAAGGCGAGTTGGGGGCAGGCAGATCTTTCTGGGCTGGAAGGTGGTTCCCACTGTGGCGGCCCCTTCCCCTGTTTTGTGGGAAATGCAGACCTGAAAATCATCCGAGGGGACCGCAAGCTGCCGGCCCGAAACCCAGAAGCGGCTGCAGGAAGCCTTCTGCTCAGAGGGGAGGGCTGGAGACGTGGGTGTGGAAGCCCAAGTCTTAGACGCCACGGGGCTGCCCCAGCAAAGTGGCCTCCCCTCTCTGATCCCGGTGGAGTCAGACAGATCAAGTTCCCATCCCAGCTCTGCCACTTGCTGGCGGTGTGGCCTGGGCATGTTATTTAAACTCTCTGAGCCTCTAATGCCCCATTTTTAACTTTTTTCTTCTTCTTTTTACAGAGAGGAAGGGAGAGGGGTAGAGAGTTAGAAACATCTATGAGAGAGAAACCTCGATCAGCTGCCTCCTGCACACCCCCTACTGGGGATGTGCCCGCCACCAAGGCACATGCCCTTGGCCGGAATCGAACCTGGGACCTTTCAGTCGGCAGGCTGACGCTCTATCCACTGAGCCATACCGGAAATAAAACCTGGGACCCTTCAGTCCCCAGCATTGCCCGATTTTTGAGAAATATTTTTAAATTGATTCCAGAGAGGAAGGGAGAGGGAAGGTAGCAGCATCGATGATGCGAGAGAATCGTTGGTCAGCTGCCTCCTGCCGGCCTCACACGGGGTACCCGAGCCAGCAACCGGGACCTGTGCCCTGACCGGGGATCAAACCGCGAGCTCCTGGCTCACAGGCCGATGCTCAAACCACGGAGCCACGCCGGCCAGCCGGGCTCCGTTGCTCAATCTTTTAATATGAGAGCAGCAATATGCAAAGGATTGACATTATGGTTCCCATGGGAAGATCTGGCCCGTCTTCTTTTCTCTCCGCCTCATGTTCTACATCTCTGTGCTCTGAATATAATTATGTTCCTGTGACTTATGGCTTCTCACCTCCGTGCCTGCGTTTCAGGCTGTTCCCCCGGCCGGCACTCAGCCCCCCTCACACTGGAGACTCAGCCGAGGTGTCCTCTCTAGGAAGGTCCCCGTCTCATTCCCCCTTCCCCTGAGTCCTCCCACTCATCCACAAGGTCCGATCCACAGGTGGCTGGGCCCCGAGCTCCCCCAAAACGCCCTCCCGGCCGAGACCCGTGTGGCTCAGTGGACGGAGCGTCGGCCTGAGGACAGAGGGGTCCCGGGTTCAATTCCGGTCAGGGGCACGTGCCTTGGTTGTGGGCACGTCCCCCATTGGGGGTGTGTAGGAGGCAGCTGATCAATGATTCTCTCTCATCGATGTTTCTGGCTCTCTGTCCCTCTCTCTTCCTCTCTGTGGAAAATCAATAAAATATATATTAAAAGAAAAAGAAAAAAAAAACCCTCGCGGCTTGGTTCACCCCCCTGGCTTCCCCGCCACGTCACCACGTTCCTCTCTGAGCGGGGCCTTCGTCCGGGAGACGTGCCTGCCCTGGGGCAGTCCGAGCAAGGTCTCTCTGACCTCCATCGGAGGCCACTTGAACTGGACACTCAGTGACGGAGTTTCCAAAAACCCACGAGGCCGCATCCCGGCGTTCACGGTGGACGGCACCGGCGGCTCGGGAAGGAGCGGGGAGGACTTGCAGGGGGCACCTCTGCCCGGAACCGTGCTGACGCAGCGCCTTCCTGCAGACACCATCTCCTTTGGACGCCGAGGCCCTGAGGTGGGGAGATGCCGGCTCCCGCCTGCAGATAAGGGCACGGGCCCTCAGAGGAGCGCGGCGGCGACCTGTCCGAGTTGCACAACTGGTCAGCGGCCGCCCTGGAGTGAGTGCTGGCTCCCGGCCCAGAGCCCGCGCCGGGGGAGGGTGCGGTGGACACAGGACCAAGGACAGCTGGCTGCCCCACCACAGGGGCCGGGAGGGGAGGGGAGGGGAGCAGAACCTGCCATTCGGGTGTCACACACACACACACACACACCCTTCAACCCGTGTGTTCCTGCAGTTGCCTTCGGTCACCCCTAGAGGGGGCAGCTGGGGACCCCCTCAGCTCCTACCCTGTTTCCCCGAAAATAAGACAGTGTCTTATATTCATTTTTGCTCCCAAAGATGCGCCAGGTCTTATTTTCAGGGGGGATGTCTTGTTTTTCCATGAAGAATATGGTACACATTGATTGTTAAATGAAAATAAAGGACATGTATGACCCGTACACGGTGCGGTAGTACGGTAGTCGTCAACACAAACCAGACACACTGTGAATCCTGGGGGCCTTATTTTCGGGGGGGATGCCTTATATTTCGCTCCAAGGAAACCTGTGAGTAGGTCTTATTTTCGGAGGATGTCTTATTTTTGGGGAAACGCGGTATCAGATCCTCCCCAGCAAGCAAGCCCTCTCCCGCCGTGGACCTGAAGATACTGAGCTTCTTCAAGTGCGCCCCGCCATCAGAGGGCCACGTGGAAGCCCCAGAATAAATCCACAGATTGCTGCGGATCCAAAAGGCGCTACCTTATCATCTGCTGCTCCTCCCTCCAGCCTCCAAAGGTGATTTGCCATTTAAAATGGCGGCATGGAGGGGGGGGGGGCGATAATGGCAGGAAGTCAAGATCCCAGATAGCCTGACTCATGAGAGTGATTTCTTTTCAATTCCTGCCCTGTGCCCACCCTCAGGCGTGGGCCCATGGGTGATTGTGTTTAAATCTCGGTGGAGATTTTAAAACAATGCCCTTTGTGGGGATGATAATCCTCAGAAGAGCATGGGGGTGGGCTGCCCATCAGATGTGCCCCCCCCCCCACCTCCGGCCGGCTTATCAACAATGACTGGAAGGTTCTCTGTATCCCCTGAGCCCTGCCCCTCCCCATTCTCCACAGTCCGAGGCCCAACTGAGGTAGAGTAAGGGGGCCCCCTGGTTGGCAGAACTCAGCGGCCTACACCACGGCCACCCCCACAGAACCAGGACCCAGCCGGGCCGGTGAGCCCAGCCTGGGGAGACCTCTCCACGGCCACCGGGGAGGACGCGGCGGCCTCCCCAGCTCCAGCCAAACCACGGCCAGGCTCACCCAGTCACCGCCGCCACCTCCGCCGCCTCGGAATTCAGTCCATTTTCCGTTCCACGTCCCCATCGCATCACCAGCTGCGTCTCCCCGCCCCCCCCCCAAGAGAAGGGAATTTTAGCCCCATTTTCAGAAAGGGGTTATTACCACGTTCCTCCTCTCCTTGCACGATTTAGAGTGCTGTGACACCACGACTGTTTAAAAGCACAATTAGGATTAAATACAGAATTACCCTGTGACCTAACAATTCCTTTTCTGGGTAGATATACAAAAAATAAAAATAAATCGAAACCAGGAACTCATCCCAGCCAGCGTGGCTCAACCTACGAACCAGGAGGTCACGGTTCGATTCCGGCCCAGGGCTCATGCCTGGATTGTGGGCGCAGCCCCTAGTGTGTGTGTGTGTGTGTGTGTGTGTGTGTGTGAGGGGGGCCCTACAGGAGGCAGCCGGTCAATGATTCTCAGCATTGATGTTTCTTCCTCTCCCTCTCTGAAATCAAGTAAAACACATCTCAAAAAATAAGTAAACATTAAAAAGAGAGCGGGAACTCCAACAGAAGGCGTACGCCCACGCGCACAGAGGGAAGGGGGGAGGACCACGGTTGTTTAAGGATGACTCGCTGCAGATGAGACGTGTTCTTACAGACCCCGGAACCGGCACCGGAGGATGTGCTGCCAGAAGGAAAACAGAGCTGTAAAGAGATAAGAGACGCCTGGGGCCCGTCCGGATGCGTCCATCGCTCGGCAGTGACAAGACTCGTAGAGAACGGACCAAGGACAGGACGTGCTTTGATTTGCGGCTGGACCCTGACCCCCTCCAGGAGTCTGCCTCCGCTCAGGAATGCTGACCCTCCCCCCGCCCAGGAGCCTTCCGCGCGGAGTGTCAACACCATGGAAAAGTAACGGCCTTGTCGTTATTAATTATTATGGGACTTCAAGATCCTGCAAGGAGACACAGGACCACAGAGCCTGCAGCCATTATCCTGCCCCCCCCCACACACACACACACCTCTCCCCTGCAGGCAGCTCTCATCCTCCTCTCTCTATGGAATCACCCGGCTAGTAGGAGGTGTCGGAGCAGAATTTACCAGATGACCTGCCGCTCTCTCCACACTGCCAGAATAAACACTCATATATGATTCCACCTTGTCTCGGCTTACTTTGGCTCACATAGTGACAGATAGCCTGGGCGCGTTTAGGGCCCTGTATCAATAGCGGCATTATACACAACCACCAAAGGATGGAAGCAACCCAAGTTTCCATCCATGGATGAGTGAAGAAACAAAATGTGATATATATATATATATATATATATATATATATATGATTCAACCTTAAAAAGGGAGGCAGCCAAAACTGATTTGGCTCAGTGGTAGAGCGTCGGTCTGCAGACTGACAGGTCCCGGGTTCGATTCCGGTCAAGGACATGTGCATTGGTTGTGGGCACATCCCCGGTGGAGGGTGTGCAAGAGGCAGCTGATGGATGTTTCTCTCTCATTGACATTTCTAGCTCTCTATCTCCCTTCCTCTCTGTAAAATATCAATAAAATAAAAATATATATTTAAAAAAAGGGAGGCAGTTCTGACACCTACCACAGCCTGAATGATCCTTAACGACACTGTGCTAAGTGAAATAAGCCAGACACAAACAAGACAGAATATTGTATAATTCTACCAATAAGAAAAACCCAGAGCAGCCAGGCCAGTGTGGCTCAGTGTTTGTTTGAGCATCGGCCTGTGAACCAGGAGGTGGTGGTCGGATTCCCGGGTGAGGGCGCAGGCCTGGGTCGCGGGCTCCATCCCCAGCAGGGAGTGTGCAGCAGGCAGCCGATCAGTGATTCTCTCTCATCGTTGATGTTTCTCTCTCTCCCTCCCTCTCCCTTCCTCTTTGAAATCCATGAAGATATATTTAAACAGAGCAAAACCAAAGCAAACCCAGAGTAGTCAAAACTCATAGAGACAGATCGGAGAACAGAGGTTGCCAGAGGCTGGGGGAAGACAGGAATGGGTTTCATAGGTACGGAATTTCCGTTTTGCAAGATGAAAAGAATTCCGGAGATGGATAGAGTGTGATGGTTGCAATGGAGTACAACTACGTAAATGTTCTTATCACTTCTGAACTGTACTCTTACAAATGGTCAAACGGTACATTTTACATTATGTGTATTTTACCACATTTTTTAAAAAAGCATCACAATTATAAGATTAAACAAGCTAGGAACAAGAAGATTATGATATGCAAAATAGGTACATTATTTCCTATGGAGAAGGCGAGGACAGGAAAACTACTCACGTTATTGAAGGATACAACTTGAAATTCTTTTAGAAAGTGGACTTTTAAAAATGTAATACCCAGTGTAATCTATGTGCACAGCCTCAGGAGCCAGACTGCCTGGACTTTCCGTTCTCCCACGGATGGGACATCGCTGTGCTTCAGGGTCTCCGTCTATGAAACGGAATTTTCGGACTGGAGTCCGTCGGAGTCAAAGAACGAATCCATGAACAGAAGATGGCACAGCAAAGGTGGACATTTTACTTAAAATATATTTTATTGATATTTTTTACAGAGAGGAAAGGAGAGGGACAGAGAGCTAGAAACATCAATCAGCTGCCTTCTGCACACCCCCTGCCAGGGATGTGCCTGCAGCCAAGGTACATGCCCTTGACAGGAATCGAACCTGACACTCTATCCACTGAACCAAACCGGTTAGGGCGATTTCTAAAAATTTTTCAGATTTCCTAAAACCTGTCTTTTTCATCCCTAAAAATTCCCCTTTTCATCTGTAAAATAGGGAAAATAAAGACACCTTCGTTGAATTCTCATGAGAATTAAATGGGTTTACATATGTAAAATGTTTATAACATGCCCAACACAAGGTAAGTCCTATATGAGTGCTTGTTAAATAAATGTAAATTTTAAAAACATTTTCCCCAAAAATATATCCTCTAGAAAGACAGAAGAGTCCATCAGAATATGTTTTCTAGTTCTAGCAGATTACATCACCCGTAAAGCGAACAGGTTGCAACAGAACTTGTCCATTGCCCACGCTCCGAGGCCCCCTCTGGCCCCCGGGTGTCACCGGGTTCTGACGAAAGAACTGTTTGCCGGTCGACTTAGCAGTTCCAGCCCGGTTAGCTCCTGCTGTCAACAGGAATCGCTCATCTGCCGTTTCATCTTTCCCGGAAAATATTCTAAACTTGGACACCGGGCGTCTGTTCTCGCACCTCCCCCACGGAGGCCGCGTTACACGCGGGCTGTTGGCAGACCGAGGGCCGACTGACACCCACCCTTCCCACCACCGACCATTTGCTCCGATTGCCTCCACCAGCTGGCTCGGCGGCCAGCACGTCCACCCCGTTTCCCCGAAAATAAGACGGCGTCTTATATTAATGTTTGCTCCCAAAGTTGCGGCGGGTCTTATTTCCGGGGGATGTGTTAGGTTTCCATGAAGTGGGTCTTATTTTCGGAGGGTGTCTTATTTTCGGGAAAACACGGTATCTGCACAGCTGAGATAGGGAGAGGTGGCACCCCTGTGTCAGCAGACTGCTGAGCCAAACTGCCCCATCTCTAATCCAGCTCTGCTGTTGTCTGGCTGAGGCCCTTGGGCCAGCTCTGAAACCCGTTTCTCTAAATAGCATTTTCCTCGTCTGTGAAGTGGGAATAAGTGAGCGTTTCTCCTGCACAGGGTTAGAGCGAGGGCTCCCTGAGAAAACCGGCTGAAGTACTCAGCGCAGGCTGGCACGGGTGAGTGCGCAGTAAATGTCAGCCAGATAATAAGCCTCCGTAGGTACCTGGCTGGTTTGGCTCAGCGGATAGCGCGTCGGCCTGAGGGAGAGAGCTAGAGAGCTAGAAACGTCAATGAGAGAGAAAAATCATCGACCAGCTGCCTCCCTCACACCCCCTACTGGGGATGCGCCCACAACCAAGGCACCTGCCCCTGATCAGAATCGAACCCGGAACCTTTCAGTCCGCAGACCGACGCTCTACCACTGAGCCAAACTGGTTTCGGCCTAAAAAATATATATTTTTTTTAAAAATATATTTTATTGATTTTTTTACAGAGAGGAGGAGAGAGGGATAGAGAGTTAAAAACATTGATGAGAGAATCATCGGATCAGCTGCCTCCTGCACACCCCCTAGTGGAGATGTGCCCGCAACCAAGGTACATGCCCTTGACCGGAATCGAACCCGGGACCTTTCAGTCTGCAGGCCGACCCTCTATCCACTGAGCCAAACTGGTTTCGGCCTAAAAAATATTTTTTTAAAAAAGAATTGAAAACAGGGACTGACAGACCTTTGTACACCAAGTGCAGAGCAGCATCACTCATAACAGTAAGAGAGCAAGGACGGCCTTGGAGTGGACTTTGTCCTCCTTTGGACCGGTGGCATCACCTCCTCTGGGCCTCCAGCCGGCAGGTCCTCAGACTGGAACTCCGCTAACTGGGCGTCCTGGATCTCGGGCCTTCAGACTGGGGCAGAATTACACCGCCGACTCCCCTGGGCCTCCAGCTTGCCCGCTCACCCTACAGATCTCGGGATGCGGCAGCCCCCTCGACCACATGAGCCAATTCCTTATAATAAATCTCTATCATATATTATCACACATCCTATATAATAAAGAGCAAATATGCTAATTGCTAGTAGACCAAACAGCCGGACAACCTTCCGGGTGAAGTTGGGGCTGCCAGAGGCGGCCGAGGCAGCCAGGGTGCGAGGGCCAGCCGAGGCCATGAGGGCCGAGCCCCTCGCATGAGAATTTGGTGCACAGGCCTCTAGTAATAAAATAAATATCTATGTAAAGAGATGTATTATGTACATGTATAGACCATACACACCCATTCACATACATTAGACCTATTGGTTCTGTGTCTCTGGGGAACCTTGACTAATACAGACAGGAAGTGAGAGAGAGAAAAATGACCATCATTAAAGGGTTGAGAGTTTAGCCGAAACCAGTTTGGCTCAGTGGATAGAGCGTCGGCCTGCAGACTGGGGGGGTCCCAGGTTCGACTCCGGTCAGGGGCACATGCCCAGTGGGGGGTGTGCAGGAGGCCACTGATCGATATTTCTAGCTCTCTATCCCTCTACCTTCCTCTCTGTAAAAAAATCAATAAAATATATTTATATTTTTAAAAAGGGTTAAGAGTTTGGCCATTCCTCTCCCGTTTGGGGGCAGCGGGTTCGCAGTGGGGTGGACACGGACCCTGAGCCGGGCCTCGAAGGCTGCGATGGGGGAGACGACAGAGAACATTCCAAACAGAAGCAGCCGTGTGAGCAACAGACATAAAAGCAGGAAGATTCTGGCTGCGTGTGACACGTAACACAGCACAGCACAGAGCTTCATCGTTTACGCCGGCTCCCACACGCCCTGTTGAGTCATCACATCGGAAGCAGGAGAACACGGAGACCTACAGGGATCGTCAAAATTGGCCCAACGCCTCCTCGGCTGTCAACTCCCACCCCGAACCCGTGGCCTCAGGAGCTAAGCATAAGCCGCCCAGCACACCTCGCAGCCTGGCCGGAACGCCTTCTCCCCTCTGCCCCGTGAACCCGCTCCGGACAGTGCATTCACCCCGAGGTCACCGTGCCCACGGGAGCGCCCGGGCGTGGTTCCTAAAGCGGAGGGCTGGTGTGTCCCGGGGAGCCGTGTGCCCCGGGTGAGCCGTGTCCCCCAAGGGGGCCGTGTGCCCCGGGTGAGCCGTATGTCCCAGGGGGCCATGTGCCCCGGGTGAGCCATGTGCCCCGGGGAAAGCAGTGGGACCCAGGGGGAGGGGCGGTGAGAACCAGAGGAGGAGCGGACTCTATTCGTGTGGTCCTGAGATAGTCACCATAAAACAAGCAGACTGCCAAATGAGGAGCAGATTCTATTCATGTGATCCTGAGATAGTCACCATAAAGCAAGCAGATTGTCAAATGACAGCGGGGAGGGGAAGGAGACCTGGGGGGAGATAGGAGAACAACCGAGGGACTGGTATGCATGCATATAAGTACAAACAACGAACACAGAACTCTGGGGAGGGAGGCAATGGTAAGCTATGTACACATATAATACCTTAATAAATAAATAAATAAATAAATAAATAAAGCAGAGGGCTGGTGTGTGCAGGCTGATGCTCCCGCTGGGTCCGCAGCCGGGACGGGGCAGGGGTGGGGGATGGGGGGGACGGACAGGTCCTTTTCCTCCTGGAAGGAGGTTGGTATCGTCTTCTCTGGGAAGCCTGACCAGCCCAAGAGGAGAGACCTAAAGACCCAGGTACTTGGGGATTTTCCCAGCAAACAGCCCTATCCAAAGACAGAACTTCCAATCAGCGTTTGGTTCTCCTGTAGACACCTCCCGTCTGTTGCTCCCGGGCCTGTCCGCCCTGGGCCCTGCCCCGGAAGCTCCGGGGAATGGACAGCAGGAGCCTTCTTCCCTGCGCCAGCCCGCACTCCAACCACTGAGCCACCCACCCGCCAGGGCCAATCGAGCTTTATCTTATATGAATGCCTGCAGTCTGCAGTCTTTTAATTGGGTCATTTTGTTCTTTATATTTAATTGAATTACTGATCTATTTGCATTTGCTTCTTTTTTTTAAATATATATATCTTAATTGATTTTTACAGAGAGGAAGCGAGAGGGGTAGAGAGTTAAAAACATTTTAGAGAGAGAGAAACATTCATCCACTGCCTCTCTCTCTTCCCCTCCCTTCCCTCCCACTCTCTTTAAAAATCAATGGATCCTAGTGGGGGGGGGGCTTACAGGATATAGCCAATGGATGTTTCTCTCTCCCTCTCCCTTCCTCTCTCTCTAAAATATCAATAAAATATGTTTTTTTTAAAAATCAATTATATTGATTTTTTTTACAGAGAGGAAAGGAGAAGGATAGAGAGTTAGAAACATTGATGAGAGAGAAATATCGATCACTCGCCTCTTGCACACCCTCCACTGGGGATGTGCCCGAAACCAAGGTACATGACCTTGATCGGAATCAAACCCGGGACCCTTCAGTCCGCAGGCCGACGCTCTATCCACTGAGCCAAACCGGTTTCGGCTTGTGGTGCATTTTTTTAAAATGTGGTAAAATATACATAATGTAAAATTTACCGTTTGACCGTTTGTAAGAGTACAGTTCAGAAGTGATAAGAACATTTACGTAGTTGTAATCCATGCAACCATCACACTCTATCCATCTCCGGAATTCTTTTCATCTTGCAAAACGGAAATTCCGTACCTATGAGACCGTGACACCCTTTCCTGTCTTCCCCCAGCCTCTGGCAACCGCTGTTCTCCGATCTGTCTCTGTGAGTTTTGACTACTTTGAGTTTGTTTTTTTGTTTTGTTTTGTTTTGTTTAAATATACATGTATTTTTTAAACAGATTTTGACGTAAGCCAATTTATTTATTTATTTATTAATATATTTTATTGATTTTCCACAGAGAGGAAGGGAGAGGGATAGATAGTTAGAAACATCAATGAGAGAGAAACATTGACCAGCTGCCTCCTGCACACCCCCTACTGGGGATGTGCCCGCAACCAAGGTACATGCCCCTGACCGGAATCGAACCTGGGACCTTTCAGTCTGCAGACCGACGCTCTACCACTGAGCCAAACCGGTTTCGGCATAAATATACATATATTTTTAAAAGATAAAAATTGCCGAGGCCGGTTTGGCTCAGTGGATAGAGCGCCTGCCTGTGACCGAAAAGTCCCATGTTCGATTCCAGTTGAGAGCATGTGCCTTGGTTGCAGGCACATGCCCAATGGGGGGTGTGCAGGAGGCAGCTAATCGATGTTTCTCTCTCATCGATGTTTCTAGCTCTCTGTCCCTCTCTCTTTCTCTCTGTAAAAAACCAATAAAATATATTTTTAAAAATAAAAAAGATAGCCGAAACCGGTTTGGCTCAGTGGTAGAGCGTCGGTCTGCAGACTGAAAGGTCCCGGGTTCGATTCCGGTCAAGGGCATGTACCTTGGTTGCGGGCACATCCCCGGTAGAGGGTGTGCAAGAGGCAGCTGGTCGATGTTTCTCTCTCATCGACGTTTCTAGCTCTCTATCTCTCTCCCTTCCTCTCTATAAAATATCAATAAAACTATATTTAAAAAAAATAATAAAAAATAAAAAAGATAAAAATCAATGAAAAAATATCCTCTGCTGAGGATTAAAAACAAGGAAGACCCCTTTATACTCTCAAAAATTGTTAAGAACACAACTGGATAGTCACATGTAAAAAGAATGAAGTTAGATCCTTATCTCACGTTGCACACAAAAGTTAACTAAAAAATAGAGCAAAGACCTACATTTCAGAGGTAAAACTATAAAAACTATCGGGAGAGCCCTAACCGGTGTGGCTCAGTGGAGAGCGTCGGCCGGCGGACTGAAGGGTCCCGGGTTCGATTCCGGTCAAGGGCATGTGCCGTGGTTGCGGGCACATCCCCAGTAGGGGGTGTGCAAGAGGCAGCTGATCCATGACCCTCTCTCATCATGGATGTTTCTAAATCTTTATCCCTCTCCCTTCCTCTCTGAAATCAATAAAAACATTAAAAAATAAAAATAAATAAAAACTATTAGGAGAAAACACAGGGGTGAGTAAACAAACCTACATGACCCTGGATTGGGCAATAACAGTTCCTTAATTATGGCACCTAGCCCAAACAACAAAAGAAAAAATAAACAAGTTGGACTTCGTCAGGAGTGCAATGACAAGTCACACAAGGGGAGAAAATATTTGTAAATCGTATGTCTGACCAAGGGCCCGTTGTCCAGGACACATAAAGAACTCCCGCAACTAAAAATAAAAAGACCGATAATAAAATAAAAGGACAAACATTTAAATATTTTTTTAAAAAAGTTATACAAATGGCAAAAACAGCACATGAGCCCGGCCAGTGTTGCTCAGTGCTTGGGCGCTGACCTATGAACCGGCTACGGGTGCGGGCGCGCGGTAATGAGAGCCCGCACTCACACAACCGAAGTCAAGAGGTGACAGACACAGAATGAGTCACCCGCTGCGGCTGACACGTGACCCACAGCAGCTCCAGCGGGGACGAGGCAAGAGATGTCAGCAGCCCCCTCACAGGGCTCGGTGTCTTAACGTGCCAGAGAGCCTACACTTCTCTGTATAAGGAGCTTCTTTTAAATTAAATATATTTTATTGATTTTTCACAGAGAGGAAGAGAGAAGTATAGAGTTAGAAACATCGATGAGAGTCATCATTGATCAGCTGCCTCTTGCACGCCCCCTACCAGGGATGTGCCCGCAACCAAGGTACATGCCCCTGACCGGAATCGAACCCGGGACCTTTCAGTCCCCAGGCCGACGCTCTATCCACTGAGCCACACCGGTTTCGGCATAAGGAGCTTCTTAACAGTCAAGCACTTCTGTTGGACACAGATTTTCTCATTTGTGAATATGTTTTATGCCTTTCACTCACTTGTCTATCCTTGGCCACACCCCAATGGAGGCCTAGTATCATGGTATTGCTTAAGCAACTTTGGACTTCTTGATAAATTGTGCTAGAATTCCTCACAGTTCAAGGGTCTGTATTCCAAAAGTCTTCGGCTCTTAGGTAAGAAAGGTTACTCTCTCCCTCTCCTTCCCTCCCTTCTACTCTCTCTGAAAAGCAATGGAAAAAATAGCCAAAACTGGTTTGGCTCAGTGGAGAGAGCATTGGTCTGTGGACTGAAGAGTCCCGGGTTCGATTCCGGTCAAGGGCATGTACATTGGTGTGGGGCACATCCCCGGTGGAAGGTATGCAGGAGGGGCAGCTGGTCGATGTTTCTCTCTCATCGATGTTTCTAGCTCTCTATCCCTCTCCCTTCCTCTCTTAAAGAATCAATAGAATATATTAAAAAAGAAAAAACATCCTTAGCACAGCCAGCATGGTTCAGTGGTTAACCCTCTAGGTCACTGGTCGATTCCCAGTCAGGGCACATACCCGGGTTTGGACTCCATTCCCAGTAGGGGGCGTGCAGGAGGCAGCCAAATCAATGATTCTCTCTCATCATTGATGTTTCTGTCTCTCTCTTTCCCGCTTTCTTCTACTCTGAAATCAATAAAAATATATATTTTTAAATATACATATCCTCAAGTGAGGATAAAAAATAAAAAAAAAGCTGGTCACTCATCAGAAGCCCTGTTTGGACTCTGGCGTTTTCTGCCCAGATGGCTCAGGCCCACTCCCAGGGTCTGCAGCCTCTGCCTCGGGGTCCTCAGGTGAGCAGAGCCCTCCCTCCGTGGCTGTGCACACGTGGCCCCCACGGGTGCCAGGAACTGTCTCGAGGTGGGGATGGAGCTGGGTGTCCACTTGTGGGCATGCCTGGCCCCTCTCGGGGCGGACTGGGGAGAGGGGAGAAAATGGGGACAAGAGGAGGGCAGCCGAGGGCTGGGGAGCTATGGGTGGCGAGTTCTAAACCCAAACTCGGCCTTCTAAGCTGCTTGCAGACATAGCTGTCAAGTAGGGGAACAGGACATTCTTCCATCTGTCCACCTGCTCCAGGACGCCTGCCTCAGTACCGGGCACGTGGCATGCGGGCCTCCACGTCTCACCGGCCCGGGGCCCCCCTACGGCTCCCTGGGTGGAGGCTGGAGCTCCTTTCCCCCGCGTGCACCTGGCGAAGGCACAGAACACCGTGTGGCACAGCGTTCACGGGGACCCTGAGCCAACACGGCGAAGAACCACGCGCGGAGATTCTTTTTTTTCTTTTTTTAATTTTGGACCTGTTGATTTTTTAAAAATATATATATTTTATTGATATTTTACAGAGAGAAAGGGAGAGAGATAGAGAGCCAGAACCGTTGATGAGAGAGAAACATCAACTAGCTGCCTCTTGCACACCCCCCACTGGGGATGTGCCCTCAACCAATGAACATGCCCCTGACCAGAATCGAACCCGGGACCCTTCAGTCCGCAGACCGACGCTCTATCCACTGAGCCAAACCGGTTTCGGCACGTGCGGAGATTCTTTCTGCAGACAATCTGGTGAGACCCGGGCCCGTTTCGCCATGCCGGTTCCGAGGCAGGGTCCGGGGCCGGCGTGGGGTTCGGCCAGGAGAAGGCTGTCAGGTGGCCGAGGTCTCCCATGTTCTTCCCAGACCCTTCCTGCCCCCACAGAGCAGGCTTTCTGCACTTTGAGAAACGCCCCCTCTCCCTCCAGTGAGTCCCCCCAACTCTCACGCCCCCCGCCCCCCCGCCCCCCGCTGTTCTCAGGCTCTGCAGAAGCCGCTCCCCCGCGGGGCAGCCCCCTCCTCCTCCCACAGGGCGGCGCTGGCTGCCCTCCAGCTTGGCCACCGCCCCTGGGCCGGCCGGGCCTGCAAATCCTGGGCCGCGGGCCATGGGCGGCGCGGAAATCAGAGCCTCGGGAATCTTCGCTGTGCCGAACCCGGGGCCCCTGGCACCACAGCCCGCACCCGGGAGGTTCCTGCAGAAACGCCACAGGCCAGGCCGCCGAGGAGGCCGAGGAGAGGGGGGCGCAGAGGGAATGGGGAGCGGGTCGTGCTCTTTTCCTTCCGCCCGAAGTCACCCCTCCTCAGGCCCACGTAAACCCGGGCCCCGCTCTGCCCCGCCGGGCCCTGGGGGACAGGAGAGGGTCCTGCCCAGGAGGCTCGGCCCCGTCCTGCAGGCCTAGGCCGGGGGGGGGGGGGGGGGGGGGAGATTTCCGCGGCCCCAAGCCGTCCCCGCCGCGGGAGCTCCCGTGTCCTCGGGCCAGAAGCTCTCATTTCTGAAGGAGACGGCACCCCATCACGGGGACTGGTTGGCTTGTTTGCAGACTGGAGGTCCGAGGAAATGTTCTGGAAAGACGTCCCTCTCTCCCGCCGAGATGCAGGCCCCGGGGGGGCAGCTCGGTTGGTCAGAGCGCCTTCTGGATATGCGAAGGTTGTGAGTCGGATCCAGAAGCAACCAATGCATGCCTAAGTCAGTGTTCCTTCTCTCTCTCCCTCTTGCTTCCCCCGCCTCTCTCTCTCTCAAAACACACACACACACACACACCCACACACATAAATAAAAATTAAAAACAAGAGCTGAAGGCTACACTCCCCAGCTGTCTACCAGCTGCTCCCAGCCACGCCCTGAGCAGTGGAAACGTCCCTGTGGAGAGTAGGGGGTCAGACGGGAGGTCAGTGTCCCCCCCACCCCCCCACACACACACTGGGGTCAGGACACAGGCCTTCAGGACAGGCCGCTGAAGACCCAGAGAAACGCCGGCCTGCAGCCCAGAACTGAACGGACGGCCTTTTCGTCCTCTGGACACGGAGTTCCACCCCGCCCCCCGCCCCGCCCCCGCCCTCAGGCTGTAGCTCTCCAATCCCCCTCTCCCCCATAAGGCGGGAGACGTGGTTCCCAGCACAGAGATAAGGGAGAATTCCGCTCCTCCCTTCGGCTGTGGGTGCGGGGAGCCTCAGTGGCTGACCCCCCCTGAGCGGAGACCACAGTCCACAGTCCTGGCTTCATCAGGGACCGCCTGCCCGGTGCTGCCGCGGGCGGCTCCGCGGCCTGCCTGCCTGTCTGACCTGGGCGCCCTGCTCGCTCCCCGTCTGCTCCGGCAGGACCTGGGGGTGAGGGATTAATTACCAAGCCTTCCTGGCAGAAGGATTTCTTGAGCCCCTATCAACGTCGCTGCTCCTTGGGGGCAGAAGTATGTCTGTCATGACCCTGCCTGGGTCACAGTCCCTGGGGAAGCCTGGTCCGTCCAGGACAGAAGGGATGGGCACGAAATTCTCAACGTGATGAAGAGCAAGGACCTGCAACCCAGACTCCTCTGCCCAGCAAGGCTGTTACTTCGAACTGAAGGAGAGATAAGAACTTCCCAGACGGCCGGCCAGCCGGCGGCGCTCAGTGGCTGAACGCTGACCCGTGAACCAGGAGGTCACGGTTCGATTCCCGGCCAGGACACAGGCCTGCATTGCAGAGTGCATGTGGGAGGTAGCCATCGGCAGGACACTCTTCCATGGATGTGTGTGTTTTTTCTCTCTCCCTCCCTCCTCCCTCCCACTCTTCCTAAAAACCAATAGAAAAATACCCTCAATTAAGGATTAGGGGAAAAAAAGAAAATGGTAACAACTACGTACCTATGAGATGTAAATGGATTAAATGCTCTAATGGAGACACAAATGCCCAGCTGGCGTGGCTCAGTGGTTGAGCATCAACCTGTGAACCAGGAGGTCACAGTTCAATTTCGTCAGGGCAGCACATGCCTGGGTTGTGGGCTTGTTCCCCAGTAGGGGGCATGCAGGAGGCAGCCAATCAATGATTCTCTCTCATCTTTGATGTTTCTATCTCTCTCCCTCTCTGAAATTAATATATATATTTATTTAGCCAGGACCAGTTTGGCTCAGTGGATAGAACGTCCGTCTGTGGACTGAAAGGTCCCAGGTTCGATTCCAGTCAAGGGCATGTAAAAAGTCAATAAAATGTATTTTAAAGTATTTTAAAATATATTTTATTGATTTTTTTTTTTTTACAGAGAGGAAGGGAGAGGGATAGAGAGCTAGAAACGTCGATGAGAGAGAAACATCGCCCAGCTGCCTCCTGCACACCCCCCATTGGGGATGTGCCCGCAAGCAAGGTACATGACCTTGACTGGAATCGAACCTGGGACCCTTTAGTCTGCAGGCTGACGCTCTATCCACTGAGCCAAACTGGTCAGAGCTAATATATATATATATATATATATATAATACATAAGTATATATATTTTATTGATTTTTTAAAATACATTTTATTTTTTTACAGAGAGGAAGGGAAAGGGATAGAGAGCTAGAAACATCGATGAGAGAAACATCAATCAACTGCCTTCTGCCAACCCCCAATGGGGATGTGCCTGCAACCAAGGTACATGCCCTTGACCTGAATCGAACCTGGGACCCTTTAGTCCACAGGCTGCCGCTCTATTCACTGAGCCAAAGCAGTTTCGGCTAAAAATATATTTTTAAAAAAATCTTCAGGGGCGGGCTGGAGGGGGTCAATGAGAGAAAAGGGGGACATATGGAATACTTTCAACAATATTTATTAAAAAAAACACAAAAAACTTGCCATCTGTGACAGCACAGATGAACCTAGACAGTGTTATGCCAAATGAAGTCAGAGAAAAATACAAACTATATGATTTCACTTACGTGTGGCATCTAAAAAACAAAATAGCCCTAGCTGGTTTGGCTCAGCAGATGGCGCGTCGGCCTGCGAACTGAAGGGTCCCAGGTTCGATTCCAATCAAGGGCCATGTGCCTTGGTTGCGGGCACATCCCCGGTAGTGGGTGTGCAGGAGGCAGCTGACTGATGTTTCTCTCTCATCAATGTTTCTAGCTCTCTCTCCCTTCCTCTCTGTAAAAAAATAAATAAAGTATATTTTAAAAATAAATAAATAACAAAATAAACGAACAAAGGAGAGAGAGAAGAGCTCAGAGACACAGAGAACACAGGGCTGGGTGCCGGTGGAGGTGGGGCGGAGGGCCGGTGAGGCGTGTGAGGGGATTAGGAAGTACGTGGCAGTTACAGAACAATCATAGGGTGTGACGCACGGCGTGAGGAACGCAGTCAACAACGTGACTGGCATGGTGCCGTGTGTGTGTGTGTGTGTGTGTGTGTGCAAGACCATGGAGGGGGATCACTTCGTAAGTTATATAAATGTCTGACAAGCTGTTCACTTGAAACTAATACCGTATTCAGTGCCAACTGTAACTGAAATTTTGTTTTCATTAAAAAAAAACAAAAAAAAAAACGGCCACAACCAGTTTTGCCCAGTGGATAGAGCGTCGGCCTGCGGACTGAAAGGTCCCAGGTTCGATTCCGGTCAAGGGCATGTACCTTGGTTGCGGGCACATCCCAGGATAGGGGGTGTGCAGGAGGCAGCTGGTCGATGTTTCTCTCTCGTCAATGTTTCTAGCTCTCTATTCCTCTCCCTTCCTCTCTGTAAAAAAATCAATAAAATATATTTAAAAAAAAAAAAAAAGCCAGCAGGAGGACAGAGTTTGGTGGCCCACCAAGCCCAATGGCGAAGGGATCGCAACATGAGACCTGCAGTCCCCACGGGGCACGGCCTGTGAGATGTAAAGTGAAGGTGCAGGGTGATCCCATCGAGAGCATTTTTTGGGGGGCGGGGGGGGGGGGTAAAGGAGAGGCTGGACCGCAGGTGAGGTGAGGTGGGGTGAGGAAGAGGGTGCGGACAGGGACACAGAGCACAAAGCGGCATCTGGGGGTGAGGAAAGGCCTGAGGGAGACAGAGCCTGAGCCTATTTCGGGAAGGGAAGGACCAACGCAGAGGGAGGTGGAGGGGGGTAGAGAGGGCAGTGGCTGGGGGGGGGGGAGCCGGAGCACAGACGGGGCCCAGGCGCTGCTCTGCCCAGTGAGCCGTGCAGGCGACAGGGCGCTGAGGCAGCAGTTTCCGCTCGGAAGCAGCAGGCAGAACCAGCTGCCGGGAGCTGGGGGCGGTGGTGGGAGGAGAGGGGACAGTTAGGAAGAGCCGGAGTGGCTCATGTCCGACCACAGGCTCTGAGCTGGCTGGGGGGCGAGTTCGAGCCCACGCGAGGAGCAGGTGCCCAGGAGGCAAGGCAGGAGGTGGTGCTGGGAGCGCGGGGGGAGGACAGGGAGGTGGTGCTGGGAGCACAGGGGTGGGGGGGGGGGACAGGGAGGGTCGGAGGCTGGGCTGGGACAGGTCAGCGGCGGAGCCGCTCCGGGTCGGTGGGTGTCCGTGTACTACGATGGGGGGTGGAGGGGCGCGGGTTACTGCCAGAACGAGGAACAGGCCGGGGTGTCAGGCAGGCCTCCCACCGCAGTCAGAGGGGGCGCTGGGGTGACGGCGGGGTGGGGGCCGGAGCCCACGTCCTCAGGGAAAGAAGCAGCAGGTCGGGGGGAAGAACAGGGGAGTGGTGGCAGGAAGCTCAGAGGAAGCGTCTTACACAGAGAGGGAAGAAGTGTCTGGAAGCGGCGTGCTGCCCCCTGCTGGCTGCCACAGCTCCGTGGCCGAGCCGCAGCCCGCACACCGGGAGGTCCTGGCTCCTTCCATCCTGAGCCAGGGCAAAGGCCTGGGGGCGGGCTCCTTGCCTGCGGGGAGCGTGCAGGAGGCAGCAGACTGATGATGCTCTGTCCCTCTCTCCTTCTCCCTTCCTCTCTGAAATCACCAACAATGTATTTTTACAGCTTTTTCTGCAGGCTTAGCTAGGTCCCTTGATAGTCACGTCTACGAAAAGCCAGGAAGATGTGAGTCTGTGAGGCCGAGATGAATGGATGAGGTACAAGCAAACACAAACGAACAAACAAACGGGAACATGAGATATTTACCTGGTACCTCCCCTGCACACGCCCGCCCACCTGGCACGTACCAGGAGGGGCAGGTCAGCTTGTGTTTGAAAAGGGGACCAGGTCAAGGTCCCGGGCACAAACACAGCCCCTGTGAGGCGCCTCTGGGCCCCGCCCACCGCCCCAGCTTCCAGCTGAACCCCAGACCGGGAGGGGTGCTGGCAGAGGGGCTCACCCCCAGCCGGACTGTCTTCTCACGCAGCCCAGACCCACCCGCCCCATCCCCTTTGACCAGGCCTCGACTCAACATCGGAAAAGAAACAAATCAGACATCTCTCAGAAACTGAGATTTTTATAAAAAGGCATCTTTCTCTTATATCCATAAAATGATATAATTTTTTTCCAAGTATAGAAATGTGTCATAAATTATACAGAATGCTCCTTAATTACAGTTCAATGCAACTTGGTACTTTCCTCCCTCCCTAAAAAAATGAGAGAGAACCAAAAAAATAATATATAACTGTATACATATATATATATAGATAGATTTATATTTCTATTTATATAATAGACAAACCAAATATGAAAAGAAAATCGTTTCCTCTTTGGTATAAAAAATCAGACTCTCACCTCGAGACACACAAACAGACACGATGTTGGGTTTGTAAACTGTGTGGCCCCACGGGGTTTCCCTGTCACGCTTTCCCCTCCCCGCTCGGGGGCCCGCCCGCCCCGCTGCCTCACCGCAGCCCACCCAGGCTCCACGGAATGTTCCAGATCCCCGTGCCCCGCCCAGCGCCGCACCCTGCCCGAGGACCCTCCACAGAGACGGGGAAAGGTTCTCCCCGATGAACGATGAACGGAGGAAGGAGGGTGCCGAGGCTCCCGCCAGGCCGGGCACAGCAGCACCCCTGCCTCCCAGAGGCCGGCCGGGGTGGGGGGTGGGGGGACCCCACCTCTACCAGAGGGAGAGGCAGAGGCCAGCCTCCCTTTCGCCGCCCCGGGGCCTGGGTACAGGGGCAGGAGAAGGCCGGGGGAGGGGGGACCCCGAAGTGACCCTGCCATGGACTTGAGTCTACATCTAAAACAAAACAAGACCGTTTTCCAGGACTAAACTTCACCGCCAGCTTCTGGTCAGAGGATGACGGGGCCACACTCCCAGGCTCCAGCCCAGAGCCAGCAGGACGGACGGAGGGAGGGACGGACGGACACCAGGAGCTGATGTGCGTGTGGCGGGGAGGGGCAGCTCTCCGCTCTCCAGGTGAGGAAGGAGGGGACCAGACCCCCTGTCTTCCCTGCGCGCTCCCCCCCCTGCTAACGGGCACCTCCCTCCCCGGTCCTCAGCCCCCGAGGGCCAGCCCCACACGGCCACAGCGGCTCCTCCCAAACCACCCACCCCAGCGGGGGTGGGCGCCTGAGGTGCCACCTCCTCTCCCAGGGGAGTGAGACACCGACCACGGCACAGACGGCCCGCAGGCCTCCTCCACTGCCGACGAGAAAGGACACAACCAGACGGGACACAAACACCAACCGAGGAGAGACATACCCGGCGTGAGGGCCGCGGCCCGCAGGTCTCTGGCTTCCGGCGATACATTCTGTGTGATGGGGGTGAGGCCTCGAGGGCCCGGGGACAGGAGTAGAAAAATACGGAGTCGGTCCCCCTGCGCTCCCGGCAGGTGGGGCGGACCGACTCTCAGTCTCTTCTTCTGTTTTTGGTTCCACATCTGCTCCCCGACCGACCGACCAACGGGGGCTGGCTCCAGGCGGCCGAGCCCCTGCTCTGCCGAGGCCTGAGCCCTCCACCCTCCCGGCTCGTGGGAGGGCCCGGCGGGAGGGTCCCGGCTCCCGATGGGGCCGCAGGGCAGAGTCCACGGGGAGAGCCGGGAGGGGCGAGGCGGGAGGACGTGCCGCGCTCGGACCCGGTCCCCTGGTGGTCGGCCCGCCTGTGTGTGGTCGGCGCGGGCGCAGGTCCGGCTCAGCCCTTGAGGGGCTTGTCGGCGCCCCCGCCGGGGCTGCCGGCGCCGTCGCTCTTCCGGCGGCGCAGGCTCTCGATCCAGCCGGAGCTGGAGCGGGCGGAGAAGCTGGAGAGCGCCAGCGAGCTCAGCCGCATGTTCTTGCCGGACATGATGAGCTCCCCGAAGCCCTCCTGGTGGGAGAAGGCGTAGCCGGAGCGCCGGGAGCCCGCGCGGCCCACCCGCCGCATGCAGCGGTGCTGCGCCTTCTGCTTCCTCCGCACCAGCTGGGTGTAGCGGACCTGGGGGGGCGAAAAGAGGGGGCGTCAGGGCGGCTGCGTCAGACACCACCCCCAGAAGGGACCCAGAGCCCCGGACAGGGGACCGCCTCCCTCCCAGGAGGCCCGGGTGCCGGGGGCCTCACCGTGTCGGAGAGGTCGGGCCTCAGGCTGAGCTTGAGGAAGCGGAAAGCGACCACAGGCAGGATGCAGACGACCGTGGTGAGCGCGATGGTCAGCCACACGGCCGGCTGGGCCAGCGTGTTCTGCGCGTTCCCTGCGGAGGCAGAGGCGTCGGGCCGGGAGTCACAGGGTGCACGGCTCCCCGTTTCCACTCCTGGCAGCCCCCTCCCCCCGTCTCACAACCCGAGCGTGCCGGCTCCCGGCTCCGCCCGCTCCCCGTAGAGACGTCTCCAAGTGTGACTCCGCTCCCAGCTCCCCCAGAACTCCCGGCACCCGAGGAGCACCGAACGCATGCTGGCGGAGCGCAGACCGGCTGCCTGCCCTGCCAGCCCCAGAATTGCCGGGACCCCCCCAGCGCTCCTGGGGGGGCCATGGGGACTCACCCACAAACCGGAACTGGTTGGGAAACATGTCGAAGAGCCCGTTGCTGTGCATGGCAAAGAGAATGGCAAAGTACACGGCCACGCTGCCCCAGAGGAAGAAGTGGTTGATGGCCGTCCAGTAGCCCGTATCCAGCCCGATCTGCAACAAGCAGGCCGTCACGGGCGGAAGGAGCCAGCACCCCAAAACCCGCCCCCCACACCCCCCTCCCAGCAACAGCACTGCGGGGCCCAGCGAGGCCCCTCCTTGCAGAGCGGAGGGCAGCCCCACCTGCACGCTGACCACGATGACCAGCGACGTGGCCACGGTGACGGCGAAGGACTGGTAGTCGGCCAGCTGGGTGCCGTCGTCCCGGGTGGCCTCGGCGAACACGCCGTAGGGGACGAAGAACAGGAGCACCGAGGTGTAGATGCCCTGGGCGATGCAGATGAAGAACTCCCGCTTGTTGAAGAGGAGGTTCAGCTGGCCCGGCTCGTACAGCTTCGGGTACTCCAGGCTCCGCTGCTCGGGCACGTCCTGCGTGGGGAGGGCCAGAGCACGCACGGGGCCTCAGGAGCGGCCGTTCTGTCTCAGGCAGCCCCCGGCCCTGCCTCCTCCTCCCTAAGTTCTTCGGCACTCGATCTAACTCCCAGCCAACTGCCCCCCAACCATCTTTGCTCAGCCCCCCTGGGAGTTACAGTCAGTGGTGGCGAGAGGAAGAGCACCGGGCCGGCTGGGGAAGGCCGTCCCAGGGGCCACAGGCAGCGGCACAGGCCCCGCCCACCACGGTCCGCGTGCCTCCTGCACAGACACGTCTTCCTCCCCGTCCTGCTTGGTCATCACCCCCGCCCCCCGTACCTGATCGAAGACCCCCATGGCCAGGACTGGGAGGGAGGTATATACGATGTTGTAAAGGGTGATGAAATACTGGTCGTAGACGGTCTGGGGAGAAAACGAGGGGGGGAGAGAGGCAAGAACTTGTAGCCTTCCCTCACGACAAGTCAGGCGGAGGAGAACGGCGGTGTGGCGTACACGGAGCCCCGAGGAATTTTTTGGATGCCCCGCCCACTCCTCCGACAAGCATTTTTTATTTTATTTATTTATTTATTTATTTAAAATATATTTTATTGATATTTCAAAGAGGGAGGGAGAGAGATAGAGAGCTAGAAACGTCGATGAAAGAGAAACATCGACCAACCGCCTCCTGCACACCCCTGATTGGGGATGTGCCCGCAACCAGTGTACATGCCCTTGACCGGAATCGAACCTGGGACCTTTCAATCCGCAGACCGACGCTCTACCACTGAGCCAAACCGGTTTCGGCCAACAAGCATTTTTTAAACGCACGAACCAGACAACAGCCAGGCCCACAGGGGTGGAGCCCTGACCAGCACCAGCACAGACGGACTTAAGGAAGGCACAGACGCACAGACGGACGGGCGAGCCGGCGGACCACGCGCTCCCTACCTGGGCCGAGAAGCCGCAGAAGAAGCCAAACCAGAAGTGGACCATGGTGAAAGCGAAGTTCTTGTAGAAGAAGTAGCAGAGGAACTTGCACATGCGCAGGTAGGACCAGCGCCCGTGCACCAGCAGGAGGCGCTGCAGGAACTTGAACTGGGAGAAGGCGTAGTCGGAGGCCAGGACCGCCTGGATGCCTTCCTGCCCGCTGATGCCCACACCGATGTGAGCCGCTGCAGAGACAGGAGGGCACACGGGGTGGAGACGCCACACGGCTGAGAGCCCCACCGATGCAGAGCCCCGCCCCCTGCACCCTCCCCGGTTCCCACCCCTCAGACCTCCCGCCGACCGGCACGTCCGCACACGCCGCTCACTTTTGATCATGCTGACGTCGTTGGCGCCGTCCCCGATGGCCAGGGTCACGGCCTTCTTGTACTTCTTCACCAGCTCCACCACCTGCGCCTTCTGCAGGGGGGTCACCCGGCAGCAGATGACCGCTTTGCAGGCGCAGGCCGTCTCCAAAAACTCCAGCTCCATGTCGGCCTCCAGGGCGTGGGCCTGCGACACAGGAGCCCTGAGAGCCCGGCTCCCCCGAGGGACCTGGGAGCCAGCCCCGCCAGCCCCTCAGAGCCCGCCCGGCCCCCGGGTCCAGGGAAACCAGACCGGGGAGGACACGGAGGCCACGCGGAGAGGACGCTCGCGGGGAGACATGCCCAGACCGGAGGCGCACTCACCAGGCTGTGCCCGTTGATGACCAGGGCGTACTCGCCGGCGACCGCCTCCAGCGCGGACGGGAGCTTGGGCGAGGAGGGGCTCTCGTGGCAGGTGAAGCCGTTGCCCACGGCGCGGGCCGGGTCCACCATCTTCTCCCGCGCCTTCCTGGGGAGGGGTGACGGAGCTGTGGTCTCCCCGGGCCGGAGCGGGGACCCCAGCGGCCCGGCCCGGCCCCCGTTCACGCCCGGAGCACCCGTTACCTGAGCTCCTCCCGCACCTCCAGGACGGTGTGGCCCGTGACCACGAACACCTCGGCCATGTCGTCCGTCAGCATCTTGCAGGAGTAGCCGATGTTCACAGCCGTCTCTACCAAGAGAGAACGCAGGAGCTACGGGCAGGCCCCCAACACAGTCAGCGCCTCTGCTGCCGGGCGCGGGGGCTCACGCGGGGCCCGAGGGGCCGCCGTCCGGCCTCTCACCTTGCTTGTCTCCCGTGAGCACCCAGATCTTGATGTTGGCCAGCGTCAGGAGGGCGATGGTCTCCGGAACCCCTTGCTGCAGCTTGTCCTCGATGGCCGTGGCGCCCAGCAGCTGCAACGCCACAGGGGCCCCTGGCACGCGCGTCCCCGGCCCGAGCCTCCCCCGCCCCCTCGCCCCCTCGCCCCCTCGCCCGAGGCCCGCGCCGCGGCCCGTACCATCATGTCGCTCTCGATCTCCTCATACACGCTGGCCAGCCGGTCCTCCCGGCTGTCCTGGGCCAGGCTGGCCTGCAGCCGTCGGCCAGCCCACTCCTCGTAGTGCTCCTCGTCCAGGTCCTTGTAGGCCAGCACCAGGGTCCGCAGCCCCTCCCCGGCATACTCCTGGGGGCAGTCAGGAGGGTCACCCCTCGCCCCCGCCCCCACCCCCGCCCTGAGAGCAGCAGAGCCGGGGGGCCCCCTCTCCCTCCTCCCCCCTCCCTCCTCCCGCACACCTACATTGAGGTGGTCCGTGGTGCTGGCGAGCAGCTCCGGCGCGGAGGGGTGCAGCCTGTCCAGCAGGATGGTGTCCGCCCCTTTGCAGTAGAGGCGGATCTTGCCTTCCGGGTTCCGCACTGAGTGGGGAGGGGGCGAGAGGCCCAGGAAAGGAGAGCTCAGGCCGGTGAAGACCCCGACGCCACCACAGCAACAAGCCCCGCCCTGCACCTCAGCCCGTCCCACGCGTGCCCCGGCGCCCGGCCGGCCTCACCGATGACCGACATCCGCTTCCGGATGTTGTTGAAGTCCAGGATGGCCAGCAGCTGGTAGGTGACGGCCGTGCCCAGCTCGTGGACCGTGATGGTCTTGGGGGTCCGGGAGCGGAACACGAAACCGAAGTTGCGGGCGGCGGTGACCAGCGCGCCCTCGTCCGGGGACTGGGCTTTGTAGAAGAGCTCCCCTGGCGGGAGGGGGGGAGGGAGGGAGGCACGCGTGGGGGAGCGGTTCTCAGCCATGCATCCCAGCCCGGGCCCGAGCCAGGCAGGCAAGGGCGCCGGCCCGCCCGCCGTGGGCTCACCTTCGCTCTTCTCCTCCGACATCACCGTGTGGCACAGGGACAGGAGGCGGAAGAACTCGTGCACGTGGGGGTCCCCCATCTTAACAGCCTCCAGGAGGGTGGGGTCCCAAAACAAGAACTTGTGGTCGGCCAGAGGATTGAAGGAGAAGTCGACGGGCTCGGGCCTCTGCGGCAGGCGAGGGGCGTCAGGAAAGAGGGGGTCCCCAGGCAGGACCCCAGGAGCAGTGCTGTCCCCGCCTGCAGCTCCCTGCCCTCTGCTCTCAGGAGGAGAGCCCAGCACCCCTCCACTTCAGACCTCAAAGTCCCCAGCCCCCACCTCTCCCTGGAAACGCCCGCTCCTCCACGCCGCTCCTCCACCCGTTCCTCCACATCCCTGCTAACCACACCGGCTGCCGTTTCCCTGGCCAACAGGACACACGGACTCGCTGCGGAGGCTGCACCTACCTCTCCCACCTCGGCTTTGTGTCCCAGGACATCGAACACATCCCCTACGGCCAGGACGGAGAAGCCACATGAGCGTCCCCGAGAGCAAGGGGAGACACCCCAACCCCTCTTCCCCCCCGGCACCCGGAACCCACAACCCCAACTGTGGAGCAAACGCCACGCGGTTCACACAGCTGACCCGGAGGACAGGCGGCAACGGGCACCCTGTAGCCTCGGAACCCCAGGACTAAGAGGCACAGCACCCACCGCTCCCCATCCCGCCCCTGGGACCCCGCCCCCACCGCATGCCTCCCAGGGCAGCTCCTGTGTTACAGCCCCCACCCCCCAAGGGCTCCAAGCCTCCTGGGGTGCCCTCACCCTCAGGCTCACACGCGGAGTCAGTCAGAGAGCAGTTACAGGGACGCCCGCTGCGTACAGACCCACATCCCACCCCGAGCCCCGAGCCCCGAGCCCCGAGCCCCGAGCCCCGAGCCGCCCGGCAGCTCAGCACAGGCCCTGCCACAGCCACACTGAGGACCACGTCACGTCCCAGGCTCACAGGCCCCTGAACCCAGGGCAGGGTGAACCCAGATCCAACCCGCAGGACGCCCCGCGGCCAGGGCCTCAGGCCGCGCTGCAAACCCTGCTCCCCACGGCCCGGAGCCGAGGCCAGAGCCGAGGCCGGCAGGCGGGAGGGAAGCACTGCCAGCGTGTGCTTCCTGACAGCGGCCCGGAGCGGACCCTCTCAAGGCCCCCAGCCCCCCAGGCCCCAGGAGGAAAGAGCTGGAAACCCAAAAGACCACGCCCCTGCCCGGCGAGAGGGAAACCCACCGTAGCTGCGGCCGCGCACGGAGCACTTGCTGAAGACCATGATGTTCTGGGTGAGGGTGCCCGTCTTGTCGGAGAAGATGTACTCCACCTGGCCCAGCTCCTCGTTCAGCGTGGTGGTGCGGGCCTCGGCCGGCGTGCGCTTCTTGGCGCAGAACATCTTCTTGTCCCAGTTGATGAAGTAGCTGTGGCCCAGGCGGATGACCTCCACGCTGCAGGGAGACAGGGCTGAGGCCGGGCGCGGAGGGCGCAGGGCCTCTCGGCAGGCGCTTGGCGGGGGAGAAAGGAGAACGGTGACCCCTGGGCGGGGCGGGGGAGGAGAGCCGGCAGAGGAGTCCCCGACCCCGACCCTCTGGTGCGTCCAGACAAAGGTGCCAAGGGTCCGGGCAGGCGGGGCAGACGGCACGGGCAGAGGAGAAGAGGGGCCGGAGACAAGGCGTTCGGCCAGTTCTTACCTCAGGACTAACAATACAGAAACCATGCAGAGAAAACAAGAGCAAGTGCGAGAGGAGAGGGAGAGAGAGAGAAAGAGAGAGATAATGAGGGCGCTGCGCACGCCACGGCCACGCACGTGCCAACGCCACCGGGGCCGCAGCGGGCGGGGAGACGGAGGGCGCTCAGCCGCCCCTCCCCGCCACACGGCAGCTCAGCCCTGCTGCTGGCTCAGGGCTCCAGCCGCCCCGACGCCGTGGCTCTCAGAAAGAACCGGAGGCCGAAACTGGTGTGGCTCAGTGGATAGAGTGCCTGCCTGCGGACTGAAGGGTCCCGGGTTCGATTCCGGTCAAGGGCATGTACCCTGGTTGCAGGCACATCCCAGGCAGGGGGCTTGCAGGAGGCAGCTGATGGATGTTTCTCTCTCATCAGTGTTTCTAGCTCTCTATCTCTCTCCCTTCCTCTCTGTAAAAAATCAATAAACTACATATTTAAAACAACAACAACAAAGCACTGAAGAATCAGAGTTACAGTGGCAATGACGGACATGCTCCCACCCAACATCTGTAAAGTAAACTTTGATGTTCAGCTATTTTCCAGTTCAGTGCCTTAGATCACGGCACCCCGACGAGAAGCCAGACCGGGTATTGTCATTCCCGTTTTGCAGGAGGAGACTGAGGCCTCAGTGACTGGATTTACCGGGCACGTAACTAAGGAGAAAGCAGGGCCAAAGCGCAAACCTGTCTCCTCTGCCTGTGCCAGGAAGCCCTCAGCTCGGGAGCTCTGCCTCCTGGCACTGCCATCGGCACCTGGCCTCGGGGGCTAGTGGGGAGACCGGGGGACTAGCTGGGGAATCGGTATGAACAACACGATGGCTTATGGGAAGAGTTCTCAGGCTCCAGAAAGCATTTCATTTCCTGATAAGGGAGCAGGGTCACAAAACTCAAGTGCAAGGCACTGAGAACAAAATTCCTCTCTTGGCCACCCTTCCTGCCTCCTCTCTGCTCGTCCTCACCGGTCCAGCCCTCCTTAACCGCTTCCTCAAGCATCCCAGACGCCTCCTTGATCCTATTAATGCACACCACTGTCTGCCAACACTTCCTAAAATATTTATTTTATTTTTAGAAATCCTTTAATGGTTTATTAAGCACAAAGGTCAGAGGCAAAAATTCAAGACCCTCCACGATTGGGAACACACTTATGGCTCCAGCTCTCTGCCCCACAGCCAGACTGTCCCGGGACCACCCCCGGCTCCCATTTCCAAGCCCGTGTCTCCGGCCCTCTCCCCCGTCCCGGCCACCACTCACAGCCCAGATCCACAGCCACCCCTCCAGAGAGTCGCTGTGCAGGGCACATGCCCCCCACGTGGCACCTCGCTGTCTTTCGCCGCCGCCTCTCCCCCCCCTCAGTCTGCTGCTTGTGAAGGCAGAGGCCACGCTCCGCGTCCCCGCGCCCGGCTGCACGTAAGCCCGGAGGCAGAAGGGCCTCTAAGGCACTTGTCCCCGTTCTGTTACAGCGCGCTCACATCTCCCTTCCTCGCCTAGACCGCAGCGCCCAGAGCGAAGGAGACCCACTCCCACGTCACCTCTGCACGTGCCCGCACCCAACGTGCTTCTGGGCACCGAGCCGGCGTGCGGCAGGCGTGTGGCACATAAACAACACCGTTTCCGTCCCGCACCGTCCGGAGTGCCAGGAACTGGGCGAAGCCAGCTCTGCGCACAGAGATGGACAAACAACACAACCCGTCCACGGCGCGGGAAGGGGACGCCGCCGCCTCCACGGACCAGAGACGCCGGCCCCGGGGCAGCCCCGGCTCCCCGGAGACCCCGGCGCGGAGAGCAACGTACCTGACGTAGAGCGAGATGGGCACGACGGTGTTGAGGATGATGATGTAGGACCAGAAGGAGAGGAAGCCGGAGAAGAAGGCACTGTCCACAGCCTCATCCCAGGGCAGGTAGACCTGGAAGCGCGCCCCGACCTCGTGCTCCCAGATGGCATTGCCGATGGCCAGGATCACCCCCATGCAGACCAGGAACCCAAAAATCTGCGGAGGAAAGAGAAGCAGAGGTGAGACTGCCAATGAGGAGGCCCCCCAGACCAAGTGTGTCCCTGAAGGTCATCGCCCACACCTGATCCTGCAAAAGCTCAGGTGTCTTTTTGTTGTTGTTCACCCGAGGATATTTTCCCACTGGTTTTTAGGGAGAGTGGGAGAGAGAGGGAAAGACAGAGAGAAACATTGATGTGAGGGAAACAATCGATTGGTTGCCTCCTGCATGCGCCCCGACCAGGGCCCGAGCCAGGGAAGAGCCTGCAACCCAGGTGTGTGCCCTTGCCCGGAATTAAACCCGGGACTCTTCCGTCACGGGCCAATGCTCTACCCACTGAGCTAAACCGGCCAGAGCCAGGCATGTTTAACACGGTGGCACAGGCCAGTGGGGAGCACCCAGAAATGGCAACAGGTTCTAGTCTGCCGCGGACAGCACACGGCCTTCTCTGAACGTCCTCCCATCTGTTGTGCAGCTCCCCCCCCCACCCCAACAGCCTGGAACCCGCACGAGATTCAACGACGATAAACGTGGGACGCATCTGAGATCTTGCTTCCTGATATGAACTCAGTGTTGCTCAAATAAACTCTTATAAAATTTTCAACAGGCCAAAACCGGTTTGGCTCAGTGGATAGAGCGTCGGTCTGCGGACTGAAAGGTCCCAGGTTCGATTCCCGTCAAGGGCATGTACCTTGGTTGCGGGCACACCCCCAGTAGGGGGCGTGCAGGAGGCAGCTGATCAATGATTCTCTCATCAATGTTTCTAACTATCTCTCTCCCTTCCTCTCTGTGAAAAAAATCAATAAAATATATTTAAATTTTTTTTTCAACAGGCTTTTAAAAATATATATATTTTATTTATTTTTTTACAGAGAGGAAGAGAGAGGGATAGAAAGTTAGAAACATCGATGAGAGAGAAACATCGATCAGTTGCCTCTGCACATCCCCTAGTGGGGATGTGCCCGCAACCAAGGTACATGCCCTTGACCAGAATGGAACCTGGGACCTTTCAGTCCACAGGCCGATGCTCTGTCCACTGAGCCAGACCGGTTTCGGCTCAACAGGCTTTTATTTAAAAAGAAGAAAAAGATGATAAAAGTAGGGGAAAGCTGCTTTCAAAACTCCAAAAGAAGCTTACTGGAAATCCCCCATTTACTTGAGCTAAGCCTCCATGAGCCACAGCAACGCCCAATTTCTGTCATGCTCGCTGCTGTCTCTGCAGATTGCCCACCCACCGGCCCCACTTTTTAAAAATATGTTTTTGTTGATTTCGGAGAGGAAGGGAGAGGCAGAGAGAGACAGAAACATCCATGATTTGGGAGAATCATTGATCAGCCGCCTCCTGCACGTCCCCCAATGAGGCTCCAAGCCTGCAGCCCAGGCACGTGCCCTGACCAGGAACGGAACGGACCTCCTGATCTGCAGGATGATGCTCGGCCACTGAGCAGTGCCAGCAGGGCATTCCCCATTTTTTTAAACCAGGAAACAAACTGTAATTTCAGAAATATAGGTTCCTTGGAGAAGAATCCTAAGAAACTTTTGGAAGTTGAAAGAAAAAAATGGAGACCATTGTCTGATTTCAGACACCAATTTGCCAAGCTGCCTTCGTTCTTTTTTTGGTTGTTAATTCTCAACCAAGGTTATTTTTTCCATAGATTTTGAGAGACAGGAAGAGTGGAGGGAGGGGTACAGAGAGAGAGAGAGAGAGAGAAACATCAATGTGAGAGAAGCACATTGATGGGTTGCCTCCCACACGTGCCCAACTGACCAACTGACCGGGGCTGGATATTGAACCTGTAACCCAAGTATTAGGACATGCCCTTGGCTGGGACTCGAACCTGCAGCCCTCTGGTGCTTGGGCCAATGCTCTAACCATTTTACCCCACCGGCCAGGGCTGCCTTCACTCTTTTTTTTTTTTTAATATATTTTGTTGAGAGTTAGAAATATTGATCAGCTGCCTCCTGCACACCCCCAGGGATGTGCCTGAGACCAAGGTACATGCCCTTGACCGGAATGGAACCTGGGATCCTCAGTCTGCTGAGCCAAACCGGCCAGGGCTGCCTTCACTCCTGATGCTTTGGAACAAAACAGGAACCATCCTGGCACACAAGAGCCACCAGGGGGCGGTGCAAGCCTCTGCATCTCAGGCTGCGTTTCTACCAGACAGACCTCTAAAACCAGGGGGAGACTGTCTCACCAGAGGCTGGCCCGCCTTTGCAAGCTGGCATTGAGGTGGGGGTGTTGGGGGGGGAGGGCAGGCAGCAGGCACTGGGGGCGCATGGAGGGAGGAGAGAAGGGGAGAAGAACCTGACAAGGAGCTCAAATTTCTAGCCAAACAAGAGAAGGATTCGGGAATTGCCAAAAACTGAAGCAGAAACTTCTCCTTGGGGATCCTGATCCTTCCCTCTCAGAAGGCGGGGGGAAAACACCCCATCAGACCCCGTTCTCCATCCCCCGAGTGGAAATTTTCCTTTTAATTCCTTCTCCAGCCCCATGAAGGCCTCCTTGTTCCAGGCAAAAGCAAACAGAGGGTCACATGCTACCCTCGGTCGTCATCCTAACCGGAATCCAGAGAAAGGAGGGCTTGTTTCGGCTTTACGTTGTTGATTCACACACGCTCTTTACACAAACCTGCCAGGCCTAAAGGGACCCTGAAATAAGCCAGCCTTTGAGGGGCTGACCTGCCCGTGGCTTCAGAGCCAGCGCCCGAGGCCTGGCTGCCGCTCGGGGAGGGGGCGGGCGCACAGGGAGCCAGGGAGCCGCCGCGGGAGGCCGTACCCAGAGCACCAGAGTATTCATCAGGCGATCGATGCTCGTCCTCTTGAACTTGGTCCTGCCGCTGTTCTGCATCAGCTTCGTATCAGGACCTGCCGAGGAGGAAGGGCCAGCAAAGCCCGATCAGGAAACCGCCCCTGGGCTTCTGCCAGGCCCGAGGGCAGGACAGCAGAGGGGAAGAGCCACGGGCTGGGTGGAGGGGGGCCTGTGATCGGGGCTGCAGCGTTTCCACCTCGCTCGTGGCACCAGCCCGCCCGCCTCCCCCCAGCCTCCCAGGGAGGACGGAGGGACCGCTCGCCCGGACCCTCCTCTGAGTCCCGGAGGGCGCACCTGCGAAGATGACCAGCCCGAAGCACCACTCGGTGTTGCGCAGCACGCAGCCCCGCAGCAGCATGTTCTGGTTGCTCAGGGGGAACTTGCTCTCCTTCCAGTAGAGCGTGCCGCTGAACTTGTCCAGCTTGTTGTTGGGAGGCTCGCAGATCACCTCCCCTGCACGGAAGGCAAGAGCACCGCCGGTCAGGGGACCGTTTGTAGCTTAAGCGTGAGGCAACGGGACAGAGAAAGCACGCCCTGGCCGGTGTGGCTCAGTGGATAGAGCGTCGGCCTGCGGACTGGAGGGTCCCAGGCTCGATTCCGGTCAAGGGCATGTACCTTGGTTGCAGGCACATCCCTGGTTGGGGGGAGGGAGGGTGCAGGAGGCAGCTGATCGATGTTTCTAACTCTCTATCCCTCTCCCTTCCTCTCTGTAAAAAATCAATGATATATATATATATATATATATATATATATATAATTTTTTTTTTTTTTTTAAGAGAGAAAGCAGCTGAGGGAGAGGGTGTGAGGACACGGGCCCAGCCACACACCCCTGTGTCACTGGGAGCAAATGGGAAAGGAATGGGGCCAGGGAAACTGTTATTAAGAGTACACACACCCGGGAGGGCATCTATGGGGGGGGGCAATGATAAGCTATGTATACAGATAATACCTTAATAAAAAAAAAATGGAAAAAAAAAATAAAACAATTCCACAATAAAAAAAAAAAGAGTACACACACCCTAAGGCACCGAACAGACTGTCAGATTACAACGAGAAGGCAGGGAAAGGGGGGGCGGGAATCAACCAAAGGACTTGTATGCGTGCATATTAGCACAACCAATGGACACAGACCCTGGGGGATGGGATGAGGGCATGAGACAGGGTTAGGGAAAGCTGCGGAAAGGTCTATTGGGTGAGGGGGGACACACATGTACTACTATATGTAATGCTTTAAACAATAAAAAAGAAAGAAAAATACGCCTTACATACAGAAGAACAACAACAAAAGTTATGAAGGATAAAGATAAAAAATAAAAAGAGCACACACACCCTTGTACCCAGGCATCCCACTCTGGGGCCTCTATTCTACAGAAATGATAGCACAGGCCACAGTTTTTACTGAAGCATTACTTGAATAGAAAGACTAGACACGACCGAATGGTCAGAGAATAGTTGAGTAAAAGATACCTCAGCAGTTCTATGAAACAATATGCAGCTATTTAAAAAATGAAGTAAATTTCTTTATGTAGTGACGTGAGAAGATGATGAGGAACTGAACAGGTAGAGGCAGGCGGCAGGGATTTGGGTGCAGTACGACCCCACTGACTTGTGTTTGTATGAACCGAAAAAAGGTGTCAGTGAGAACACACTCAGGTGCCAGGTGGCCTGACCACCTAAGGAGGTGGGACCGGAGGACAGGAGAGCGTCTCCTGGGCGCGCTGCAGGTTGTCTGTTAAAGGAACACCCAGCACTCTATTCTGGAGTGAGTAAGAATAAGAAATAAGAGTAAGCTGAACGTCCATCCACATGCACAGCCAGGAGGGGCTTAGCACCCAGAAGGATCCCCTGAAATGATCACTAATTGACAATTGGTGGTAGAGCCCGGCTGGTTGGCTCAGTGGTGGAGCACCAACCCAAGAAGCAGGAGGCCAGGGTTTGGTCCCCGTCAGGGCACGTGGCTGGCTGCGGGCTCCATCCCCGGCAGAATGCGCTCAGGAGGCAGCTGATTAACGATTCTCTCTCATCATTGATGTTTCTCTTTCTTCTTCTCCTCCCTTCCTCTCTGAAATCAATACAGATATTTGTATTCATTTTAAAAATATATCTTATTGATTTTTTACAGAGAGGAAGGGAGAGAGAGAGATAGAGTTAGAAACATCGATGAGAGAAACATCGACCAGCAGCTGCCTCCTGCACACCCCCCACTGGGGATGTGCCTGCAACCAGCACATGCCCTTGCCCAGAATCGAACCTGGGACCCTTCAGTCCACAGGCCGACACTCCATCCGCTGAGCCAAACTGGCTTCGGCAATATATATATTCATTTTTAAAATAACATTACTGGTAGCCACCTGGCATTCCTGACACCTCCACACCACCCACCCCCCACACCAGTCCAGGCAGCTCCATAATCACAGCAGCAAGAAGCCAAGAGGACAAAGTACAACTTACACCCCGAACCCCACCACCGCCCTCCCTGAGGACTGCTCCGCCATCACTCACCATCGAACTTGGCCAGCTTACTGACGTCCCCCAGCTCCCAGGTGACCGGGATGGCCTGCCGCACCTTCATGTTGGTCTCCCTGGAAGGACACCCACAGCCCTGCTGACCCCAGGTGCTCTGAAAGGGGCGCACCCCTCCGACCCGGGGACCTCTTTCCAAAGCCAGCTGCTGGCTACCCCCCCGGAGGCAGGGGGAGAGGTGGGACCCTGAGCGGCTCACCCATCGAGTTCCGCGGTCTCGATGTAGCACAGCCCGTGGGGCTCGCTGCTGGAGAGGAGGAGGAGGTCCGCCTGGGGAGGAGAGCCGATGAGAGCCCGAAGGCCCGCGCCACACCGCCACGGGCCCGGCGACGGCCCTCCTGCCACCAACCCGTGAACGGCCAGAAAGGAGCCAGCCCCAGCCGTACTAACAGGACCGGGAGCTTCCCATTCAAGCGCGTCCCCTCCCTCCCAGCGCGTCAGAGGCCGCAGTGAGCCGGGAGCGGCTCCCCCTTCTGCCAGGGAGGCGCCCTGCAGGCCTCGGGGCCCCGGTCCTTTACTGGGGCGCCCGGTCCCTTACCGCCACAAACTGGTTATTTTCGAGCTTGATGATGTCACCAACACAGACGTTCATCCACTGCTCCCGCTGGAGGCTGGGGCAGCGAGAAGGCAGAGGGGAGGCCGTCAGGAGCCAGAGGCCCCAGGAAGCCGGCCCCCCAAGGCCCCCGCCTCCGCCGGGCACTCACATTCCGTTGATCAGCACCTGAGACTGTCGGTTATTCACCTGGTTATCACTCTTGTGGCGGAACTGAAAAGAAGGAAACGAAGAATGCTGAGACACCTTCCCCTGCTCCCAGAGACTTAGAGGAAGCAGCGGCACGCAGGGCATGCTGGGTACCAGCTCTACACTGCGTGGCCAGATTATGATGACCTCGGAACCCATAATAATCTGGACACTCAGTGTGTGTAAACACACACACACACACACACACACACACACACACAGAGGCCCGGTGCATGAATTCGTGCATGGGTGGGGTCCGGCCAGCCTGGCCAGGGGGAGGGGACATGGGGGGTTGGCCAGCCTGCCTGCGGGTGGAACTCCTGGTCGAGGGGACAATGTGCCTATTACCCTTTCATTATATAGGATATACACTGAGCGGCCAGATTACTATGCGTTCAGAGATTGTAATAATCTGGCCACTCAGTGTCTGTACACCTGTTCACAGATACGCTCTCTCTCTGCCTCCCCTGCCTCCTCTCTGCCACAACAGCGTGAAGCGAGCTGGGCCAGGTGAGGGCGGCAATGAAAATGACTCACATAGTCGTCAGTGGCGTCTTTCACAGCGGTGATGGTGAGGACGAGAACCAAAGGCACAATGGTGGTGAACCAGGACAGGGACGAGATCTGTGGGATCAACTGGAAGAGGAAAGAGGGGGCACGCCTCTGAGGCCCCATCCCTTGCCTCCTTTCCCCCCCCCACCCGACCTTTCTCACCCCGGCCTGTGTTTGCCCTTGTGGGTGGCCAAGGGTCTCCCACGGGTGACCTACCTGCAGAATAAGGAGGAACAGGAAGTAGGTATTGGCAACTTCCTGGAACTGCTCGAAGAGGTTGACAGGCAGGAAGGTGAGAATATTGTACTTGGAGGTCTTGATGCAGTTACTCTGCGGCAGCGGGAGAGCAGACTGTGAGGTGGCCTCGAACCCCAGCCCAGCACGGACTGAGGCTGCCTCTTCCCCTACACTGCCCTACCCCCCCCCCCGGTCCCCCAAAGCCACACCCACCCACGGGAAGGAGAAGGGAGTCTCATGGGGTCAGTGGAACCCCTGGCTGACAGGTGAAGGCACGAAACACTCAGCACAGCAGCTGATGGAGGGTGGTGGGAGGCTGCCTGCCCCTCCCCGAGCACGCCCGAGTCAGCCCGGCCCAGGGTGCTCCCCCTTCCCCTCCCCGGCCCAGGGTGCTCCCCCCTCCCCTCCCCGGCCCAGGATGCTCCCCCCCTCCCCTCTCCGGCCCAGGGTGCTCCCCCCTCCCCTCTCCGGCCCAGGGTGCTCCTCCTCTTTCCCTCCCCGGCCCAGGGTGCTCCTCCTCTTTCCCTCCCCGGCCCAGGGTGCTCCTCCTCTTTCCCTCCCCGGCCCAGCGTGCTCCCCTCTTCCCCTCCCCAGCCCAGGGTGCTCCCCCTCCCCCTCCCCAGCCCAGGGTGCTCCCCCTCCCCGGCCCAGGGTGCTCCCCCCTTCCCCTTCCCCTCCCCGGCCCAGGGTGCTCCTCCTCTTTCCCTCCCCGGCCCAGGGTGCTCCTCCTCTTTCCCTCCCCGGCCCAGGGTGCTCCCCTCTTCCCCTCCCCAGCCCAGGGTGCTCCCCCCTTCCCCTCCCCGGCCCAGGGTGCTCCCCCCTTCCCCTCCCCGGCCCAGGGTGCTCCCCCTCCCCGGCCCAGGGTGCTCCCCCCTTCCCCTTCCCCTCCCCGGCCCAGGGTGCTCCTCCTCTTTCCCTCCCCGGCCCAGGGTGCTCCCCTCTTCCCCTCCCCAGCCCAGGGTGCTCCCCCCTTCCCCTCCCCGGCCCAGGGTGCTCCCCCTCCCCGGCCCAGGGTGCTCCCCCCTTCCCCTTCCCCTCCCCGGCCCAGGGTGCTCCTCCTCTTTCCCTCCCCGGCCCAGGGTGCTCCCCTCTTCCCCTCCCCAGCCCAGGGTGCTCCCACCTTCCCCTCCCCGGCCCAGGGTGCTCCCCCCTCCCCTCCCCGGCCCAGGGTGCTCCCCCCTTCCCTCCCCGGCCCAGGGGGAGGTCTGGGCGGTGGTCGGGAGCCACTCACCGCATACTGGAACTTCTCGTTGTATTCTCGGTCGTTGGCCCGGGCCCTCCTTTCTTCTTCTGCAACGGAAGGACATGGCAGTCAGGAGGGGCGGACAGTGGTCAGGAGGGGCGGGCGGATGGACGGATGGACAGAGGCCCGGCCTGACAGCGTGCCAGGAGCCCCACTCTGTGGCTTGCACCGAGGGCCCTGGCTCTTTCCACGCCACAGTGTCGCGTGAGGGAGCTGTCGCCACGGCGGAGGCGGCGCTGGACTCCCCCCTCTCACCGCGGGCCTCACTGCTGGGCCCTGTGGGCATCCCATTCACCAAACAGGACGCTTCTCAAGGCCGTCCACCGGGGGCACCCGGTCCCTCTCCCATCAGTGCAAGGATGGCGAGGATGGTGCTGGGAACCCCCGAGGAGTAGCCGCTGAGGCAAGAGCTCCCTCTGGGAACCCGCAGCCCCAGCCGCAGGGCCCCCCCCCCCTCTCCCGCGGGGAGGTGGGCGGGAGGGAGCCCGGGGTCACGGTGCCCGGGGACTGCTCTGCGGCAGGATCGGCCCCACGTGCAGGAGCCTCTGCCCGTCACATGGCGCCGGCCGTGGCTCCTGACTGGCCCGCAATGACATCACCGCATCCTAAAGCTCATCTCCAAGCGGGAGGGGGTTCCAAGGATATGGGTCATGCAGACGGAGTCAGACGGGCAGGAGGAAAACAGGTGCCCCCTACGTGGGTGCCGCCTGCACGCGTGTCCCGGTTTAACACGCGTGTCGCCCAGGGACCTGTGACCTACACCTATCCTGCAAACTCCGCACACCTGGGGCCAAGTTCAGGGACAGAACATGGGGTGTCCTAGGAAGGGTGCTCCAGCCCACCTCCCAGGGTCACCTTTACCACAGGCTGAGAAGGGGGCGCGGGGGGGGGGGGGGGCGTCCTGGTGAGGCAGGAAACATGCCATAAGCCTGTCCTGGAGCCAGAGCAGCCCTCCGCACCCCTCCCTGCCCCTCAGCCCTCCCCCCTCACCCCCTCCCAGACCCTGCAGAGCTCACTGCAGCGCAAAACCTCAGACCACAGACAGCATCCTCTGCCCCTGAGCTCACACACACACACACACACACACACACACACATCACTTTTCTCCCAGAAACTTCCCGGAGGGGACCCCGGGCTGAGACCTCTGTCAGCCACCAGGGACCATGCAGGGGGGTTAGGGGCCGGCCCCTGAGCCAGGGCCTCGGGTCTGCCGGGAGAGGCCAGGGACGGCCGGGGGGGGGGGGGGGGGGGGCCGGGGACAGGCGAATGTCAGGCGGGAGGGGGACGCGGGGCCGGGAGAGCCGCCGCCGGCCGGTGCCTCCCGTTACCTGTCCCCCAGGAGGGCTTCCTTCGGCTGCAGGCGGGGGGCGCCGCGGCCCGGGCCCACTTCTCCGGCATCTCCTTGGGGACCGTCATGGTCCCGGCGGCCGGGGGTCGGTGGGTCGGTGGGTCCTGGGCTCAGCGGCGCCGCCGGGGCGGCCCCCCGCGGAGGCGCAGCAGCCGCGGCCGCGCGGAGGGGAGCCCGGGCCGCCGGGCGCGCACCCCACCCGCAGCGCCGGCCATCCTCACCCGGACACCGCCGCCCGGTGACACCGCCGCTCGGTGACGATGCCGCCCGGAGCCCCGGCGCCGGGAGAGCCGGCCGGGCGGTCCCAGCCCCGCGCCCCGCCCCCCGCCGCGTCGGCGGACGCCGGCCCCGCCCCGCCCGGCCCGGCCAATGCGGAGGGCGAGGGGCGGCGCTGTTGTCGGGGCAACCGCTGTGGTCCCGCCCACCCCGCCCGCGGGACAGCGGGCCCGGAGGATGGAGCGGAGGACCGAGGGGAGAAGGTGGGAGCGCGGCTCCCCAAGCTCTCCGGGCCCGAGAAGGGGAGCTCCGGGCACCCCGACGGGAGGGTCTGTGTGGGGGGCTCAGGGGTCAGAGGGAAGCACTGGTTCCCTAGGTTCTCCCAGGACGAGGAGGAGTCCTGATCCACCCTCCTTCAGACCCGTTACCCCTGCCCCCCTCCCCTGGGCCCGCCGCGCCGTGACCCCTGCCGTCCGGCGATGGCCCGCGGGACACCCCCAGCTCCTGCCTGTCTTACCTGGGGGGCGCTTTTTTGCACACAGTGCCATCTCACCCAGCAAGGTCCCGGCAGTCCCATGGGAGACCCTGCAGGAAGGCGACAGGCGGGTGAGGTCAAGACCCTGGGGGTAACCCTCCGTGCCTTTCTTCAGGCTCCTCCTGAAGCCCCCCCCCCCGCCCCCCAGGTCTGACCTCGCTCCTCCTGCCTTACCCACCCACACCGCTCCCATGGGTCCCTGAAAAAGGAGACCCCCCACCCCGTGCCTCTGCCTTGGCGCACACAGGGGGCCTGACAGCCCGCACAAAGCAAGACCCGCAGGGAGAGGAAGCTGGCGGAGAGAGGCCAGAGACTGACCCGAGGGGCCCGGCTCTCAGGGCACCCACCCCGGGGCCATGGGTGCCCCCACGCGCCCTCCTCGTGGCAATGAATGGCGCCTGTGTTCCCTGGGAGGCCCAGTCTCCACCAAAGGGCAGGGTGGGGCGGAGGGGACAGCAGCCAGGAAACACCTGGCAGAGCCTCAGGAAGCCGGTGGGCAGGCTCTGCCCGTCTCGAAAGCGTGCGCCCTCCAGTCCCTGGGGCTTTCCTGACCTCCGCCCGCGGCTCGGCCTCCACTTCCTGTGCACAGTCCCCCAAACCCCTCCTCCGAGGCGAGGTCAGCCACCTTTCCCCGACAAGGGACAGGCGGGGGACCTCTCCACCCCCAGGAGCAGCTGTCCCTCTCCCTCTCCCACCCCAAGCCCACGCTGCCGTCGGGGCGTTGGGTGCAGGTGCCAGGAGCATCGGTCAGCTGGACCCTCTGCGTCCTTCCGCCTTCCCTGTCCCTCCTTTCACAGGACAGGGTAAAAAGTTCTGGCTTCCAAGACAGGGTCACAGAGAGCCTCGCCCCTACTCCCCAGCCCCATCCACAAGGGCACAGCCCGCCCGCCGGGTCCCTGGCCCTCCGGGGGTCACCTCCTCCTCTCGCTCTGTCCGGATGGAAAGCCTTCCTCCCGCTCCGTCCCCTGCCCCCGGCCTCCTGGGCACACCCCGCCAGCCTGTCCGCCCGCCGCCCGAGAGATGCTAATTGCCTGTCTGCCCGACCTCTGTAATTACAGACTCCGGCACCCACACCTCACCCACACCGGCTGGCTCTCCACAGACTCAGACGCCCTCCCTGAACCCGGGGTCCGGCCCCGCTGAGACCCGCGGGTCCTTCCTCCCCGGGCCCTCCCCGCCCGGCCCCTGGCCGCCGAGGGTGCCTGGCCCAGGAAGGAAAACCTCATCCACATTTTAGAGATGCCAAGCCGCCGGCCAGGGTCTCCACCCAGTCTGCAGGGTGAGTCACGGAGGGTGGGGTGTGAGGAGAGGATGCGAGGGTGGGCATCTCCAGCCCCCGGGCCAGCCCCACCCTCCCTCCCAGGGAGGCGATGGAGGAGCTCAGTCAGCCCACAGGTCCGGGTTTGAGTCCCGGCCGAGCTCAGGAAGGGGACCTGAACCGCTTCGGGGAGTCAGGGGCCCGGACCCTGACCAGGAAAGTTGTTTAACCTCCAGCAGGACCCTGGGGAGGCGGGAGCTGGCTTGGTCCCAGACCTCACCCCCTCTGGAGGGGTTGGGGGGGGCTGTGCTAGGGAGGGGAAGGGAGGCGGGGAGACCTGCGAACAGGGACTCTTCTCACTTCTCTTTCCCGGCCTCCCAGGGCCCCGGGCCACGTAGCCCTGCCCCCTGGCCCTGCCCGGCCCGCCCCGGCCCCTCTGCAGCCACTTTGGGGATAAAAATAGCCAGCTCCGGGAAGAGGCGATGCTCCTCGGAGGACAACGCTCCTCCTCGGGGCCTGGCCCCTTCCTTCGGAGGGGGACGGTGTCCGTGGGCAGAGCAGCCAGGCCGGAGCGGCAGCGGAAACGGGACCCGGACCCCCAGCCCTGGCCGCCTTCCACCCCAGGACTCACTGCCCAGCTCTGCGCGCCCTGTGCCCCTCCAGTCCCCCTGTCCCCCTCCGGCCCCCCTGTCCCCCTCCGGCCCCCCTGTCCCCCTCCGGTCCCCCTGTCCCCCTCCGGCCCCCCTGTCCCCCTCCAGTCCCCCTGTCCCCCTCCAGTTCCCCTGTCCCCCCCCCAATCCCCTGTCCCCCTCCAGTTCCCCCGACCCCGCACCTGCCCCCCCCTCGCGCCCACAGAGCCTGCGGCGCCCAGCTCCCCTCTCCGGGCGCCCGGACCCCGGACCCGCGGCCCCTCTCACCCCGCGGCTCCGCGCTGCGCCCCGTCCCCGCTGCCCCGCTGGCTTCCCCAGGGCACCCCGAGCCCCCACCCTCCACCCCCATCCTCGGGCTCCGGCTCCCCGGGGCTCCCGGCTCCCCGTCCTCCCGCCTCCCCGCGGCCCCTCCGGCCCCCCGCGCCCCGCGCCCCGGCGGCCTCACCTCAGCGCTGGGCGCGCGGCGCCCGCCCCGGCCGCCCGGGCCGGCCCATGCCGGGGGCTGGGGCGGGGGCTGGGCTCGGCTCCCCGCGGGCTCCCGCCCCCCAAAGGCCGCCCCGCTCGCCCCGGGGCCTCGGCCCGCTACTTTGTGTCAGTTTCGGCCGCGGCGGGGCGGAAGTGACGGCGGCGGCGGGAGAGGCGGGGGGCGGGGGTGGGTTTTGGGGAGCGGGCGGAGGGCGGGAGGCGGGCGCCGCCATCTTTGTGCCGGGCAGGGGTTGGGGGGGCGCCCTGACTCCCCTCCCTCCCTCCGGAGGCCCCGCCGGACGGTCCCCGCCCACGGCCGCCGCCCTCCCCCGGCCTCCCCGGAGCATCCACGGACACGGAGGCGCGGGCGGCGGTGGAGAGACGTTTTATGGGGGAGACGGGGCGGGGGGAGCCGTCCCCTCCCGCCCGGCGCCCCGTCCTGGAGCGGCCGCCCGGCCGGCCGGCCCCGGGTCCGGCGCCTCCGCTTCTGGGCCGCGCGCTCCCGCCCCATCTCGGGGCGCTGGGGCGGCCGTGCTCCACCGCCGGCCCTCCGCCGCGCCCCCTTTGGCCGAGGCAGGTCCCCCCGCCCCGTACCTTCTGTGAGGCGGGGGGGAGCGGAAGGCAGGGGCGGAGGCGCGAGGTGAGGAGGACGGGGAGTCAGTCGGACCCGGGACCGGGCTCCGGAGGAAGTCCCCACCACCCCGCCGACGCGGCGGCTCCCCGGGCCGGCTTCCCGGCGCGCCCCCTGGCGGCCACCGGGGGAACGGCGTTCCTGGAAGCCCGCTGCGCCCCGCATCGGGCCGGTGGGAGGAGAGGATGGAGAGTCGGACCCGGAGCTCCTCCTCGGGGTCTTCCCGTGTCCAGGCAGCCTCCCCAGTTCGGGAGGAAGCGATGCTTCGGCGAGGTAACGCAGAAGCAGCCCGGGCGGGGCCTGCCGCCCTTAGGGCAGAGGAAGAGTGTCTTGTCTCCGGGTCGGGGTCTCTGGCCCTCGTCATTGCCCGTGAGGGAGGTAGGACTGCTGAGGCATCTGAGTGGAGGCAGGGGCGTCCACGTCTTTATACGGGGCGAGGGCTAGATCCTGGGCGGCCTCCTCCGAGTCCTCGGGGTGGTGCAGAGCCACCAGCAGTTGGTAAGTGGCTGTGCCAAGGGTGGCCCCCACCATCGGGGCCACCACGGGCACCCACCACCAGCCATTTCCAGCCCTGTAAGAGAAGGACAAAAGGGAGATGATACCGGGAGTGACCCCCACAGTCTTCCCCCCAAAGGACTGGAGGCAGTAACCAGAGTTCCTGGGGTGACAGGCACCAGCAAAAGGAAAACGCTTAGAGAGGAGGGGTCCCCAGGAGAGCTTCGCCCAGCCTCTTGCCTTAGGTAATTATCTGAATATCCTGAGGTCACGAATACCCAAAAAGGTCATATGCATCCCAGAACACGACCTCTAAACCTCACCGTTTCAGTGAAAAGGGTTGGGGGTGGGGCAGAGACAAAGGGAGGGGGGGGCTTGGCGGAGGAGCAGTGTCCTAAGAAGCTAAGAACGATTTAAGAGGAGCGGGAGGCTCAGTGGAGGGAGAGTGGGGGGACGGCACCAGGGGAGGCTGTCTCGCACCTGAAGACTTCAGGGCCCCAGCCAGCCACGTAGGTGAAAATCCGTGGGCCCAAGTCCCGGGCAGGGTTGAGGGGGTATCCACAGTTGACACCCATGGATAGCCCAATGGCCAGGATCAAAAGGCCCACTGCCACGGGCTCCAGACCCGCGGGCACCCCCTTGTTCCGAGTGTCCAGGATGGCCAGGATCCCCACAATCAGGACCGCAGTTCCCAGAACCTTCGAGGGGACGGAGGCAAAGGGTTCCGATCAGGGGGCAGCGGTCCCATCTGCCCCCTCTCACCCGAACCGCACAGGCCGCCACCCTACGCCCTCTGACGTGGTCCGATCCAGGCAGCTGGGGTGGTGGGTGGCGCAAAGACAGGCCTAACCCCACATCCTCCCGACCCCCCAGAGACAACACACACCAGGCTGTAGAGCCAGAGGTCAGGGGCCAAGGTCACTCCCTACCGGGTCGGCCCCTCACACCTACCTGATCCAAGAAGCCGTTGTTCAGGGACAGGTAGGGGGCGGGGTAGGTGGCAAAGATGGAGGCTGTCTCCTTGGGGCCGGTCACCGTCAGGTTCCCACCCGTGTAGTTCTGGAGGGCATCTGCAGGGGAGGGGACACCCGGGATTCCCACCTTTCTCATTCAAAACCCCCTCCGAGGCACCCCTGCCCACACGCAGACACCCCAGCCGCCGTCCCCTCGGTTACCGTAGTAGAGGGCGTACGTGGCTCCAGAGGCGCAGAAGGCAGACAGCGTCTGCACGGCGGCGTACACCGGGAGCTTGGCCCAGGGGAGGCGTCCCAGGAGGCACATGGCCAGGGAGAAGGCGGGATTCAGGTGAGCCCCTTCCAGCACCGGGAAAAGACAGCCAGCGGGCATCCAGTGAGCACCCCTGCCGGGCATTGACCAGGCCACCTGGCTCCGAGGGCGGATGGGACAGTTCCCAGCACGTAAATTAGGGACAGACGTGAAGCTCAAGGTTAAGCCACTTGTCGAGGGCCCCACAGGGAAGCCAAGGATTGAACCTGGGACTGTCTGCTCTTTCCCCTGCGGTTGCTGGTGTCTCGGGGCGCCAGCCAGGCACACGGAGGCTGTGTGCTTCTGGGGGGTGGCAGGTGAGGTCTTTTTTTTTTTTTAAATAAATAAATATATATATTATTGATTTTTCACAGAGAGGAAGGGAGAGGGATAGAGAGTTAGAAACATCGACCAGCTGCCTCTTGCATACCCGCTACTGGGGATGTGCCCACAACCAATGTACATGCCCTTGACCAGAATCGAACCTGGGACCTTTCAGCCCGCAGACCGATGCTCTACCACTGAGCCAAACCGGTTTCGGCGCAGGTGAGGTCTTGAACAAAGGGGAACCCTAGCGGGCTTCAGGCGGGAAACACGAGAGGATAGCACTCCCCCGAGACACCAGGCCGCAGACCTCCCAGCGAGCAGGGAATTCAGTGAGGAGGAGGGATGGAGACAGGTGGGAAGGGGAGGGGCCGGGCTGGGCCAAAGGTGTATCTCAGCCCAGGGCACTGATCAAGCTCAAAAAGATAAAGTCCGTGAGTCACCTTTCCCCATAAGCAGATAACCAAGTGTCCAAGCTTGCAGGCATATCCTTCCCCGCCATTAGCCAGCCCCCTCCCTCCTTACCGGAGACGTTGCCGCCCACGTAGATGGCCACCATGACAGCCAGAGCGCCCGCCAGAAACATGGTGAAGAAGTTGCCTTTGGTGTCCTCGCTGGTGACGGCCTGGGCCACAGCCCCCTGGGTGATGAGCTGGTGCGAGAGGAAAGATGAGGAGCCAAGAACCGGGGACAGAGAGCCGGGGGTCCCCCGGGGGGGAGAGACCGGGGAGGGAGGAGCATCGGCCTTCAGACCCAAGGGTCCCAGGTTTAATTCCAGTCAAGGGCATGTGCCTTGCTTGTGGGCACATACCCAGTCAGGGGTGTACAGGAGGCAGCTGATCAATGTTTCTAACTCTCTATCCCTCTCCCTTCCTCTCTGTGAAAAATCAATAAAAATATATGTATAATATAAATTATGTATAATAAAATATAAAATATGTATAATATAAATTATATATATATAATTGATTTTTCACAGAGAGGAAGAGAGAGGGATAGAGAGTTAGAAGCATCAATGAGAGAGAATCATCAATCAGCTGCCTCTTGCACACCCCCTACTGGGGATGTGCCCGCAACCAAGGCACATGCCCTTGACTGGAATTGAACCTGGGACCTTTCAGTCCGCAGACCGACGCTCTATCCACTGAGCCAAACCGGTTTCAGCAAGAAAATACATTTTTTTGAAAGAGAGAGAGAGAGAGAGAGAGAGAGAGAGAGAGAGAGAGAGAAGGAAGGAAGGAAGGAAGGAAGGAAGGAAGGAAAGAAAGAAAGAAAGAAAGAAAGAAAGAAAGAAAGAAAGAAAGAAAGGAAGAAAGACGGAGAGGAATAAATATCAGGAAGTAGGAGAGGAACACAAGAGACAAGAGGAGGGCAGAGAGAGAAGCGATGGGTCATTGAAAGGGGGAAGAGATGAGAGCACCAGAGATGAACCACAGCTTTTGCCCACCTCCTGGTGCCTTCCCCAGTTCCCCTGCCTACCATGAGCACAAACACTCCCAGAAACTCGGCCAGGCACTGGCGGGCCAGGAGGCTGCGGATCCGGAGCCGGCCCTTCACTGCTGCCAGGAGCTGCGTGGGACCCATGGCGAGGACGCCCCGACTGTCACCGGCCCCTCCGTCCGCACAGGCTCACTGCTGCCTCGCTCTGCTACGTCTGCCCGGGGAGCAGATAAGGAAAAGACTTTAAAACCAATTAGCTCAGCTCTGGAACCGCAAGCAGCTCGTGTGTACGGAGAGGCTAGAGATAACGCGAGAATGTCCCCATGTAAGCACGCGCTGCGTGGCCGGGGCCTGGAGTTTGCCCAGGGGCCCTCCTCTTCTCTGTCTCCCGCCCCCTTTCCTCTCAGGAGGAGCCTCTTCCTGTGCTGAGGGAGAAGTCCGCCCAGCACCCTCCTGGACCCTCAGGGGCCATGGAAGTCCACCCAGCACCCTCCTGGACCCACAGGGGCCATGGTGCCCCACTGGCTTCTCCTTCCCATTGGGCGGACGTGAGAGACGTTCTTGGAATGCTGGATCTCCTTGTTTTAATTAATTAATTTTTGTTAATCCTCACATCAGGATATTTTTCCATTGATCTTTTAAAAAATGTTTTAAAATATATTTTATTGATTTTTCACAGAGAGGAAATGAGAGGGATAGAGAGCTAGAAACATCTCGGGGGAGGAGAGAGAGAGAGAGAGAGAGAGAGAGAGAGAGAGAGAGAGACATCGACCAGCTGCCTCCTGCACACGCCCCACTGGGGATGTGCCCACAGCCAAGGTACATGCCCTTGACCGGAATGGAACCCGGGACCCTTCCGTCCGCAGGCCGACGCTCTATCCACTGAGCCAAACCCATTTCGGCGCCATTGATCTTTTAGAAAGAGTAGAAGAGAGAGGGAAAGACAGAGAGAAGCATCGATGTGACAGAGACACATTGATTGGTTGCCTCCTGCACAGGCCCCGACCAGGGCCCGGGCCGGGGAGGAGCCTGCGACCCAGGCATGTCCCCTTGACTGGAATGGAACCCGGGACCACTAGTAAGTCTGTCTGCCTTCAGAGTACGGGATATGCACTCCACACCCTGGGTATTTCCCGGCGATAGGGACCTGCCCACTGTGGTTCTCAGATAACGGGGCAGCCCAGAGACCGGCAGATCTGCGTCTGAGTCTTGGCTCAGAAGGTCTCTGTCTCTTCGTAGGTGGGGAACCGGGCCACAGTGCCTTCAGATGCCCCTTTTGGGGTGCGTATTTGCCAACGGGGAGAGAGATGACCCGGGCTTGCTTCACCACACAGCCTGGCCCCACGATAAAGCGGGCCGTGGAGAGGTTTGGCCACTGGTTGGCACCATTGGGTTTTTTTGTTTTGTTTTGTTTAATAGTGTAAACGAAAAGAGCCACGTGCCAACCTGACAGGCTCGGGGAAGACCTAAAATAACCACAAAGATGGTTTGAAAATGTAATATCTGACTATAAACAGGTTATAGCAGGTAGTCCTGTCCCAGGTATTTCAGCTGACAAAGATCAATTTGAATCTGCTTTACTGAACCCATTTGCCTACCCGCCTCTGAGATAACCTATCTATGATGAGATGTCTGGGTAACTTGTAACTTCCCTTTTCTCTGGAGCCCCTGGGGTACAACCAAATGTGGTGGGCGCCAGGACAGATGCCTCAAATTCCTTCGTTATCATGTTAATTGTTCCTGCACTCACCTAAGTGCCCATCATTTTACTTTTTATCCAATCCCAGGGGTTTTCCCACAGGCTTGCTTTCTCCCGCCTCCTTACTCCATCACCAATGAATTTCATGTAACCCACCTATGTCCCTCTTTTGATGGCAATGTATAAATACAGAAACGTAACCGGCCATTCTCCGGAGCATTATCTCAATCCTTTGAGGTTCTGCTTCCCGGCAATTGTCCACAGTTTGGCTCAAATAAACTCACAAAATTTTACAGGTTTCAATGTGTGTTTTTTTGTTAACAATATATTTTATTGGTGCTTTTTAAAAAATATATTTTATTAATTTTACACAGAGAGGAATTGAGAGGGACAGAGAGTTAGAAACATCGATGAGAGAGAAACATCGACCGGCTGCCTCCTGCACACCCCCTACCAGGGATGTGCCCGCAACTAAGGTATATGCCCTTGACCGGAATTGAACCCGGGACCTTTCAGGCCACAGACCAACGCTCTATCCACTGAGCCAAACCAGTTTCGGCTGGTGTTTTTTTTTTAACAGAGAGGAAGGGAGAGGAATAGAGAGTCAGAACATTGATAACATTGATGGTAGAGAAACATCGATCAGCTGCCTCCTACACACCTCCTACTGGGGGATGTGCCCGCAACCCAGGTACATGCCCTTGACTGGAATCGAACCTGGGACCCTTCATTCCACAGGCCCATGCTCTACGCACTGAGCCAAACCGGTGAGGGCGGCACCACTGAGCTTAATACTCTCCTGCACCCAGACCTGCTTTTGCTGTTCCCAAGGGAAGTGGGTGGAGGACGAAGCCTCCTGAGATCAACGTGCCTTTTCCATACAGCCAAGCCTTTGGCTGTCAAATGTGACCCTCAGCTCTGCAGTAAACTGGATCTCTCTGTGATTGCTACAGAGCCTAAGAAAATATATACCCAAATGTAAAGAAACATTCCAAAAATGGATGCATGAATTTGTCAATCCTTTGCTAACATTTGCCAATCCTCAGGGTATTAAAAACTCCTGTGTTGCCAAAACCGGTTTGGCTTAGTGGATAGAGCGTCAGCCTGCGGACTGAAGAGTCCTGGGTTCGATTCCGGTCAAGGGCATGTGCCTTGGTTGCAGGCACATCTCCGGTAGGGGGTGTGCAAGAGGCATCTGGTGGATGTTTTTCTCTCATTGATGTTTCTAGCTCTCTATCCCTCTCCCTTTCTCTGTAAAAAAAATCAATAAAATATATTTAAAAACAACAACAAACTCCTGTTTTGTCCTAGCTGGTTTGGCTCAGTGGATAGAGTGTTGGCCTGTGGACTAAAGGGTTTCTGGTTCAGTTCCGATCACGGCACATACCCGGGTTGTGGGCTCCGTTCCCAGTAGGGAGTGTGCAGGAGGCAGCCAATAATGATTCTCTCTCATCATTCCCTTCTCCCTTCCTCTATGAAATTATATATATATATAATTTAAAAAAACAAAACAAAACACTGTCCTTGTTTTACAAGTAAAGTCTTTGCAGGGCCAGAGGTGTGGATCCAAAACATCAAAGCCACGGAATCCTTTTACCTTCCCCAAGCCCCCGGTATTCAACCCGAAAGGCTTAGAGAGAGCAGGCTTTAGGAAACCCAGTTGCTTGTAAGAGGAGCTTACATTTCTTCCCCTGTGTCTTTGAGAAGCAAACACTAAGAACTCTTATCTGAGCCATTTCTTAAAATGCAAGTTGCAGGGAGTTAATCCTCATTTGCAGGTGCTTTACAAGACAATGCTCACCCCTGAGGCAGGGGTGGTGAACATTCCTATGAGGCCCCAGAAATCATTTGGCCTGGCCCTGCCTAGGCTTGAGGGGTGAAATGTTTGACCAAATATAGCAGGCTAATTTTTTTTTCTTTTTTTAAAATTTATTAAGGTATTTTCTGTGTACATAGCTTACCATTGCGCCCCCCCCCCCCACCTCCCATTCATGCCCTCCCTCCCCAGAGTTCTGTGTTCATTGGTTGTACTTATGTTCATGCATACCAGTCCTTCGGTTGTTCTCTTATCTCCCCCCAGGTCTCCTTCCCCTCCCCGCTGTCATTTGACAATCTGCTTGTTTTATGGTGACTATCTCAGGACCACACGAATAGAATCTGCTCCTCATTTGGCAGTCTGCTTGTTTTATGGTGACTATCTCAGGACCACACGAATAGAATAGAATCTGCTCCTCGCAGAAACCAGTTTGGCTCAGTGGTAGAGAGTGGTCTACGGACTGAAAGGTCCTGGGTTTGATTCCGGTCAAGGGCATGTGCCTTGGTTGCGGGCACATTCCCCTGTAGGGGGTGTGCAAGAGGCAACCGGTTGACATTTCTCTCTCATCGACGTTTCTGGCTCTTTATCTCTCTCCCTTCCTCTCGGTAAAATATCAATAAAATATATATTTTTAAAAAAGGTTCAGATTGAATTGAGAGAGGTTATATAATTGTGATAACTAAATGCCTAAAGTATAACTTATTTTTGAGAAAATAAATTGTGCTTTCTCTTAAATAATTAGGAATCCAAAGTATTTTAATTCTTTTTTAAAAAATATATTTTATTGATATTTAACAGAGAGGAAGGGAGAGAGAGAGCCAGATAGAGAAACATCGACCAGCTGCCTCTTGCACACCCCCTATCAGGGATGTGCCCCCAATCAAGGTCCATGCCCTTGACCGGAATCGAACCCAGGACCTTTCAATCCGCAGTCCAACGCTCTACCACTGAGCCAAACCGGTTTTGGCAGTATTTTAATTCTTGGTCTGATTTAAAAGAAAGAGAATTAACTCATTGATCCAGTTTGAATGTAGTTGATATTTCTTTAAAGTAATTTAAGTATATAACCTTTAATCATATATATAAATATATTGTATATCTGATCTTTCCAAGTATATTTCAAGATTCTGAGGGCGACTTTTAGACATTTCAAGGGCCCCAAAATGTTAGAAATTCTGTTCTCTTAATAGAAATATTTTTTAAATTAAACCAATTGCTACTTGGAGTCACATGGAAAGCTTTATCAAATAAAAATTAATTAAGTATATTTTACTTATACTGTATATTAAATGTTATGAAAGTTTTAGCCTGTAAGAAAGGCAAAAACAATATATTTCTTAAATATAGCAAAAATTTTCAACAGCAGTAGAATTTCAAGAAAGAAAAGCCTCATGCAGCCTACATTTTTTAATTTGCTAGAGGTGTGACACTATACTTTTAGATCAGACCAATAAAGTATCAAACCTATAAGCTTTACTGAATAAATTTCTTTATCATTTTTTAATTAAAGATACATATTAAGCTTTTAAAATATAATCAATGTCTCATAAGTTAAATTACATGAGGCCAATGTTTTTATAAGTAATTGAATCCTGTCTGGTAGCCGCCTGCATTCTTAATTAAGCTAGAGGTGGGGCAACATTTGTGGCTTGTGAATTCAAAAGTAAATTTGCTTTGTTTTTAAAATGAAGATACCTACTTTAATTACTTAAATAAATTAAATTATTAAATTATAATAAATATTTTCAGCTAAATAAAAAGTCAATATTTCTATAAACAATTTTAATAAAGTCAATTACTCTGTCTTTTTTAAAAATATACTTTATTGATTTTTTTACAGAGAGGAAGGGAGAGGGATAGAGAGTTAGAAACATTGATCAGCTGCCTCCTGCACACTCCCTACTGGGGATGTGCCTACAACCAAGGTACATGCTTTTAACTGGAATTGAACCTGGGACACTTCAGTCCGCAGGCCGACGCTCTATCCACTGAGCCAAACCGGTTTTGACGGATGAGTCACCCAGTTTTAAACAATGGATACACTGAATGGAGTTAACTAGTGGTAGGGATATGAAACTGCTAGTCAAATTTCTTAAAAAAAAAAAAAAAAAAAATATATATATATATATATATATATATATATATATATATATATATAAAATTGATTTTTTTTACAGAGAGGGAGAGGGATAGAGTTAGAAACATTGATCAGCTGCCTCCTGCACACCCCCCACTGGGGATGTGCCCGCAACCAAGGTACATGCCCTTGACCAGAATCGAACTTGGGACCTTTCAGTCCGCAGGCTGACGCTCTATGCACTGAGCCAAACCGGTTTCGGCTAATGTGCTATTTAATCTATAAACACATTAAAAACAAAAAGGACATGAAATGAAAATGAAAGTTTAACAAAAAGGAAATGAAATGTACATTAAAAAAATAAAAATTTAGTAATAAGCAGCAACAAAAGCAGAAAACCCCAAAACACTCACAGCACAATTTCTTGAGATGTTAACAAGCCGAGGTTTAGCGGTAAACTGACTCATACTTTCCTTTGTCACTTGAGAGACATGTCACTGATCATATCATCATTAAAGAGTTGTCAGGTTGAGAAGTGAATTGTTCAAGATGGGAGAACTGAGGTTTGATCGTACAGGTTCTTGCTAATACCCTTTTAATGTCTAAAGGTGTCTATTATACCCCCACATTTAATCAGTTTACTTGACTATAAAATTCTAGAATAGAGATAATTTTCCTTTAATATTTAAAAAGGCAATGCGCCATTATCTTTATTTCCTTTTTTTTTTTTTTGAGAGAGAGAAAAACATCTATGTGAGAGTAAGACATTGATAGGCTGCTTTCTAAATGCCCCTTACCAGGGATCAGGACTGCAACCCAGGTATGTTTCTTGACTGGTAATCAAACTGGCAACCTTCCAGTGCCCTGCACAACACCCAACCAACTGAGCCACACCAGCCAGGGCCCGTCTGTCTTTTATATTCTTCTGTTCTGGTTTTAGGGATAGATCATTTCATATTCTAAGGACATTAAAGACTTGTGTTCTTTTTTTTAAAAAAAATATTTTATTGTTTTTTTACAGAGAGGAAGGGAGAGGGAGAGTTAGAAACACTGATGAGAGAGAAACATCGATCAGCTGCCTCTTGCACACCCCCTACTGGGGATGTGCACGCAATCAAGGTGCATGACCTTGACCGGAATCAAACCTGGGACCCTTGAGTCCATAGGCCGACGCTTTATCCACTGAGCCAAACTGGGTAGGGCAAGATTTGTGTTGTTGTTAAATTTTCATCTTTCTGTATAGTCTGTTTCTTCCAAGTCACTTCTTTTCTTTGTACGAATCTCCATCCTTTGTGCTGGAGACTGCCCACAGATGCCTGGTAATCTCTGGCTCCATTTGTGCTTATGGTGGTACTCTAAAAGGCTGATCAAAAATACCAATTGTAGCCCTGACCCGTGTGTTCAGTGGTTAGAACATGAGCCCACACACTGAAGGGTCACAGGTTCGATCCCCAGCTCTAGTCGAGTGCTTGCAGGAGGCAACAAATCAATGTGTCTCTCTCACATTGATGTTTCTCTCTTACCTCCTCCCTCTCTCTAAAAGCAATGGAAAAGTATCTTCAGATGAGGATTAAAAACAACAAAAATAAACTACATTCTAATTTTTTTAAAAGGTGGGAGGCCCTTGTTCTACTAAATACAACCATAGTATTTAAAACCGTGATATGGCTCATTGGCTGCATAGCTCAGTTGGTTAGAGCTTTGACCTGGTCAGAGCACATAAAAGAATCAACCAAATGGCCCTAGCCAATTTGCTCAGTGGTTAGAGAGTTAGCTCCCACATTGAAGTCAGGATTTGATTCTGGTCAAGGGCCAATCGATGTGTCTCTCTCACATTGACGTTTCTCTTTCTATGTTCCCTTCCTTTCCCTCCATTCTCTAAAGGTCAATGGAAAATATATCTTCCACCGAAACCGGTTTGGCTCAGTGGATAGAGCGTCAGCCTGCGGACTGGAAAGTCCTGGGTTCAATTCTGGTCAAGGGCATGTATCTTGGTTGTGGGCAAATCCCCAGTGGGGAGTGTGCAGGAGGCAGCTGATCAATGTTTCTAACTCTATCCCTCTCCCTTCCTCTCTGTAAAAAAAATCAATAATATATATATATATTTAAAGAAATTGACTAGCAGTTTCATATCCCTACCACTAGTTAACTCCATTCAGTGTGTATATATATATATATATATATATATATATATATATGCCTCTTTAGAAAAATATTTTATTTTTATTTTAGTGGAATTTCCAGAGGAAAGAGATCAAATAAATCTGAAGATCTACTCCTCAAAGCCATAGTGCTAAAAACTTTTTTTAATGAGAAAAAGATCCATAAGTTGTGCTTAATTATAGCTTATCTAACATATATATATATGAGCATACCAGTAAAGGAAGAAATATTTGCCCATGTAGTTCCTTAAATTATCCCATGAGCTAGCCAACCATAGTGATCCCACACCAAGGGAAGCAGTTTCCTCTACAATTCCTTTTTTTGGAATCTGATGCACCCATGTCTGGAAATTCTCTTGGGATTATCTCTACATATTCTATCTTCTCCAAGAGGAAAATTATTTTCTACTGGTATCTGATCTTTACTTATATGTTAAACTGTATTTAATCAGGTTTTGGAAATAGAAGAAAAACAAGAAGAAGGTTTTAGGTCAAGATAATTTAGGAAACCCTGGATGGTGTTAGCAAGTGCAACAACCTTAACAAAACCAAGACCAAGAAATTAGCATAAATAAAGGTTTTATTGGTCAGTTTGCATGAATGACATACTGACATGCCCCCAACTCACTGCTCCACACACCAAGGCCCTGAGGTGGCAGGAGAAGCTAAGCCCGCTGATGGTGGGAAAGGGGTGGGAGGTGAGGAGGGAAGAACACGAAGGCCTCTGAGGGTTAACAAGGCTACTGGGACCGGGACCGGGACCACCGACCTAGGAATAAATCCAGGATGGAAAAGGCATCATCCAGGGCTGGCGCTCTTGGCGATTCTGGACCTGAGAAAGAACGTGATACACAGACACACTGAGTGGCAAGGCGGAGGCGAAGGATGGGACTAATATTAAAAGGTAGAAGGGCACTGGTTTTCCTTTTCCAAGGAATTGAAAGATGGATCACTTTGATTCACACTCCTCACTTACCCTCTCTAGGACTGCCATCTGCTTCTTGAAGGGTTACCGTGGTTTCGGTTCGGCCCTCACTGTCCATCACGGTCCGGCGTTCCTCTACTGTCTACAAGGGAAAGCCCCACAAATACCCTTAACATCGCTAAAGGCGAGGTCCTGGTTTCTTTACAAAGATCCCTCTGTCCCGAACATCCTCAGTCACAGTTCCTCTCCCCCCTCTCCCCGACTCACCCCATCAGGCCTAGTGATCTTGGTCACAGAGACACTCTTGAAATAGGATTTGGGCTGGGGCTGCAGAACTGGGCCCAGGCCCTCCTGGGAAACCTGGGAATCAAGATCTGGAAGGACAGAGAGAAGAAACAGGCGAGACAGAGGCTGAGGAAAGAAGGAACCGGTGTGTCAGGAAGAGACTTTGGGGAGAGAGGACAGAGAGAACTTCTGAAGAACAGCAGCGGGCTGGTAAGTGTCCTCTCCACTCACCCTTGTCCTCTTTGGCTCTGGAAGGGGGGGTCACAGGCCATGTGTCATCAAACTGCAGAAGAAGCCAAAGAAGATGAAATGACATCCTTCAATCTGAAACTTGAGGAGTCACATGACCCAAAATATTCCCAACTTCCTAAACCACCTCTCCCCAGAAGAGAGAATCCTATTCAAAATCGCTTTTATTTACTCATTCTCCCTCTTTCCTAGCTGTTTTATGTATCCTTCTACCAAAAAAAGCCTTTCTCCCCTGGCTGGTGTGGCTCAGTTGGTTGGAGTGTCATCCCCTGCAATGAATGAAGGGCTTTGGGTTGATTCCGGGTCAGGTCACATACCCAGGTTGCAGGTTTGATCCCCCATCAGGATGTGTGCAGAGGCAACCTACCACTATTGATGTTCCTCTCCTTTTCTCTCCCCCCACCTCTCAAATCAATAAAGACATATCCTTGAGGATTGGGGGGGGGGGTGGGGGTGGGGGAGTGGGGATGGTAAATTAAAAAAAAAAAAAAAAGCCTTAATGAACTGTTAACTTTCCTGACCTCCCCCAATAATCCTGCCTTGTCCAAGAATCACACAGACCAGTATTTCTTTTTCTTTTTTTTTTTTTTAAGAAAAAGCATAACTATTTTCCCCCCAAAGAAAATACTACAAGAAGCTTAATATAGGGAACAGATAAATACACTTAGTGGAGGGTCCCCAGTGTTTCAACCCAAGTCTGTTAAGATTCCAACAAGGACCTTAGTTTTTGCCCTCTCTTAGGTGTCTCCCACAGGCTTTCCTTTCAGGCTCAGATGTACTCACCCTATGAAAAGGTCTCGGGGAGCCCCAGTCTGGTGCTGGTTTTGGAGAGTCAGTTCTTGTATCCCTCTCCAAGACCCCCCCAAAGATCCTGGGTTGGTGACTGTCTGGATACTTAAGCATTGAGTCCCGAAGCGTCTGTCCCTCCTGCAACCTCTCCCCAGGTGTCTCCGACTCGGGACCTGGAAGTTCTGCAGGAAGATGGCAAGTGTACGGCTGCTGGGGGAGGGAAAGGACTTGGGACTTGAAATCCCCCTTGAAATGATCAGTCTCCTCACACTTCCCACCCCTCCCCCCCCAACTACTTTCTGCAGGCTCTTTATTTCACCCACCAACCCAGTAGAGACCATAGGTTCTCCCTCAGGGGCAGCCACACACCAGGAGGACGGGAAGGCAAGGTCCAGGCCCCCATCTCGCTGAAGATGCTATTAAAATCCCGTACTAGGTCATCGAAGCCGAAGTTGTCGTGGAAACGCATGCCTCCTCCAGGGGTGAAGCTGAAGCCGAAGCCAAATTCCTCAGGGGGCTGGGGCCCCTCAAACCTCGAGCTCCCAGGGCCCCAGGCGGCGGCTCCTCCTTCTTCATCATCATCCTCATCCTCCTCTTCATCTCGAGTCATCCCTCCAAAAAAGGGATCTCTGTGGCTGGGGTGGAGGCAGATGGGCCACCAACATTTCAGCCCTCGATTCTTAAACCACCAAACCGACTCATGGGTGGCGAGGAGGAACGAGAGCGGGTGTCTGGGGAGCTGACGTGAGGACTAGAAGACTGGCCACCGGGGCGCTGCAATCGGGTAATTCTCACCTCGAGACTCCTCCCAAACACCTCCCCTCGGCTTTTCCTCGGCGCCCCAGCCCCTCCCTCCTCCCAAGGTCCGGCTCACGTGCTCATTGTCCTCTGCCCCGAAGCCCCACACTCTTCCCCGCCCAGGCCCTGTTGCATCACCCCGGACTGGAGAAAGGCTTGTTGTTTTTCCTCCTAACGACCGCCTTGGTTACTACAGTCGGGGGGTGAGCGTTCAATGTTGTGACTTCCGCTCTCTCCACAGGAGTTGAAGGAGTGGAGAGGTAGAGGGTGTTTTTCCAAACTATAGGGTGTCAGGGGTCAAGCGCCCCTCAGAAGACCCGCCCCCCGCCCCGCCCGGCCCCTGGTCCGACCCGGACCCATTCTCACCTCCGAGGTCCAGGAAAGCCGAAAAAGCCCCGAAAGAGGTCAAAGAGGCTCATTCCCGTATCGGGATTCGAACCTCCGAGTCCCACCGGAGGCCCATTCACACCGGGAGGGAAGCCAGCGCTACGCCGTCGGAAATTGGGCAAAAGTCGGCTCACGCTGCCGGAAAGCGAACCTGCGACTGACGCCCTGTCGTAAAGCGGCCGTAAGCCGACGCGGAGGGGGCGGGGCAGACGGGCCTCTCAACTTCGAAAGGCTTTCCTTTTCCAGGAGCAGTTGGTTGGTGTTTCTCTGGGAGTGGGCGTTCTGGATTTTCACCTTCCAGTGACCACCTGCCTCCCAAGCCAATTCTTCTTGCCGACCAACCCGGCCCAATAAGGTATTTCCCTCCCCAAAGGGGTCTCTGGTGCCGCTCAAGCCGCCGGACGGCAGCCCGTCCGCACTAATGGGTCCCACGCCCGCCCGCCCTTACCGTCGGTTCACTTCCGTGGATGACCAGCCCTCCACCTGAAACCACCTTGCCCCTTCCTCGGACCTGTTTCTTGACTGACCTCAGTGAGGTCTAAGTGGGGTGGATAAAATATTTTATCAAGCTCCTTTAGTACTGAATTCCCCAGACTTGATTCAACATGGGGACACACGCACTTAATCTCATCTCTCCAGCTGAGGAGCTTGTCATTACCATAAAGGACTTTTAATTTTTCTACGCAGGCTTTACAACCAGCAGAATAAATGCTTTGTGAGAGACCAAGGGAAATCTAGTGAAGAGTCTTGGAAGAGAAGAAATAATTTGGGGCTCTAAGTATCCCCCTTTTCCTACCATTCATGGCTTTCAAAGCTCTCCCTCCTATACCCCTACCCCAATCTCACCCCAGGCCTTCCTCTAGACTTTTTCAGGGGGTTGGGTATAGCTGTGGAAAATGAAAGCGCTCAAGCAGCAAGAACTCCTAGGAAAACTTGGCCCCAAACTTCAGTTTTGCCAGCACTCAGTGCACGTAGCCCTACTTTCCAATTCACTGGCTTGGATTTGGCTAAATTACACTGCGACTTTACAAAGGCATCTCTTCCAGCTCCTCAACCCTCTCCCTTTCCCCCAATGCCCACTACCCGACTCTGCCGTGTACGTAGCAGGTTTTGAAGGGAATGAAGATTTGAGGTGGTTCTTTCCAGGCAACAGGCTGTGAAATTCTTAGGGGAGAAGGGAGGAGAACGCCCTCGAGGGCACAGCACTAAGGCATTAAGGTCAGAGGTGTTCTTAAAGGATGAAGATTTCGTTTTATTCCACTGCCTTCGGGGCCTGCTAGAAGAGGCCCAGTTGGTACAGTAATACTTATTCACCAAGCTGGTCATCCGCGAGACTGAGGATGTCCTAGACGGAGCAAGAATGGGCAGAGGCTGAAGGTAGATGTTTTCTTTTTATATATACAAGACACATTAATCCATTAAATTTGAAGACACAGTACAAAAAAAAAAAAACCACTTCAACTAATCCATCTGACAATGCTGTTCATATTCATGACGCCATTTTTTGTTGTTGTTTTGCTTCCTAATAATAAAGGAGGAGACATAGGGCTGTTGGGCTGATATATATTTGGGGGTTCCCCCCTTCCCACCTCACCCATACACCACCAGGGTGAACAGGAGGAAAAGGAAGGGCAGGGCCCACAGCAAAGTTTCATAATCTTGAATGCAAGGGGGAAGGAGGAAAGGAAAGGGCGGGGGGAGTGAAAATACAAATCCTATAATACATACAACAGAGTGGGGATGGTATGGGAATGAACAGACATGAAGCTGAGGCATGGGGTGGACCACTGGGGGTGAGGGTGGGGCAGCGGAACCCCTCCACATTCCTCTCTTTGATGCTGTTTCCACAGTTGCCAGGCTGAGAAGCCCTCTCAGAAGATGGGACCAGGAAGAGAGGGCCAGGGCCTCAGTTGGCCCCCCAGCTGTAGCTGTTGTAGGCAGACTTGTTGGTCTGGGGCTTCTGCGGGATGGAGCTGGTCTGGCTACGTTGCCCGCTGCCCGTCTGCAGGGGAATGGGAGGATGATGGGGAGGAAAAAGGTGTCTAGTTAGTGTGACAAATTTGTGACAACTTCAGGTGGAGATTTGGAAATCATCTTGCTTTCCCATTCCCCTTGCTTAGAAACTATTTTGAAGCTTCTCAACCACAGAAAATTTGATTGATATGGCTTCTAAAGCACCTCTGATCAAAACAAAACAAATCACAAACGAAAAGCACCCCCCCAAAAAACCCCACACACACACCATTTAAATAGGGGAAAGATGAAAAGAGGGCAAGATACCTTCAGAGATTAGACAGTGAATCAGTTCTACTCATTTTGAATTGTACCTTCTCCTCTCCTCATTCCCCTGCTCTGAGAAAAGGCAACTCTCTAGAGAGAATTATGGCCTCTTGGAGATGAGCGATCAAATGGTTTCTTTCTCACTGATCCCCAGGAAGGAAGCTGCCTTGGAGAGCCAAGAAGCTCTTATTCCAGGTCCCCAGCCACCTGTGGTGGAGGAGGTCACTTGGACCACCCATGGCTCCCCACCCCTGCCACATGTATGGTATCTGTGCGCCCATTATAGGCAAGGTGGAGAGAGAGTCTCGAGGCCCCAGGCTGCAGATGCTGCCCCAAGAATCCTTTCCATTCCAGTAACCAAGTGTTCCCAGAGTTGGGGAAGGGCAGAAAGAAAGAGGGCATTGAGGAGGGGAGGACAAGAGAGGAATGGGAGGCCAGACAGCTCAGCAAGGTGTTTGTTTGTGTATCCCGATTTGTGATCGTGCAAACTTTTCTCAAATTCCCTAAGGCTGTGGAGGTGTAATGGGGACTGAGAAGGAGTGGGTTCAAGCATATCATTCATTTCATTACCTGCTCCTCCTGCTGGCGCTGGCAACAGAGAATCATCTGCAAATATGGTAGCTGAGGCAGAACCAGGATATATGGAAAATAAAGGGACAAACTTTGACAATAGAACTCCACCATTATTAGAAGGGAAAGCTATAATGTGAGGGAGGGGGGAGGACGGGAGAGGTAAGAGGGAAGGTGTGACCCAGGTCTGATGGGATGAGGAAAGCTGTGATATGGGAGGAGGTGGAGGAGAAAGGCACCAAAGGAATTGGGCAGAATTAGGTTTCAGTCTGGCCCCTTCTCTGACATCTCCTTTGCCGGCCACGTGTGTTATGTGCGCTTGTGTCTGTAATGTGCTGTGTGCCCATGGCTGGCGCTGGGGAGGGTTGGGTGGAGGTGGTGGTGAGGAAGGGAAAGAAAAGGAAAGGGAAGGCAGTTTTAAGGGGTAAGAAGGAAGAGGAAGAGAAAGGAGAGAGGGAGGGCTATTACCTGGCCGTCCTGCTGGAGGTGATGGTGAAGGATCTGCGAGTGCGGCTGCTGATGGGGGGTCAGAATGTGCATAAAGGGGGCAGGTGGGTAGGCAGCGGCTGTGGCTGGATTGATGGGCCCCCCACTTCCTAGGGCTGAAGGCAAGTTGAAGGAGGCAGCAGGAGTACCGGAATGAAAACCTTGTTTCTCAAAAGATTGCTATCCAGGAGGATGGGAGGAGAGAGTGAAAGGGATCAGCAAATGAATCCTCAGGATTTGAGCCCAAACTCTCCCACCCTCAAAAAGCAGCATGGTGACACAGAAGGAATGCTGCGCCTGAAGTCAGATATTCAAGTCCCAGGCTCAGCTCTGTGCTTTAATAGCTGTGGGATTCTGAGAAAATTACTCTGAGCCTGTTTTCTCATATGTAAAACGATGCTTATCGACCTCTTAGTTTTAAGGACAAAATGAGAAGCTGGATGTGAAAGCACTTTGTAAAACCTGTCATATACAAACATAGCAAAACCTGCTGACTACTCCTTAGCACCCCTCTCTCTGGTGTTGGGTAGATATAGGAACTCCATGGTTTCCCCCCCGCCCCAAAGAAATGCTGAGTTATCTTAAAGTCTTGGCCATGAAGCACTCCACCATAACTCCTAATACTTTGTATCAAACTTTAAATTATTTATGGTGGTGGGAGAAGAAAAAAACAACAACAAAATACAAATCTGTGGATAATTCAAATGCTTTACTTTACTGAGTTGGGCTTTGCCCACTCCTTTCCCACTCTTTATTGTATATATACTTACAAAGGGAATGAACTTATTTTCCTTCATTCCATATTCATTCTCTTTGAAAGTTCTGAAAAGGTTGGTTGTGTGTAGGTTAAGGACCAGTTACACAATAAATCACGACACATTACAATTTTCCAACCTTCCTATGACATTTCTCATTTGTTCTCTCCCTCCCTGAAGAATAAATTTGAGTTTCCTGGAGAAACTAGTCTAAAGATGAATTGTTTTCTAGTAGAATGGGTTTCCTGACACCTGCTCACAGGTTTCGGGCTGTTCCTGCTCACTTCTATCAATGCAACTGCATCTTCTCTATGTCTTTTTTCCACTTCTATCCAGAACCAGGCACCTACCTGGGTTTTGGAGTACACAGAACCCGAGATATCTGGCACGCCCGTGTTACTGGAGGTGACTGACACACCTGAGGGAGGAGGAAACAGATAGAGGATTAGCTCAGCTAGCTGCCTGATCCCTCTCCCTGGAAGGTGGTGAGTGACATGTGAAGTCTTTCTAGCTATAGCACGGCAAGGGAATTTTGGTCTGTTTTTCCAGCTTCAGGCCAGTCTTGAGGGCTAAGAGCTCATGACACAAAGGCTAGCTAAGGGTTCTCTTGTCCCTTCCAGGTGTGTACTGAGTATATGTGTGAGAGTGAGGCGAGTTGGTTTTGGAGGGACAAGAGGAAATAGCCAAAACTCACTAGTACGTAAGTTTTCAAAACACCTGTTAGCAAAGCCCAACAGGAATGTATTGCACTTATATTGTTCATTTTAAATCAGTTCACCAAACTTCACTCGTTCCTGCTCCAGAAGACAGGTAAGCTGGCTCTTTTCCTGTTCACGAAGAGACACCCTTGGGCTCAAAATGCATGCTTTCGCAGCATCAGGTAAGTACGAGAGAAGCAGTTCAATTCCACCTCCAAAGGTACTTTTACTCTCCGAGCTTCAGCTCACTCGATCGTGGAGCTTCTAGGCTGTATACTTACAAGCTGGCATAAAGATGAAGATCCATCTACGCATTTTACGGGAAGGGGGTAATGAAGGCACAGGAATAGGCTACCTCTCGCAGGCTCGGTGGAACGCAAAACCTGCATGTTATTCTAGTTTACACCTTTAGCTTCTCCTTGAAATAAAGGCTTCAATCCACACTCTAACAACTTGCATGTTTCCTTTTGAAAACTCGTTACCACCACTACAACTTAAAGGAAATCAAAGTAATACAATTCCTCATTTTAATCTATTCTCCTTAAACTGAAATTCACATAGTCTACCTCCTGGGGCAAAAGGTCAAGGATAGAGGAAAAAGAGCCATCAGGTAAGCTAATCCAGCATCTTACCTTACTAAAATTGTATGCGAAGATCTGACTCAAATTTAACTAGGAACTTAAAGCATGATTTTAAAAGATATATTAGTTCTCATGAATGAAGATAAAATGAAACTCCAGAAGAACTTTGTGTTTCAGTCTATGTCCTTGGAGCCTTCTCCTTTGCTGTTAGATTACTTTGACAGAAGAGTTTTTTGGAAACACTGTGCTGAAGTGACCAAATCACAAATGAAGAATCCTCCGTTCACCCGCAACTCAGCAGCAATCCCCCTTCAAACTCGACCCCAAATCCTCCCAATGTCTAGCACAAAGGCAGCCATCAAAAGTTAAGCCCACCTTAGACAGCCACTTTAGAATCTTCCCAATAGGAGTGGCATCTTAACCTGGAAACCCCTCCCACATCACAAGTCCAGATAGTTCCAGGGAGGAGCAAACACCAACTAGGAAAAAGAACAGAACTACGGAAAGCAAGCATGAGAAAATACTTCCCCGTGTCCGAAGTATCAACCATACTTCCTGGCACAAAAGTGAGAGCAGGGGCAATGTGACGTGACTGAGTCTTCTTCCCTTTCCCTTTTTTCAAATCCCAGGAGCCCATCTGGTAAATCACCAGTAACTTGAAAAAACTAGCTTATTTTTTTATATGGAAAAGGCTAAGCTGGTGAGGTTCATATGGAAGGTTTGAGTAAAGTGGAATAGACAGGATATAATGTGTTTTAGGAAAATGAGATGATAGAATTTACTGCAAAGACTCAAACAGCTTGCTGACACCCCTTGGTCATCCCACACAAGTGGAAGAAATGGCTAACTTGACTCTCAGTCGGGGTGGTAAGGAGCAATTAGTTTCAATGTGCCCCTACTTGGTCTCCTTCTTTTCAGAGGCTGGACTAGCTAAAATCCAGCTTATAGTCCAGAGGCTTTAAGTTGGATATTGACTAAAGGGACTGGAAATACAGGGGGGCAGGGGAGGGGGAGAGAAGATTTCTCCTTGTAGTTGCCATAATAGCTTCAGTGTAAGCATTAGAGGTCCCTACCAACCCTTTACCAGTTATTAGAAAGCTCCTCAGGCTCCAGTTCTCTTGTTTTCCCTCCAAGAGTCAAAATCCCCTTCTATAATCATACTAACATCATGTGGACAACAGGGCGGAGAACCAAGAACCAACTCTCTCCCTTGGAAAATTGGTTACATCCCAGGACTAATAATTACCCCAGAGGGCTAGGAACAAGTAAAGTAATATCGGGGTTTCCAATTAACCAAGAATGGTGGTCTCACTGTGCAAGTTAGCTGTAAACAAAGGGCTGGTGATGTACTAGTGGGATTGAGTGGGAATGAGAATTTCTATAATCAAAGATATCTAACCAAACTTCTCCCATACATCATTAGCTACACCCACAAGTGCAAAACACTAATAATCCACAATCCCTGAAGGGACTAAGAACAAGGCTCCAGGCTAGCAGTTTCCACAGCCTGAGTCATCAACTAGCTGGTCCCTCAATACTCTATCAGATCTCAACCAGCCACTTGGCCTGAGGGAACCAAATGTGGGAATTAAACCTTAAAGATACTTCCCCAACAACAGCTCTGAACACCATCTCTTCTACCTTTCACCGTGACATGACACTAAACCTCTTTTCCTTCCCCTCTGCTTATGTCAGAGGCAAGGGGAAGATCTGAATGAAAAGTGAAGAGCTATCATAAGCATGGAGAATCAGGGATTTTCTACAAATTAACTTTCTTTACCAACCAATCAACAGGCTGGAAACGGAGACTGTTTCCCCTCCCCCACCTTCATAAAATCACCATACTGAAAAGTGACCAGTGCTTTGGCTATGCTGGAGTTTGATTGAAAAGGCCACCCTCCACCCTTCATCCACTGCACAACATTGGATCCTAGTGTCCAGAAAGACATGCACGGAAAGAACGCCAGAGTTAGCTAAAGAAATACCACAGTTTATTGAAGACTACAAATATTTTTGTTACAAGTTGAAACTACATGCCTTCCAGAAAACAAAAGCAACAGCAGGTGTGTGCATTGATGCTTCGAAGGTGCTGCACCGCTTGAACTCGAAATGGGTAAGACAGGGTCAGACACATGGGGAGAGGGAACTGGGGGAAGGGCAAGTTCAAAAGCCCAGAAGGTATCCACCAACTCATTTCCCCAAGCCACGCAGGCCATGGCCTCAGCTCAGCAGGCTCTCCTCAGTGGTCTGGTTTCTGAAACAAGACTTCAGTGCAAATTTATACACACACACAAAACATAGCCCCCAGCCTTGGGCCAAATTAGCTCTCTGCCGTCCAGAAATGCTTGTAAGGGGGTGGATATTTTCTTCCTAAAAGGAATCAAATACATAAAAATAAATGAATTTAGAGGTTGATGAGGAATGGGATGACAACCTTCTGTGGGGCTGGGAACTGGGGGTTCTCAAAGGGCTGTTAGAGTTTCTGAAATACTAAGGGAGGTAAGAGGCTACAATTTCCAGAATCAGCTATGCTATTCTTGAACACGGTCCAGCTAAAACTTAAATCTAATCTTGGAATGGGGCAATTCCAAATAAAAAAGTTTATAATACTTCCCCAAGGATTAGGGTGGATCGTGCTCAGTGAAAGGATTAGCCAACCGGGGTCCTAGATATTAAATCTCAATGGGTGCTTCAGGATTTGAATTTAAATCTTGACTTAAAGTCATACAACACAGTTCAAAACTCCACTTGGCTGTTAGTTCCCAGACCAACTGCCATCTGTGCTCAGCTCAGAGTTTCCCAATTATTAAAACCTTGGGCAATTTATCAACTTGGAGGCCACACAAGGATGAAGAATGCAGATGCTGCTCCATCCAAATCATCATGAAATCATAATTGAGCAGAGATTTTTGAAGTACAACCCTCAACCCCATCCTCCTCCCCCAACCCATATTCATCTACAAATCACTGAAAAAAGTAGATGGAATTGTCTTATTCAAAGACTCCTTTTCCTACTCCTTGTCCTCCAAAAGTGGAGTATAGGTGTCAGGTATAGGAGCAAGGGATGGACTAAGAATCTTTTAGGTCAGTACCCATTCAGGAGATTCCAACATCTCCCTCCCTGCCATCAGATGTGCAAATGGGTTTTGCAAGGAGCCCAGACACACAAGTGAAGGAACCTAAAGGCTCAACTCTCACTTTATTGAGGCATACTTGGTTTTATTGCACCTCACAAGTGTTGCATTTTTTGGAAAGTGAAGGCAAGACCATCCACCATCAGACTACAACTCACTTTATTATGGTGGTTTGGAAGAGAATCCACAATATCTCCAAGGTATGCCTATACTCATGCCCTAATTCTATCACTCCACATCTTAGGTCTCCTAGCTTGGGACTTAAAAAGGGGGCCACATAAAAAAAAGTAGTACTACATAGATATTTAAGCTAAGTCTACTACAGAACACTAGCAAAGAAACCATTTAACCCTTCTATTCAATAAATATGGCCCCTTTTATATGATCAGTACTATACATATTAACACTTGCCTCCATTGACATCTCAATGAAATCTTGGGGCCCCTTGCCCTGCTTCCCACCTAAATATTAGGCCAGCCAGCATATGCTAATAGTCAATACATGCTCCAGGCCACTCCTGTTCGAGTAGTGAATATATGGCTAGTATCAAGCTCCTGTTGGGGCTGCTCAGGCAGACACACAAGCAGTCAATCATTAACAATCACACATGAGCAGCAGCACACCTTCTCCAACACCATTTTATCACACAGAGTCTTCCTCCTTGGAACTCATTTAATAACTTCCCACAGACACCACTGACAGCTGGGGTCAAGATAAGCTTACCAGTGTTGTATCCATGAGACCCATATCCACTTGGCTGTTGGAAAGGGGTGGCCGATGCATTCACACTGACATTCACACCATGCTGCTTGGAAGAGGTAGGAGCCACCTAAAGAGTGAAAAGGCCAGAACTGCAGTGAAATGGAAGCAGACTACCATTCACCCTACCCATTTTCTGGTGGTTGTTGTTTTTGTTTGTTTTGTTTTTTTGGATCTCACCCTACCCATTTTTGTTCAGGGACTCAAGCATTCAGATGATTACCCATTGTGATATAGGCTGACCACAGTTCACTTAGTGAATGAAATAGGCTCCCTACCAACTTTCTAAAATCAGTGAAGTCAATGAATGGTACTTTGAAACAAGGGGAAAGGGCAGTGATAACAGGGAATGAAAGACAGTCTGGGAATAAAGCTATATGCTATCATATTCGTATTTTAGCTAATTCTAAGAATAGGTAATCCTTATCCCAAAACTCCCAATCCCAGCCCCACTCCCTCCTCCAGGCCAGAAAGAGAAAACTGTTCTGCTTCATCCATTATTAAAAAGTCCTTGAACGCACCTACAATAGTGTCCAGGGTTAGGATACTTTACCACAAGGAAAAACCAAGCCCGGGTACTCACAGGGAACACAGCAGGCCCATACTGGAAGGTGCTGGGGAGGCCCGGAACCCCTGTGTAGTATGGCAGGCTGGTGTAACTGTAGCCAGGAGGCAGCGCCGGGTTCAGGAATGTCTGCTGCGTGGTGTGGTGAGTCTGCGTCTGGTTCTGTTGGGGTTGGGCCAAGGTAGTGGCCGGGGCTGGGGAGGAGGCATCCCCACGGCCAAACTTTGTGAGGTCACCTGTGACAGGAGAGGCTAAATGTACCTGCCTCTTTCACTCCCACACCAATGCAGAATTACTACTTCTGATTTCACATGACTCAGAAAATCCTGTTAAATTTGAATTATATTTCTTTGCAGCTCCACAGCAAGCACAATGCTAGTCAAGGACTAATGTCGAATGACTGAGCAATGCTGCAGCAGAGATAGGCTCCCAGAATAAAGTTCCTGCATGATTTCCCTGCCTATTCATCTTATTTCATCTCCCCCAAATCTCCCTCCATGGGAACACTCAAAGCTGGAATAAAAAAAAACAATGATAGAACCTAATCGGGCCAAGACCGGTTTGACTTGGTGGATGGAGCGTCGGACTGTGGATTGAAAGGTCCCAGGTTCGATTCCGGTCAAGGGCATGTACCTTGGTTGCGGGCACATCCCCAATAGGGAGTGTGCAGGAGGCAGCTGATGGGTATTTCTCTCTCATCAATGTTTCTAACTCTCCCCTCATCTCTGTAAAAAAAATCAAAAAAAAAATCAATTAAAACAAAACAAAACAATGATAGGTCCAAAAAATGGTAGATTAGTGAGGACAATAGAAGGCGGCCCATGGATAATGGCATTGGGACTGCTACTGTGAGTAGCATTTAGGAGCAGAGATGAGCAGAGGAAGGCCAGTTCAACCATTGCATTTCCTGGAAAAAGCTGGAGAATATCTGAAAACCAAATCAAAATATCATCTGAATCACAGGGAGACTATAACAAGTGAGCTAAGGAAAAACCTGCCACATGCCCAACTTTAGCAGGACTTTGAATCTACCAATACATCACATCCACTCTCTATTTCTGCCAAAGATCTTAACTGAACTGGGTCCCTTCCTGCTACTAATCAGGTTTCTGCCTCCAATCTCAACACACTCTCCTTTTATGTAGCCCTATCCCAGTCCTACCAGAATAAGGGTTGCTGGCCAGGCTACCATCCCTCCCAGTCAGCGGCGTGGTGGGTGTGGGAAACGGGATGCTGTAGTAATCCTAGAAGAGAGAATTAAAAGAGCAGAGTTAATGCCACTATTCTCCTCTCTGTTGAGAGGCAGGAAATGTTGAAGTAATGTAACTTATCCAGCCACTGAATAGGCTGGCTAGAATTGGCACAAACTCCAAATCACTCTTGCATACACTGTCCCCCCTGCCTGGCTATGAGCACAGTCAAGCAAGGTCTACGGGTATGCCCAGTGTAAAACAAACCAAGTCCACCAGGACCAGAAATATTCTCAAACCTGAAGATAATTACCCCTAATAGTCTACTACTAATGAGAAAATAGATCTTTCTATAATTCAAAGTGTCTGAAACATAAGAAAGTATCTTGAGAGTTCCTACCCTGAGTTATAAAATACTAAAATTTGTTTACTTCACAGATGCCACAATTCTGATTTTTCTTTTAAGTTATATTCTATTAGAGCCGCTTCCCAAGACACCATACTCTGATATATCTTAAATCAAAGTGTGTGTATGAAGATATGGTTGGGAAAGAGCTATGACTTATCCCCCAAGACTAATTTTAAGATTGCTTTCTTATCCTACACCCTACATCACATACTCACCAATGGAAATCTCGTCTGAAGCATCTGCAAGTCATCATAACCATATACTTGTGGCTGAAAGATACAAGCATGTAACAATACTAATGTGGACTAATCATGATATTAGGAAACCAAGGAGCTAGGAAACAAGGTAAATCAACAGAGCTTTCACCCTCATTTTTAGGGAAGAGTAGGAGACAAATTGTATCCTTTAGTTTCCTTTAAGAGGAAAGAAGTAAATACAAAGAAATTAAGTGATTCATGAAAGGTATTGAAGCTTTCCTTGAGTTATATACTAGTGATTCAACTAGACTGGCTTCTGACACAAGTCATACATAAATAGCCTGCTCTTACTTTGTTCCACCAGCCTGTCTCTTACAGTTTTCAAAACATGGCTTAGCCCTGGCTGGTGTGGCTCACTTGGCTTGGGTGTCGTCCCATACACCAAGAGGTTGCCGATTTGATTTCTAGTCAGGGCACATGCCCAGGTTGCAGACTTGATCCGTATAGGAGGCAGGCAGGAGGCAGCCAAGCCGAAGGATGTTTCCCTCCCTCCCTCCCTTCTTCTCTCTCCAAAATCAATTTAAAAGAAAATCTCTTAAAGTTAAATATAGTTTTTACAGTATTACAGATGTCACCTATTTCTACTTCCAAACCCCTGTTTGCAAAAAGCGACTACTGCCAGCCACCTATTTTCAGGTAGACCCAAGAGAGTTGAGAACTCTGGTCTGACCAGGTGGGAGCCAGCAAAGACCCTCATAGATAGGAAATCAATTCAACAAGAGAAAATAATTCTCTAAGAAATTAAAAGGGATATCAGGTGGACGTTCTGCCTTTGGCTTCTGAGGCTGAGAATATGTATTTCACCGAGAAAATATACAACAGAGGGCCTGGCCTCCATTTAGTCCTTCCTCTCTGAAAACTGTTATTTTTTCTCTCTCTCAAAACTACAAAGATTAAAGCCTTGTTTTCATGCAACCACTCATTTATTCTATATTTTAATTATAGTGTTCCACCTGAAGCCAGATTTATAGAGTAGCCACACCATCTTCATTTTTTGGAGAAGACCCCAAAGTCTCACTTACCGGGTAGGCATGTAACAGCCCTGGAGCCATAATATACGGATTAGGCAACAACGGCGGGACCCCAGGAGGGAGATTAGGAGGAGCTTTTCCTAAAAAAGAAATTATATTTTTATGCTTTCACACAATTACTTCTCTCCTTCATCCCAAAGGAATCTCATGCACCTTTCCTATGCAGGGCTACCTGAAGTTGTAGCAACTGAGCTTCGAGTCGAGGCTGTGACAGTGGAGTTGCTGCCCAGGCTGAGGCCCAGGCTGCTGCCACTGTTGAGACTGGAGGAGACACTGACCACTGGCGGAGGCGCAGAGACTGTGCTGGACGTTGTGGAGAAAGTGCTGGAGGAAGAATGAAGATTCGCCTCACTCTCCACGCTTGTGTGCTTCAAAAAGAGAGCGGTGGAAGAGAGGAGGAGGAAACAGCAATTAGCATAACTGGTCAGGAAAGATCAACAATCCTTGCTGTTGATTATATCAACTATCAACTTCCCAATTAAAAAGGCTGAGGAATGGCCCTAACTGGTTTGGCTCAGTGGATAGAGCGCCGGCCTGCGGACTCAAGGGTTCAAGGTTCGATTCTGGTCAAGGGCATGTACAAGAGGAAGCTGATCAATGGGTGTGCAGGAGGCAGCTGATTGATGTTTCTCTCTCATCAATATTTCTAACTCTCTCTCCCATACTCTCTATAAAAAACCAATATATTAAAAAAGGGGGGGGGGGAGGCTGAGGAATGGTACCAGAATGTACTCTGCCAAATTAGAAGTTACTAAATACTTTACTGGTAGACAATTCCCTAAGAGTCATCTGATAAGGATGGTAACAAAAGACCCACTACACACCATTACACTGTTCAGAACAGTAGCAGAGAGAGTAGGGACAAACCAACCTCCCCCCAAACCAACGCTGGTTGGCCAATAAGAAGACAGAGATAGTTTAAATACAAAAAATATATCATAGCCTTTTCTCCTACACTCTTCATTAGTTCAGAATAAGACCAGTTCGTGGGACAGGAAAAAGTTCTAATAAACTTAAATATGAAATCATATATTTGAGAAACAACAGAGTCCTAGAAAAGTCTTAGCCCCCATTATCTCCCCTAGGCTCTGGCAAACCAGACACCTTTGCCTTCCTTACCATCTCAGAGTAATGAAATAGTTGCTATAAATCACAACAGTGAAATTAATTCTTTGACCAAAAACTCTTATTTCATCTCTACTTTTACAGGATGCTCAGATTCACACTATTTTCAGGATCCATGTTCAGCGTATCTCAGACCAAGAATAAAAATGCCTGTACCATAACAGGCGGAGACAGCTGGAACATTTGAGCTCCAATTTTTTCATGGGGAAAAAAATGCCTGTACCAGTTAGAAAAGATATTCTTAGAGAAGTTATTCAGTTAAAAAAAAAAAAAGAAAAGTCACACAATGATTCAGGAAAGTTACTTCCAGGGCTTTGAAAATTGGCCTACAGCTTTGCAATATTTCTAGATTTTATTTGCCTCTCTTGACTTCAAATATCCTTTTACTCCTTTCTCACAACCTCAGATCAATGATCATTTTGCCACCTCAGAATCCCTTAGGAGAATCTTACGGTTGGATGGTTTTAAGTATAAAAAACCCACAATTCTTGTATAGCACCATGCTTACCAAAAGAGTGGATGTCGAAGTACGCCCAGAAGATGTTGATGACGAAAGGGTATTCTGCTGAGTAGATAACGTACTGCAACGAAAAAAAGAGGGCGTCATAAGACAGCGCTATAGTCACCTGACCGGAAGCTTCAATTAAGAATAGAGCAAGTTTGGCCAGTTTGGCTCAGTGGTTGAACATCGACCCATGAACCAAGAGGTCACAGGTTCACTTCCTGGTCAGGGCACATATCTGGCTTACAGGCTCAATCCCCAGTAGGTGGCATGTAGGAGGCAACCGATCAATGGTTCTATCTCATCGATGTTTCTATCTCTCTATCCCTCTTCTTCTCTTCCTAAACATCAATAAAAATATATTTAAAAAAAAAAAAAAAGAATACAGCAAGAAAATACGACAGAATATAGGACCAAGGAAATCTGAGATAATATAGTCAGCAAAATAGCGAGCCAGGGGTAGTGAGCAAAGGTAAAATGGATGTTGAAAAGGGAAAATAATTCTGTCTACTTCCCATACCTTTTAAATAATCTACTTAGCTCAAGTGATCTGTGCCAGGTAGAGGGTTAATAAGATAGAACCAGAGAGCTCTCACCAACTCTAACCTCCAATCCTCACCCCAAATCACCTGTTGTGTTGTGTGGTGGTAGTATTTGGAATCTCCTCATTGTGACTCAAGCCACCCAAAGTGGATGAGTGCTGATTGGTTGTTGTCAATAAGGAAGTTGCAGATACCGTTTCACTAAGAGGGGGGATACTAGAAGTAGAAGGTGGGTCAGATTTCACTGCAGAGCCAGTAGCACCTGGAAATGAAGAAAGGAAGTCATCTCATCAGAGGGGGGAGTGTCTGTAGGTGTGGCTCAGTCGGTTGAGCATATCTCATGCATCAAAAAGATCGCTGGTTAGATTCCCATCAGGGCACACGGCCAGGGTGTGGGCCCGATCCCTAGTAGGGGGCATGCAGGAGGCAGCTGATGTATGTTTTTCTCCTTCTCCCTTCCTTTCTATAAAATAAATAAAAACATTAAAAAAAAAAAACACCTTTTAAAAAGAAATGATGACTATGGTTCTAGACCAGCCGTGGGCAAACTACGGCCCGAAGGCTGGATCCGGCCCGTGGAGCTGAAAGAGCGGAGGGTTCTCTTGCTCTCCCCTCCGTTCCTTCACCAGCAGCCCTAGATGAGAGTGCCAGCATGGTCAGGTTGCTTTTGTTCCGGCCCTCTGGTACAGTTTAAGAACCCATTGTGGCCCTCGAGTCAAAATGTGGGCCATCCCTGTGCTAGACGGTCCCAAAGACAGGAGTCTTGAGTTATTTAATAATGGATCATTGTGTTTAGGTAGAATCCTTTTGCGTTTTTCAATTCCAAGCATTTCACAGCACTGATCTCCTTTACCCAGTGAAGGGAACCAAAGGTATTATCACCATTTTAAGACAGAAAACCTAAAAGTTAGGATGGTTTGAGATTAAACAAGACAGAATCAAACTAATCTATAACCAGATGTTCTGATCATTGAGCTGGGGCTATTTTCACTACAATCTAGGAAATGCAAAAATAGTGAAAGGACAGGGAAAAGGGTTTGGCTCAATGGACAGAGCATAGGCTCTCAGGGTGAAGGGTCCTAGGTTGGATACTAGTCAGGTGCATGTGAGAGGCAACCAATCAGTTTTCTCTTTCTCTGTCTCTCCCTCTCCCTTCCACTCTCTCCAAAAATCAACAGAAAAATATCCTTTGGTGAAAATTAACAAAAAAAGAAAAAGAACAACACTGTAACTGGGAGGAAAAAAACCTGGAGGATACTCACCTTCAACAGATTGCGTGGTCTGTAACTGCGTGGCCTGCACAGAACTGAAGCCATTCTGATATGAAAAACAGGAGATAAACAGATAAATTCAAGTGAACAGAACAAATCAGTACTGACTGACACAGCTTAATTTCCAGCAAAATTCTGTAACATAATTTAGACTATCAAAATAAAATAAAAATTAACAACAAAACAAAGATGCCCTAGGCAGTTTTGTTCAGTGGATAGAGCATCGGCCTGGGAACTGAAGGGTCCCAGGTTTGATTCCAATCAAAGGCATATGCCCAGGTTTCGGCTCTATTCCAGCAGGGAGCATGCAGAAGGCAGCTGATAAATTATTCTCTCTCATTATTGTCGTTTCTGTATCTCTTCCTCCCCTCCTATATCTAAAACCAGTAAAAATATATTAAAACAACAAAACATAAACAAGTCGAAACCGGTTTGGCTCAGTGGTAGAGCGTCGGTTTGTGGACTGAAAGGTCCCGGGTTCGATTCCAGTCAAGGGCATGTACATTGGTTGCGGGGACATCCCCGGTGGGGGGTGTGCAGGAGGCGACTGGTCGATGTTTCTCTCTCATCGACGTTTCTAGCTCTCTATCTTTTTCCCTTCCTCTCTGTAAAATATCAATAAAAATATATTTTAAAAAAACATAAACAAGCAAACAAATGAAAAAACAAAACAAAGAGACATAAACCCTGTGTGACCCAAAGCAACAGAAAGCAACCCCCACATTGCTGAATATATCCCAAACCCAAATAACTGCAGGAGAAAGCCCAAATCCAGATCCAGTGATTGTGTGTGTGTGTGTGTGTGTGTGTGTGTGTGTGTGTAAATGTTGGAGTAAGGTAGTTTAGCCAAGTCACTTATTTTTCTGGCTGCATTGTGCCTCCATATCACCTCTGGCAAAAGCTGTCCCCCTCACCAAGCCAAAACACGGCAAGGCGAGATTTACTGCTATGCACCCCGCATGCTAGCCATCAGCTCTTCCAGACACCCATTCAGAACACAGGCACTGGGTCTGATTCTACTAAAAGGATGACTCTTGAGTGCAGGGAGAATAGTTTTCTGGTTCTGAGTCTCCAGGTTTGCTAAAAATAACTTTTTATTTCAAAAACTACAGAAATGTACTTTTATCAGCTTCTCAATAAGCACTTCTGAGGTGTCTTAGCACTATTTGTCAAGAAACAAAACACCGCCAAAGCCGGTTTGGCTCAGTGGTAGAGCATCGGTCTGCGGACTGAAAGGTCCCGGGTTCGATTCCGGTCAAGGGCATGTACATTGGTTGCGGGCACATCCCCGATAGGGGGTGTGCAAGAGGCAGCTGGTCGATGTTTCTCTCTCATCGATGTTTCTAGCTCTCTATCTCTCTCCCTTTCTCTCTGTAAAATATCAATAAAATATATTTAAAAAAAAAAAAAAAAAAAGAAAAAAAACACTAAAAAGGCCCCTGCCCACTATTTTTCTAATGAAGGCTCATGAAGACACTACCTTTGCCTGAGTCAGGTCCTTTTGGGGTGATGAAGAGATGGAGCTGGGGTACCGCCGAGTCTGCGTGGATCTCTGTTCATACAGAGGGCCCTGAGCATTGTTTTGGGAGGTATAGGTTGTTGACTGAATTGGGCCACTCTGATAACCGGACTCCTGACTCTGATTAGATGAAATCGTAGATGAAGATTCACTGTGGGTAATAAAGAAGGAATCTATCAGAGAAATTAAATAAAGCAGATCGATTGATACTAAGAAAACAGTGGAGATTAACTACTAAAGTTATTTCAATCCAAAAAGAAAATTTCCAGCAACAAATAAAAGAAACCACCACTTCCTCCTGACAACTGAATGCCCATTTCTATAACCTACAGAGCTAAATATTTGAATTAAGAATTTAAAACATCTAGTTTAAACATTTAGGAGTTTACAACATTTCTTGTGTGTGTCCCCCCCCCCCCGCCCCCCCCAATATTCTGCTGTTATAAGGAAAAGAGGCTAAAGATCAGTAGAAAGGATACACTACTCGGTCCTTTCATCATAGCATGAACCCTAAGCATGAGAGCATCATCTTTTGCTCATATGCATTTTAAGTAATTCTGAGCCCTTGTCTCTTTCAAAGATCCCATTAAATACAAGGTTACTGGTAGAACTTCCTGAGAGGAACTTTTGAAATATTCTCATGCATCGATGGCATATGATTCAATATATCTAGGCTAGGGCCAAACACTTATTTTCATTTAATTTATTTATTTTAATTCTAAGGATTGAGAAAAGCAGCCCAGTCTCCTAAAATTCCTCCAGGATTTTCTATTCCTTAAGAAGGCCCTCCCTGAAGTATCAGAGGAAGTAGGAAAGGTTCCTTTTCATCTGTCTAATTCATCAATGCTTTCTCCTTCTGAGGAGTTCCAAGTTATACTCTTCCGAGGCCCAAGTCCCAAACCAAAGGACTAAAAGTGTCAAAAGCATTTTTAGCTGTGGCAGATGCCAAGGTACGGTACACATCTGTAAGAACTGTGTTTTACCATTCTAGAAGTACTCAAAGGGTATTATTTCCCTCTGTTTAGAGTTACAGATGATCCTAGTAATGATATTTTAAAGCACTACTTTTTAAAAGTGGCTATTATTTTCTCACTCAGTCAGACTTGTCATCCCCAGAGTTAGAAGAATCAGCGAAGATACTTAGAAAAAGTGGTAAAAACCTAATAAAAGAAGCCTTATGACTGAGGCTTCCTCTACCTGGCCGTGCTGGTATAGAGGCTATTTGGAGCCTGGCTTGAAGAGGCGCTCGTGGTTGGAGTGGACTCATAATCAGAAAGCACAGGCTCTGACCCAAACTGCAATGCCCCAAACTGCAGGTTTAGCCCTGAGATATCTGCTGAGCCAGGCATCTCCACAGCCAGAGCAGGAATCTGTAGAGAAAACAATGCCTTATTGTAACTTTACTGTGACTCTAAAAAAAAACCAAATCACAACCGTGCTTCAATTTCCCAAACTAATACTCTTACAATCTCAATTCCCAAATCATACACCGTCTTGCCCAGGGCAATATAGTATATCTAAAAGTTCAAGTACCTTAGAAGTCAAGGAGGCTTTTTTCTTCTGCTGTTTCAGTTTTTGCTGAGCCGGCTGCGGGCTGGAGGACTGGTTGTCTGAAGACCCAGGAGACATTTGTGGAGCCGAGGTGGATTTGCTTGGCAGAGGAGAAGAGGGGGGTGGAGGCGCAGCGGTGGAGGTGGCCACTGCGGGCGGCTTCTCCTGCAGGAACACCTCCATCATGGTTGAAGACGGAGTGAAAGCCTGGCGCTTTGTAAAGGGGCTGTGCACTGTTGAATCATTTGAGTTCTTCAAATCTGCACGAGTAGAACCAATATGGGTAAGGCCAGAGATACTGATGAACCTCCAGAAAATGCTATTATCCTGCTCTCGAGCCATGAACGATTAGAAACTTTAGGATTAGAAACCCATATAAACAGGTCCTCTTTTAAGGCGTTATCTCATTTCTGTAGGTAACAATCATGGGATCACATTTGTTCTTAGGTAGAGCCTAGGAACCTAATTGAATCAATACTATTCCCCTACCTGTGTGAGACAGGAATCTAGGAACTGTCCCTGTTTAGAGTATAAAGTCATAAAATGGCCAAGTCCATGAAACTTTCCAAAGGGAATATGCTGTTTTCAAACACTAAAGATAAATAGAGGGAATTCAAAAAAAAATCCCCAGGTCAACAGAAGACTACAAATATGTATAAAGCTAAATTTAATGAAAGAATTTATAGCCTTTTATTATAGACTTTTTATTATTCCCCAGCTTTCTGAAGTCAGCCCAGCTCACTAGGGGAAATCACTGTGGGAAACTAGTCAGTTGGCAGCGCTTTTCCTTACTTCAGGACATACGCTCTACCCCTACTCCTGCCAGCCGCTTGACAGTAATGCGCCAATGCTTAAAGAATTCAATCCACTTTCCATTTTCCTCACCATACTGCACCAGCGACGGGGACTGTGTGGTGGAGCCCATGTCCCAAGAGGAGGTGGTGGTGGTTCCAGATTGAGAATGCTGAGCTGCCAGCTGAGCCAGGGCCTGAGCAGTCTTGAATTGCTCCAAGAACTGGGAACCTGTGGTGCTGCCACTTTTAGCTTCACTGACATCGCCAAATCCTTTCCCTAACATGCTCACCTGTAAACCAACATAGAGATTAGAGAAATCTATAGCCAACAACCTTGTTCAGCTACTCAAAAAGACACTTATCCAGGGTGAGAGCCAGTGTAAATGAGACAAGTGAAGATTGTCACCAGACTGAGTACACAGCATAGTCCATTAGAACACAAGCTCTGGCCGAAACCGGTTTGGCTCAGTGGTAGAGCGTCGGTCTGCGGACTGAAAGGTCCCGGGTTCGATTCTGGTCAGGGGCATGTACATTGGTTGCGGGCACATCCCCAGTAGGGGGTGTGCAAGAGGCAGCTGCAGCTGGTCGATGTTTCTCTCTCATTGACGTTTCTAGCTCTCTCTCTCTCTCCCTTCCTCTCTGTAAAATATCAATAAAATATATTAAAAAAAAAAAAAAAAAGAACACAAGCTCTGGAGCCAGACTATCTACATTCAAATCCCAGTTATGTAACCATGGAAAAGTAATTTTTCTGCACCTCATTTTCCCTCATCTGAAAATAGAAATAAAAGTAGTTCCTCATAAAGTTGTAGGATTAAACAAATAATGTATGTACAGCATTTAATGTGTGCATAAGAACATAGTAAATACTCAATAGAAATGAGAGCTATTAAAATTTATACTTTTATCAGCACTTCCTCCTCCTCCTCCCTCCAGCTCAGGGATAAAGCTCTAATGATTAGAGGATATTTTTCCCCTTTTAAAATTTAAGTTTCCTTGCCCTTTCCACTACACAGCTCAAAAGGAACAAAACAGCCGGGCCAGAGTGGCTAGCTAGGTTGGTTGAGCAATACCCCGTGCGCCAAAGGCTTGCCAATTTGATTCCAGGTCAGGGCACATACCTGGGTTGCAGGTTTGATTCCGTCGGGAATGTACACAAGGCAACCAATAGTTGGTGTTTCTCTCTCACATCAATGTTTATTTTTCTCCCTCCCTCTTCCCTTCCTCTAAGTAGTCCTCAGACGAGGATTTTTAAAAAAGGAACAAAAACAACTATTAGAGTCTCATTGCTATGCTGCTAATAGCTGGCATAGAAGCAAAGACATTTTTAGAGGCCATCCTACCTTCAGCACTAGACAATCAAATGAGTCAATATGATTTGACTGTTTTCTCTATGTATACCCAAGTATGAGGTAATCATGACAACAAAGCAAAATTTACTCGTATGCTTTTGGGAGATTCTCCCTATTCCCTGCTATACCAAGTAAAACTATCAGCCTAGCCAAAACTGGTTTGGCTCAGTGGATAGAGCATAGACTTGCGGACTGAAAGTCCCACGTTTGATTACGGGCAAGGGCATGTGCCTTGATTGTGGACACATCCACAGTGGGGAGTGTGCAAGAGGCAGCTGATTGATGATTCTCTCATCGATGTTTCTAACTCTCTATCCCTCTCTCTTCCTCTCTGTAAAAATTCAATGCAATATATTTATTGATTTTTTACAGAGAGGAAGAGAGAGGGCTAGAGAGTTAGAAACATCGATGACAGAGAATCATCGACCAGCTGCCTCCTGCACACCCCCTACTGGGGATGTGCCCGCAACCAAGGTACATGCCCTTGACCGGAATTGAACCCAAGACCCTTCAGTCCGCAGTCCGACGCTCTATCCACTGAGCCAAACCGGTTCCGGCCAGTGCAATATATTGAAAACAAACAAACAAAAAACTGTCAGCCTAGTCCAGAATATGAACCATGTGACCTTATCTATTCCAGGAAACCTCCAAGGAGATTTAATCTCATTTTCCTTCAATTCTTATTTAACCCTATAATCATTATCATGATTGAACAACACTTTCTTTCTTTTAAAAAAAATATATTTTAGCCCCAGGGGGCCGTGTGCCCCGGGTGAGTCGTGTGTCCCAGGGGAAGCAGTGGGACCCGGGGGTAAGGGCAGTGTGAACCAGAGGAGAAGCGGACTCTATTCATGTAGTCCTGAGATAGTCACCATAAAACAAGCAGATTGTCAAATGACAGCGTGGAGGGGAAGGAGACCTGGGGGGAGATAAGAGAACAACCGAAGGACTTGTATGCATGAATATAAGTACAACCAACGAACACAGAACTCTGGGGAGGGAGGTCATAAATGGGAGGGGAGGGGGCAATGGTAATACCTTAATAAATAAATAAAAAATAAAAAAAGGAAAGAAAAATAAAAACATTTTTTAAGGGGGAGAGGGATTGAATGAGGGTGGGCAAAGTGGGGGGAAATTAGAACATCTATAGTAGTGTCAACAATAAGAATAAAGTTTTAAAAATTTTGATTAAGTATTATTAGGGTGATAGTGATGAATAAAATTACATAGGTTTCATTTGTATAATTCCATAATACATCATCTGCAGAGCAAGCATTCTTATTCCCACTTACAAAGAAAGGGAGAAACAGGGAACAGTGGGCAAATTCAGGAAAACATGAAGTTTTTGGAAACCTAGTCCAGAGAATTATGGTTTAAATAAACATATTTAGCAATTCTGCTCTAACAAGAAATAGGAAAATGCTACAATTCCCTACTGCAAAAGAATCAAAATTTGTTGATGCTTTTGATTTTCTCTCTTCAAGAATAGCCAAGAATGTATATACACCCCTATGTTCATAGCAGCACAATCTACAATAGCTAGGATTTGAAAACAGCCTAGGTGTCCATCAGCAGATGATTGGATCAAAAAACTATGATACATCTACACAATGGAATACTATGCTGCCATAAAAAGGATGAATTATCATTTGCAGCAACCTGAATGGAATTGGAGAACATCATGCTGAGTGAAATAAACCAGTCAATGAAAGAAAAACACTGCATGATCTCACTCATTTATGGATAAGGAACATTATAAACTGATGAACAAAAAGACAGATACAGAAACAGTAGAGAAACAAACAGACTGTCAAATTACAGCAGGGAGGGTAGGGAGATATGGGGGAGATAAGAAATCAACCGAAGGACTTGTATGCATGCATATAAGCATAACTAATGGAGGGAAAACTATGGGGAGGGAGGGCATGTTTGGGAGTGGGGGTGGGGATTGGTAAGCTATGTACACATATAATATCTTAATAAAAAAAAAGAATAGCCAACAATGTTCAGTACAATGAATATTAAATTATGTTAACTCATTTTTATAGGGTTTAGTATGAGGTGCCTCTTTAGCGCAGTAGGTAGCGCGTCAGTCTCATATAGGGTTTAGTATGTCTGAAGCTAACTCCTCTCCTTAGCTACCCAACTCATCATCTCTACATCAAGAGCTGCTTAAGAGGACAGAAGAGGATGCTTTACCCTGCCTTAAACTTCTGTCACTGAAGGAACTACTGTACGCATGGGTAGAGTTTGGCATGAAAGTTGGATTAAAATACAGCATGTTTCCTACTTACCACACTGTGATGAGAAAATGTGTTCCCTGAAGCAGGCTGTGATATGGTATTCTGCTTCGAGTTACTGAACACCAGAGGCTGGGCAAGAGAAGGAGCCTGAGATGGATCCAGATTGGACGAATCATTCTCCATTGAAGATGGTGTCTTCCCCAACAGAACAGCAAGGTCAATTCTAATGGAGAGGAGAGAGGATCTTAATGAGTAAGACTGAACATTCTAACAACCCAAACACCAGAATTACATGAAGTCACCCCCCAAAACACAAAATGCTGACTGAAATGTTTATCAAAAGTAACTGATATACAAGAGCCACTATAGTATCTAGCTATGTTCTAATATTGCCAAGCATAATAATATATATTTTAGTGAAGTTAATTTAATGTAATATAAATGCTTTAATACAGCTTGATAATTGAGCCAAAATTTACTTTTTTTAAGTTAATATTTAGAGAGAGAGGGCGAGGGGAAGAGCGAGAAACATCAATTGGCTGACTCATGCACACACCTGACTGGGGATGGACTCCCATCCTGAGTATGTGACCTAACCAGGAATTGAACCGGTGACCTTTTGGTACATGGGACGATGCTCAACCGAGCCACACCGATCAAAACAAAACTTACTAATTTTTATCCATGACTTTAAAATACAGAATACCTGCCATTACCAACATTTATTATGTAAAACTAGATACTAGAATGCCCACATCTTCAAGTGGCTTTGGAACAAGAAAAATTGGGAGAATTTCCCCAACTTTTATAAAATTTCAAAAGTTATCTATGTTATAATAAAAATATGTGTTTGTGCTTTGGCCCTAGTTCTTGGCAGAGCTCTTAAAATTTCCTGAGTGATAGAGTGGTCTTTTGAAAGGAGGTGGAGGCTCCCTCAGAGGTTCAAAACAGGATCTGGTAACCAAACACAAGTAATGTGATTAGAGGGTTAGAACTTTCAGTCCTACTATACTCCACCCATTTCTAGGGAGGGAAGAGAGCTGTACATTATACTCAATCATCAGTGACTTAATCATACATGCCTATGTAATGAAACTAACAGAAACTCTTGAACCATCAGATACAGTGAGCTCTGGGAAGGTGAATGGATCAATGCGGTGGGAGGGCATAGCATCTCTGTATCCCACTCCCCATACCTGGCCCTATGCATTTTTCCACTTGGCTGGTTCTGAGTACTCATTATAATAAACCAGTAATGGCAAGAAAATCTCTTTCCTAAGTACTATGAATCATTCTAGCAAATCGTTCAACCTGAGGAGGTAATACTCCCAAATTTGTGGTCAGCATGGAAGAAATGTAGATAGTCTGGGCACCCATTTGCAGCTGACCTCCAAAGCAAGGGCAGTCTTGTGGGATAAGCCGTTCACTAGGGTCTGTGCTAATTCTAAATAATGTCAGAATTGTTGAACACCTAGTTGGTGACTGAGAAATAAAGAATGGGTGCAGAAAAATCACAGATAATTGGTGTAAAAAAAACCCACACAAAAACACATTACTACTAGTAATGACATCCCTAACATCCCATTCCTATCACACTTCTCTTCAGGATCTTCTGAGTCAGCAGCTACCATACTCAGGTCTAGAAACAACCCAAGAGTCTTTCTTTAAATCCTAGGGGAAAAGTATACCCAGTGGACTCAGTCAAAAAGATCATAATTATAAATCAAAAGAACAAGTTATTGAACAGTTCTGAAAATTCAGAAATAAATGAAAACATTTCCACTTTTGGAAAGGTTTCAAAGAAAAATTATATCATACTAAATTTCTTTTTAAAGTATGTTTTTCTTGATATTTATTTGTTGTTATTTAATTCTCACCCAAGGATATTTTTCCATTGATGTTTTAGAGTGAAAGAGAGAGGAAAAGACAGAGAGAAACATCGATGTGATTGGGGGGGGAGGGGGGAGGAATGAGGATAATTATGTGATACCATAATCAATAAAGAAATTTTTAAAAAAAGAAAGAAAGAAACATGGATGTGAGAGAAACACATTGATTGGTTGCCTCCTATATGTGCCCTGACCGGGGAGGAACCTGCAACGGGGGTACGTGCCCTTGACCAGAATCAAACCTGGGACCCTTTGGTACTGATTTTTAGAGAGAGAAAGGGAGAGGGATACAGAAAAAAAGAAAAGAAAAAAGAAAAAAAACATCGACAAGAGAGAAACATCTTGGATCGGCTGCCTCCTATATTGAGCCTGAAACCGGGCATATGCCCTTACGGAGAATCAAACCGTAACCTCTTGGTTCCTGGGTCAATACTCAACCACTGAGTCACACAGGTAGGGCTATCATGCTACTTTTAATCAATGCCTGTGATGCTTACCTATGTGATTAAATGACCATTTTGGGGGGAAAATCAATTTTAAAATTGTAATATACAGTCTTCCATTCAGTAAACTATCAACTTACAAATCTATCAATCAACTAAAGAGAATCTAATGTGATTTGGTCATCATCATCACCAACACCCTAAAAAGGTACAGTGTTCCTTACAGCTATCTCAGCAGATCCCTTTGGGAAAAGATACTGAATTTTACCACACTTGCCTCTGACCAGCAGTGATTGTCACATTCTCTGCAGGCAGAGGCACTGAAGACACGTTAGAGGCAGTGAAGATCTTGGTCTCAGAAAGCTGGAAAACAGAGAAATTAGTCACTCCTGGTGTTAGGTAGGTTATAGTCAGAATCCTGGCATAAGTTAAGGGGAATTAATTTCAAGAAAAATGGAAAACCCTTTGAAGGGGAAACTACTCTGAAGAATCCTGAATGGATCGACTTTGAAGCCCCTTCTATCCATGTTCAATGATTTTATCAAGAGAGGAGAATCAAGAAACCCCAAAATAATACAGTAGAGTCACATAATATGCACACTAAACTTAGAGGAAGGTGGATATACTTGCTAGACAGAAAAAGAGAAAACACCTATATATTTTCCCATTACAGTTCCCCACTCCCAGCTCTACTTAAACCATTAAGTTATCTTCTACTGCTCCTCTCAAAGAAAGGAAAATGACAGCCTAGATGAAGACAGAAATTTTTTAAAAAGTTAATTTTTGGCTATTGAGTAGTAAGGGCCCAAGTGCTGGTGAGTGAAGGTCTTTTCAAGGATAATTTTAACCATATGCCATTATGCCTTATACTGACTTGATTATACCTAGTCTCTCCACTATGACACTAAAATCAGGTAAGCAATTACTGGGAATAATTCTTCATACTATTCAAAAGTTGATTTGTTTTGACCTTTTGATTAAAATCTCTCCTCTAAAAACAGGGAATCCACTTCCCCAAATATATCATTCTCTGAAAGTTGCTTAAGCAGACAAGCCAAATTTTAGAAAATATTCATTCACAATGCAGTCTAGCTCAGCTACAAAGAAAATAATCACCCTGATGCTGACGCACCTGAAATATTAAAACCACTGGCCTAGCCACCAAAACAGTTTGACATTATTATTTCTTCTTAACACAAAAGTTGTCTTGCCTGAACATGAATATAAGTAGATTTTAAAATGTTAAATGGAAATTCATTAATGATCACTGATAACTGTAATTCACAGCAAAAGCTAGAGGTGACAGGAATCAGCAAAATTCCTTTACTGAGGTACTTACTCCAGCGAATTCATAGAGCTTGTTTATGTGCTACCTTATGCCACCCATCTATGAGATTTCCAAGTGGTAAAGCTGGAAGATAATCAACTCTACATATAGTTCTCAATTACACTTATAAAGTTGGGGTTCAAGTAACTTAAAAGGGTTCCAGAGCCAAACAGATATCAGACTTAAGGACTTGGCACTTTAACTCTCCCTTTGTACCCACCTCTAAGCCAACTTAGTACCACACACCAATGCTCAATTATGAACTATATAGAAAATTGTTCCAAGTATAGTCCTGTGCCACCAGCAGGTGTTAATGCACTACCTGACTAACTCCATTTCCAATGCTCTACCCAACCACCATCTCTTCCTGAGATAAATCCAACAATCAGATATTTGGACTTACACAAGTGCACTTGCCCTTTCCATAGTCTGGTTCCACAGAGTCCTGTTCATGCCCAGTCTCCTTCATATAACATATGTGAAATGTTCTGGCTCAGAACACTATTTTGGATGTAAAAGTTTTGGGTCAGAATCTTAAGGATTAATTTTGAGGGGTAGAAACATACCCATTTTCTATCCCTAAACACCACTTAGGGATAGAGGCACTAAAGAAAAAGGACCTAGAAATACCTACATCTTCATTCCAATCTTCAGTTCCCCACTCTTCTGTTGCGGTCCTCCATGCACCTGGGAATAAAGGAAAAACAGTGATTTTTAAATGTCAACCCACAGCATGTGCAGAAAACACTAACGTACATTTTTGGCAGCCAAAAGTATAACCAGAATTTAGTAATCAGAAAGGATTCTTGGGCTTCAAGGGGAGGAAAGGACTACTTAGAAAAGCATACCTCAGAACACCAAGGTTTTAATAAGATTATGATTTCACAGCTACTTTCAATTTTTGTTACATGGCTATACAGCAAAGGAGCAAGAAAATGCGAGAGTGCAAGACACCAATGCACGCAATGCTCCAGGCAATCTCCTAAGAAACACAACTGTCTGACCTAGCAGTCAATTCAGTGAAATGGCAGCAGCCACTTAAACCAGAATATAACTCCACCTACTTATCTGGTATAAGGTAATACTGCAGCCAATCTGAAGAAAGATGGGCAGTGAAGATCAATACTGAGACCACTGACAATGTCTGCTATTGGAACTGTATTTAAAAATGCATACTTAGCCCAGCCAGTGTGGTTCAGTGGTTGAGCATCAACCTATAAACCAACCAATAGGTCCAGCTTTGATTTCCTGTCAGGGTACATGCCTGGGTTGCAGGATTGATCCCCAGTGTGGAGCGTGCAGGAGACGGCCGATCAATGATTCTTTCTCATTATTGATCTCTCTCTCTCTCTCTCTCTCTCTCTCTCTCTCTCTCTCTCTCTCACTCCCTCCCTCCCTCCTTCTCTGAAATAAATAAAAATATAATAAAAAATAAAATAATAAAGTATACTTAGTAAATGTTTATAAATCTTATTGACTGAACTACAGGGAATCTCTATGGATCTGCTCTTTTCAGAAGATACTGGACGAGACTTAAAAATCAGGTATGTGAGCACTAGCTGGTTTGGCTCAGTGGACTGAGTGTAGGCCTATGGACTGAAGGGTCCCGGGTTTAATTCCTGGTTGGGCTGCATGCTCGAATTGAGGGCTCAATCCCCAGTGGAGGGCATGCAGGAGGCAGCTAATCAATGGTTCTCCCTCATCATTGATGTTTCTCTCCCTCTCTGAAATTAATAAAAACATTATATCTATCTATCTATCTATAAATAAATAAAGTCAAGTATGTATGTGTGATAGTTAGTCTACTAATCCTAATCATACAGAAAATCTGACCTGTCGAGTTCACGGCCCAGACAATGGAGGTGTGCACACTCCTCATGGTGGTAATGACAAAGTTGGGATTCAGTTTATACAGGAGAGATCCATACAATCAATATGCTCACAAAGGGGAACTGCCCTTTCTTAAGGAACATGGGTTAAAGTTTCAGTGAGAACCAGTATTCTTCCCTTTGACCAAAGGGCTACAGTAAGAAATAAAAACCTATCTGTAGAAGGGACAAGAACACTCTTTTTCTTTTCTAGAATAGTATATATTGAATAATTTAAAAATTTATCTCCAAATAGAGAAAGCTTCTTAGAAAAATTAAAGTCTGGCATTCAGATATTTCAATGTCACTGTAGAAATATAGCAGCTATAAACCCACTGAAATTCTGTAATACATTTAATAATGAAAAACCCTATTTCCTAGAGAAAAATATGTTCAATGCCTGTCCTAAGACAATAGTTAAAATTGCACCAGGGGAGTTCCAAACCATTTACTAATAACAATGTTCTCCGAATCAAACTACAGTCCAATCTCAGGTTAGGACAAATTATAAACCACATTTTCCTCTCCCTCTCTGGTGATACCACTCTTCCTGCCTTTGACATCCATCTCACCATGGCTAAATGAGCCCCTCCCCCTCCTCCAAATTCTGGTTTAAAGCATACACACAATCCTAGAGTTGGAAGTGACCTGAGAAATTATCTACTATTGAAAGATAATATCTCAATGCAAGGATTTTGTTTTTTGCACTCTGACAACTACATCTGGGAAAGAAAAGAATGTAGACTCCTCATTGATATTTTCTTATATAGGATGTATGAAAATGACTGAGAAAGAGGACTATATTGAAGCATTAAGGAACATAAAGAATGAAAATGCTCTAAACAACAGATTAGGGTTTCCATTCCATCAGTTGATGTAAATGTTAAATAGTCATTAAATGAACCAAATTAAGAAGCAAAAACGAGCATAAAATACAGCAGAAAAAGGCAGAAAGAGAAAAAGCAGAAGACAGAAAAATGACATATCCACAGATATTTCAGTTCATAAAAATCTATAAAAATATCCGGGGCAGTTAGGCGCCTGGATGTATCATACCAGGAGCAGTCTCAAATTTTCGGGGATAATTTGACCCCTCAACCCCAATGAAATCAAGTCCTGAAACAAAAAAGAAAAAACAACCAGTGAAATTTTGCTTGTGAATGAGAACATTTGCCCCAAAAACACAATTCCCAGTGTACCTGTGGATATTTTAAGGGTAAGTATAAATTTCTTTTTAAGTTGAAAAAGGAATTTGAGTTTGCTACCATAAAAACACAAAAAGAGATCATGCATGAAGGCGAGTTTGTAATGAAATTAACAATGAGAATGCATGAAGCTACACCCAATACTTTTACACTAACATGACAGCAGCATAACATAATTTTTTATTCCAACACAAACCACAGATTTCGGATTCTACCCTCTCAAATCTGCTATTTCCCCACTCAATACAAATAAACATAAACTTCTTCAACCTTCTCCAGTTTTCTAACCAGAACCTTGTTGAAAACAGCAATACAGGACTGGGACTCCATGCCTGATTTTCCATCCACAACTGAAAATAAATCCCTTAACTTCTATTACCTTTTCTGCCAGTGATAAAACGCCAATTACCCAAGAACAATTTAAAGCTCAGAAACAGTAACTTTTGCTCTTCAGACTGCTACCACTGTCTCTACAAAGACATCAAGAGCTGAATGAAGAGCAGTTCTAATGCCTCCAAAGTACAGAAAGTTAAAACAGAAAAGGACATTTCATAGCCAAATGACCAAGGGAATCCTCAAAGATGTCTATCTTGCCAATAACTCAACATTAGTCTCTATCAATTAGAAAGTTGTATTCCAAATGAATTTATAAGACAACTTGATAAAACAAAAAGCAAGTACCATTCAGGACCCGAGGTGTATGTAACATCTATGGACAGTAGATGAGAAGCTGTGCCAAAGATCCTACAAAGATAAAGATCACTGATATTTAAAAAGGGGCAACGCTGCCCAGTCAGCGTGGCTCAGTGGTTAAGCATTGACTTATGATCCAGGAGGTCACAGTTCAATTCCCAGCCTGGGTTGTGGGCTCGATCCCAGTGTGGGGCATGCAGGTGGTACCTGATCAATGATTCTCTCTCATCATTGATATTTCTATTTCTCTCCCTTTCCCTTACTTTCTGAAATCAAGGCATAGAGCCTCGGCCAGGTAGCTCAGTTGGTTATATAGCATCATCTCAATACTCCAAGGTTGGGGGTTCAATCCCCCATCAGGGCATATACAAGAACCAACCAATAAATCCATAAATAAACGAAACAAATATTTTTTCTATAAAATTTAAAAATTGGAAGAAAAAAAGGGGGGCAAGTCAAGTTTAATGGTTAAGAAGTTAAAAAAAAAAAAAAAGCCAATTTCTTTACTGTTGATTCACTCCCCTTTAGGAGAGGAGACAGAGAAGCTGATGTCACAAGTACTCTGAGCCCAGAGGCTGTGCTTATTTACAGCAGTAACAGTGTCGTATCCCACGGGTCTTCGTGTATCCCACAAGCCTAATATATCCTTAAATATATACACCCTACCAAGACAAAAAGCGATCTTATTAAAACCCTACAATATTCTACCACACCCAGAAGACTGTCCAACAAAGAGAGCAAAAAAGTCTCAAGAGCCCTGGCCAGTTTGGCTCGACCTGTGGACTTAAGGGTCCCAGGTTCGATTCCGGTCAAGGGCACATGCCCGGGTTGCAGGCTGGTTCCCCAGTGGGGGGGGGCATGCAGGAAGCAGGCAATCAATGATTCTCTCTCATCATTCATGTTTCTATTTCTCTCTCCCTCTTTCTTCCTCTCTAAAATCAATAAAAATATATTTTAAAAGTCTCAGTATTTCCTTTGTGCCCAGATATTGAGATTTCTCAAAAATGAAAAGAAAAAAGATAATCTTACATCAGTATGAGAAACCAAACTGACACTGGGTTTTGATTCTGGAACCTCTTCATCTCTGCAAGTATTGGCTTGATTGATATCTTTTCACAAGGCAATGCTAGCTACTCTAACAAAAATACTAGGAAACAACAACTGGAGCTAGTGGCACCTCTATGGCATAATGGAAAAAGCACGGGCTTGAGAATCAAATAATTTTGAGTTCAAATACTAGCAAATTTCTTCACTCCTCTTTCAATCTAAGTTTCATCATCTGGAAGGTGATGACAAATGTCTCTTTCATAAAATAATGATGAAGAATAGGTGAAATAATTTGTATAATGTGCATAAGACACAAAGTAAAAAGAACACACAGTAATTTGATTGTGATTTCCTCCCTTTCTCCCCCTATCTCTGAACCCAAAAACTATTCCTTCACTTTACACGGACAATTATTTCCTTAGGTTCCCAGAGACAAGAAACGAATAATAAACAGTCACTCACTCGTCCCATCATCTGGCTCGAAGTGGCCAGTGTTGTTCCACGTACTGCCGCTATTATTGCCATAGTTATCATCAGTATTGGCTGGTTCTGCATAATCAGCTGGGTTAAAGGTTCTGGGGGGTGGGGTGGGTGAACAACAACAAAAAAGCTTAAAAGAGTCTCCAACATCTAAGAGTACCAAGAAAAAAATTAACTCAAAGAGGAGGGTAATTAGAATGTTCAATGTCCCTACAAATCAATCACAGCTCCTTTCTATAATCTATGCTGTCAATTTTTCCTCACCTATCAGCCTACCTAAAATTTCATGGCATAATCTCAATCACATCTACTATCCATTTTGGGTTAGGACACCAATCCTATCCTTACCTATAAAGATGGAATATGCTAATTGACCATCACATCCTCACAAATATGGTGGTGCCCAGCCACAAGATGGTGGTACCCAATTCCCTCAGCCCCACCAGGGCAGCACGGCCGGACATGCCTGACCAGCTGCTCCATGCAGCTGCCTCCGGAGTTCCCCAGTCCCCTCAGCCCCCAAACCCCCAGGGCCAGCCCAAGGCACAGGCAAGCCTTGAATGGTGGCTGCCCAACTGCCCAGGGCACCCAAGGCTCAGGTAACCAGTGGCAGCAGCAGAGATGTGATGGGAGCATCGCCTTCCCGATTGCCAGGTCACCTCCTGCCCCTGAGGGCTCCTGGACTGTGAGAGGGGCAGATAAGGCTGAGGGACTCCCCCCATTCACTGCATGAATTTTCATGCACTGGGCCTCTTAGTAATCATAATAAAATTCACATGAAGATTGTGGAAAGATATTAGGTATATACATTCAAATGAAGCTGTGAAACAAAGATAATGATCCAGGCTGTAAATGCTTTTTCTTAAAAAATCAGCCTGCCTTGATGGATTGAGCACTGGCCTATGAACTGAAGGATCCCTGGTTCAATTCTGGTCAGGGGCACATGTCCCGGTTGCGGGCTCTTTCCCCAGGAGGGGATGTGCAAGAGGCAGCCAATCGATGATTCTCTTTCATCATTGATGTTTCTGTTTCTTTCTCTCCTTCCTCTCTCTCTGAAATCAATAAAAATGTGATTTAAGGGGGGGTGGAGGTAAGTTCTAAGTACACACCTTTCTGATTAAATAGTCTAGACATATTTTTTATTACATTTTGGTTAAGGCTATTATTATCCTCAGGTCATCAGGATATTAGCCACCTAAGGACTTTGACATTGGATCAAGGAAACTTACCCCATTCCTTGAGCAGAAAACCTTCCTCCACGCCTACCAGAACCACCTAAGGACAGAGACAAAGACAAAAACACTGTAGAAATTAAACTAAACTAACTTGCCAACTGAGGCAGCTCAAAATATTCAGTGGTAAATATTATTAGATGTGCTTTTTTTCACTCTGTAGTGCATCAGTTCATATAAAGTAATAGGATAATCATTGACAGACTGTTCCTTTGCTGATCATACTGCTGGGTCCTCAAACAAATACAATAATATCAACAATAAGACCAGAGGAAATGACATCCATCTTCTCACTGCCTACTTACTTAGCAACCTCCAAAATTTGCATGACACCTTAACTATGAAGGTAACTAGACTCTATGAGAATGTGTTTTGAAATAATGCAGACTCCTACAAAACTAGTAAGAGTCCCCCAATGTCCAGCCCTCCCCACACTATAATGATCACCTCTGCCTCGTCCACGACCTCTTCTGCCCCTCTCTGTGCCTCTTCCAGAAGGCCCTCCACTCTTGGTGCCATCTAATCCATTTTCCTGACCCCGAACTGGAGAAACAAAACACAGATGGTCAGAGCAGAATCAAAAGAATATACATAAATGTTATGTAAATAAATACATAAATGGTATGTATATAAACTGATGGAAGACCAAAATGAGAGAAAAAATGATTTGAATGGAACATGATGGTTACTAGGGGAATGGTGATGAACCATAACAGAGAACTATAAGTCAAACTTTACAAATAGTTACAGGATAACTTAATGCCAAACTGATGATTGCTGCTAGAAAGACTAATGTTAAGAGATGCCAGCCCCTAGCCAGCTTGGCTCAGTGGACAGTGTCGGCCTGCGGACGGACTGAAGGGTCCCAGGTTAGATTCCAGCCAGGGGCCCGCACCTGGGTTGTGGGCGCCATCCCCCGTGGGGGTGTGCAAGAGGCAGCCGATCAATGATTCTCTCTCATCATTGAGGTTTCTATCTCTCTCTCCTTCTCCCTTCCTCTCTGAATAAAGAAATAAAAATAAAAAATAAAATAAAAAAAGATGCCAGGGTCTCAGAAGAGATAATGGCAAGAAAATTTTTACAAAGGTAATATAATGGTTACTAGGTCCAGCCGAACAGGGCCTGACAACCCTGAAACCTGGACATTACGGACCCACAGTTGGTTTTGTTAAGGCCCCAAGCATACACTCTCGTCCACGGCTGGCGCCTCTTCCCCGTCTTGGTGGCCCACCACGTCGCCGACTATAGTCTCTGTCCCGGTCTCGATTTTCTTTGCCTTCCTCATTGGATTCCGTTTGGCCACCATCCTTCTGTCCTGAGACTCCTTTCTTCTTCCCGACCATCTCCCAGGAATGCTATAGAAGGGCAAAGCATTCATAGCTAATCAACATGGATTGCTCCAGGAAAATCAGAGATAAAAGCTGGGACAGCCCAGCTGCTGTGTCTCAGTGGCTAGGTATCTATCTAAGAACCGGGAGGTTACAGTTAGATTCCCAGTCAGGGCACATGCCACGTTGCGGGCAAAATCCTCCATGTAGGGTTTGCGGGAGGCATCCAGTCAATCACTCTCTCTCCCTTCCTCACTCTGACATCAATAAAAATGTATTTTTAAAAAAGAAAAAGCTGGGACAACTGCTAACCATTCTCCTCTCAGCATCCAAATCTAAGATACCTCTAACTAATTTACTTCTATTTAAATGGAGGGTACAGAAAGAACCTTAAAACAAACTCTACACCTAAAGTTCTTTTATTGGGGAAGTGCTAACAGATTACAGAGATCACTTCCAAAAGGATCACCAAGATCCTTATCCAGTTTAGTCACTTTGCATATTAGTCAAAGGACTTAATTTTTGGTTCCTAGCTTTCAAGTGTGTCTCCTTAGCTGAAAAAACTAATTTCCTATGGATTCAGTGATTCCTAATTTTTTATAATCTCATGCAAGTCAAACAAAACAAAGAAAACTGAGTTTCTAAAAGTTAACTTTGAATTCAGAATGAGCAAGCAGCATTCAACTCTTGGGCATATGCTTTAACCAAGCAACCTAGAATTTAGGAGGAAAACAACAACTGTACTTACTTCCCCATACAACATCCCAACTTCCTTTACTTAAAAGACCAAATAGCAGCCAGGAAGGCACCACCCGGCTCCAAGACATGCTGACCACAGGAAGCCTTCCATTCCAGGTTTTATGCACTGTGTTCTCCCCTACACTTCCTAAACTGATGTAGTCCAATTCAGCTCTCCCCAAAACAGAATATTCTATAATTCATCACAGAAGGAAAATTTGTAGCAAGGAAAATAACCTAAACGGTCTTATAAAATACTCATTCCTTAAGAAAATGAGTTCTATAAATTTAAAGTTTTAAACATACACATATCTTGATTTATACATATTTCTTCAGAAAAATATATGTGAAATAAAAAGTTCCAAGACAAGCATCCCAATTACCAATCTTTACTATCCTAGTTACCATTTAACTCAAAAAACAATGACCCTGGTTATCAGCAATAGCTATCTAATATTGAGTAGCTTTCAACCAGGCCCTGGCCAAGTGGCTCTGTTGGTTGGAGTGTTATCCCGTACATCAAAAAGTTGTGGGTTCATGCCGAAACCGGTTTGGCTCAGTGGTAGAGCGTCGGTCTATGGACTGAAAGGTCCCGGGTTCGATTCCGGTCAAGGGCATGTACCTTGGTTGCCGGCACATCCCCAGTAGGGGGTGTGCAGGAGGCAGCTGGTCGATGTTTCTCTCTCATCGACGATTCTAGCTCTCTATCTCTCTCCTTTCCTCTCTGTGAAATATCAATAAAATATATTTAAAAAAAAAAAAAAAAAAAAGTTGTGGGTTCAATCCCCAGTTCAGGTGCATACAAGAAGCAATGTTTCTCTCGCTCCTACCCCCGACTCCTCTCTTTCTAAAATCAATAAACATATCCTTGGGTGAAGGTGAAAAAAGAGAAAAAATATGAACCAGGTATAATATAAAATTACTATTAACTTTCTCAGAGTTGACAATAATACTGTGGTCATATAAAACAGCAGTTGCCAACTGGTGGTACTCCGTGGACCACCGGTAGTCTGTGAGGTCCGAAAGGTTGGCGATTGCTGATATAAAAGATCGTCCTTCACCCTGGCCGGTGTGGTTCAGTGGATAGAGTGTCAGCCTGTGCACCAAAAGGATTATGGATTCAATTCCTGGTCAAGTGCACGTACCTGGGATATGTGCAAGAGGCGACCAATTAATGTCTCTCTCGCACATCGATATATTTTTCTCTCTCTCCTTTCACTCCTTCTAAAATCAATGGAAAAACACCCTTGGGTGAGAATCAACAAAACAAAACAAAAAAAGAGATCATGTTTCTTTAAGGGAAGCTGATAAAATATTTAGGAAATAAAATATAATATTTACAAATTATTTCCAAATAATCCCAAATATCCATCAATGGACAAACAAAACTGTGGCATATACATATTCTGGCTTATCAAGCCTTAAAAAAATGGAATTCTGATACATGACACAAAATAAACCTTGAAAACATTATGCTAGGTGAAATAACAACAAAAGGAAAGGTATATTATATGATGCCACTAGAACAGGCAAATTCAGAAACAGAAACAGAAAATAGGTTACCAGGAGTTGATAGGAGGGAGAAATGAGGAGTTACTATTTAATTAATATAGAAAATCCATTTTTAATTTAGTTTGATAAATGAAAAACTCCTGAAAATGGTATTAGTTATACAACTTTGTCAATGTACTTAATTCCTGAATTATACACTTTAAAATAATTAAAACAGTAAATTTTAAGTACATTTTACAAAAATTTTTAAAGTTCTTAAGTTCAAAAACCATCAATTTGAAATTATGGTAAAAGCATATCTACATATACTAAAATCTATGATAAATACTTTACAAAAGTAATAATTAGAAGTATACATATTAATTCTCCACCAAGGACTTGGCAGCTCCTTACTGCCTACTCTTCCAACCCAAGTTGATTTCACATTACAATTAGTGAGTTATTTTATGCTTACAGTAGCTCTAATTCATAAGTTGGCATAACCCTCTAGCTAAATCCACATTAAAAACAATGAAAGCCCAGACTCAAAACAGCTTGCTTTTAGAGTTTTTGCTAGTCTGCTTAAAACCTGGCAAGTTTCAGAAACCTGTTATCTCTCCCTGTATGGTATACATTAGCTGCTGGCACCAGATAACTTATATAAAGAAAATTACTATGATCTTCCCAAAGATATTGCCAGTTTTCTGATATGATCACATCCACCCAAATACATCCAACATCCTTGGCAGCTGACTTTGCTTCCCATTACTAGTAGTTGGTTTATTTGTAGCCCACATTCTCATTAACTTTTTTTTAAAATTCTCTACCTGAGGATATTTCCCACTGATTTTTAGAAAGAGTGGGAAGGGAGGGACAGAGGAGGGAGCGAAAATGGAAAAGAAGAAAGAGAAACACGGATGTGAGAGAGACACATGGATTGGTTGCCTCCTGCACATGCCCTGGACCAAAAATCAAACCCTTCTGTGACCAGGCCAATGAGTTAACCTTTGAGTAACACTGGCCAGGGCTCCAGCTTACTTTTCTTTTTTGATATTGTGGAAGTTCAAACTTGAAGCAGTAGGCAGAAGATGCTGGAAGGTGAAAGAAAATGTGACTTGTGCAAAATTAGACTCTTAAAAAGCACGAGTAAGTCAGTTCTACCTCTTCCCCTTCAAAAATATCTTGGGACAGCCCTAACCAGGACAATTATTCTAGAGTAAACTCAAATTTTATCAAAGGCATGGTTATATACTTGCCCAGACAATAATTTTTTAAAAAATTCAATAATGCAAAATCAAACCTGGAACCACACTTTTTTTAAAGAGAAAAATTCATAAATTTAAATTTAATGATTAAAAATGTTTTCCAGCCCTAACTGGTTTAGCCCAGTGGATAGAGCGTCGATCTGCAGACTGAAAGGTCTCAGATTCGATTTCTGTCAAGGGCATGTACCTTGGTTTCGGGTACAACCCCAGTGGGGAGTGTGCAGGAGGCAGCTGATGGATGTTTCTCTCTCATCAATGTTTGTTAACTCTCTATCCCTATCCCTTCCTCTCTGTAAAAAAAAAAAAAAAAAATAGTAATTTTTTTTTTAAAGCACTGCAGAAATATCCCCAATTAGTAAGGCAGAATCTCTGTTGTTAAGGGTCTTATAATTGGGTACAATGACAAGACAAGCACAAAAACACAAGATTCTCACTGAATGGAAACTAGAGGAAGAGGTAAAAGCAATTCTAAATTCTAGAACAAGAGATCCTCTAAGATATTCCCTTATCATCTCTAGGGATAGTCAAGAGGCTGTAAAAGTTTACCTGCTACCTCAACAGAAATAAGAAAAGGTATAGGAAAACACAAAGCTGATATTGATGGGAAATGTGCCAAAGTCAGAATCCAGTAGTTTGTGACTGTTCAGTGATAATAAAACAGGTGAGCAAGTCCTCCATGATTAGCAGTGAACGCGATGAAACAGCGTCTCTAATTCATTCTAATCCAGTCCTAAAAGCAGTCACTAACCTAGAATGAATAATTTATTCCAGGTAATTAAAAGAACCTGATTTTATGTTTTCTCCTGTTTATTGTACATTAATTTTAAGTATTTGCAACCTGCAGCAAACAATCTTCTGGGTAGTTCTAAGTTCTATTTGAAGAATAAGGTACTCTGTTTTAACTGAGGTACCCCATTTGCTATTTTTAGAATACTACTAGCACCTCAGCCAAGGAGCCACTTTCTGTAACACTCTATCAGCACTATACCGTATCTGGGTTTCCTTCCAGCAGTACATTGATGGCTCTGTTGACATCTCCATTGCAGTCATGCAAAGCAATGACACATTCATCCTGGTTCTTGCCTGTGATATCAATCAACTGAAAGAGAAAGATCAGCAATGATCATGAACAAGTTTGTTCTCCCCACCAAAACAACAACAAAAACCTAGGTGAAGAAGAGAAAACACTAGCAGAGTCTGAAAAAAACCAAGCTTAAAAAAACAAATTTTGATGTTCTAATCACAAAAGCAAAAAGTACCTGTGACCAAAAATGGGATTAAAGGATTTATATACAAAAGCAAACAATAAAACATCTAATAGAGAATCAAACCCAGAAACACAGACTTCAGCTTATCATGAACTCCCACATTTCCTAGATGCCATAATTGCTCAAAGTTGCTATAAAAGGGCATCAACAAAGTCAGTCATTAAACAAAAGGTTAAAATTAAGACAAAACCTCTGAACAAGGTATCTGTCAGTAAAAACAATAAAAAAAATTATTTACTGGCTTACCCTATCATATTTCAGGTCATAGCTCTTTTAATACCTGTAACACTAAGTACCCTGGATCTATGCATTAATCCAGATTTCTCCCAGATAGCTTACAGCAAATTAGCAATTCACTTACTTGTTTCACCTTTTCCTCAAAGTCAGCATCATTATGGTCTGAAATCATCTGTGCAAGTCGAATTTGTTCCGCAGTGGCCTAAGAATTGAGATATTTAAAAAAAAGAGAAAAAAAAGGCATGATTGACAGACAACAGTTTAGAGCAGGGGTGGGGGACCTTTTTTCATCCAATGGCCATTTGGATATTTATAACATTGTTTGCAGGCCATAAAAATTATCAACTTAAAAATTAACCTGCTATATTTGGTCAAACATTTAATTAACTCACCCCTAATTAACTCACCCCTAATGTCCTGGCAAGGCCAGACGGAATGATTTCGAGGGCCTTATAGCCCGAGGGGCAGATGTTCTCCACCCCTGGCTTAGAGAAATAAGAAGGACCCATGTAGTGAATATCCACTGTACCTCCCACCCCAATTTCCTTCTTGTTACAAATGACCAAATAATAAAATCCTAACAGCCCTGGCCAGTATGGCTTAGTTAGTTGGAGGGTCATCCCGTGCACCAAAAGGTGGCGGGTTCAATTCCCAGTCAGGGCACATGCAGGAGGCAGCTAATGGATGTTTATCTCTTACATGGATGTTTCTTGTTCCCTCTAAAACAACAACAACAACAAAACACTAACACCATTTGAGATGTTTAAGTCAGCACAATGACAAAAAACACGAAGCCTTTTCACCAATGTTCACCATTAAAGAGGCTTTCATATTGGGATCACAGCACCACTTTGAAACATCTGCACCTTAATTCACATTAAGGTATTTGCAAAGTCATGTGTAAACAAACCCTTTCCCTATTTCTGCAATAACTAATGCCACCTTCCTATTCTTATGGTTGACATAAGGGCTAGCCTAAAGGTAGACTCAGCATATCTTCTTAGTATCCCATATACGTTTACAAGATCATACAAATTTATTGTCCCAATTGAGATACTAACTCACTTAAGTGCTAAAATTCTGCTAGAAATTCACAGGAAAAGCAAAAAAAAAATAAGAGGAAAGTTCTAGTCTTACATATTCAATTTATTTGACCAGAACCAAATGTGAAATTCATTCATTCATTTACATTATATTCTAACCAACACCAAACTGGTTGTAGAAAACAGATCATACCTAAATTAAACTTTAAAAAATAAAAACCCATAACCTTTAGTACACAGGAGGAGTACAATACTCTAGGGTGTCTCATTTGTTAATTTTGAAGAAAAATAGCAAAGATATTAACTCCTCATGGAAAAGGAAATAACAGATTAGGCCTCAGTGAGACCAAAGAGGATGGTAACGGAGCCATTAGGAAAAAGAACAAAAGAAAGACAAAAAGTGGCAAGATAAAGGTGGGCTAGAAAGATGGCAAGATGGAAGATCTAAAAAATAAGAAATCTATTGCTAAAACATGTATTGCTACCTTAGAGCTATAAAGCACAAGAGCCATTCTTTCTAAGCCTCATGGTTCAGTATTAAAGTACAAAAAGTAAGAGTGGTACATCACAATATGGCGTTAATAGTTATAAGGCTCCAAGTAAAAAGAGGCGAGGACATGCCCTATCCCAGTGGTTAGCAAACTGCGGCTTGAGAGCTACATGCAGCTCTTTGGCTCCTTGAATGTGGCTCTTTCACAAGATAACATTCGCGCACCATACAGTGCAATTGAAACTTCGTGGCCCATGTGGAAGTAGGTTTTTGGCTCTCAAAATAAATTTCTTTCTTTTAAAATATATTTTATTGATTTTTTTACAGAGAGGAAGGGAAAGGGACAGAGAGTTAGAAACATTGATGAGGGAGAAACATCAATCAGCTGCCTTCTGCACTCCCCCTCCCCCCACTGGGGATGTGCCCGCAACCAAGATACATGTCCCTGACCGGAATCGAACCCGGGACCCTTCAGTCCGCAGGCCGACGCTCTATCCACTGAGCCAAACTGGTTTCGACTCTCAAAATAAATTTCAATTCTTGTACTGATGATATTTGGCTCTGTTGACTAATGAGTTTGCCGGCCACTGCCCTAGTCAGTTTGGCCCAGTGGATAGAGCGTTGACTTTTCAACTGAAAGTCCCAAATTTGATTCTGGTCAAGGGCATATGCCTAGGTTGTGGGCTCAATCCCCAGTAGGAGGCATGCAGGAAGCAGCCGATCAATTATTCTCTCTCATCATTGATATTTCTATCTCCCCCTCTCTGAAATCATTAAAATATACTTTTTAAAAAAATAAAGAGGCAAGGGCTTGCAAATAAGAATGAGGAACCCAAATCAAGAATCCAAAGTATAGAATGATGCTGCATTAGACAGAAACCAGAATCAATCAGCAAAGCTACCCATGAGTCCATAACACTTATATTCTTTACCTGTGGCCGTTGCTTGTGCTGTGTCTGGTTTTGGTTTTGAGGTTGTTCCCAGTTTCCCCGGGCTCGGTTCGTGCCCACCGACGTCATCATTTACAGTATATACAAATAACAGTATTTACAAGGTAGAATACTGAAAGATTAAAAAAAAAGTTTAGATATTAAATACAGGCAAAATGGGGGCTTTTCACCTCTCATCAGCATCTTCACTAAACCCTTTGTTCTTCAAAGAAGCAAACCAAGAGGATTCACCTGTTCTTCCGACAAATTTAGTTTGACAAATTCCTTATGAAATTATGGCTGTTAATCCATTTTTGTATAAGAAATGTATAAAGCATCTGTTAAATAATGGGCTCTTTTTTTTTTTTTAAGTTATGAGCACAGTTTGGTTCCTCATCCCCTATACACCGCAGGTTTTGTGAAGTTTTGCTATCTTAGTAGTAGACAAAAATATCTCAAGTACCTTTGACATAAAGGAAAGTTAAAGTCAGGAAACAAGTCTTCTAGGAAGAGGATTAGTTTGTACTCGATTCACTTATAAAAACAGCCTTACCTGCCTCACAACCCTTTGGGTTGCATGTGACTTTCATCACTTAAAAAGGCACAAACTCAAGTCTAGGCTCTTTCTCCCTAAGTTTCTCTCTCAGCATGCTGTGGGGACCTCCATCGCTTCTCGCAAGGCATGTATTAGCCCCAGCGACTTTGCCCAGAACCACATTTCCCTGGGTAATTCCAACACATTGCTTTTGCAGCTGCTTCTGTTGATCTCCTAATCCAGTCCAAGAAGCCAGAGTTACAATTACTCTCCACCACTCACCTTGATATACAGAGAACCCCAAACCCAAGTCATCTAGCAGCACAAAGTTTCATTTGGAAGAAAGAGTTTCTGGGAAATCATTTTAAACTTGAGACATTATTGCAGGGCAAGATGACTTAGTAAACAAAGAAAACATTCATCATCTGATGGAGTGCTCAAGATAAGGCTACTCCAAATTGTTTTATTCCCTTCCAAGGCGCACAAGTTTATACTTTTATGCTCATTTACTTATTTATTTATTGGTTAATACCTTATACAGGGCAATTCTAGACTGCTCAGAAGACATTGCTGGATTTGAGGTAGAACTAGAGTGAGCTCCTACAGAAATATGCAAGGATTAACTATTAGGGAAGTGAATTTCACCTGTTTCTTGGTTCACAAAAAAAGTTGACTTCCTTATGGACAAATTCTTCACTAAGTTCGGTAATAGCTTGGATAGGTTTTGTTTTGTGATGCAGTCATTAAGAATTCTATATCCTCTATCACAAAGAGTTGTAAGGAACTAATTTTTAACCATTACCTCTCCCCTCACACACATGTGCACACAAAGACTTAAAAATATTTCTAGCTTAGTAAGAGATTATTTACTACACAGTAGTACAGTTTCCTAGTCTGGCATTATAATCAAGTTTCAATACTTAATTTACAAAAACAAACAACAAAAACCTGTTGTTTAAGCAAGTACCTCTGGATTCAACTAAAAGTGTGTGTGTGGGGGGGGAGATTAAAATTAGAAGGAAACTGTTATGCTTAATAACTGGCTCTAAGATGTAGTTTCTAATCTGGGATAGCCATTCCTGTAGCTTACAACTATTGACTGCGTTCTACTCCACATGAGATTTCAATTTGTGAGCATGATTTACACTACAGCTACGGATTGCATGACCAGCTAGCCATGTGGACAACTGTATATACTGTACCAATTGATGGAAATATGTTAAGTCATATTGGAAGCCACATAATCATTCAGGAAAGCGGGTGTGGGGGAGGAGGGAATCCTCCTGACCGCTCTTGCTATTTATTGGTTTCTACTTTTCTATTACAAGTGTTTTAAAAAGTGAGACTAGGACAATTTTACCACCTAGGTAATAAAAAAACTGAGCAACAGGTAAGTGATCTGGAATGGATCACGAGAGGTCACAGAATTAGTAGCCTTTCAGTAGCAAGCAGACACATACCCAGGGTTATCACAGTGAAGGTGAGGAATCTTGTTAAATACTCCTTCTTAAAAAATAAAAATGTTTACGGGAAATAGGTGAGAAGTATTGGAGACCAAGGGACTAGTGTGGGAACAAATACAGGTTTCAACACAGGAGTGCCCTTGACCATTTTTTGAAAACCAGCTACTTAAAAAAATAGCCAGAGAAATTTTACAGAAAAAAAATAAACAGCAAGTATTTATTGAGTATCTACTGTGTCCATACTTGAGAAAGTACAAAAGCAGTATGAGTTGGTGGCTGCCCTCAGAGAGCTTACAATCTAATTTGAGAAACAACTCAGGAACCCTGAAGCTGCACTGATGTCAGCAAGGCTCACTACTTCTAACAAAGTAACTAATTCCCCTGGATGCTTTGTGGTAATGACCTCTGCATCTCCTTCCCATGAACTGGAATCTTAATTTTTGAAAATAGTACTTCCCAGTTTAGGACATGTTTAAAAAGGAGGGGGCTTTAACAGTAAAAAGCAAATGGTACATTTAAAGGCCTTTGATCATTGGTTTACATGCCAGAAATACTTCCTGTTCATAACGGAAATAATCACTGGCGTAATCTAATCTTTAAAAGACAATGGTGTAGAATCTCAAAGCAGTTTTTATCAACCCATACCCAACCAAAACGTCTCAGTTCTCTCCTAATGCTGGTGGTCACTGACCCTCACCACCTCCCACCCAAGCTACGTTACATCAACTATCACCAAAGCACAATCCGGGCGTTGGGAGGAGGAGGATGGGGTGGGGGGTGCGGGTAGGGGGGGGAAGAGAAAGACTTCATCTAATAATCGGGGACAGTCCAAGGCTCAACGACAGTAACAACAAAAACACCCATCGCTGTGTTGTTTTTCTTTCCACAACATCCTACACCGGAGGTGGCTACATTTCAAGAAGGGTGGAAAAGGAGCAGCCTCCTGTGTGTGACATCAGTTTGCAAAGCAAATTTAGAGACGGCCCGTCGGGTGGAGGGTCTCAAGAAATGTCTAATTACTGCCCCATTATGAGGACAGTGAATACCCCGGTGCTCTCTCGTGACGTCCCTTAGGCGTAGATGCCCCCGCCGGGGGCCTCCATGTCCAGCTCCCCAAATAACATCATAATTTTTGGGGGTGGGGGGTGGGGTGGGGGTTTACACCAAACTACAGTATGGACAACACAAAGCTAAAGACGGCAGCAAAAAAATATATATATATATATTCCAAGAGCCGGGGCGGCGAGGAGGCAGGAAGGGCACCGAGAGGAGCTGACAAAGAAGCTGGGAACGGAGCGGGGACGCCAGCCCACGCGTTGAGGATGAAAAGGCTCGCCCCGCTCGGCGGCAGCGCCACATCGCCTCACCTCCCACCCGGAACAATTTGGTCCCCCGCACTCTCCTCCGGGGACCACAGGAGCGAGTTCGGGGCAGCTCCACCCCGTCGCGCCCTCCCTCCCCCGCGCCACCCCCAGCCCAGGCCGGACCCGGATCGGAAGAGGCCCGCGGCGGGGTGGAGAGGGAGGCGGCCCCCTCGTCCTCCCCACGGGCACCGGCGGGGGCGGGGAGGGCCGTACCTCAGGCGGGGCCCAGGTCTCGCTCGCTCGCGCTCTTTCTCGCTCTCTCCCACCTCGGGCTCTAGCCGCATGCCCCCCCCACCCCCCGCTCCGGCTGCCCCAAGCCCCGCCCCGGCCACGCTCCCAAATCGAGGCCCCGGCTCTGGTGAGGCCCACTAGGCCGCGAACCCGACCATAAACAAAACCTCCGGCGGCCGGCTCGGAGGGTAGCCAGGGCTCTCACCACTTGGGGGGGGCGAGGGGGGTGTACAGTGGGGGAACACACGGTGCGGGGGGTGGGGGGGGCCTACCAAGGGAGGGGAACACGGCGGGGGTAGGAGATGAAAGGAGGAGGATAAAAGGGGGGGGGATCGCGGATTTAAAGGGGCCGCGGACAATACCCAGCCCCGCCGCGCTGCCGCTGCCGCCGCCGCCGCCGCCAACGCCGCTGCGCTCCCAACTTTACCTCAGTCTCCTCCACACTGACACCCCCGGGCCGCGCCGCCCCTGTCACGTGATATAAGGTTCCCTCCTCCCCGCCCCCATCCCTCCTTTTCCCTCTCGCGCTCGCTCTCGCGCCTTCCCCCTCCCACTTGCCTTCCTGCGTTCCCCCAGCACGTGACGCAGAAGGGACGCGCACGCAGGCGTGCGTGCGCGCGTCGCCGTGCCACGAGAGCCGCTCCCCACCCCCACCCCCCGCGCTCCTCCCCGCAGGCCACGCCCCCTCCACGTGACGCACAGGTGGCCTCCGCTTCCTCTCCCCCGCGTAGTTCCGCGTCTCCGCTTCCACCGCTCCCGGCGGCCTTTGCGCGCCCGAGTCACGTGTTGCGGGAGGTGGGAAGGTGTCCGTTCTTCTTCACCAGCCTCCCCCCCCCCCCCCGCCCCCGTCCGCCATGTTTTCTGGCCGGGTCATCCTTGATCTTGCCGCGTAAGGAAATGGCCGGGGGGTTTCCGAGGACCCAGGTGCCGTGGCCTCGGAGGAGCCCGGGCTGACGGAGGCAGGGCAGCGGGGTACACCGGAGCGGTTCGGCGCGGGGGGGGGAGGCCATGGCGTCCAGCAGTAACTGGCTGTCGGGGGTGAATGTCGTGCTGGTGATGGCCTACGGGAGCCTGGTGAGATTTCCCGACCCTGTTCCTGCTGTTGCGTGGGACCTGGTAGAGCCCCTCCGCGGGAGCAGCCCTTTGTCTTCATTCTCCATCCCCTCACCTGCACTGTTTCTGGGTTTTGACCCGTATCCCAGGAGTACCTGGGGACTCGGACTGCCCCGCCCCTGGCCAGAACCCTCCCTCTGACCCCCTAAAATACACACACACACACCACACCCCCACGCTGCCGGCTTCCTTTTATCCACCCCTTCCTTCTCTGATGGCCTTGCTGTCCCGTTACACCCCCCAGAGAGCCTGAATGGGGATTTGCAATGAAGGCATGCCTTTTATTCTTGTCACTGTGTTTGTTTTGTCACCTAAGACTCTTTACTTCTCTCATATCTTTTGGACAGGTATTTGTGCTGCTATTTATTTTTGTGAAGAGGCAAATCATGCGCTTTGCAATGAAATCCCGAAGGGGACCCCACGTCCCCGTGGGACACAATGCCCCCAAGGTAGGTCCTTAAGGCGCTAGGTAGGCCTGGGTTTCCAGATCTGTTAGGGCCCAGAATGAGATGACCTTTGCTTTTAGAAACGACTTCCAAGTCCCTCGTGTTCTTGCCCAGTTACCCACGTTACCTTGCTAGACTGAGCAGTAGCTGTCAGTTTGGGGCTGGTTTACCTGCTCGCTGCTGTGGCACGCAGCTTACCCAGGAACTTCAGCTTCTGCATCTGCAGAATGAAGAGCTTGGGTTGAAATCCCCAGCTTTTGTGTTAAGATACCTCCCAGTTCAAATTAAACTACGCAGTGTTTTCTGTGTGTGTGTGTGTGTGTGTGTGTGTGTGTGTTTAAATTTTGTTTAAGGATGGGGTTAGGGTGGTTAAAATTAGCCCCAGCAAAATAAGAGTTGCCTCTGCAGAACTTTAGATTCATAAGGGCTCTGTAAGTCATCTAGTTCCAACTCTCACCTTAGAAAGCAAAACCAGCCAGAACCGGTGTGGCTCAGTGGATAGAGCATCGGCCTTTGGACCGAAGTGTACTGGGTTCGATTCCAGTCAAGGGCATGCACCTTGGTTGCGGGCACATCCCTAGTGGGGGGGTGTGCAGGAGGCAGCTGATCAATGTTTCTCATTGACGTTTCTAGCTCTCTATCCCTCTCCTTTCCTCTCTGTAAAATATCAATAAAATATATATATTTTTAAAAATCAAATATATTTTTTTTTAAAGTGAAACCAAAGAAAATGAAACAGTTTACCCAAAGGCATTTTAGAAAGTGAGTAACCACCTTCCTTTCCTTGGCGTAGTTATTTATCTGATGAAATTTTATCTCTATCCCAGACCTCTTTCCTGAGTTCCATGCTTACATATCCAACTGCCTACCTAACACGTAGATATCTTTTTTATTAATATTTTATTGATTTTTTACAGAGAGGAAGAGAGAAGGATAGAGAGCTAGAAACATCGATGAGAGAGAATCATGGATCAGCTGCCTCTTGCACACCCCCTACTGGGGATGTGCCCGCAACCAAGGTACATGCCCTTGATGGGAATCGAACCTGGGACCTTTCAGTTGGCAAGCCCACGCTCTATCCACTGAGCCAAACCGATTTCGGCATAACACTTAGATATTTTATAGGCATGTCACACCTAACATATCTAAGTCAGAATTCTTGATAACCTACCACCACCCCATCCTGCTGTTTCTGCCTTCCACTCCTGAGTAAAAAGACACCTCTTGCCCTTAACAACCTCTTTTTGTATGGTTCTCCCTTGATCACTGGAACCCAGCTACAGTGGTTGAATTTTCCACTTTTCCATGTGCTATTACTGTGATCTAGAATGATCTGTTGGTCTTCACTTGACTAGCTCATTTGTTCTTTAGATCTTAAATACCATTTGCTCCCAAGAGGAGTGCCTATTATATATTTAAAATAGGTCCTCTCTGGCCAAAACCGGTTTGGCTCAGTGGATAGAGCGTCAGCCTGCGGACTGAAAGGTCCCAGGTTCGATTCTGGTCAAGGGCACGTACCTTAGTTGCGGGCACATCCCCAGTAGGGAATGTGCAAGAGGCAGCTGATCGATGATTCTCTCTCATCGATGTTTCTAGCTCTCTATCCCTCTCTCTTCCTCACTGTGAAAAATCAATAAAATATATATTTAAAAAAAAAATTAAAAAAAAATAAAATAGGTCCTCTCTGTTTTCTCATAGTCCCCTGATTTTTTTTTTCTAGATAGCATTTTACCACTAATTTTATTTTATGCTTAATTTTCTATGTGTTTAATACTTCTCTCTTCCATGAAACTTTAAGCTTCAAGAATGCAGGCCCACACCAGTTTTGTTCACCACTGTAAAGTCAGGATCTATACATATTAGGTACTCAGCTCATTTCAAGTGAAAAGCAGGTTAGTGGGAGAGCTAGAGCTAGTACACAACTCTCAATCCTAGACCAAAGTTCTTTCATTAACCAGTGCTGTTAGCCTTCCCCTCCTTGTTCTTTGCTTAGACATTTTATGGAAAACCTCAAGAAAGATGTCATGGCCTGAAATGTCAACAGCTCCTTTAGCATTCCCGTAGGTCCCCAAATACCTGCTCACTTCCAGTATATCATGAGCCAATCAAAACTTTGACTATTGGAGGGAGGGTAAAAAAACAAAACAAAACAAAAAACCAAAAACAAACTTTGACTATTTAGCCCTAACCGGTTTGGCTCAGTGGATAGAGCGTCAGCCTGCGGACTCAAAGGTCCCAGGTTCTATTCCAGTCACAACCTTGGTTGTGGGCACATCCCCAGTAAGGAGGTATGCAGGAGGCAATTAATGTTTCTCTCTCATTGATGTTTCTAACTCTATCCTTCTCTCTTCCTCTCTGTAAAAAAATCAATAAAATATATTTTTTAAAGAACAAAAAATAAAACTTTGATTATCTAGAAGCCCCCTGAATTAGATGAGAGCAAGGTTCCTTTCGTTTTAAAAAACTATCAAAATTTGCTGAAACCGGTTTGGCTCCAAGGATGGAGCGTCGGCCTGCGGACTGAAAGGTCCCAGGTTGGATTCCGGTCAAGGGCATTTAACTTGGTTGCAGGCACATCCCCATTAGGGGTTGTGCAAGAGGCAGCTGATCGATGATTCTCTCTCATCCATGTTTCTGACTCTATCTCCTCTCTCTTCCTCTCTGTAAAAAATCAAAAAAAATTTTAATTATCAAAATTTTCACCCATTGTTGGTGGAAGTAAAAATTAGTTAAATTACTGTGGAAAATAATTGGCATTATCAAGTAAGATTATACAGGTACCTAATCCACAGCTCAGTAATTCCACTCCTACCATTAAGAAATTAATTTTTGCTCATGTGTACCAGAAGATACGTACAAGAGTATAGAAGCATTGTTTGTAATATAGTAAGCCCTCGACTTAAGGGACTTCAGATTAAATGGACAAAATTTCTAGGCCTTATGTCATATGTGAAAATTAACACCCTGTTAATTTTAAAATGCTTTTAACAAAGACTTGTTTATAATTAAATTAACAGGTTGCTTTGTGTTATTTTTTTTAAATCTTTTTACTAAGAAATTTTAGCTTTTTATTTTTTTAAATACATTTTTATTCATTTCCAGGAAAGGGAGAGGGAGATAGAAACATCAATGTGAGAGATTGATGCCTTCTGCACGCCCCCTAGTGGGCATTGAGCCCACAGCCCTAGCATGTGCCTTTGATCATACTGGAACCTGGGACCCTTCAGTCCACAGGCCGATGCTCTATCCACTGAGCCAAACCAGCTAGGGCTACTTTGTGTTCTTAATTCACTGCTATTTTTAACAAATATAGTCTACGTATTTAAATCTAAGAGTCAGCACACTTAACAGTGTTCGGCAAATGATTAGCATGCAGTCAGACCACATTCTTCATGGTATTTGTTCTGTTGTCCAGTAATATGACTTTTTGCAGTAGTTTTAACTAGTGTGCTAAGCCACGCCCCAGCCATGTGTATTAGTTTACTCTCCATAACTGTTGAATGTGCAAATTTATTAGATCTATTCAGTATAAACTTAAAATTACTATAATATACATAGAAAACTTCTGTGAAGTTAAGTTTTTGTACATAATTTTATGTACATAATTTTAAATAAATGTATCTACACAAGTAAAAATGGGAAAATAATTTGTCCATCTTTAGCATAGTCAGAAAACCTATTTTATTATATAACTTTCAGCTTTAATGGATATCCCCTCCCCCAGATTAGTTCATTATATCCAGATCTTACTGTATTTTAAAAAGAAATTGCCTTGGCTGATATGGCATGGTGGTCTAAGTGTCAGCCTGCTCACTGAAGGGTTGCAGGTTCCATCCTGGTCCCCGTTGGGGAGAATTCAAGCGGCAATCGATCAATGTGTCTCTGTCACATTAAAGATTCTCTCAGTTTTTTTCTCTCTCTTTCCCCCTTTTTTTCCTCCCTCCCTCCCACTCTTTCTAAAAATCAATGGATCCCTAGCTAGTTTGGCTCAGTGGATAGAACATCAGCCTGTAGACTGAAGGCTCTCAGGTTCTATTCTAATCAAGGGCACATGCCCGGATTTCTGGCTCAATCCCCAGTAGAGGGCGTGCAGGGGGCAGCCAATCATTGAATCTCTCTCATCATTGATGTTTCCATCTCTCCCTCTCCCTTCCTTTCTGAAATTAATAAAAATGTTTTTTTTTAAATCAATGGAAAATATATTCTCAAGTGAGGATTAACAAAAAAAATTAAAAATATTTTCATATTTCAGTGGCTAGAATTAAAACAAACTTCCAAAAATAAATAAATAAATATTTTTATTGATTTGAGAGTGGAAAGGATGAGAGCGGGAGAGAGAGAGAAACATCGTTGAAACTGGTTTGGCTCAATAGATAGAGTGTCAGCCGGTGCACCAGGTTTGATTCCGGTCAAGGGCACATATATTGGTTATGGGCATGTCCCAGTGGGAGGTGTGCAGGAGGCAGCTGATCGATGTTTCTAGCTCTTTATCCCTCTCTCTTCCTCTATAAAAAAATCAATAAAATATATATATTTTTTCAATCAGTGATGAGAGAGAATCATTGATCGGCTGCCTCCAGCATGCCCCCCACTGGGAATGCAGCCTGTAATCAGAGTGCCCCAACTGGGAATTGAACCATGACTTCCTGGTTCATAGGTCTGTACCATGCCAGTTGGGTGGGAGGATTTTTCCCCCCATTTATTAAGGTATTATATGTGTATATATCTTACCATTACCCCTGGGTGGGAGGAATTGTTAATCCAAATGTCTACTGAGAATGGCTATCTGTTTCCCCAAAAATAAGACAGTGTCTTATATTAATTTTTGCTTCCAAAAATGCGCTAGGTCTTTTTTTCAGGGGATGTATTATGTTTCCATGAAGTAGGTCTTCTTTTCGGGGAAACACGGTATAAGAGGCTAATATGCTAAGTGTCTATCTGACTGGTTGCTATGACACACACTGACAACCAGGGGGGCAGACACTCAGTGCAGGAACTACAATGACACACACTGGCCATTTACAAAGAAATGGCACCGGGGACCTGGTGCCTACAAAGCAACACTCAGCTTCCTCCTAGTGGGACTTAGGTCCCACCACCACCCCTGAGCGACAGCCCACCAAATCACAATCAGCACTGCCGAGGCTCCATGGCACAAAATGCAGCCCACAGCCCAGCCCAGCCCAGAAATGGTTGCTGTGGGTGCTGGGTAATGATGTCACATAGCAACGACCGGCTTCCTCTCCCTAGTGACTAGTCTCCTAGGAGTTTCTTCAGCCCAGGAACATGACATGCTTTATAGCCAGGTGCAAACATTTTACACTTCAATCAAATGTCTGTGAAGCATTTTCCTCTGTCTCATTTCATTTGATGCTCACAGAAGTCCTGGAGTAGGTAGATTGGAGAATCAATGGAAGCCTATTTTCTTTTCATTAGCTGAAAAACGGAGATTTAGAGAAAGTTTAGAAACTTGACCTGACTGAAAAGAAGTGAGAAATGGTGGACTTTAAAATGACTTCAGATTTTCTCACTGCGCAAAATATAGTAAAAAAATGCTGCAGTTAAATATTTTACCCTTTATTTTCCCTACATGATCTACAATAATAATCTGCCTCCTGTTGATATTTACTGCTGTGTTGCAGACAATTACCCAAAAGAGAAGTTGGGGTGCCTCACTGGGCTGGAAAAAGTTTAGCTAAATCAGAAAGCAGGTCAAATTAAGCAAGTTTGTTCTATATCTATAAAAGGCTGACTTGAGCATGCATGATACATATAAAGCTCTCACTGGCGCCAATCTTACACATGTGTTTTGATCTGTCATTGTCGATCATGAATTTGGGTGACACTTCTATTAAAGAGAAAGGGCAAATAGCAATATTAAAATATTCTAATTTCGCCGAGACCGGTTTGGCTCAGCGGTACAGCGTCGGTCTGTGGACTGAAAGATCCCGGGTTCGATTCCGGTCAAGGGCATGTACATTGGTTGCGGGCACATCCCCGGTAGGGGGTCGGGGGTGTGCAAGAGGCAGCTGGTCGATGTTTCTCTCATCGACGTTTCTAGCTCTCTATCTCTCTCCCTTCCTCTCTGTAAAATATCAATAAGATATATATTTTAAAAAATATTCTAATTTCCTTTCAGTGTGCACGAATCTGTGCACTAGGTCACCAGTATAATTACATAGTTGTATTCTGGAATACTATAGGAAATGAAAATAAACTGAGGGTAAATATATGAACACAAATGAATCTCCAAAGTATTTGTGAATGTAAGTCATAAACATGAATGAATCTTGAAAACATCCTGAGTGAAAAAAGCCATTCACAAAAAAATAGGTACCATATGATTCCACTCCATTTATTTATTTATTATTGACTTCAGAGACTTAAAGAGGGAGCGAAAGATAGAAATATCAATGATGAAAGAATCATTGATCAGCTCCCTCCTGCATGCCGCCTACTGGGGGATCAAGCCCACTACCTCCGCATTTGTCCTTGACCAGAATCAAACTCAGGATTCTTCAGTCCACAGGCTGACGCTCTATCCACTGAGCAAAACTGGCTAGGAGTGATTCTATTCCATTTATATGAAATTCTAGAACGGGCAGACTGTATTGATAGAAAGCACATCAGTGTTGCCCAGCGGGAAAGGTTGACTGCAAATGAGTATGAAGAACATTTTGGGGTGATGGAAATCTATATCTTTTTTTTTTTTAACCCTCATCCAAGGATATGCTTTTCATTCGTTTGAGAAAGAGGAAGATAGAGAGAGAGAGAGAAATATTGATTGGTTGGCTTGTCTGCAGTATGTGCCCCAACAGGATTGAACCAGTAATCTGTGTATGTGCCTTGACCAGGAATGGAACTCGCAATCCTCTGGTGCACACAGGACGATGCTCTAACCAACTGAGCCTCACCAGCCAGGGCATATTCTGTATCTGATTGGGTATATTCATTTGTCAAAACTCACCCACCTACACACTTAAAATGGTTGCATTTTGTTGCATGTAAATTCACCCTCAATAATGGTTATTTAAAGTTTTGAAAGACGAATTCACAAAGTTTTTTTTTTTCTTCTGTCCTGGTCAGTATTCTAAGTAGTTAGAGCATTGACCAAGGAAGCAAAGGGTCACAGGTTTGATTCTGGTCAATGGCAAGTGCCTGGGTTGCAGGTTCCCCACCTAGGATTGGACGTGTTCGGGAGGCAGCCAATTGATGTGGCTGTCTCACATCAATATTTCTCTCTCTCACTCTCTAAAATCATTGGAAAAAATACCTAACAACAAAAAAAGAAAAGCCCTCTGTGTTTCTATCTGATACTTCCAGAGAATAAGATGCAGCAATATCACCTTGTCTTCCAGAGAAATTTCCTTATGTTTTCTGGTGATGGAACCGCTTATGATATGATATGCTGGTATCATACAGGCAGATTCATGTGGCGGTAGTAAAGCACGCACAATGGCTTTGCAAGATGAGGCTCACACTGAGCGGGCTCTCAGATTGTGATCATCATGCAGCTGATCCCTTTCCATTGATTTTCTTTGTCACTAACACTCTCCAATTGTCATGAGTACTTTTACTTCAGCTCTTGCACACCTTGCTTCCAGTTTCACAGACATCAATTGGGTCCTCTTTTAAGTGTTGGATGTTCATCTTGGTGTCCTGGGTCTTCCTAAGTGTGAGGGAAGGTACCATAGTGCCAGATATATCATTTATAAGAGTACAAATTTGCAACAAAATGGAATTTTCTTTTGTTTACCTCGTTTAGTTGGTTTTGAATGGTCCTTTGTAGTAATCTCCATTAGACCAGTGTGGGACTTGAACTATATGGAACGCATCCTTACCTGTATAAATTGGAATATCATGAAATTGAGATATTTATTCTTTTTTTTTTTTTTTTTTTTTTACTTTTAGAGTGAGAGGGTGAGAGAGAAACATCGATGTGAAAGCATTAATCATCTGCTTCCTACATGCCCCTTACCCAGACATGTCCCCTGATCAGAAATTGAACTGTCAAATCTTCTGTTGCATGGAACAGTGCCCAACTGAGCCACACCAGCCACAGCTGTCCTTTTTAATTTTTCTCTCTCTTTTATATATATCGGCTGCCTCCTGCACATTCCACACTGGGGATCGAGCCTGCAACCCAGGCATGTGCCCTGACCGGAAATGGAATCACAACCTCCTAGTTCATAGGTCAATGCTCAACCACTGACCATGCCAGCTGGGCTCTTTTTAAATTTTGAGGAAGATGCGGTACTCGAGGGTGAAGGGCATGGTGCTCCTCAGGGCTGAGCAGCTCACGGTGCCAGAGACATTGCCTACTGCTGCCACCGACCCAGCTGCCCGCACAGGGTTCACTGATAAGGAGAGACCATTATTTTTTTATTATTATTCTTCCCCGGAGAACAAGTTATTTTTATAGAGAGGGGAAGGAGGAGAGAGAGAGAGAGACCGGTCAGTTGTCTCCCGTACATGCCCCAACCAGGGATCAAACCCACACTAGGTATGTATCCTGACCTGAATTGAACCCTCAACCTTTCAGTGTATGGGACGACATTCCAACCAACTGAGCTACCCTGGCAAGGGCAAAGAGAGACCGTTATTAAATTTTTGAGTCTTACTTTGCAATGTCATTAGCCAAATGAGCATTTTTTCTGCTTCTGTCATCTCAGTCGCTCATTTGCGCTGCTCCATTTCCGGATCAATGGAAAGCATGGTACAGGGTAAGTGATCGTGTCTTCTTTTCTCTATGAACAGGACTTAAAAGAAGAGATCGATATTCGACTGTCCAGGGTTCAGGATATCAAGTATGAGCCTCAGCTCCTTGCGGATGATGATGCAAGACTCCTACAGCTGGACACCCAGGGAAATCAGTGTGTGTGGCATCCTCTTGGAGAATACTTCAGTGGGGGATCCTACAAGTTCAGAATTCCTTTGCTCTGAGTTGTAACATAGCTGCTGGCAAAACCAGCAGCTGTGGGCTCTATGTTCCTGGGTATATGACATGTGGAAGGCAGTTTTTTAGCTTGGCGTTTAGAGACTTTTTTGAGGGTTATGTCTGAGACCACTCTCTTTCTCAACAGGTTGCTACAACTATTTATACCGGATGAAAGCTCTAGATGCCATCCGTGCCTCTGGTAAGGGCTACTTGACAGGGCCATTCAGAATCCTGAAAGCTCATTTAGGGACAAGGCGGAGGAATCCACTTAATGTATGTTAGAATGTGTCCTTTCTGCACTATCTCTGGTTAGGAATTTTTCTAGAGTTTTGAGTATTGGGTGACTCTTTTGCATCAGAAAATGCCTTAGACAGTTATTTCTTCTCCAAAGAGTCTGAATTTGTTTGGTTCTTTAGACCTTAAGTTTCATGAACTGGGTGGTGGTAATTTGCTTGTTTTCACAAAAGACAAGCTCTTTTGCTAAGTCCAAGATAGATCATTCTTTAACTTTAAATTCTGTAACCATTATCATATATACTCTGTCTCTGCTAAAACACAGTTTATGTCTTAAAGCCAGGATAGGCATGTAGGGGGGTAAATAGGAGGGTGGCAGTCGTGTATATCATTGGTGTAGCTTACAGTTGTGTTGCCACCACCAAATGACAACTCTGACACACCTCTATACATCTGGTCTTCTTAATTCTTTAGAGCTTCCCTCCATCTCATTCACTGGACCCATTTCTAAGCTTGGGAATTAACTAGAAAGAGTAAACATGGGAGGAGGGGTAGCATTGTGCTATTACTTGTCTCCTCAGAAATCCCATTTCATGTCGAAGGCCGGCATCCGCGTTCCTTGATGGGCAAGAATTTCCGCTCCTACCTGCTGGATCTCCGGAACACTAGCACTCCCTTCAGGGGCGTGCGCAAGGCCCTCATTGACACCCTGCTGGATGGCTACGAGACGGCCCGCTACGGCACTGGGGTAAGCGGGATGCCGCCAAAGGGAGCTAAAGGGAGCCCCACACTGGAAGATGCTCACTCTCCCTTCCTTTCCCTCAGGTCTTTGGCCAGAGAGAGTACCTGCGCTACCAGGAGGCCCTGAGCGAGCTGGCCACAGTGTGAGTTCAGAGGGGAACGCGACGAAGGGGACGGGTTAGAGGACATACAGTAGTACAGGACTGTTTCCACAGTGAGATGGCCTTCATAAAGCAATATGAACAAAAGCCATGGAAACTTAGGAGTTGTCAGGCCCTAGACAATTAGAACTGCCTCTCGCTCACATTGGAAAGATGTGTCTTGACAAGCTAATAAGCAAACCTGCTTTTGTACACCTCTTTTTAAAATATATATATTTTATTGATTTTTTACAGAGAAGAAGAGAAAGGAATTGTTAGAAACATCGATGAGAGAGAGTCATCGATCAGCTGCCTCTTGCACATCCACCACCGGGGATGTGCCCGCAACCAAAGTTGCCCTTGACCGGAATCGAACCTGGGACTCTTCAGTCCACAGGCCGACGCTCTATCCAGTGAGCCAAACCGGGTTCTGCTGTACACCTCTTTTTTAAGTGGTGTGAAAAGGGATCATTTTTCAGCACTCAGAGATGCCTTCTCTTCCAGGGTCCCAGGGTCCTCCTTCAGGATCTTGGTCTGATAAAAATAAGATGTAAATGCCACCCATTTTTATTGCTTCTTTAAGCATTAGTAACCTCTGAAGCATAGGACATCACTATAGAGTCAGCTGATGAGTATTTGTGTTATAGGAGAGGAATCGTGACTTTCTGGGAATGTTTTAGATATGTATTAACATAGTTTCGTTATGTTGTTTATGCAAATCTATAATAATAACAACAAAATATGCTAATTAGACCAGACAGCCGAACATCAGAACTGTCCAGATGACCTTCCCGATGAAGCCGGGACTGCGAGAGCCTAGCTCCTTGCACAAATTTCATGCATCAGGCCTCTAGTGTTGAAATGAAAGGGTAGAAAGGATAAGCCAATCTATCTAATAAAGAGGGAATATGCTAACTGGTGACAACTGGTGACCGGTCAGCAGGCAAGAGTTGCTGGGCGGGGACGGTGGTGGGGACTTCCGCCCCCAGCACAGGCCTGCCCAGCATTCACATCATGGTGCCTGCGTGTGTCCCCACCCAACACTGCCTGTGTCCCTGACCTGGGGTGTGGCGCTGCCTGCCTGCATCCCTGCCCGGCGCTGATGTGACGCTGCAGGGAGGCCGGGCCTGGCAGGTGTGTGGCCGGCCAGGTCTGGGTCTCAAATGATTTTGAGGCCTGCACAGGTGTTCAGGGACTTGACTCTGGGTCCCACAGCACACCCCAGAGTCTGACAGGAGGAGGAGGAAGCCTGATACCCGCACCCAGGACCCACATAGCATGGCACCCACAGCAGGACCCATACAGCAGGGCAGCGGGGCCCCCATTCTCCACACAATCAGCCATTGGTCAGCTTGCTGTCAGCACCCTGACAGCCAGGAATCCATTCACCGAACCACAGGCCCTGACAGCAGGGAGGTAGGAATATGTCTGTAGGCCAACTATTGGCACAAAGTATCTCTAAAGCCGAAAGAAGCCATTGTTGGTGACACAATGTATCGTTTTGTTAATGTTTGTTAATAAGTTTATATACTATTTTAATATACATTTTACTACTTTCCTTTAATCTCTGACACTTCTATTATGGAGAAAAGGCAAATTGCAATATTAAAATATTTCCTCTACTTAATTCCATTTTATGTGCATGAATTTTGTGCACCGGGCCACTAGTCTAGAATAAAAAATTAGCAGCATGAAAAGAAAGAATACATCTGTTTTCTGATGTGTTGAGTATGGATCTTTCTGAAATGATAAGGGTTATGTCTATTCTGTCTTTTCTCTCTTCCTAAGAATAAATCATCTTGTTCCTACTAAAAACTATTAGCAATGATAATGAAAATGAGCATGTGCAAAGGATGGAAAAGGGCATTTGGTTTAGAGGTCAGGCAGAAGGCCTGTTCAAAAATCTTTTGAAAGACAAATATTTTATGACTCCATTTGAGATGTTTAGAGTAGTTAAATTCATAGAGATAGAAAATAGAATGGTGGTTGCCCCGGGGCTGGAGGAAAGAGGAAATAGAGAGTTAATCGGTTGAGGGTTTGTTTTGCAAAATGAAAAAAATTCTGGATATTAGTCGCATAATAGTGTAAATGCACTACTAAACTGTAAACATTTAAAAATAGTTAATATGGGCTCTGGCTAGAGTGGCTCATTTATTTGGATTATTGTCCTGTCCACAGGAAGGTCACAGGTTCAATGTGCCTGGTCAGAGGCACATACCTAGGTTGTATGTTCAATCCCAGTCAGGGTAGGTACAGGAGGCAACCAATTCATGTTTCTCAAGTCAATATTTCTCCATCTCTCTCCCTTCCTTCCTCTAAAAAATCAATAAGGTTCTATAAAAAATAGTTAAGACTTAAATATAAAAAATAGTAACTTTTATGTTTACTGTAAAAAAATTTTTAATTTAGTCTCTTTGATTTCTAGCTTCTAGAAAGGTTCAATGGATGTAGTGAAAATAGTATAGGCTCTGAAGCCTGACAGACTTAGGTTTGAATCCCAGCTTTCATTTACTTAATACCTTTGTGATCTCAAGCAAGTTACTTAATGGGCCCTCAGTTTCCTAACCTGCAAAATGAAATGATACCACAATGTAGGAATATTGGGATGTTAGTAAATTAGATGTTAGGCAATCACCAAATTTAACATCCTATTGTAATCAGTACTCAATAGTTACTTTTATTTATTTACTTTTTTAATATATATTTTATTGATTTTTTACAGAGAGGAAGGGAGAGAGATAGAGAGGTAGAAACATCGATGAGAGAGAAACATCAACCAGCTGCCTCTTGCACACCCGCTACTGGGGATGTGCCCGCAACCAAGGTACATGCCCTTGATCGGAATTGAACCCGGGACCTTTCAGTCCGCAGACAGACACTCTACCATTGAGCCAAACCGGTTTCGGCAGTTACTTTTATTTATTTATTTAAATATTTTTTATTGATTTCAGAGAGGAAGAGAGAGAGAGAGAGAGATCAATGTTGAGAGAGAATCATTGGTCAGCTTTCTCCCACATGCCCCCTTCTGGGGATGGAGCCCACAACCCGGGCATGTGCCCTTGGCCAGAATTGAACCTGTGACCCTTCAATCTGCAGGCCGTCGCTCTATCCACTGAGCCATACCAGCTAGGGCTACTTTTATTCTTATTATTTGATATTCCATTCTCAAGAGATTCTCTCTGGACTGGGAGAATACACACATTAGCAGCATACACATATTAGGCGACTCAGCAGAATTAAAAGTTTTCTTTGAGGGTAGTGAGATGAAAAGGTTGGGCCACATTGGTCACTCTGCTGTTTCTACGCTTCCAAGTAGATGGTAATTAGTTTGTAAAATAGGATAGAGACCGTTTGTGCTACAGCTGCGTTTATGGGATGGATGAGCCTCAAATTCTGTTCTTTCGTTAGTCCTCACCCTGTCTGACCTGCCCTCTGTTCTTCAGGGTCAAAGCACGGAGTGGGAGCTCCCAGCGGCAACACCAGTCAGCAGCCAAAGACCTCACCCAGTCTCCTGAAGTTTCCCCAACAACCATCCAGGTGACATACCTCCCCTCCAGCCAGAAGAGTAAGCGTGCCAAGCACTTCCTTGAACTGAAGAGCTTTAAGGACAACTATAACACTCTGGAGAGCACTCTGTGACGGCGCTGGAGGACTCGCTGTTGACGGAGCCAGAGAGACTGCACTGTGCTTGCCGGGTGCCCCTCGGGTCATCTGCACCAGCAGGCCCGGCTGGAGCGGCTGAAGCTCCGGTCGGCCGCGTCCACAGCTCTTCGAGCTCACGCCTGGAGAACCATTCTCCAAACCTTCCTATGGCCATTTCAGAACATCAGTTAAGACTTTATTTTTCTCTTGGTGGCACTTTATTTCTGGAATTGAAATAAGTTGGGGGTTTTTTTTAATGTATCTGTCAGAGCTTCCTTAAAAATCCTCACTTGGTTTTGATCATAGTTTATCTGCCTTTTTCTAGGCTGTAATCCCAAGGGTGAGAGAGAGTTGGGGTGACAGGGGAAGAATGGTCAGAGCAATGCACTGGTCTGACTTTATAAATTAATAAAATAAACAGTTAAGCAATAAAGTATATGATTCATTCATTTACAGTTGCCTTTTAGTAAAACAGGCATATGATATGTTCTCTGCATCTGCTTCAGGATACGGCATGAGGATTTGCCTTCAGATAATTGATAGAACTGGACCCTGGATCTGGGACCATACAGATACTCCTTGGGATCCCAACAGAAGAAATCTTAAAATTGGGACTCTGGTCCTTGCTCATAAAATTGCCTGTGTCACTAATAGAACACAAGAACCAAGATTCTTTCAGGTGTCTTGGGCATCAGGCCAGCTGACCAATCAACTCCTACCTGTAGGGTCATTGTTGGAGGCAAAAATGTTGCTATGACTACTGAAACCTTGGTTACCGAACCAAACAGAAAGAGCCTGCTCAGTCTCCCAAGACCACATCAGACAGTCTATAAACATGTCTACGGAAGAAGAACTGCCTGAGAAAGAAAGGGTATGCAGGGTTGGGAGGAGAAGCTGGGGTGGGGGGAATTTTCCTTCATGGGGCTTCCAGATAAGCTTACCAGGAGCGGCCCTTGATAGAACAAGGATAGCAAGAGAAGTGGGAGACTCTAGGTGACACATACTCTGCCTGGCACAGAGTCTGTCATACCAACTCCTACCTATTCTCTGATTCATTCTGAAAGGAAAAGACCTTTCTTCCTACCTCCCCTAGAAATAGAGCCCCTCTCTGAAGATTTCCATGTGTCGCCCATGGGAGCAGGGAGTAGGGGTGAGGAACTGGAGATAGAAAGCAGACCAACAGAACTCCCTTTCCTTGCAGAGTTTTCACAGGAACCTTGTACTTAAGAAGATGTTGGAAAGGTAATCTCTGCTTCTATCAATTCCTTTGCTCTTCAGTTTAACCTTTGACCCTCCTGTACTTCCTGAGCCATCTCTCAGCTCTGGATCACTTCCTAGGGGCTCATCAAGAAGAAAAACAGGTCCTAACCAGTTTGGCTCAGTAAATAGAGCGTCAGCCTGTGGACTGAAGGGTCCCGGGTTCAATTCTGGTCAAGAGCTTGTAGTTTGATTGCAGGCTCAATCCCCAGTGGGGGTGTTGGGGGCGGGGGGTTGCAGGAGGCAGCTGATCGATGTTTCTCTCATTTACGTTTGATGTTTCTAACTCTGTCCCTCTCCCTTCCTCTCTGTAAAATCAATAAAACATTTTTTAAAAAAAGGAAAACAGGTGTGAAGGGGGCCAGAGATAGCTTCCTAGTGCCCACTATGTTAAAGCTGAATAGACAGTGGTGATTGGTTTTTAATCCTCAGTAGAGGCCATGCTTGATATTTTAGAGAGAAGGGGAGAGAGAGGGCAATGTTGATGTGAGAGAGAAACATCAATCATTTGCCTTTCCATACGTGCCCGGATTGGAGATGGAACCTGCAACTTAGTTGTGTGCCCTGACCGGGATTCAAACCCACAACCTTTTGGTGTATGGGCCAATGCTCCAATCAACTGAGCAGCACCAGCCCGTGCCTAGACAATGGTTTTTATTGTCCCTTACCATTCTCTAAAGGAAAATCAGAGTTTTTGTTGTCTTATTTTTAATTTTTATATACTTTTTAAATGTTTTTATTGATTTTTAGAGAGAGGAAGGGAGAGGGACCAGAGGTACCATGTTTTCCCGAAAATAAGACATCCTCCGAAAATAAGACCTACTTCATGGAAACATAATACATCCCCTGAAAATAAGACCTAGCGCATCTTTGGGAGCAAAAATTAATATAAGACACTGTCTTATTTTCGGGGAAACTGTAGAAACATCGATGAGAGAGTAACATCATCGATCGGCTGTCTCCTGCACACGCTCCCACTGGAGATCAAGCCCGCAACCCAGGCATGTACCCTGACCAGGAATTGAACCAACGACTTCTTGGTTCCTGGGTCCACACTCACCTGCTGAGCCACACCAGCTGGGCTTTTGTTTTACATTTCAAGGAGAATGCATGTATTTGTTGCCTGGCATTGTACTAATCATGTGGTGGGTATGCAGTGTTTGTTGACTGAGTGAGAAGAGTCAAAAGCCTAGGCTGTGTCTCTCCTTCACCTGGAAGAACTTTTACAAAGCACAGGTACGCAGTCCTGGGCAGTGTGGCTCAGTGGGAGCATCTCCTGTGCACCAAAAGGAGGCAGGTTTGATTCCTGGTCAGGGGACATACCAGACTGTAGGTTTGATCCCCGTGGGAGGCAACCAGTAGTTGATCTCTCTCTCTCTCTCTCTCTCTCTCTCTCTCTCTCTCTCTCTCTCTCTCTCTCTTCTTCCCTCCTTCTCTCTCTCCTTCCTTCTCCCTCCCTCCCCCTTCCTCTCTAAAGTCAGTAAAAGTGAAAAAGGTGAAACCACCCAGCTAGGTATATTATGATACAGAAATGCTAGGCAGCCTTTAAACAGAATGAAGCAAAACTTCTGTGTGCTGCCGAAACACAGCAGCACAGTGGATAGAGCGTCGGTCTGCGGACTGAAGGGTCCCGGGTTCGATTCCGGTCAAGGGCATGTACATTGGTTGCGGGCACATCCCCAGTAGGGGGTGTGCAAGAGGCAGCTGGTTGGTGTTTCTCTCTCATCGACATTTCTAGCTCTCTGTCTCTCTCCCTTCCTCTCTGTAAAATATCAGTAAAAAAACCCCAAAAACTTCTGTGTGCTGATATGAAAAGTCCAAACTGTTAAGTCATGCTGCCTATATAAATAGGCTTTTATGAAGAAATTAAAAGATGTACTTGTTGGAATCTGATAGAAACATTTTCTGGAAAGATACACAAGAAACTGACAGCTTTGTTGAAAAGGACTGGAGCAGAAAAAAGTTTTCACACTATATTTTTGTATGGATTTAATTTTCTAATAATCTGTAAAAAATACTTGAATTTTAAAAAAATCTCTGGGGTCCTAGTTGGTTTGGCTCAGTGGCTAGAGTGTTCGCCTACAAACTGAAGGGTCCCAAGTTTAATTCCAATCAAGGGCACATGCCTGGGTTGCAGGCTCAATCCCCACCCAGTAGGGGGCCTGCAGGAGGCAGCCGATCAATGATTCTTTCTTATCATTGATGTTTCTATCCTCTCTCCCCATCCCTTCCTGTGTGTGTGTGTTTGGGGGGGGGTGGGGGGGGAGCAGACACATTGATGTTTTTAGTTTTTAAAAAAATATATTTTATTGATATTTTACAGAGAGGAAGGGAGAGAGATAGACAGCTAGAAACGTCGATGAGAGAGAAATATCGACCAGCTGCCTCCTGCACACCCCCTACAGGGGGATGTGCCCGCAACCAAGGTACATGCCCTTGACCAGAATCGAACCCAGGACCTTTCAGTCTGCAGACCGACACTCTACCACTGAGCCAAACCGGTTTCGGCCATTGATGGGGGTTTTGTCTCCATTCCTAACTCTAACCCACTCTAACCCTACCTCTACGCCTGGGCAGATGGCGAAATGCACACACCCTCTATCTGTGGCAGACAACAATGAGCCAGAGGAGAAACCCTTATACTGTTCTGAAGATTCAGGAGTCCATGGTACAGGAGTTGGCAATGGCCAACAAGCAACTATTGATGGTGAGTTCTAGCAAGGGCGCCCTTAAGTCTCATCCACTTCTGCTCTGTGCTATGCTCACTGAGATTCCCAAACTCTTTTTAAAAAATATATATTTTATTGATATTTTACAGAGAGGAAGGGAGAGAGATAGAGAGCTAGAAACGTCGATGAGAGAGAAACATCGACCAGCGGCCTCCTGCACACCCATCACTGGGGATGTGCTCGCAACCAGTGTACATGCCCTTGACCGGAATCGAACCCGGGACCTTTCAGTCCGCAGACCGACGCTCTATCCACTGAGCCACACCGGTTTCGGCTGTTGACTTAATTTTTTATCCAGTCCCAAAGGTTCCCTCACCCCTGCTTTGCTTTCCCAGCCTCCCTATTCTGTCACCAGTGAATTTCACATGACCCACTTACGTCTTCTCTTTTTGACTGTAAATGTGTAAAATAAGATGCAAAACTGACATTCTCTGGAGCATTTTCTCAGTCCATTGAGATGATGCTTTCTGGTAATTGTCAACAGTTTGGCTCAAATAAATTCACACACGAAAAAATTTCTATAGCCCAGCCAGGGTGGCTCAGTGGTTGAGCTTTGACCTATGAACCAGGAGGTCACGGTTTGATTCCCAGTCAGGGCACATGCCTAGGTGTGGGCTCCACCCTCCGTGGGGGGGAGACATGTAGGAGGCAGCCAATCGTTCTCTCTCATCATGGATATTTCTATCTCCCTCTCCTTTCCTCTCTGAAATCAATAAAAATGCATTTTGGAAAACTCTCTGCAGGTTTGAATGTTTCTGGTGTTGACAGTATCCGGTTGTGCCCTTCCCACCAGGTCCGTCGAGCGGCCCTGCTCCAGCTGTTTGAAAAGGATTATCAGCAGTACGAGCGGGAACTGAGCCAGATGGGCAAGGTTTTTTACAAGGAAAGGTTCTGATGACATCCAAGACACTGTCCTTCCATCGGCATCATGCCCCACAACCCCATCTTCTCAGGCTCCTACCACCTTGAACTTCCTTCCCAAAACACACCTGGATCTAGCTGTCTGCCCACAACTGAAGGGGATGCTCCTACTCTTGCCTCTCAACCGCCTGGTGCTATTTGGGAAACCATCTATGGAAAACCGAAAAGAAAAAAGAAAAATACACCAAGAGTGACCCCTTGTGGTCAGAATGAGGGATGTAATGCTGACGTAAGGAGAGACGGACAGTGTGAGAGAATCCTGATTTGGTTTAATAAAAAAAAGCTAGTTTTTAAAGCTTCAAATGTAGTTCCTGGCCAGTTGGTTGGGGCATCATCCTGCACACCAGAAGGTGCCGGGTGTGATTCCTGATCGGGGCACGTACCCAGCTGGCAGATTTGATCTCCAGTGGGGGCCCATTGCTAGAGTCAACGAATTGATGTTTCTCTCTCAGATCTATGTTTCTCTCCCCCACCCCCATTTCCTTCCCATCTCTAATAAATAAATTAAAATCCTGTGCAGCCCTAGCAGGTTTGGCTCAGTGGACAGAGCTCGGCCTGCGGGACCAAAGGCTCCAGAGTTCAGTTCCAGTCAAGGGCATGTACCTCAGTTGCAGGCTTTTCCCCCAGCCCAGGCCCTGGTCAGAGTTCATGCAGGAGGCAACCAATCAAGATGTCTCTCTCACATTGATGCTTCTGTCTTTCCCTCTCTCTTCCACTCTCCACAAAAGTCGATGGAGATATATCCTCAGGTGAAGATTAACAAAACAAACCCTGACCAGCGTGGATTAATTGGGCTCAGTTGAGCCTCATCCCATGCCCCAAAAGGTTACTGGTTTGATTCCCATTCGGGGCACATGCCCAGGTTGCAGGCAAGCATGCAGAAGGCAGCCTCCCAAACACATGCCCCACTGGGGCAGATATCGAAACTGCAACCAGGTACCTGCCCTTGACTGGAATGGAACCCAAGACCCTTGGGTGGTTGGGCTGAAGTTCTAACCACTAAGCAAAACCAGTCAGAACTCCACTAGTATTCTTCTGTACGCTTGATAATTCTGAATGTAGCTATTAATCCACAGCCACTGTGGTGCTTGAGTATCAGGAGGTCTAGGTTTTAGGTGTTGAGTCAGCCAGTTAGTGTGAGACCTTGGGGTATAGGTCTCTTTCCTCTGGGTCTCAATTCCCACCTCTGCAAATGATAGGGTTCCAATCTCAAATGCCTACAGATGTAAGGAAATTAGTTGTGGAATCTACATGGGACCAGAAGCAGCATCAGATCTACAGACATTTAAAATTTGAAAAACACTGAGAAGTACTGATGAATCATATGCATCTATCCGCCACTAAGAAACTTAATTTACATTCAAATGTAGGTAAAAATCCACTTTACATTCAAACGACATCCCAAACCAGAGACCCCATCAAAACATTCTCATCTCCCTCCCCTTCTCCTTTGAGAACTATTAGCTTGCTCCTTATATCTATGGAGAGACCCCCGTTTTGCAGGCAGCAACAGTTGCCAGAACAATCACTCTGATCATTATACACTTTTTCCTTTTCTCTGGCTTTGCCATCTGCATACAATTGGCCACTCACCCTTCACCCTTGATCTTTTTCTGCCCTCAGCTCCACGAGGCTATGTCTTCACTGCAAAACTCACACCTTTTCCTTCACTTTTCCCCAAAGTCTGTCTCAGGCACCAGTTACCCTCTAGATGGAAAGATGTCCCTGCGGCGTGTGGAGGAAGGAGCAGAGGGCTCCAATCCTAGAGGCTGCGTACAGGTCCTGGCCGCCATGTCCCAGCCTGGGCCCTGCAGGGGCCTCTGGTAATTCAGCCACAGTTACACGTGCACAGAGGGCCCCGGAGCCTCCTGGGTTCCTGAAAATGGGGACCCCACACGTCAGCTGCAGAGACCGAGCTGGTTCCCAATCCAGCTCTGTCCAATCCCAGCGGAGGGAAGCGCCGAGGCCTGGTTCTGACCTGTGCAATGGGAAGGATGTGCTGGGCCGGCTCCCAGTGGGCACTGGGTGGGTGGCAGGGTGACTCTCACTTTCTGCAGTAACAGGGACTGGCCGGCAGAGGGCGGCAGCCATGCGGCCTCCCAAGACAGGCAGCTGGGCTGGGCGGAAACCACACCTGGCTCCCCTTCAGAAGGCGTGAGGGGGAGGCTGAAGGGTGGCTTTGGGGCCAGGTGGGCACCCAGCTGCCCTCGGAGGCCTGTTCTGCCTACCACCCTGCAGACGGGTCCCCTCTGGTGGCCGCATGCGCAGGCTGAGCCCTCCGGGAGCTGATAACAGCACAGCCTCGGTGCTCTTGGCATTTCCTCCGGGGAGAGGGGAGGCGGGTGTGGGGCAGAGTGCCCACCTGGTGTCTGCACCCCTCTGCCTAAGAGGGCCAACCTCCCCACCCCTGTGCCCTCCCAGACTGGTTTGAGGGCCTGGGGCTGCAGGCAGGACCTGGGGAACTGGTGACCGGCTAGGACCCGGGCTCAGCAGGTCCCTGGGGATGGGGGACAGGGGATGAGAGATGCTGCCATGGAAGTGGGGTGGCATCGGGGTCAGGAGGCGCCGGGTCAGGGCCACGTCTCACAGGGCGAATGCAGGAAGTCTGCTGGTGTGCAGACCAGAATCAGTTTCATTTCGAAGGAAAACAAAAGCACAGGCCAGGAAGGCAGGCGGCGTGAGCCAGACGGGAAAAATCATGGCACGTTGTAGTCACAGCCACAGACGGCGAGGGGAGGCGGGACGTTCTCCACGCAAGGCCCTCGCCCCAGTGCAGGGGGCTCCCCAAGGCTCCCGGCTGGGAGGGACCGAGGGTCAGAGAGCAGCCGCCCGGAGGCCCTGCTGCCAGGACAGGACCCCTGTCCTCTGGGGCGGAGGAGGGGGTGAGGGGATGGAGCCCATCAGAGCAAATGGCCACAGGGTGAGGGCCGCTTACCCAGAGGTCACAGGTCGAGGAGACAGAGGCTCTGGGCGCCGAGGGTTCCATTTCAGCTCCGTCCTGTCCCCGCTGTGCGCCCCGAAGGAAGGAGCCTCTAGGCCTCTCTGCGCCTCGGCGGCTTCGCCTGTACGATGGGCACGTGATCAGGGGGCGGGGCCACGTGGACAGCCGGAAGTGCTCGTGTGGTCAGGGGGCGGGGCCACGCGGGCAGCCGGAAGTGGTCACCTGAACACAGTGCAGGTTTCTGTGAGGACGAGGAGGAGGCACCTGGAGATGGAGGGGAGGCACGTGAAGACGAGGGAAGGGTGAAGGGACGGGGCCAGCAGCAAAGGAGCCCCAGGAGCCCCCAGAAGCTGACGGGGCAGGAAGGACCCTGCCCGGGAGCGCTCCGAGGGAGCTCAGCCCTAGGCGCCCTGATTTCAGATTCTGGCCCCCAGATGGGGAGCACTGGTTCCGGTTGGTGTAGGCCGGACTGTAGTCATCGGAGCAGCAGCCTCAGGGAACAGACCCGTCCTTTTGGGGCTTTAACGGGGTTCTGGGAACAGCTGAGCCCTGTGCTTCGCGTCAGCGAGACCCCCGCCCCCTAGACCTCTCCCTGCAGGGCTCACAGGGAGATCCATCCCTGCCTGTGCCTGCGCTCTGTCTCCTCCGTGGCCTCCTCCGCAGTGACAGTGCAGTGGGCACACCAGGCAGGCTGCGTGGTGCAAAGCACAGGCCAGGAGGCTCAGGGGCTCCCTGATGCCTACCCGGCCCCCGGCTGCGGGATGAGGCAGGGCACTCCCCAGCCCCGCCCCTACTTCATTTTCTTGATGATGCTCTGTCAGGGCGGTGAGGTCTTGGGGATGCTGGCTTTGCCTTTGTCCCCCAGGTGTACAGTAAAGCTGGGAGGAAGGGAAAGAGCGAGGGAGGGAGGAAGAGAGGGAAGGGAAAGAAGCAAAGAAACACCTCTCCTAGGATTGGAGAGGACCTGGACAGTGAGCACCTAGCACAAGCATGGGCACGGAGCAAAGCCCACTCCCTTCCTGCCGCCTCCACTTGAACCTGGGCTCCAGCACCTTCTGCCTCATCCCATTGGGAGCCGGCTCAGGGGTCCTCTCTGTACCCACGGGCCTGTGTCTGTTGTCCCTTCGGAGGCATCACACCAGGTCATCACACCAGGATGCAGACGTGCACTTGGCTTCATCAGGAGCTCGGTGTGTTGGGGAGCATTGGGAGAAAGGCCTTCGTTCCCCCAAATCCAGGACCACGCAAGCCTGCAAGGCTGAGGCTGACCTTGGGCAGGGACTTCACAGGGTTTTCACACTGAGGACTTTCTGCAAACAACGCCTCACCTGGTGGCCATGACACACAGCAGAAGGAAACTGAGCTGCTTGGGGCGGAGTGGTGGGTGACTGTTTAAGGCCCTGGGAGAGGGCACCAGAGGCCCCTTTCCCCTGTGGCTCCGGGTCCCGGGGGAGCTGGCACCGCCAAGCCCACTCCCTTCCTGCCGCCTCCACTTGAGCCTGGGCTCCAGCACCTTCTGCCTCAGACCACTGGGAGCCGGCTCAGAGGCGGCCTCCACCCCCGCAGGCCCGAGTCAGCTGCCCATTTGGAGGCGAGGGACCCCCTTATTTCTCAACTGTCAGAGCTCCTTCCTTCTCTCCCTACGTACCCCGCTGACGGGGAGCACGCAGCAGCAAGGGGCAGAGGAGCGCACAGGCCGTGGAGTTTAGTGTGGCGTCCAAGTCTGGCTTCTAATCGTTGTCATCGCGTGTCAGTTAATTCTCTGCGCCTCCATTTCCTCTTCTGGAAACGGGGACAATAATTCCCATCTCCTCCGAGGATTAGTAAAAGAATTAAATAAGACAACTCGTGTAGGGCAAGCGTGTCAAACTCTCCGGCCGGAGGGGGTTTGGCTCAGTAGATAACAGCGTTGACCAGAGGGACCCCAGGTTGATTCCTGTCAAGGACAGGTACCTCGGGTGCAGGTTCCTCCCCAGCGCAGGCCCTGGTGGGGGCGCATACAGGAGGCAACCAATCGACGTGTTTCTCTCACATCCTCACATCGATGTTTCTCACGGTCTTTTTTCCTCTCTCTTCCACTCTCACTGAAGAGCCAATGGAAAAATATCCTCGGGTGAGGGTTAACAAAACACAAACACACAAACTGAAACCTGGGTGTAGTGGGATGGTGCTTTAATAAACTGAGCTACCTGGCCAAGGCCAATTTTCTTTTTTCCCCTTTTTCTGTCTGTTTTGTCTCCATTAATGGCTCCTCCACATGCACCCCGCCTCCCACCACACTTCCTCACCAACCCCTTTTACTTCTCTTTCCCCTGTTCATTTGCACCCACAGAATACCCAGCCCCCTCTGCCCTGATCCCTGACCTTGGCCTCTTTCCCCAGGGCTTGTCAGTGCCAGGCTGGCTCCGGTATTGGCAGGCTGGCCCCCTACAAAGCCCATCACTTCTGACCCTCTCTGCCTACTCTGTCTGTTCTCATCACATCAGCGGAGTCGTTCACCCATCCAGTCCCCTTTCCCTCTGTGGCCGGGCCTTCCCCAGATCCTCGGGTAATGAGATGGCTGCGTAGAAGGCACTTCCGGGAGAGCCAGAAAGCTTTCATCAGGGGCCACCTGGCGTTGCTGCCTCGCTATGCCGACCAGAGTCCCCTTTGAAGAGAGCTGTGCTTGCCGAGGCCGGTTTGGCTTGGTGGATGGAGCATCGGCCTTGCGGACTGAAAGGTCCCGGGTTCGATTCCGGTCAGGGGCGTGTTGCCTTGGTTGCGGGCACATCCCTGGTAGGGGGTGTGCAGGAGGCAGCTGATTGAGGTTTCTCTCTCATCGATGCTTCTGACTATCTCTCTCCCTTCCTCTCTGTAAAAAAAATCAATAATATATATATATGGAAAAATATCCAATGGAAAAATATTCAATGGAAAAATATCCTCGGGTGAGGGTTAACAAAACACACACATACCAAAAAAACAAACAAAACAAAACCTGCTGAAACTGGTTTAGCTCAGTGGATAGATAGAGCATCAGCCTTTGGACTATATATATATATATATATATATATAGAGAGAGAGAGAGAGAGAGAGAGCGCTGTGCTTCCCTTTCATCAGTATTCCTCTCTCTGCATCTGTGACCCTAGTGCCCCAAACACGGAAGTCCTTTCAGTTCCCGCTAGTCCTTCCCCCGGCCTCTGGCCCAGGCTCTGCGGGCTGTCAACTTTCTCAGAGAAGGGAACTAGGCCTTGAGGAGTAAGGGTAAAGGGGAAGGTCAAGAAGGTAAAAATCACACAGCGCCCCTCCCTGCGAGTCATAAAGGAACAAGCCCTAAGACAAGGCCATGGCTGCCTACCCATGCGTTAGACGCCCCTGGAAGGCACGAGCCACACGACAGGAATCGACTGGGCTTGGGACAAGCTCTCTATCTAGATCAAGGGCACTGTGGTATTAGTAAATGTGGGGCCGAGTGGGCCGAGGGGGTGGGGGGTCAGGAGGAGGAGGGTCCAGACTAATGGGAACAAGGACACATGGAACAGGCCTAGGGGCTAAAGCAGAGCATCCTCCTCCACCCAAGCCCCCCCACGGCCCCCACCTCTGGTGTAGCTATAACTCAGGCTCCTTACGGCCACAGCAGAGAGAAGCATCTGCCTGCCACATGACAGTCACCAGATTTGATTCTCTTCAGGAGGAAACCCTCCCAGAAAGTGACCAGGCTGCACATGCCTGTGCGGGGAGACCGTCAGAGCATCCGGCCGGGGGCTGTGAGATGCCTCGGAGGAGGGCAGCCCGAGGGACCGCAGGCTGCTTCCTGGCAGAGGGTTTCCTCCCTTAACCATGGCCTCCTCAAGCCTTAGTTTCAAGGAGCCAGGCAGGCGAGACCATACGTCCCGGCTGGAGCCTGCTAATAAGACACGTCACTCTTCTCTTCTGGACGGCAAGGGGTGACTTTAAGGAGGACCTGGAGGACTTTGGGAGAAGGTGAGAAGGGACAAGATGGCGGGGAGAAGCAGCCAAGCATTCTAGAAGTCTCTCCCTCTCACAGCTAACTCCTCCGTGGTACTCAAGAGCAGAAAGGTGCCGGGGTGGCGTCCACTGAGAGGCCCCTCAGCTACCTTGTGGAGGTGACGTGGGGAGGTTAGGACCTCTGCTGGAAGAGCAAAGCAGAATGCATGAGCCTCCCCACCCCACCCCACCCCGCTCTCCAAGAAAAGCCTGGGGGCAGCTGGGAGGGAGTTGAGGAGAGCAGGTGGCAAGGCTGACAGGGAGCTGCTGACACTCCTGATCCCCTGGGCGCTGGGGCCGTGACTCCGGTCGGGGGAGAAGCTCTGGGTGGGAGCTTTGGGGAGGGACGGGCGCCCGGAGGTGGAGCCCTGCCGGATATCGTCCTGGTTTAGGCCAGCATGACCCGGCAAAGGCCAGGCACCGGGGAGAGAGGTGCCGAGGCAGGGGCGGCACGAAGACCAGAGGAGTGAGAACCGGCAGTCTTGGGAGGCAAAGGGCAGGAGGCGGTGCCCTTCCCCGAGGAGGGGGCCCCCCCGGCTCCCCACTCTCGGTGCCCGGTGCCCCTGCTCCGGCCTGCCTTGGCAGGGGGAAGGGGCAGGTGGCCACCAAAGCGCTCCCGCCTGTTTCTGTGTGATATGTTTGATATTGGGTTGTTGAATTAGGAACCAACTAAATGTCAAACGTATTCTTACAGCAGTGGGCAATGTGGCATCGCACTCTTTCCGACCTCTTGGGGCCCGGGGCTCCTGTGATCTTTAGGGAACCTCTCCTCTCCGGGACCCACTGGGAAGGACAGCCTACATGAAATGTCAGTCTTATGCTGGGGGGCTGGAACAGAGCAGGAGGGAGCTGGCATTGATTTGAGTATCTAATCTTCCCGTATCTTCTCCTTGCACTAAAAGTGATAGAGCTCTGATCTTCTCCCTTCCTTTGCATTTTTCTCCTCTTTATCCAACACGCAACTCCCTTTTTAAAAATTCTTTGTTGTTGAGAGTATTACATGTGTCTCCTTTTCCTCCTACTGACCTCTCGCAGCCGGCTCCCACCCCTGGCAGCCACCCTCTCTTACCTGCTGCCTCTTGACCCTGGCACTGCCTCGTTTCCTAGCCCCACAGTAGGAGTCCTTAACTTCTCTGCTTTCCTTCAAGAGTTAGCTGATGCGGGTGTGTCCCAGGGGGCCCTGTGCCCCGGGTGAGCCGGGTGCCCCAGGGGGACCGTGTGTCCCAGGAGAGCCGTGTCCCCCAGGGGAGATATGTGCCCCAGGAGAGCCGTGTACCCCGGGGAAGCAGTGGGACCCAGGGGGAGGGGCAGTGTGAACCAGAGGAGGAGCGGATTCTATTCGTGTGGTCCTGAGATAGTCACCATAAAACAAGCAGATTGTCAAATGACAGCGGGGAGGGGAAGGAGACCTGGGGGGAGATAAGAGATCAACCAAAGGACTGGTATGCATGCATATAAGTACAACCAACGAACACAGAACTCTGGGGAGGGAGGGCATGAATGGGAGGTGGGCGGGGGGCAATGGTAAGCTATGTACACATATAATACCTTAATAAATTTTTTAAAAAAAGAGTTAGCTGATGGTCTATCCGCCCATCGACCTCTAGTGACTGGAAGCTCTCAAGAGTGGACTCCAGTTTTGCCCTCTGTCTCAGTTCCCCCATTGCTGGGGCTTAGTGTGAACACTGCCCATCCTATCCTGGCATAATGACTAATGAGAGAGCCATTTATACTCTTCCCTGGTAGCTCTGGTCACCTTGAACAGTGTCCCCCTCTCTCTCGGCATGTTCTCAGATTGTACGGTGCCAGTGTAACGGGATCAATGGCCACCTGTCCATTACAAGCCTCCAAGAGGAGGAATAAACATGGCCTGAAACTAAAGCTGGGGAGAATAAAGCTGGCAACGATGATGAGGATGATGAGTGTGTGGGAGGTGGGGGTGGAGGATAGGAAGGGAGCCGAGGGTGAGGAGAGGAGAGAGCAGCGCAGAGCTTGGTGTGTGTGGGTATCAAAGTTCTATTTAAAGATCACCATGGGCCCTAACGGGTCTGGCTCAGTGGATAGGGCATCAGCCTGCGGACTGGAGTGTCCCAGGTTCAATTCCGGTCAAGGGCATGTACCTTGGTTGCGAGCACATCCCCAGGAGGAGGCATGCAGGAAGCAGCTGATTGATGTTTCTCTCGCATGGGTGTTTCTAATTCTCTCTCCCTCTCCCTTCCTCCCTGTAAAAAAAAATCAATAAGATAAATTTAAAAAAGAACAGAGATCACTATGGGAACACAGAGGGCATGGTCCTATCTAGACGGTTCTGACCATGTCCTGATTCTCTCCCCCACCCCACTTGAAGCTCTGGGATGGCCTTCCAGAAGTCCACCCTACCCTCCTACTCCATCCCTGTGGCTCTTACGGGGGAGGGGCAGGTCTCCCTGCCAATTAGAGACTCTCAAAATAACACAGTAATTTGAACAGGGGATTTGGGGGAATTTTGAGGATCATGAGTGACCTCCCCTTTTCATCGTTGCTCAAGCTTCCCGAACACCAGAAATTCAAAAGGTAAAATTCAGTGGTGGCGGCACCCAACGCAGCCCAGGTGAGAGGAAGGGGAAACCGAGGAGCAAGTAGGACCCTTTGAGGGAAAACGACCAGTCTAGAATTCCCAAAGTCCCTTTCTCTGTGTCAACGTTCTCCTCTCCCCCGTCCCTGCTCTTTTAAAAGAAACACCATAGAGCTGCCCAGCGTGAGTGGAAAGTTTCAGGGTCAGAAAGAGCCTCTCCCCTCCCCCACTTTCCATTGTCTAAAACCAGCCTCAGCTGTTCCCCAACTTTTTCTCTGCTGGTGATGTCAGTCGGTGAAGCGTCCATCTCACCCTGCATTCCCCCTGGAGAACAATGATGGGCTGGAGGGATCTGGGAGGACTATATTAGGAACGGGAGGTGGAGCCACGAGCAGAGATAAAGGCTCACGTGTGGGGGACTCCTCCTCAGTCAGCCGGCAGCACCTCTTTTCGGGGCCCCAGCCTCCAGTTCCCCAGCGTTCCCAGGTGAACTCCCCAGCGGCCGCCGCTCATGATGGAGGCCATCAAGAAGAAGATGCAGATGCTGAAGCTGGACAAGGAGAACGCCCTGGACCGGGCGGAGCAAGCTGAGGCGGAGCAGAAGCAGGCAGAGGAAAGAAGTAAACAGGTAGGCCCTGGTGCCGGGGTCTCCCACCTCCTGGTGAGCAAGGCTGGGCAGTGGAAGAGTTTTCACGGAAAAGGCAGTGACCACCGGTACCAGCTCCTTTTTTTTGGCGGAAGAAACTCCTCTGCTTCCTCAGCCTTCGTGGGTAGGCAGAGGACAACGAGGGTATCCAACTCAGACTGCCTGTGTGACCCAGGGAAAGTTGGTGGCCCCTTCTGAGCTATCGTGTGTCCCCCTTGATTTAAGTGAGTGTAGATCACATTTTGTGTTTTGTCTTTTAAATATATATATATATTTTTTATTGATGTCAGAGAGGAAGGAAGAGGGAGAGAGATAGAAACATCCATGACGAGAGAGAATCATGGATTGGCTGCCTCTTGCAAGTCCCCCACTGGGGATCGAGCCCACAATCTGGGCATGTGCCCTTGACCGAATCGAACCTGGGTCCTTTCAGTTTGCAGGCCGATGCTCTATCCACTGAGCCAAACCGGTTAGGGATAGCACGTTTTGGAAGAATCCCCATTTCTAGAGAAAAATGCAGGCGTGTGGCACACAGCAATTCTTTTTCCCTTAGATGGAGTTATAGGTGCCTATCCACTAATATTTTTACTATGCCAGAGTCTTAGATGAGCACTCGGCATGACTGGGTCATCTTAGGGTCAGAGGTCACAGGCCAAGGCCAGCAAAACTCCTGGGGCAGTTGGCTGGAAGTCACTGGAGAGAAAGTGGGTCATTCCGGTGACAGCTCAGGGGTCTGAGCTCAAGGTCCCAGGGCCTGAGCCTGGCACTGTTGTGTACGCGTGTCTTGTGTGTGACTCTTGCGGCTCCCGTAGTTAGAAGATGAGCTGGCGGCGATGCAGAAGAAGCTGAAAGGGACAGAAGACGAGCTGGACAAGTATTCCGAAGCTTTGAAGGACGCGCAGGAGAAGCTGGAGCTGGCAGAGAAGAAGGCAGCGGACGTGAGTATTACAGAGATGGGGGTGGAGGGGGGCGTTCATCCACACAGTAAGGTCTTCATGTGAGTGTGACTAAATTCCAAACACACTTGGTCATACACACTTGTGGGTTCACAGAACACAGACATAGATACCCACATACATTACAGCATATAACCACACGCTGGCATATCCTTTTAATGGCATATACTTGCTTTCTTTCTTTTTTTAAAAAAATATATTTTTTATTGTTTTTTATACAGAGAGGAAGGGAGAGGGATAGAGAGATAGAAACATCAACGAGAGAGAAACATCGATCGGCTGCCTCTTGCATACCCCGCAACCAAGGTACGTGCCCTTGACCGGAATCGAACCCGGGACCTTTCAGTCCGCAGGTCGACGCTCTATCCACTGAGCCACACCAGTTCGGCTATACTTGCTTTCTTAAAGACACATAGGAGCCTCTTATTTTGGTCTCACCCCAACCCAGGAATTGAATGATCTTTTTCCAGGACCCAGACAATGGGAAGGGACTCTATGTCCAGACGGCTGTCACGTATCTCCCCCCCCCCCCCCCCCCCCCGCCACATTCTTAGCTTTTGTTCCCAAGGCTTGGCACGGAGATGTGTGTATTAATAGGGAAACTCTCATGTCCTAACTGCCCAGCAAAGGCGGCTTGGTTTTCACAATGGGACAAGGGAGGTCACATTGACCTTGGCCTTCTCTAGGTTTGTTTCTCTTGGCCCATGTGGACACCGGCCCTGTGCTACAGAGATGCTGTAGGAAGCACTGTTCCTTAGAATGACAGACTATCATAGAAATAAGATGGGAGCTTGGATCTTAGAGGGTAAAGGTGTCACCACCCGACCTTACTCTGTGACCTTGACTAAATCACTCAGCTTCTCTAGAACTTTCCCATTTGAAAAGGAAAGAAATTCTCTTTTCCACTTTATTTTATCCGATAACCACCTACTTTTCTTCACTTCAGACTTGAAGATGACCACAACGATAAATGTGAGGTTACATAGAAAAGTACCATAAGTATCTTAGAAACAAAAGAATGTCCCGGGATTGATGGGAATGGTCAATTCTCAGCTCTGAATTAACAGGGAAATAGGAGCATGTATTTTTTTATTATTATTTTTTTTTGTAAATCCTCACCCAAGGATATTTTCCCATTGATTTTTATTTTTATTTATTTTTTAAAACATATTTTATTGATTTTTTACAGAGAGGAAGGGAGAGGGATAGAGAGTTAGAAACATCAGATGAGAGAGAAACATCGATCAGTTGCCTTCTGCACACCCTTAATGAGGATGTGCCCACAACCAAGGTATATGCCCTTGACCAGAATCGAACCTGGGTCCTTTCAGTTCACAGGCCAACACTCTATCCATTGAACCAAACTGGTTAGGGCTTCCCATTGATTTTTAGAGAGAGTAGAATGGAGGGGAAGAGACAGAGAGAGAAACTTCCGTACACAGCACTCCAACCAGGGCCAGGGAATGAGCCTGCACCCAAGGCATGTGCCCTTGACCAGAATTGAACCCGGACCCTTCAGTCTGCTGGCTGACACTCTATCCACTGAGCCAAACTGGCTAGGGCGGAGCATGTTTTTTTAAATTACATTTGGTTTTGGAAAATAGCTAGAAAAACAGAGCAGGACATTCACCAATGTTTTCGGATCCTCACATTTGGCCTCTTTGCTGTTAGGTTTCTGATCCCCTCTGTGGCTCTTCACCACTTTCCATGACCTGGGGAAGTGGTGAGCGTTGTTACATACACCATGCCAGAGGTCAGGGACACTAAGAGGATCATCTACACTATAGGTATTCATAGTTCCCAAAAGTTTGCACCACTGCAAACTATGAATTCACCCTTCTCGTGAAATTGCCGAAAACACAGGTTACCCCCGGGGCTTCGGGCAGATGCCCAGCGGCCTGCTGTGGTTGCCTGGCCGAGGTGCCAGGTATCCACGGGCAGAGCTCCCTGGTCCTCACCAACAGGCATGGGGTGGCTTTTGTGAACTGGCACAATAGCAGGTTGGTAACATTTTGTAAGATGTTGCAAGCTAGGACTGCTTGAACAAAATGTTATCTTACAAATCTCTGGGGGGGAATCTTGAGGCTGAAATAGTATGTGGGCTTGAGCAGGTGTTTTCAGGAGCAATAAAGAGAACCAACAAGTCTAACCTGAGATCTTGGGAGGCGTTAGAGGTGTTAGATAATATGTGAGCATCATTGGAAAGATACAGGAACTTCCTGGGGATAAATTCTGTCCTGTTTTACACACACACACACACACACACACACACACACACACATACACACACATGTAATCCCCCACCTAAGCATACTCAGTATATTAATTATGAAAAAACTCATATTTATTTAAGAATCCCCCCCAAAACATTTAAATGTATAAACCATGGGTTAAAAAAAAACAAACTCACTCAACTTCCCTCTCCTTTGTTAGCTTCCCATCAAGTCAGTAAGGACCCTCAGCGATATGAGGTATGTAGAACATGAAATAGGAGAGAAAGGCTGATGGCAGGAGGCAAATACCCTGTTTCCCCGAAAATAAGACAGTGTCTTACATTAATTTTTGCTCCCAATGATGCGCTAGGTCTTATTTTCAGGGGATGTATTATATTTCCATGAAGTAGGTCTTATTTTTTGGGAAACACGGTATCTGTTAGGTCTGGTGAAGATGCGGGGAGGAAGGTGTGTTTTTCCCTCCTCGAAGCTGGGACCAGCACACGACCACCTGAGGGGTAAATCCCGCCCCAGCCTGTGTTTTTGTTGTTCTTGTGGATTGTTTTTCAGCAGCAAAATGGTGCCTCAGAGAAACCTTGTTGGCTACTGCCTCTGCACAAAGCCAGCCCCAGCCTGGTTTCTTTTCTTTTTAAAAAAAATATATTTTATTAAATTTTTTACAGAGGAAGGGAGAGGGATAGACAATTAGAACCATTCATGGGAGAGATACAGTGATCAGCTGCTTCCTGCACACCCCCTACTGGGGATGTGCCCACAACCAATGTACGTGCCCTTGACCGGAATCGAACCTGGGACCCTTCAGTCTGCAGGCCGATGCTCTATCCACTGAGCCGAACAGGTCAGGGCCCAGCCTGGTTTCTGGACAGAGTTTTATCAGAGCACTGCCATGCCCATTCACTAACGTATTGTCTATTGGCTTTCACCCTACAAGAGAGTAGTCACCATACCGGATGGCCTGCAAAACCAGCAACATTTACTACCTGGCCCTTTACAGAAAAATGTCACGCCAGCCTCAAAGGGCCAAAGAAGAAAAATGGGGTGTCTATAAAAATCAGGATGGCCTGGCCCGGTAGAACAGCCCACAACAGCTGGTTAGAACGTCATCCTGATACACCAAGGTTGCAGATTCAATCCCCGGGTCAGGGCACATACAAGAATCAGCCAATGAATGCATAAATAAGTGGAGCGACAAATTGATAGTTCCCTCTCCCTCCCTTCCTCCCTGTAAAATAAATTAGCTAGTTAAAAAAAAAAAAAGAAGAAGAATGGGGAAAAACCCTGAATGAGGAGGAGGCAACAAGGTTTAAAGTAGATAGCCAGGGTCAGTCATCAGCAACATAATACATGCATTTTTGCGGCGACGGTGCTCTGCCCAGTACAAAGGAGGTCCACAGATTAGTTTGTGCCCTGCGATTGATAAGCAAGTAAACAAAGTATACTACTTCGATAGAGATACGGGGAAGAAAGAGAGGAGTCAAAAACTGCATGGTTACGCAGGGAGTTCTGGCTCTCTGAGAGACCTTGGTGGAAAGTGTAGGGGTTGCCAGGACTGCTTGAACAAAGAAAGGCCAAGGCACAGTTAGTCCAAATGTCTTTTTTCTCCCTTTCTGAGTTCGTCTAAGAGGCATGCAATGGTTAGGGCACGGAGTCATTGCCCCCTATTTTAAGTACAGGAGGTGGGAGGGCTGGGAAGAGGAGGGACAGGGACAGACCTGTTGATCTATTGTTGTATTGTTGGTCACCAGGAAAACAATAGCACCGGGCCGCATTCTGGCCGTCCATCCTGCCTTTTAAAGGCTATCAGAGTCAATCCACCTGTTTCCCTGGATCAAGAGAAGATTAGCTGTTGAAATCTACCAGCCTCAGGAATGCATGGTGTCTCAACACCCCCTTGGCTTGTCTAAGATGAGGTCTGCTTTTTCACCGGGGCAAAGGGAGGTGCACTAGTGCCCCCTGCTGAACAGCACCCAGATGACAAAGTCTCATTTCTGCTTCCTTAGACCCTCTCGTCAGACTGCTCCCGAGAGAGTTGGAAAACTTCTTAGGCCATTAGGGTAGAGTTTGCTCAGGCTCAGAACTCTGCTGTCCCTTCCCAATTCCTGGGGGAAGCGGGGGCATCAAAGTGAACAGGTTACTCTACCAAGAAAATTACTTATTATCTGAGGGAGTCCTTTCCTCTGAATGGTCTCATTGCTCAGTTCTAAAAGGAGATAGGAAAAGAGAGCCTCCGGAAGGAGTATCCTTAGAAGCCGGCACTGAGGGCAACAACTGTCTTACCTACCAATCCTTTCAGGGGCTAGGATTCTTTTTCATTTTTTTAAAATATATATTTTATTGATTTTTTACAGAGAAAGAGAGTTAGAAACATTGATGAGAGAATCATCGATCAGCTGCCTCCTGCACACCCCCTACTGGGGATGTGCCCGCAACCAAGGTACATGCCCTGGACCGGAATCGAACCTGGGACCCTTCAGTCTGCAGGCCGACGCTCTATCCGCTGAGCTAAACCAGTTTAGGCTACAGTTAGTATTTTAAAGACTAAGTCCATAACGGATGCAAACAGAATGAGGGATTTGCCAACCTGCCCATCTCCTCCACAGGCCGACTGGCCTTCCGTGACTTTCAGGAGACGGGAGAGAACCTACCGTAGCTGGGTTTGAGAGGTGTGGCTCTTGGGAAGATGAGGCCCCAGCTTTTCTTAGCACCTGGTTTCAGAGCCAGTGTGGGATGGGGGGAAGCAGAGGATTGTACCTTTTTTATTTTATTTTTATTTTAGAGAGAGATACACAGTGCCCAAGGGGGCAGGGGGTGGCGCGGGTCAGCATTGGGGGGGGGATCCCCGCCGGGCCAGAGAGGCTAGACCCCCGACGCGCCTGGGGGTTACCATGGCAGCCTCCCTTCTTCGCAGCCCCGCCCCTCTTTACTGGCCCAAGGCAAAGAGACCAGGATCGGTCTCCGGGGAGGCACCGCCCCTGGCTCCGGCGCCGGGGTCCCTCCGGCCGCCGCCTTCCTGCCCGCCTGGCGCTGGGCTGGGCGGGCGCGGCGGCTGTGGCGTCACATCCGGGCGGGCGGGCGAGTTCCGGTATTTCAGGGCGGAGCAGGCGGAAGTGGGGCGAGCAGCGGTTGCAGCGCGGAGGAGCGGAGGAGGCAGGAAGCCGAGCGCGAGCAGGAGCTGGGTGGGCAACCATGGCCGGGATCACCACCATTGAGGCGGTGAAGCGCAAGATCCAGGTGCTGCAGCAGCAGGCCGACGACGCCGAGGAGCGGGCCGAGCGCCTCCAGCGGGAAGTGGAGGGGGAGAGGCGGGCTCGGGAGCAGGTACGAGGCGGAGGAGGCGGCGGAGGGCGAGGCGCGCGAGGGAGGGGCGGGCGCTGGAACAGCTGGGACCCGGAACTGGGTCCCTTCATCTGCGGGGGGAGCGCGGCTCTGGGGGGTCGGGGGTCGGGGGGGGGGGTCCTGGTTGGCTCGGAGACGAAGTGAGGGGCCGGAGGGTGGGTGGGGCTTGGCTTTCGGTGGACCTCCGGTGGGCGAGGGGGGGACGGGACTGGGTGCCGGAGCCAGCAGGCTTGACCTCCGAAGGAATTGAGGCTCTCGGGGCCCGGGGAGTGGTTTTCCTCCTCCTGCAGCTCATTCATTCAGCCCCTCGACGCCGCCGCCGCCGCCGGGCGCGGCCACGGGGAGGGGCCCGGCGGCCTCTCCCTCCCCCACTCCCTGTGAAAGGGGGAGCGTCGCTTTGCTCTGGTTTGAGGTTTCCGGTCCGAGAGGGGTGCTTCTCCGGTCGGGGATGGGCTGGGCCTAACCTCCCGTGAAAGGGTGGGGTTTGGGGGGGGGTTAGGAACCCCCGGAAAGCCCCCCGGCCCGGCCTGCTGGCAGCTTTTCCGCTCCCTCCTCCTGCTCAGGAAATGAGGCAGCAGCAGTCGGCCTAGAGGAAGCGGGGTGCCCTCCCTGGAGGAGTTGGAGGCCACGGCACCGCCTCCCATCCTCTGGCCTGGGGCCCTTTCCTCTTGGAGGAGCCCTCGCAACTGCTAACTCCACTCTCTCTACCGACCTGAAGCCAGAGGGGAGGAGGTGATACTTCACTCCTTAAGCTTTAGTGCAAATGTAGGAGCCGACCAAAGAACACCCACGTCTGGCCCTATACCACCCATGAGGACCTGGAAGGCAGGAACTGGTGCCTCATCCAGGCCTTTGTTGCCGAAGTGTCATTGATTAGTGCGAGCTGAACCGGAACTTCTAACCAAGCATAGGTGACAATCGAGGAGTGTATGTGGCAGGGAGTGGGAAAGAGTGCCAACTTCTGCCAAGGTCTCTGATTTACCAGGCGCTGGGATTGGTGGAGACAGAGGAATGAGTTCCTAGGTGGCTCTAGGACTATTTCTCGGTTACTTTCCCAATTATCCACCAGTGTGGATTTTTTTTTTTAAGTTCAGTAAATATTTATTCAATGGGAATTGGAATGAATGAATGAATGATTCTTGAAACTGCTTTTTGCTTAGAAATTGTGGTGTTCTTTCAATGAGCCATAAGCTTTTCCCAAGTTCTAGGGTACAGCCTAGCGGGTGGAGCTGGTCCCCGGAGTTGAGGCTTTGGTTTTGAAGGATGGAGAAGCTGGAGAGGAAAGTTAACTTGCTGAAATTTGAAAACCCAATGAAAGAACTCTCAGGGTTTTATTGGCATTCCCTGTCATATTTTCCCTTGGTGATTTTCTTTTTTTCCTTTTTGGCTGCTCTGTGGAGGGGCTGAGAATGAATGCTTTGGGGGGCAGAGGGTGGGGCTGCTGCCCTCCAGGTTTATAAAGATTGTTAGAATACTCACTTTTTTAAAATATATTTTTTATTGATATTTTACAGAGAGGAAGGGAGAGAGATAGAGAGCTAGAAATGTCGATGAGAGAGAAACATCAACCAGCTGCCTCCTGCACACCCCCACCAGGGATGTGCCCGCAACCAATGTACTACATGCCCTTGACCGGAATCGAACCTGGGACATTTCAGTCCGCAGACCGACACTCTACCACTGAGCCAAACCAGTTTTGGCAAGATTGTTAGAATACTCATTTATTGATACAACTGGGCATGGGCATGCTGGGAGCTTGTCTTAGTCACCTTTTCCTCAGTGGGTTTCCCCCTCTGTTCATTATGCCAGTAACTTCTAATTGTCCATTCAAGTGCAGTGAACTGTCTGTGCTACTCTTGATGCTAACAACACTTGCTCATTTCCTTTGTTCTGGAGACCAGAGCCCCTTGACCCTTGAAGGGAGAGAGAGAGAGAGAAAGGGTGGCTGAAGGAACTGGCCTTATGCGGAGCTGCAGGCTTGGGCTCAACATTGAAGTATAGGCATCCCAGGAATAGGCTAGGATGGACGGATGTCACTCCCCCACCCCACGCCTCCCAGGGCTGGGTGATTTTCCTAAACCCGGTTCCCTTTTTTGCGCCCTTGGTGACTTTGGGGTGATGAGCAGCAGAGTGAGCAGCTTCAGATGTTTCTTCAGCTTCTCTCTCGCTGGAGCCTGCCGCATTTCCTTTACTGAGCTGAGGTCTGGGGAGGAAGTCCCCAGATGGGGAAGTAGTTAAATATTGATGAAACTGGTATCTTCTACCTCTGCAGCTCGAGGGAGCCTACCCTTTTGATTTCTGCTCTGGTGAACTTTGAACCCCTCCTGAGGAGGAGACACCTGTGGAGAGGGGCGGCGGTGCCCCGGCTACTGCTTATCCTCTGAGGACAGAGGACGTTCCGGAATGTGGGTTGTGCAGGCCCCTCCCTCTGGCGCAGGAAGCTCGGGACTCCCCGATGGTATCGCCCGCTGTTAGAGAGGCTGTCACTTAATTATTTTTCTTGTTGGCTTTGTGTGAACAGCCAGCCCGGGTGGGGAAGCTGGCTGGCTCCAGAGCTGAGCCTGGAGGAGTCGTGGGGTCCGTCTTCCTTCCTGCCCTTGGCCTTGGCAGTTGGCCTTTTATAATATGGCACCTTTTCAAAGTCTCCTTAAACAGGAGAACTTACATAGAGGGCAACATAATGCTTCAATGTCGTCCTTTTCCTTATCTGTGTTTTTGCTGTGATGGTGGTGGTGAAGATGCACGTAACATAAAACTTACCTTTTTAACCACTTTCATTTATTTTTAGTTTATTTTCTAAGCCTCGCCTGAGGATCTGTTTTTCATTGATTTTAGAGAGAGGAAGGGAAAGAGAAACATCTGTTACCTCCCCTATAGTTCACCTTACCTCCTAACTTCCCTGGAATTTGGCCCTTCTTTTTGATCTAAAAAAAATGTAGGAATACCAGTGAGGGAGTCCGTGGGCTTTGAAAGGAAGTTTCGATTCTGACTTTATTCCCAAATTCCCAGTCTCTGGAGGGGGTTAGATGTCTGACCATTGTGTGGCTCCCTCCTGTATGGGGCTGCGGGACCGAGCAAGAGGCTTTATCGCCTTTCTTTGGTTCAGGTTTGCTTTCCTGCTGATGACCTCACTTTCCCTCCAGACGAGAGCACACACTCATCGGGAGAGGCAAACAGCACTTTGCTCGGAGTGCCGGGCTTAGACTCCACCTTTGTTTGCTCTGGGGCTGATAGCTCTCCTCCCTTCCAGCTTGCCTTCCCCTTGGTGGAATTAGAGTCCCCAAGGACACAGTATCTCCTGGGGTAGATACATTTGTGAACACAGTGAACTGGAGCAGCCCTTTACTCTGAGGACTCCGGCCTCACTGCCATTACTCATTTCCTTTGAATTTCATCTGTGGCTTTGTCTAAAAAGAGAAACCCCAGGGTGGCAGAATGCCAGAATTAGGCTGGTCCCCTCTGTCCTTGGCCCTGATCTACCTCCCAGCACCAGTGGCCTGTCAGCTTCTTGCCTTGACGGGTGTGGTGTGCCTGGGGAACCTCTAGCATGGAGGATGGGAGCATTCTAACCAGACTTAGTTCACAGCTGAAGCTCTTGTCTTCTCATGGGTCCGAATTGCTGCTGTTTTCGCTCCTTTCCCCTTGGGATCATTGCTCCCTGGGTAGTGGGAATTCTATTGTTACCTGAAGGAAGGGTCTCGGGGGGTATCCTCCAAGCTGGACAGAGGTGGGTAGAAAGCTCAAAACCACATCTGGGCATGTTACGCCTAGGATGATTAGGATAGCATAAAACAATGTTTCCCTGGTTTGCGAAATTAGTACCATTTAGCCTTTGGCAGGACTGGTGGACAGGCGTTTTGCATAGGTTCTGATTTGAAGGGAAATCTGGTGTGCCTCCTCCCTTTAAACATTGATTCACGAAAGCTTTTGCTTCATTTTAAAGAGAACTGATCCTCTAGGGGAGGGGGAAAGGAAAAGAAAAACCAGAACTGTTCCTCTCCCCCCCCCCCCCCCATGGGTACGGGTGTGTCTGAACTCTCTTGCTGGGACTCCCATCTTGGGTTCTGCTTTTGCTCCAGTCTTATTTAACGTGCACACGTTCTGGTAAGGGCACCAAGATGTTTTTTCTCCCTTCTCAACCTCAGGAAAAATTTGTGCTGTAAATGCTGAAGTGTGGGAGAAACTGCCCTAGCCAGCTTGTTGTCATGGAAACTTTGCACCCCACCCCCATAGTCTGTTATCTTCTACTCCTTTTGGGTAACTGGTGAGCTTGAAGGGGACTGAGATTAAATGAGCTTCCTCCAAATCTGGTTCCATGCTGCCTTTTTTTTTTTTTTTTTTTTTTTAGGTCTAGGCGTGTGTGTGTGTGTGATAAATTATACTGGCAAGTTTCATAGTTCTTGCCTGATAGCCTGGATTGTTCTTGTAATCTTGACTTTTTGAATTTGTGGGGTGAAATGTGTGATGTTCTAGGAGACATATGTTTTCCTGGAAGAGACAAAACCAGAGAATACTTGGCTTTGTGGTGTTTTGAGCAGTGTAGTTAGAGGCACAAATGGTTTTTTGTAAATTCAGCTTATGTAGACTTCTCAGTTTTCTTTTCCTGTAGGGCGGTAGTTATACACATTGCTCCTTCCCCCAGTCTGGTCCTTTGAACCTCCCATGTTTGTATTTGAAAATTTTTGTCTCAACCTGACTTAAAAATTTTATTTACTGATGAGAGAGGCATACATCAAGTTATTGTTCCATTTATTTATACATTCATTGGTTTCTTGTATGCGCCCTAACTGGGAACCACACCTCCAACTTTCGTATATCAGGATGATCCTGTAACTAGCTAAACCACCTGGCCAGGGCCCAAATAAACCGATTTTAAAAGCAATTAAAAAAAAATGATTTTAGAGAGAGGAATGGGGAGAGAAAGAAACCTCCCTGTCAGAGAAACATTGATCGGCTGTCTTCTCCACGCCCCCTACTGGGGATCGAGCCTGCAACCACGGCATGTGCCCTGGCTGGGAATCAAACCAAACCTCCTGGTGCTGGGGAGGATGCTCAGCCAACTGAGCCACACCGGGCAGGCTAACCTGACGCTTAACAGAAACCTCGTGGGCTATGTCCCTCCCCATAAAGGCTAGTGGTGCAGACTATTTCTATAGCTGCCCCCACCCCTGACTGTCAGGAGGAAATCAGGGCAATGGAATTCAGGTGTCATCTGGGCTGTAGCAGGGAGATCATGTTTACCACGCGCCGGGATAAGCATCTGAACGGGTAGCGTGCAGGGCAGGTAGAATTCTTCTGTGGTTGTGGCAGTCCGCATACTGCTACCAGTAAAGGGGTGAGGGAGGGAAAAGCAGTCTTAGGAAGGAGGCTTTCTACCAGAAAATTCATTCATAGGCAGCAGCCGCCTCTTTTCCTTGTTTCTCATTCCATTACCAAGGACGAGGTCTGGGATGTCTTGGACTCTAGCTTGTGCTTGATTCCGGGGCGGGGGTTAGGGAGAGGGTTGTCCTAAGCTCTACTTGAAGGGTGAGGCCATGGGGCTCGGGGAACAGACGGGAGTCCCAATTCAGAAACTTGGAGGAGTGGTGATGGGCAGAGAGGACACATTCTCTTCTGCCCCCAGTTCTTTTTGTAATGTCACAAAGCAGGGAATTTTTAAAAGGTGGGAAGTAGCTATCCCAGTGGACCATTCTTTCACTTTCTGGTTTGGAAGGTTATTCTGGCAACATAACTCTCTTAAGGTAGTCATCCTTCTGCTGTGTCATCACGGGGTAATCAGAGGATTAACAGCCCGAGTTAAGTAGCAAATTAACTGGTAATCCACCCTGGCCAGGTGGCTCAGTTGATTAGAGTGTCACCCCCCCCACGAAAGAGTTGAGGGTTCGATCCCTCAGTCAGGACCTGTGTAGCACCAACTGACCAATGTTTATCTCTCATCAATGTCCCCCCCCCCCCAAAAAAAAAAAAAAAGGAATCAATAAAAACATCCTCCAATGAGGATTTAAAACATTAATGAATAATTCAAGATTTCCTGTTTGAGACTCTCATAAGAATAAGAATACCTCGAAGCCAGAGCTCAGACAGAAGGAACCCTTCACCGGCTGTTTGCTGACACTCGGGAGTTTGGACTGAGTCCAGCAGGGGTGGTGCTGACACCGGGTGTGTAAGAACTGAGTTTTAAAACACTCTTCCTGTGGAGCACGGAGCAGTGTGTTGACAGAAGAAGGCCGGAAATCTATAACATGTTTGCTTGACCTGAGCTAAGACAGGTCCTACCCTGCTAGACGCTTAGGTTCTGTCGGGGTGGTCAGCCCCACCTTACTGTCATAGTCTGTTCCTTTTCACCATGCCTCTGCTTCCTTTTCCCATATTTACTGAAACGCAGGCTGAGGCTGAGGTGGCCTCCTTGAACCGGAGGATCCAGCTGGTTGAAGAGGAGCTGGACCGTGCTCAGGAGCGCCTGGCCACTGCTTTGCAGAAGCTGGAGGAAGCTGAGAAAGCTGCTGATGAGAGCGAGAGGTGAAGCGTGCATTCCCAAAGAAATTCATAATGGCTCTGATAAAGATTTCCTTATAGGCCTGTTTTTAAAAACAGCTAGCTTCTTACAGGAACCTCATTCCTTCTTTTCGGCATAGTCTCCCCACTTGAAGACAGTTAGGGTTACCCGAACCCTGTACCTGTTACCCTTTAGTAATTAGTTTCTTTATAAATTGATCCTTAAATGGGGTCACCGGATGACTTCCACTTACTGAGTCATAAACTTACTTGATTAGTTCCTCCAAAGTAGTGGTTCTCAAAGTGAGATTCCAGACCACCAGCGTCTGGGAAATTGGTAGACATTCCAGTTCTCAGCTGGTCTGTGTATCAGAACCCTGATCTATGTATCAGAAACTCTGGAAGTAGAACTCAGCAATCAGTGTCTTAAAAAAACTCTTGACTCTGGCTGCACTGTTAGACTCATAGGAGTGAGGGGTGGGGATCATCAGGGGTTTTTAAAATATCAGAATGCCTGGGTCCTTCCCCAGTTCAATTAGAATCCATTGTGCGAGTGACAATTGATGTTCTTAAAGTTCCTGTGATAATCTTCATGAGTTGAGAACCATAGTCATTAAACCAAATCACAACTCGTTTTTGTTGAAAACGGCCAGTTGGCTCCTTGCCTTGTGTGAGCTGTGTGATGACTTGCATGGGCTCAAACAGACTTTCAGAACTGAAAATGCCATCCTGTGAGCCCAGTAACACAGGCCGGCTGTGCAAACGAGCAAGACAGCCACCTGTGTGTACAACTACGGTATAGTGTCCGAATTATAGAAAGAGGAAGACAAGTTGCAGAACAGTGCAGTTTATGACTCCCTTAGGTATGGGGAAGTAGGGATGAGACTGTCTGCATTTTTATCTGTGGAATACATTTCTGGAAGGATTATGAAGTAAGGGACTACTTCTGATGAGCAGGACTAGAAGGAGAGAGACTTTTTGCTTTATGCCCATAGACTATACACTTAAATACTTACTTTCTTAATAAGTATGTATTGTTTTTACAAAGGTTTAAAACAGTGAACTAAGGTGGGAGGACCATAGGAATTCTCTTTTGAGTGGCAAGCAGAGAGGAATGGTCTTTTATACCTGCACTTCGGTATACTTGGATCACTTGAGGTGTAGCTGATGTCAGATTCCTGAGAGTATCAATGCCACATTTGTCCTTATTGTTTCTGACAGAGGTATGAAGGTTATTGAAAATCGAGCTTTAAAAGATGAAGAAAAGATGGAACTCCAGGAAATCCAACTCAAAGAAGCTAAGCACATTGCAGAAGAGGCAGATAGAAAGTATGAAGAGGTAAGGCACTGGTGGTTAGTCCCTCTGTCGGTGGCATTGGGGTTCCCAAAAGAACCCGGAGAGGGAACGGCTCCTCCTCTGCTTTGCTGAGCTTACCCGGGTCTTCTCCTATAGGTGGCTCGTAAGTTGGTGATCATTGAGGGAGACTTGGAACGCACAGAGGAACGGGCTGAGCTGGCAGAGTCGTGAGTGTCTTCCTGCCCAAATCTTTGCCCTCCCTTCTATCCCTTCCCCTTTGGCTTGGGCAGTGTGAGTAAGCTAGCATTCCTTAACCTTGTTAAACAGGGCCTACGGGAGGAGGCACTATCTCTAGTGCTTTTTAGGCCCTATGAATGGCCTTGGGCTTTCTTACTCTTTCTTACTAGTGACAGGTGACAGGTTGAGGCTTTTCTTAAAATATATATATATATATTTATATATATATATATATATATATTTTATATATATATATATATTTGATTATAATATAATAATATATATATTATTGATTTTTTTTTTTTTTAACAGAGAGGAAGGGAGAGGGATAGAAAGTTAGAAACATCGATGAGAGAGGGTCATCGATCAGCTGCCTCCTGACACCCCCCCACTGGGGATGTGCCCACAACCAAGATACATGCCTCTGACCGGAATTGAACCCGGGACCCTTGAGTCCGCAGACCGACACTCTATCCATTGGTTTTGGCGAGGCTTTCTTATTGAAGGAAAATAAAGACAAACATATGGGGAACAACTGGAAGGCCCTACCTGGTCTGTTTCTCCTTGAGGCATTGAAGTGGCTCTACTGCCTTAAGGTCTACCTCTTTTATTTATTTATTTATTTATAATTTTTAATTTTATTTTATTGATTTTTTACAGAGAGGAAGAGAGAGGGATAGAGACTCAGAAACATCGATGAGAGAGAATCATTGATCAGCTGCCTCCCATACAACCCCACTGGGGATGCGCCCTCAACCAAGGCACATGCCCCTGACCGGAATCGAACCCGGGACCTTTTGGTCCGCAGGCTCTATCCACTGAGCCAAACCGGTTTTGGCAAGGTCTACCTCTGTTTTAACCACTGTGTCAATTGGCTGGGGAACTTTAGGGCAAGGGCAGATATGAACAACTTTCCTGTTGGCACCTCTGGGCCTTGCATAACAAAGTTAGTGCTGGTGCATATACATATTTGTGCTTCCCTTGCATTCCCCTCTCCCCACACATGACATATCATGACCATGGTGGTGTTTTCTTCCCACCTTTTTTGAAAAGTTTTTTTTTCCCATTTTGCTGCTTGTTTTCTTGCTGTGTTCCCCTTGACCTTTCTCCCTCCCCACAACCTGGCTTGTGCGATCCCCGTGACTATCACTAACAGCCGTTGCCGAGAGATGGATGAGCAGATCAGACTGATGGACCAGAACCTGAAGTGTCTGAGTGCTGCTGAAGAAAAGGTACTAACCATTAAGCCTGCGGAGAGGTTATATGTATGGTGTGGTTTGTTTTTGTTTTGCAGCTGCCTTCCCTCCACTGGTTGGTGTGTTGAGTGCTTTCTCATCTCTTCATGGAATGCTCCATTCTTTTCCACTTCTTGGCATATTTCATCTTTTCTTTCCCAGTTGCTTCACTGCCTCCACAGGGTCTCTCCTTCCCTTGGGTGAGGTGGGGGACTATTGGGTTGGACATCTGTTCCCACCTCATCCCAGGTAGCAGTTACGAATTGTTCCCAGTAGTGAATTCTCGCAAGTGTTTTCTTTATTGGTATCTAAACATTCTGAGTCCTAGCCCATGGAGTCCAACTCCCGACATGCTCTTTGGTAGAGGGAGGAGGGTTGTTGCTTGCTCAGATTACCCGGGACCTTCTCTTTGCCCTGTTATGCCTTCCAAATCTCTACGTATAGGATCAATTCATGTCTGTGTGTCTCTCTCTCTCTCCCTTTTTTTATTCTTTTCTTCTTCCCCTTTCTTCTCCTGCGGTATGTAAAATATTCACAGTAAGTGTTCTGAGCTGGAGGAGGAGCTGAAGAATGTCACCAACAACCTCAAGTCTCTTGAGGCTCAGGCGGAGAAGGTAGGGGCTGGTTTGTGAAAGTGACAGGCTTTGGGGGCCTGGGCCCAGCCCTACCCTTAATGAGAGACTGCAGAAACTCATTCCTTATATAATCCAGTGAGACAGAAGTATCCTCTTCTTACCTCCCCACCCTCTGTCTGGGTTCTAGGTTTAATGCTAATTCTTGTGCACTTTGACAGGGTTAGTTAAAATAACGTCATGGCCTCAGGTGCCTGGGTTCATGTTCTCAGGTTGATACGGATGTGCTGAATGACAGTGATCATGGGTCCTAATAGGTTTTCTAGCAGAAAGATGGGAGCAACAGGTGGTATCAGATTGAGACCTACTAAGTAAGCAACCCAAACAGAAGACTTGTCTTTATCATCATATGGCACTGTTTTAGCCATCTGGCCTTGGGTGTCACTATACTTACTCATTAAGCAGGAGGAAGGAAAAGTAATCCCCTGGGTTGATCTGAATACGATCAAAAGCGAGGTCCCTTTAAAAAACAAGGTATCATGACTCTTAGGACATGGATTTGTGGATTTTAAGGACTTACTGCCCAGAAATGGGCCTTGCTCTCTGTTATGGACCAACCATTCAGCACAGTATATCCTAGAAGATATTCAGTGTAAGAGGAAATGTGGGGCCGGGGAGGTGTATTGTCTGTGTGAATAATTTCTACTCTGAAAATTTTATTTTATTTCTCTTCTAGTACTCTCAAAAAGAAGACAAATATGAGGAAGAGATAAAGATTCTTACTGATAAACTCAAGGAGGTGAGCTGAGGGAACGGGCCCAAACATTTAGAGGTACTTGTATATAAGGCATAGTGTAGACTGGCTGGCTTTGGTTCTGAAAGGTATAGAAGTAGAAGGTGAAGATAATAGAGATTCTTCTCTTATTTATCTTGTTCTCTGATCCCAACGGTTTTGTATTTCCCCTAGGCAGAGACCCGTGCTGAGTTTGCTGAGAGATCGGTAGCCAAGCTGGAAAAGACAATTGATGACTTGGAAGGTATGGAGCCCGGGAGAGGAATTAAAATACTGGAATACAGAGGAAGACCTTGCCCATTGCCCACTACCCCCTTTCCCTGGAGACCAAAGGGAGTTGGTGGTGACTGGGCATGCATCCCGTGCCCTGCCACAACTAGCTGAAGTGGGTCAAACCCTAGAATAGAATTGACTGTCTACATTTAATCTTTCCCTTTAGTAAGACTTTACCTAATACTTGGAATTTGCATCCTTCCCTTGGAGACTGATATGGCAGCATTTATCGCCAATTTAGTAGTCTTACATCTTTAGTTTTAGTTTCTGGATCAAAATGGTAGCCATACTTTGAAAAGGCAATGACAACATGTGCCACTCCATGGCTACTTTTGGCAATCTGTTCACCACTCAAGTTGTGGGAACCTTTGCAAGAGATGCAGCTATCTCAGAGCTGACCAGTACCGTGGGCTTTCTGAATACTTCTGTCCAATATGTCCACCCTAACAAGGGTAAATGTACTCTTAAGAATTCTGAAATATGCTCCTTTGTTATACTCTGGGTAGCAGGGTATTCTTTGGAGAGTTTGAGCAGGCAACCTGTAGAGCAAAGGGGCCAAGAATACTGGTTATCCATGGCAGCTAGAAAAGTATCTGATATTAATGTACTTCCTCTATTTTTTATTTGTGTTAAATTAAGCACTGTCACTGCCAGAAATTGGTTTAACTGTATGGCAGTGGGAACCACTTGTGCCTTCGGTAATAGGAATTTCTAGTCATGACTGTGCCCACCTTCTTAACCCGCAGTCAGTCAGAGGTGTCAAGAAGTCCAGTTTGTCCTGGGGGACAGTGGGTCTGAAAATGGCCAGTCAAGGTGCTCTGAACTGTGGTATTAGACCCACAGTGACACTTTCCCTGATTTCTAATGATTCCCTCTCTTCATCTGCTCTTGATACCTTTCACTCTGTCCCCCTGGTTCCTCCCTGTGGTTCCTGTGCCTGTCCAGATGAGCTCTATGCCCAGAAACTGAAGTACAAGGCCATTAGCGAGGAGCTGGACCACGCCCTCAATGACATGACCTCTATGTAACTATCTGACAGCAGATGGGGCTGGGACCTTGGCTTGTGGGTGAGCGGGGGGATAGACCGCATAGTATGCTTTGGTTTTATCCTCTGGACACTAGAATCTCCACCCTTCTCTCTAAAACATTGGTGCTGGTTACTTGTTGGCAAAAGCTGGGGAGGCACTTAATCTTGGATCAGTGGTAGAACCCTGATCTACATGTGATTTTTATTCACAGCCCCTTCATTATAACACTATGGTTTTTCCGTTCCTCAAATTTAGTTTTCTCAGCAGGGATACTGCTGAAGGTAGAATCATCTCCTCATGTGACTAAGGAAATGGGGCCCAGAGAACCAGTGACGGGGGTTCTAATACATAACAAAACTCGGACCTCCTGGGTGTATTTGGTTTGGGCCCTGATAAAATTCTGGGGAAACACTCATAATTGGAAATAATCAAGCTTACCTACCAATTGAATTGGATTCCCAAATTTTAGTCCCAGAGCAAGCCTGCTAGTAAGAAGCACCACAGGAGTTGTTGGGGACTTCACCTGTTTGCTGTGGATCCCTGGTCCTGATGCTAACCTGCCTCTTGGTATCTTTCCCCCTAACCTGAAAAGAAGCCAGTGACTCAGGCTAGTGTCTGGCTCTCTTTTACCATTCCTACTGCCATCATTCCTTTTTCTCTGCTCCCTTCCTCCCACCCGGTTGTGTAGATTGGCGCTAGTCCTTCTCACCTAGAGTCTCCTTACTTTTTCATGCAGATAAGTTGCCACCGTTTCTGCTCTGTTCTGGATCTGCCCCCTTTCCTCGGGGAACCCAACGCCCCACTCTCGCTCTGGATTCCATTTGGATCAGCCTGGCTGGTCCCCGAGGCGTTAGGATGGGCGGGGGCCACAAAGCAACTTATGTATTCCCTTCCACCCCACCCCAAATTAAACCGTTCAGCGCGGAAGCCTCACGCCACCCTGCAACTGTGTCACTGACAAAGCCGCTGCTGTCCCCGAGGAAGCCGTGGGGTGTGACGTGGCTCTCCCTCCTCTGACTTATATAATCAAAGCCACTTTTGTGTGTGTCTATTTTTTCTTGACATTTAAACGCTCCTGGGCTGAGTCTGTCAGAATGGTGGGCTAGTCGTGGAGCGCTAGTCTTGCTGTTTAAGCCGAATGAGACCATCCAAGTCCTTTACCTGCAGTTCTTACTTAAGTCATGCCGCCTGGAATGTTCCATCCCCTCTTCAGGCTCTCCTCCTCTGCTTAAGGTCGGGAGTCCATTGAAGTGCCCCCCAATACACATTCTCTACCCGTTGCCAGTGGTTCAAACGGTGCATCCTCAAAACAGCCCGTGGACCCAACTCCGTTCCCATTAAAACTGGCCATCCCAAGTCACAGAAAGCACATGGTGGATAGAACACTCAACAGTTTCATGTTTTCTTCCTGAAATCTTTCTGGCGTATTTGAGGCTTATTACCATTTGCCTCCTCCTATGAGACAAATGACAAGTGATAAGTGATGATCAGAAAAACTAACACAATCAAGCATGCCTATTTCAAATAACGTGCACAGAGTGGTAATGGTTTCTTCATGTATTCATAGGCTAAAGTTCTGTTGGTATTCGGTTATACATATTTAAGCACCTAAGTGTTACTCAGTGCTTTAGTTTCTCAGCAAAGTATATATTTAAACTTTTCTTTTTTTAAAAAAAATTAAATTTACTTTAGGGAGAGGAAGAAGGGAGCGAAACCTCAATGTGAGGGGGAAACCCATTGGTTGCCTCCCCTGCATGTGTCTACTGGGATTGAACCCAGAACCTGGGTTTGTGCCCTGACCGAATCAAACCCGCCACCTTCTGGTGTACGGGATGACGCTCCAGCCAACAGCCACGCCAGCCAGGGCAAAATTGGCCTTTCTTTTTTATTAACCCTCACCCGAGGATATTTTTTTCTATTGCTTTTTTAAAGAGAGTAGGAAAGAGGGAGGAGGAGAGAGAGAGAAAGAGAAAAACATCAGTGTGAGAGAGACACATCAATTGGTTGCCTTACACAGGTGCCCCAACTAGGGCTGGGGATTGAACCTGCAACTCAGGCATGTGCCCTTGACTGGGAATCAAACCCAAGACCCTTTGGTGCATAGGCCTACGACCTAACCACTGAGTAAAACTAGCCAGGGCAGCTTTTCTTTTCAACAGATGCAGGCAGGTAGAGAGGTTTTCTTTGACCTGATACTTGAATTAGGGTTTTTGTTTGTGTGCGTGCGTGCGTGCGTGCGTGCGTGTGTGTGTGTGTGTGTGTGTGTGTGTGTTTTGTCTGTACCATTTCTTCCTGCCACTTAGCCCTTGAAATTAAGGTACAGATTCATTTATTCAGCTGACACTGGTATTTTCTATGCACGGTATTAAGGTGGGGACAGAAATAATCAAAGATGGAGACACTATCCTTATTCCCAGATTGCTCAGAATCGGAAAGAGAATATATATATATAGCCAAAAATGATGTGTGATAAGTGCCACAAATAAAGTGCTGTTGGCCGAAACCAGTTTGGCTCAGTGGATATAGCGTTGGCCTGAGGACTGAAAAGTCCCAGGTTTGATTCCGGCCAGGGGCATGTACCTTGGTTGCGGGCACATCCCCATTGGGGGGTGTGCAGGAGGCAGCTGGTCATTGTTTCTCTTTCATCGATGTTTCTAGCTCTCTGTCCCTCTCCCTTCAATAAAATATATTTTTTTAAAATAAAGTGCTGTTGGGGTACCAAAGTAATAATTCCTGTGGGGATGTTAAGGAAAGAGGAAAGGGGACATGTAATACCGTGTTTCCCCAAAAATAAAACGTCCTCCGAAAATAAGACCTACTTCTTGGAAACATAATACATTCCCTGAAAATGAGACCTACCACATCTTTGGGAGCAAAAATTAATATAAGACACTGTCTTATTTTTGGGGAAACAGGGTAGGTATTTAATAAACATGTTGAAACGCGACTCTTCATTTTTATTAGGTTCCAAAGATTGGATTTTTGACAAGCAGACTTTAGTTGAGGTATAGTGGAGATTGAACATTTCAGTTAAAAAGAAGAAAAAGAATAAAGGCATAGATAGAGATGGAAGAACACAATAGCTATAAAGGTAGATTTAGACAGTAGGGACAGGTGTGTGCTGAAATCAGGCTGGGCTGGGTTAGTTTTATTTTCTAGGTAATGGGGATGACACTGGAGATTTCCAACAAGGATGTGTTGTGGTCCTCATAGCATATAAGAAGAGTTATTTTGGCAGTTGAGTTAAGAGTATATTGGAAGGGAAGCAGATTATCACAGTGATCCATGAAGACAGTGATTCCCAAATTTCATACCACTTGGGGATTTACCATATTCACTTGCTGTCTACATTGTTTTCTTCAAATTTACTCTTCGTTTCAAATTTGTTTTATTCTCCACACAATTCTAACTTGAAATCAAAGGTTTGATGTGTGCTACTGTTTCCTTTTGCACATTAAAGAAACACAGATAATAAAAAATTTTTAGCCTAAACTGGTTAGGCTCAGTGGATAGAGCGTCGGCCTGCGGACCAAAAGGTCCCAGGCTCGATTCCGGTCAAGGGCGTGTACCTTGGTGGGCACATCCCCAGTAGGGGGTGTGCAAGAGGCAGCTGATCAATGTTTCTCTCGCATCGATGTTTCTAATTATCCCTCTCTCTTCCTCTCTGTAAAAAAATCAATAAAATATATATTTAAAAAATTTAAATTCACAAAAGCATATACAGCTTGACATCTCACCTCCACTAGCTGTGACTGCTACACGATGGGAAGTATGGAGTTAGTTCATTGCAGTTTTCCCAGGGATAATAGTCTGGACTAGAGTGATGGTGGGGAAGAGATGGCCTGAAGATGGGTGTTTTGAAGGCGTAGCCACTGGATATGAGGAGGAAAAGCCAAGGACTGGTCCTGAGCGTGAGAAAACGGCGGTGGTGTAGGTGCAGGGAGAACGTGGAAAGTAGAGACTATAAATCTGAAAAACTGTCCAGTTTCTAAATGAAACAATCCTGGGGCTTGATTTGGGAACCCATAGGGTGACAAGCAGTTTAGGCCATGCAAGGATTTAGAACCTTAAAAGACAATTATAAATGTAAAAAGAATTAAGCAAAGAGAAAAATCTATGGGCGAGGAAGCCCAATGGAATTGGTGAGAGGGATAAAGGAGAATGAGTGGCCTCGATACTGTATGAAGTTCAGGGCGATGATTTCCAATGGTTCTCAACTTCTACAGGGTAAGAAGGAAATTAACCGGAGATGGGACGTTGTAAGGGATACACATTTCCAATTGTCCTCTGGGGGGAGAGGAAGGGCAATGTTACTCATATTGGGAACCACTGGCTTGGAGAACAGTGCAATTTTAGAAGTTCATTCTAATTTCTGCCCCTTAAAATGCAGCTGTTGTTGCCCTAACCGGTTTGGCTCAGTGGCTAGAGCATCGGCCTGTGAACTGAAGGGTCAGGGTTCAATTCCGGTCAAGGGCACATACATAGGCTTCAGGCTCGATCCCCAGTGTGGGGTGTGCAGGAGGCAGCTGATCAATGAATTTCTTACATCAAAGGATGTTTCTATCTCTCCCTCTCCCTTTCTCTCTGAAATCAATAATAATAAAAAATATATAACTATTGTCCTGAATGGTGTGGCTCTGAGAGATCATGAGTTTGATTCCCAACAGGGGCACGTGCCTGGGTTTCTGGCTCAGTCCCCAGTGGTTGTACGGTGGGCAGCCAATGGGTGGTTCTCTCTCATCAATGTTTCCCTCTCCCTTCTTTCTCTCTAAAAAAATAAAATTTTAAAAAATCTGTTATTTTGGGGTAGTCCATCTACCAAGGTCTTATACATATATGCTTGTTTTCTTTCTCTTTTTAATCCTCACCTGAGGATATGTTTTTATTGATTTTAAAAGGAAGGGGGGAAATAAAAAACACCAAAGAAAAGATAATAGTAAAAGGAACGGGGGAGAGCCCGGCCAGCATGGCTCAGTGGCTGAGTGTTGACCTATGAACCAGGAAATTAGGGTTTGATTCCCTGTCAGGCACATGCCCAGGTTGCAGGCTTGATCCCCCGTGTGGCGTGTGCAGGAGGCAGCCAGCCAATGATTCTCTCCATTTATGTTTCTCTCCATCTCCTCTGAAATTAAAAAAAAAAAAAAAAAAAAAAAAAAAGGTAAAAAAGGAAGAGGGGGAAGAAGAAAGAGAAACATTGACCGGTTGCCTCTCATATGCACTCTGACTGGTAATTAAACATGAAACCTTTTGGGGTGCAGGACAATGCTCCAGCTAACTGAGCCACCCAGCCAGGGCTATGCTTTTTGTTTGATAGTGTATATAAAGCGGAAAAGTATTATTGGGAGCATAAAAGTATCTTTTTCATATTGACATCTTTTTTGTCTGTTTTTGTTAATCCTCACCTGAGGATTTTTTCACCCTTGCTATTCAGAGAGAGTGGAATACATGGGCAGGGGTGGTGGGGAGAGAAAGAAACAGAAGCACTGATGTGAGAGAGACACATCGACTAGTTGCCTCCTGCACTGTCCTGTCCGAGGTGGGTGGGGGAGCGAACTTGAAACCCAGGTACTTGCTCTTGACCAGGAATCAAACCCAAACAGACCCTTTGGTGCTCAGGCAGACACCCTAACCACTGAAATACACGGATCAGGACTCATGGTGACATCTTTAGACAATTTTGAAACAGACTGTAAAACAGGAAGAAACTTTACTTGAACTTCAGAGGCTGTTACAAATTTCCATTACCCTTGTGCAGGATTTGGATTCTCCGTACCCCCTCTTTAAGGTGTGCTCCAAGTAGAAAATCCAGACAAAGCTAAGGAACTTGAGCACTTAACTACTTATATTGGGAATGCTTGGGTTGTAGGAAACAGCAGCTAAAATAAATATGTGTTTTATTTTTATTGCATAATAAAAGTTTAGACTTGAGCAACTGTGGTCTAATATAGCTGGACTGAGTGTGATTCTTTTGGTCTTTTAAGGTTGAGATATGTAGCTCTAGCCATCACAACCATATTCAAAGGCAAGAAGGGAAGCTAAAATTTTCCCAGGAACTCCCAGCAGGTTAATATCTATATATCATTGGTCAGAACTGGGTCACATGACCATCTCTGCAAGTGACTCTGGGGGGGGAAAAAACAACTAGAATAGGATAGTCTTGATTGGCTTGTACCAGTAATTCAAACTTCCCTGGCCCTGAGCACACTGTTAACTCTAAAGGTTTGGGGGTGGGTTGTTTGTTTTTAAAAAGGGGAAAGTTGGATTTGATTGAATAAACTCTTATGATAGTTCTATTCCAGTACCTACAAGATGCATTAGAAATGTAGGATTAAGTGGGTATAGGGATATTTGTCCCAATCTACCATTCATAATGGTGTATTAAATGCTTTCACAGAAAAATGTTCAACTGTTCACTTGGTCCTTCCAAACCTCATTATTATACATGTAGTTCTTATACTTGAGCTGCATTCCTTTCTCTGCCCTATTTCACTTGTCTCCGTTTCTCAACCCAGGGAATATATACTATGGATGTGCTTTCCCCCCCATAATGTTGTCCTTCCAACTTGTTGGTCTGCGTGTTCTATTTTATTCCTCTGTTGGTCCTTCCATCAACCGACTATTGCCCTCTGTCTGAATCGTCCTTGCATCCACTCTGCCTTACAGATGCATGTCATGTGTGCCAGCTAGTTGAAAGTCTCAGGGTTACATCTGGTACTCGACTAACCTTCCCTTTTTCTCTTTTCTCCTCCTCTTCCTCCTCTCCTCTTGTTTTCTCTCCTCCCTGTCGCTGCCGCAGAATGTCTCTACAGCCAACTTGAGCGAAACCGCCTGCTTTCTAATGAGCTGAAGCTAACGCTGCATGATCTGTGTGACTGATGGCAGGGCTCCCTGACGCCCACTAAGCCGAGCTTAGTGCTCACACCACTGACCTGGACCCCAGCAAAAGGCTGATTGACTTTTTAAAATTTACTAAGTTGCCCTAAGCAAATCGCTTTTTCATTGGGGCGGTTAGAATATGCTTGACTTCTTGTATAGTAAGAATGTTGAATACTGCATTTCTATCCCTTTTCAAGAGGTTATGGGTGATGGAGGGAGGGGCCCGAGAGGTTACAGTGAGAAAACTTGGGAGAGTTTTCTGCTTTCCACCCTTACTTGCTGCTCTTTCACTTGTGACTGACTGTAGGATACTTTCCCTTGCATGGATGTTTTCTAACAATAAAAGGAATGACTTGACAAGATGTTGTAACTGCTTTATCTGCGGGCCCAGGGACGGGCCCTTCTGACTGGATGCAAAACAAAGGGAAGGGAGAGGAAAGGGTGTGGGATAGTCATAGGTCTGTGTGCCATCACCTCCCCGCAGTAACTGGTCTGAGTGTTTTCCCACCTCCCTGGAGCAGTCAGAGAGGTTTGCTCTCCGGGCAGATTAGATTCTCTCTGATGTCCAGCTGTTAGTCTTCTTCCTGACACTTTCCATGTTGCTTTTTCCCGATTTTATGTTTAATTTTAACTAACTGTGTCCCAAGCTAGTTCTGAATAAACACTGCAAAAATCTTAAGGTTTTGCTTACTTGTGTATGCTTGATAGTATTCTTGGCTTTATTTTCTTTACAGAGTATTTTATTTTACTTAACTGTGGGGATCCTTTTATTTATCCCTCCAGTTATTCCTTTCCTCTCTAGCTCATGAGAATCCCCCTACACTCTTTTCAAGTTGAGAACCTCGTGTTTCTATGGTAGAAATAAACCCATCCTTAGTCTCAGTGGTCCAGCCTCAGTGAGCCACTGTTCTCTGGGCAAAGCCCAAAGGATTGATGGTGATGGGTGAGGCTGCCTCCTTGGGGGGACTTGGTCGGCTGTGGGGAGTAGAGGAAATGACCGATAAGGTTCCCAACTCCCCCAGAAGCACGGCAGCGCCCGCGGCGTCAGCAGGCCAGCCAGGGGCCCCGCAAAACCAAGTGAGGCAGCAGCTCACTTGTGGCTGAGAAGGCAACTGCTTTATTAATCCGCGGCTTCCCTGCAACTGGAGCAATCCTCAGCGCGGGTCCACCCTGAAATGTACTTCTGGCTTCTAACGTCTCTTCCTTTACCCCCATCAGATAAACTGAAATGCACCAAAGAGGAGCACCTCTGTACACAAAGGATGCTGGACCAGACTCTGCTGGACCTGAATGAGATGTAGAGCCACCCAGTCCCGCCCTGCCGCTGCTCCTCCCTCTGACCCCGACTCCGCCTGAGGCCAGCCTGCTTGGAGCTGACCTTTAAACCGAGGGCTGATCTTTAACTGGAAGGCTGCTTTCTCCTTTCACTGCCCCCCCCCCCCCCCCACCTCTCCCCTGCCGCCTCTTTTTCGCCAAATTGCCTCTGCCTCCCTCAGAGATTTGGATTGGGCCGGAGGCTGAGCACCCTCGGGAACAACGTTGAAGGGAATGTGAGCACAATGCCAAGTGTCTTTAAAAGCATGTTGTGATGTACACGTTTTGTAATGACCTTTTCTGTTGTTGATGTGGCAGCCATTTGTAAGGCATTCCAAGTAATTCCACGGTTCTCAAGCAGCAATCTAATCCCTTTCTCGCGTTCAGGAGGTAATTTTTCAGCTCAATCCAGGTTGCCCTCTCCACGGAGGAGGGAGAGAGGATGGGCTGCCTTACTGAGAGACACAGAGCCCAGAGAAAGGCCTCTGTGGGAACATTCCTTTGTGCAGAGTGCTAGCCACATCGAAAAGGTGATTCCAGGGGGAGTTAGCCCCTCCCCCCCCCCTCACCCCAAAAAAGAAGTGATGTTTAGGTTTCAGCTTTTAAGGCATCTTTGGGCAGTTTATTTTTTTCATCAGAAGTGGCCAAATTAAAACGGTGAGACCTCTCTGTCAGAGACCAAATTCTTGTCCCGTCTCTACCCTTTCCCCAATGGTTCACAAAATGGATCATGTGCCCCTTATGTTGAAGTGACCAATTATTTGCTCTCCTGCCTCCTTGAACGAAAGAAAATTATGTTTTTGCCACTGATTTAGCCAAATGGAACTCATCTCATTACCCGCCTCGGGGTCTGAAGCTGCTGTCTCTAAAAGTGCCATCTCATTGTGCTTTGTACCAGATAAGTGCTGGAGAAATCTTGAATAGTTTATGTACAAGACTTTTTAAATTTTGTATTATTTTGAAACTCTGCTTCTTTGAGGTGGGGCCACACCGGCCACGCCGGCTGAGAGAGCTCACTGCAGTCCGGGCTGGCAGTGTGCTGGTCTCTAAGTTTCTTTCATACCAACGCCCCGTTTTAGAGCGGTTTCCTGAGGTCTGTTAGGTGCGCATCCTGCAGCTTAATGGCTTAAACTGTACTCTCCTTCGGTGTGTCCCGTTGGGGGCCGATGGGGAGAAAGAGAAACCAATAGTGCAACTGTTTTGATACTGAAAATTGAACAAGTATCTTTTTAAAATAAAGAACCAGTCCCTCCAACCTCCAGATCTACTTGACTTCTTTATTTTTTATTTTTTTATTCAAGTGTGCTTTCTCCACAGGAACTAAGGTTTGGGCTAAAAATCAGATCTTTGTAGGCAGTAGCAACAGGACATAGCAAACCAAAACAGGGTTCAAAACTCATCTCTGAGTGCCTAGTTGTTATGTCCTGATACAACAACGGTAAAACAAGTATAGCATGTATTATCAGGTGAAGGGAATTTTTGAAAAAAAAATTATGTGCCAAACCTTTTTTGTTGTTAATCCTCACCTGAAGATATTTTTTCAATTGATTTTTAAAAATTTTATTTTATTGCTTAAAGTATTTCAAAGAGTAGTACATATGTCTCCTTTTTTTCCTTTGGGGAGCTCCGGGGCATGTCTGCCCTGTCTCACTCAGCAGCAAGCTAACCTACGGAGCATCCATCCCCTGGTGGTCAGTGTGCGTCATAGCAACTGGTTGGCCTATCAACTGCCCCCTGGTGGTTAGTGCACATCATAGCGAGCAGTTGAGCAGCCTTAGCATATTAATGCTTTGGTTGAACAGTAAATTAGACACTTAGCATATTAGGCTTTTATTATATAGGATAAATGAGAAAAATATGGAACGCTTCACAAATTTGTGTGTCATCCTTGCATGCTAATCTCTATCGTTCCAATTTTAGTATATGTGCTGCTGAAGTGAACACTCCATTGATTTTTTAGAGAGAGTGGAAGGGGTGGAGTTTGAGAAACATTGATGTAAGAGAGGCATATCGATTGGTTGCCTCCTGCATGTGCCCTTGACTGGGGATGGAACCTGAAACCCTTAACAAGAAGTGCTCTTAGGCTGAAACCGGTTTGGCTCAGTGGATAGAGCATCAGCCTGCGGACTGAAGGGTCCCAGGTTCAATTCCAGTCAAGGGCATGTACCTTGGTTGTGGGCACATCCCCAGTAGGGGGGTTGTGCAAGAGGCAGCTGATCAATGTTTCTCATTGATATTTCTAACTCTCTATCCCTCTCTCTTCCTCTCTGTAAAAACTCAATAAAATATATTTTAAAAATTTAAAAAAAAGGGAAATGCTCTTAGTCCAACTGGTGTGGCTCAGTGGTTGAGCCTTGACCTATGAACCAAGAGGTCACAGTTCAATTGCCAGTCATGGCACATGTCCAGGTTGTGGGCTCAATCCCCAGTGTGGGGCATGCAGAAGGCAGCCGATAAATTATTCTCATCATTGATGTTTTTATCTCTCCCTCTCTGAAATCAATAAAATATATGTACATTTAAAAAGACATACTCTTAATATTTGCTCAGAGATTGTGTGCGTGGGTAGCTTTCAAAGTTGCCTTTGACACACCAGTGCCTGGCGTTCCCTGCACCCTGGCATGAGGCTGACACACTAGTGAAATGTCACGGCTCTTGACAACCACCAGCTCTGGCTGTTTATACTTACGACGGGAAGTCTTTCCGTTCATAGGCACGGATCGATGCATAGAAATTACTGCCCTCGCCCCCTTTCCCCCCAAATAAAATTGGAGGTGGGGTGGGGTGAGGAGCCCAATAACAAGGCAGGCAATAGACTTAAACTGGGAGAAAGCTTTTTAGACTCTGATTTTTATTTATTAACAAGACCTGCCCTCCAGTATTTAAGTTTGTGCCTCAAGTTCCCATAATGTGGGTTCGCGGAGCGTTGGGCAGAGGTGTTCGTTCCCACAATGCCGCGCGGGGCCCGGCTGGTGGGGCCGGACCGCGGAGGCGGGAGAACCCGAGTCCGCGGCGCCATGACCGGCTCGGGGGCCCCGCGGCCCGCAGGCCGGGGCCTGGCCGCCTGCCCGGCCCGCCGCGGCCTCCTCCTCCCGCTGCTGCCGCTGCTGGCGCTGCTGCTGCCGCTGCCGCCCGGGGCGCCGGGCCACAAGCTGAAGGCGCCGCAGGTGCTGCTGCCCTTCAGCCGCGAGGCCGGCCGCGCGCCCTTCCCGCTGGAGGCCCAGCGCGGCTGCTACACGTGGTGAGGCCCGGCCTGCGGCCTGCGGCCTGCGCCCCGGGCCCGGGGGAGGCGTGGGCCCCCTGGGGACCCCTCCGGAGGGAGAGGTGGGGTGCTGGCGGGAGGGGGTGGCCACCCCCGCGTGGGAGACCCCAGGGCGTCGTGCTCTTACCTCAGACATGCCCAGGATGTGCCCCTGCCGTGTGTGTGTGTGTGTGTGTGTGTGTGTGTGTGTGTGAGAGAGAGTGTGTGTGTGTGTGTATGTGTGAGTGTGTGTGTGTGTGTGTGTGTATGTGTGTGTGTGTGTGTGTGTGTGTGTGTGTTGGGGGCGTGGGGTCACTGTGGGAGTGTCCATTCGAGCCCACGGAAGCCCTGTGTGGGAGGTCTCTGGTATTGGGGTAACCATCGTGGGGACCCCCCCTCCCCCCCAGGGTACACAGCCAGAGTGAGAAAGGCCGGAGGGAATTCACTAGGAGCAGAGGCTTGGAGTGTTAGCGTCCCCACTAACCAACCAAGGTGGGGTCCTCCGTGGGAAGGCTTCTCCAAACAACCATTGTGCACTTAGCTAGGCACGTTGCCTGTGTTAACTCCACCACGAAGTCCAAACTTCCTGCAATGCGAAATGATCCATTGTGGGTGAACATGGGACCTGCCTGTAACATGTTTCCCCCCTAAAAGGGTGGTGGTACCCCCTGAGCGGGGAGGACGAGGGTACTCAGCTCCGAGGGGATGCCTTTCTGACTGAGGAGGGAAAGACATGACTTTCTTGGGTGGGAGGGCTCCGTGGTAGGTTGTGAGGTTTTACCTACGTAACCCTTGACCTTCAGCGAGGGAACCTAACGGAAGTGGGCTTCAAAGTCTCAGGGGCTCATCCTAAAAGGAGTGGATTTCCATTTGCCATCTCCGAAGGCAGGGGTGGGGAACCTTTTTTCTCCCCAGGGTCATTTGGGTATTTATAACGTCATTCGTGGGCCATATGAGAGTTTCAACTGGGCCTGCCTACTGTGGCCCAGCAGCTGAGCAGGGACCTATGAACCAGGAAGTGGCAGTTGGATTCCTGGTCAGGGGACATGCCTGGGTTACTCTCCTTCTCCCTTCCTCTCTGAAATCAATAAAAATATAATTTAAAAAAAATTAGCTTGCTATATTTGGTCAAACATTTAATTAACTCAACCCTAATGCCTCAGCAGGGCCACACCAAAGTGTTGCACGGGCCTTACACAGCCCTCGGGCCTGACGTTCCCCACCCCTGTCCCCAGAGAGCACTAAGGTTTGTTTAGAGTGTAAGAAGTTCACGTCCCATTTCACGAGGGAGTGTAAGGGGAGTTTAATTGTAAGATAACCCAGTGGGATGTGTTTCCTGATTGAGAGGATGGTGCAAGGAATCTTTCCAGCACTGAAAGCCATTCCATCCATCCAAAAATAGTAATGACTTTTTTTTTTTTAAGTGAGCCCGGACCTCATCATTTCAGCAGCCTTTTCATCTTAGGTATCAGCAACCCAGTTTCTAGAATTGAAGGAAATGCATTCCTGAGAGTATAAGAAAACCACTTCTCTCATTATTGGAAACACATCAATCCTATTTTTACATGCCAAGGGGAAAATGTAGCAATCTAATTTTAAATATTGAGAAAGGAATATAATTTTGCACATGGGATCATTGGGAAATGGTTCTGATCAGCCTCTCCCACTTAAATCTTTTTAAAAAATATATTTTATTGATTTTTTTACAGAGAGGAAGGGAGAAGGATAGAGAGCTAGAAATATCGATGAGAGAAACATCTACCAGCTGCCAGGATTGTGCCCGCAACCAAGGTACATGCCCTTGACCGGAATGGAACCTGGGACCTTTCAGTCCGAAAACCGACTCTCTATCCTCTGAGCCAAACTGGTTTCGGCCCACTTAAATCTTTAAAAAAAATTTTTTTAATTGATTTCAGAGAGGAAGGGAGAGGGAAAGAGAGATAGGAACAACAGTGATGAGAGAGAATCGTCAATAGGCTGGCTTCTGCACACCCCTCACTGGGGATCAAACCCACAACCTAGGCATTTACCCTGACCGGGAATCAAACCGTGACCTTCTGGTTCATACAGCGATGCTCAACCACTGAGCCACACCGGCTGAGCCAGTCTCTCCCACTTAACTCTTGTCTCCTAAGTAATGTTTCTATTTTGAAGAGTGTCATTTAAATACCCCTGGTAGTATGTAATAATGGACAAAATAAAAGAATTTGTGTTCCACCAAAAGTTAACCCACTTATTCTTATTTCATACTCTTAAGCATTTTATTCTGGCAGGCATTCCACTCATCCTGATGTAGTTTCTGTTGAGCCTTTATTTGAAAACGACATCTTATGTTCCCAAAAAGCTGTAATTTTTGCCGAGTCTACCCAGCCTATACGCCTCAGCAGTATCATTCTTGCTCGAGAGATAGGTATGTTGAGAGAAAATATTATGTAACAGTAAAATAATTGTGGCATCCTATTCTGTGACTTTACTAATTTATTTATTTTTGGGTATATTCAGCACCTGGCATGGTACCTGACACAAGAGGGAAAGACTTACTTATCAGAACGAGCTTAAGTGTTAAGGTCTGAGCTTGGTCTGAGTAAGGCCAAAGGCAGTATAAAGACTAGTGCTTCTCGCCGAAACCGGTTTGGCTCAGTGGATAGAGCGTCGGTCTGCGGACTGAAGGTCCCAGGTTCAATTCTGGTCAAAGGCATGTGCATTGGTTGTGGGCACATTCCCAGTAGGGGGTGTGCAGTGGGCAGCTGGTCGATGTTTCTCTCTCATCGATGTTTCTAGCTCTCTATCCCTCTCCCTACCTCTCTGTAAAAAATCAATAAAATATATATTTTTTAAAAGACTAGTACTTGTCACAGTGTGGTCGGTGAACCTATACTAGTAGCATCACCTGAAGCTTGTTAGAGGTTTTGTTTTTGTTTGTTTTTAGAGAGGGACGGTGGGAGAAAACACACACACACACACACACACACACACAGAAACATGGAAGTGGTAAGAGAAACATCAGTTGGCACGTGCCCCCACTGGGGATAGAACCAGCAACCTAGGCATGTGCCTTGGCCAGGAACCAAATCGGTGACCTTCCAGTGCTCGGGACAGTGCTTCAAGCAACTGAGCCACCCCGGCTAGGGGAGAAATGAAAATTCTTAGGTCCCATTTCAGTTCTCTATCAGGATCTCTGGGGTGGCCCCAAAACAAGCTTTCTGGGTGATTCTCGTCCACACGAACGTTTGGGAAGTACTGCACCAGTCTGTTTTACACTAGAACAGCTCAAGAAATGCAATTTGTATCCGAAATCAGAGTTCCTGAGTTTCTGGCATTTCATTGCCATATTGATAGGCCAGAAGAATCTGTATGACTTTTAACTATTTTGATAAGTGACATATCAATGCTATGTTATCAAAGAGAAGTTCAAGTTGCTTGGAATACCATATTTCATATATTTGAATGTGCCATATATTACAAAGCTATTTTTATGTACCACTAAAAAAGAAAAATATTGACAAACAATGCTTTTCTTTTTAAAAATATATATTTTATTGATTTTTTTATAGAGAGAAAGGGAGAGGGATAGAGAGTTAGAAACATCAATGAGAGAGAGAAATCAATCATCTGTCTCCTGCACACCTCCCACCGGGGATGTGCCCACAACCGAAGTACATGCCCTTGACTGGAATCGAACCTGGGACCCTCTATCCACTGAGCCAAACCGGTCAGGGCCCCCTCTCCAATTTCACACGATGTCCTTTTCTACAGTGATTTGTAAAATGTGTAACTAAGTGTGATCTAAGATGTAATTTCGTAAGGCTTCTTGAAAACTTAATGAACTGAAGAGCAATGGACAGAAAACACGGAGGACACCCCCAGGGGGTAAGCCAGCTCTCCCACAGACAGAGCTGATGGAGTGAGAGGTCAGGCCGGAGAGACGAGCAGACAGCAGTTCCAACCGGAAGAGAGATGGCTGAACCGAAATTGGGAGAAGGAAGACCACGGGATCAGCCTCTTTCTCTGGCACTCGTTTTGTTGGGCCCTACAAATAGAAAGCAGTTCCAGGATAATTAATTCAACTTCTGTGTTTCTTGTGGGAAAAAATATAGATTTTACTGAAATAACATTTTTATGCTTTTTAGCCGTTTTTTGAGGGGTGTTTACCTGTATTTACACCTAGGGAACAGCTTACTCCTTCCTTCTTTCCTTCCTTCCTTTCTTCCTTTCTTCCTTCCTTCCTTCCTTCCTTCCTCCCTCCCTCCCTCACTCCCTCCCTCCCTCCCTCCTTGCGCAGGGGCCGTGCTAGTCGTCCCTGTATCGCTCCAGCTTCAGTATATGTGCTGATATCATTATTAATCTGAGGTATTGCAATTGTAGTCACTTTGCCTTTTGCTTCTTGAAGAGGAAAGCTAACGCTAAAAACGTATAGTTACAACAGCAGAATGGGTTGGCCGTGTGGACAGCCCTATAACGCATGGTAACTGTGATGGGGAAGTGCTGTCAAAGGATACTGTCAAACAATTTTTATTTCATCTCATTTCATTCTGTATTGTTTCAGTTTGTTTATGAATCCCATTATGACTGTATTATCTGGAACCCTGATTGTATCTAATACATGGTTCCCCAGGCCTTTTAATCTCACGATCCAAAGGTGGGAAATTGGAAAAATAAAGAGAGAGAAATTTTTTGGTAGGACTGACATTGTTGCAACCATTTTACTTAACTAAATACATTTTTTAAAATCTATTACCATAATTTCATAAAAGGAAAAACATTTTGACACTTCAAAAGTAAGATAGAGCCGAAACCGGTTTGGCTCAGTGGATAGAGCATCAGCCTTCCGACTGAAAGGTCCCAGGTTCGATTCCGGTCAAGGGCATGTACGTAGGTTGCAGGCTCATCCCCAGTAGGGGGTGTGCAAGAGGCAGTTGATTGATGATCCTCTCTCATCAATGTTTCTAACTCTCTATCCCTCTCTCTTCCTCTCTGTAAAAAATCAATAAAATATATATTTTTAAAAACAAAAGTAAGATAGAATGTAAAAATATAGTCCTTTAAAGTGAATACATTTGATTATGTGCTATTTTACATGATTTTTTCTCATTTCTCAATGGATGAATGAAAACATACATTATAGATCAGCGTTTGGGAGTCACTGGTTTAGTGTTTTATTATCAACAAAAGTTCTTACATTTTGTCATTGTGCTGTTTTCTTGCACGGGTTGAAAGCAACGGTTACAGCCTTTCTTTTTTTCTACTATTTAGAATAAGATTCTGAGTATGTAAGACCTTTAGTAGAGCCATGAGCTGTTGAATTAAGCTCTCAGTGTTTGGATTCATTGCAGTGACTGACCACGAGCTGCGCTGTGATGTGAAGGTTGATGTGATAGACAGCATTGAGATTATATCTCGAACTCGGGAACTTTATGTAGACGATTCACCCCTGGAACTGATGGTGAGGGCCTTGGATGCTGAAGGTACAGACGTTCGGAAGATTCAGCAAAATTACTTAAAGTAATACGTCCTGTGTGTGTAGTACTTGGAAACAGAAACTTGAGAATTAAAAGTAGAGTAGAAGCAATATTTATTTTATCATGTGAAGCTCATTTACATGAGGAATTAATCATTCTGAGCATGGTTCAATACACTAGCTAAGCCAAACTGGTTTGGCTCAGTGGATAGAGCATTGGCCTGCGGACTGAAAGGTCCCAGGTTCGATTCTGGTCAAGGGCATATACCTTGGTTGCGGGCACATCCCCACTAGGGGTTGTGCAAGAGGCAGCTGATTGATGTTTCTCTCTCATCGATGTTTCTAACTCTCTATCCCTCTCTCTTCCTCTCTGTAAAAAATCAATAAAATATATATTTTTAAAAAGAATAATTTTTTAAGTCTGAAGAGGGAATGTATTCAATTAGTCTAGAATCTCAATTTTATAAAATTTTTGTTGAATGGACCAGGATTTGGAGATTCCTGTCAATTCTGAGGTAGATATAAGGTGGCCTTTAGATAAAGAGAAACAGAAAAAGTGGCGTAATTTTTGTTAACCAGAAACTAATCATTTTGAGTTCTTTTTATGTTCGGAAAGCTTGTGCAGCATTAGCACTTATATTGTTTATGGAGGGATCTTCCTGGTATATGTATTTCAATTAATTAATGATAAGTGTTTCTATTTGTTCACGAAAAAGGCCCAAAAGTAATTTTCTAGTTAGGTTTTCCTTTTTAGTTCAAGATACCTGAATGGTTTTGAGTATGTGATTCTGTCTTGTCTGCGTTTGACTTGATCTACAGGAAATACTTTTAGTAGTTTGGCAGGGATGATGTTTGCGTGGAGCATTGCCAAGGACAACGAATCATCAAGAGGAGAACTGTCTCACAAAATCAGGTAACTTTGCAACCTAACATATACCATCTGACTCTGAAGGAGACCTCTGCCTTAGTGGTACACTGAACAACAACCATTTGTAAGGGCATTAATGCTGTTGTCTGGACTCCTCTGGAGCAGATACATTTACCAGGTGGGGAATGTCTTTGGTACAGTAGGATTCAGGATATAGTATGGGATGGATATAGGGTACCATTAGCATAGTTTAATTTGATGAATTGCAAAGGAGTTCATGCATTCAGAATTACTGGTATGTACATCTAGAGGCCCGGTGCACAAAATTTGTACACTGGTAGGGTCCCTAGGCCTGGCTGGCAATCAGGACTGATCAGGGTCTTCTGGCTGCCAGCTGGAGCCTTCCTTTGTTCCACGCCACCCCTGGTGGTCAGCACATGTTATAGCGAGTGATCAAACTCTAGGTTTCCCAGTTGAACTCCTGAGGGGAAATTTTTCATATTAGCTTTATATATATATATATATATATATATATATATATATATATATATATATATATATAATTTGAGTCAGGTATATATTCTGGCTGTTTTGTTTAAGCTATTTGCACATGCTGAAATCCAGTGAGTGGGGAAAATAGTATGAACTTTTTTCTTCAGTACCAAGAAGTAGCTCTGAGACCATCCAAGTTTTAGTCCAACAACAATTTTATCCAGAGGCACATTAAATACTTTTCTTCTATCTAGTCCTTGTTGCGGGGGTGGGGGGGTGGGTGGGTAAGACTTTTGCCCTGGCCAGTGTGTTCAGTGGTTAAAGCACTGAGCTAGCACTGAAGAGTCTCGGATTTGATTCCTGGTCAAGGGCATGAACCTGATTGCAGATTGGATCCCTGACCCTGGTTGGGCACCTGCGGGAGGCAGCCAGTCGATGTCTCTCTTTCTCTCTCTCTTTTCCCCTTCCCTCCCCTTCCTCCCTCCTTTCCACTTTTTCTAAAAAAAAAAAAAATCAATGGAGCCCTAGTTGGTTTGGTTCAGTGGATACAGCGTCAACCTGTGGTGGGAAGGGTCCCAGGTTCAATTCCAGTCAAGGGCACATGCCCACGTTGTGGGCTCGATCCCCAGTAGGGGGCGTACAGGAGGCATCAGCCAATCAATGATTCTCTCTTATCATTGATGTTTCTATCTATCTCTTTCTCTCCCTTCCTCTCTGAAATCAATAAAAAATATATATTTTTAAATCAATGGAAAAAAATCCTCTGGTTAAGATTAACAACAAAAACATAACTTTTTATACTGTATAGAGATTGAAGAGTCTAAATTTAAAGTTGCTTAGGGTCTTTTGGAAGAAGACTGATTATTTGATTCTATTAGAAACAAACCCTATTTTTAATCTCTTTAGGATTCTAAAATACTCTGAAGCAGAATATTCTCCCCCAGTATATATAACTGAGATGGAAAAAGAAGGGAAACAAGGAGATATAATTTTGGTGTCTGGGATTAGAACTGGTGCAGCCATTGTAAAAGTTCAAATTTTGGAACCATTTTATAAGGTAAAAGGTTTGTGCTATAAACTGTCATTTACTAGTCTTGCCTACATAAAATATAGTTTCTTATGTTTATCTGTAATAGAAGCTTTCTATCTAACCTGATATAATTTGGGCTAATAGTCATTTAATTGAAAAAGTCATTTGAAGTGGGTAAACATAAAAAATAACACTTGTCTTCTTAAACATTTTGTTACCTATTACAAATACAGCTGCTGTTTTCTGTTAAAACATATAAATACATTAAAACATTTTTATTTATTCCCTAGAGGAAGAGAGAGATAGAAACATCAGTGATGAGAATCATTGATTGGCTGCCTCCTGCACACACCCACTAGCGATGGAGCCCCAGCCCAGACATGTGCCCTGACCTGGAATTGAACCCCAACCTCCTGGTTCATAGGTTGACACTCAACCACTGAGCCATGGTGGCCGGGCTATAAGGCATTTTATTCACCAGTCCTTTGGTGTAGGTCCAAGACCTTTCTTTGATCATGAGTTCACTGGTTAGAACTATACCTGCTGTTTCTTGTGTAAATTGGTTTCTAGTTTCTTATTTTCATTTTATTGTAAAGTGAAAAATCAGACTTGTGAAGCAATTTGAATACTTAATTCCATATTTTCCAAGGATTTTTACATTTCTCACCTAACCCCAATTTAATAGCACATTTTAACAGTTTGCTTTTAACTTTTCAAAACTTTTAATTTTTTTTTTTGTACTGTCCACATAGTTCAGTTGGTTAGAGCATTGTCTCAATACACCAAGGTTGTGGTTTCAATCCCTGGTCAGGGCACATATAAGAATCAACCAATGAGTGCATAAATGAGTAGAACAAAAAATCAATGTGTGTGTGTGTGTGTGTGTGTGTGTGTGTGTGTTTTCTCTCTCTCAAATCAATTTAAAGAAAGGTTTAAATTTTTTGTAGAAACAACTATTTTTTTCCATATATTTTATTGATTTTTTACAGATAGGAAGAGAGAGGGATAGAGAGTTAGAAATATTTATCCGCTGCCTCCTGCACACCTCCTACTAGGGATGTGCCCGAAACCAAGGTACATGCCCTTGACCAGAATTGAACCTGGGACCCTTGAGTCCGCAGGCCAATGCTCTATCTGCTGAGCCAAACCAGTTAGGGCACAACTATTCTATTTTTGCATTCATAGTTTATTTTTTAAGTGGTTTATAATTAAACTAGTGGCCCAGTGCATGGATTCATGCACATTCTAAGGAAATTAATAAGAATTCTTGTGGTGGCACTGTGGCTCGAAGGGCATATGTGGAATGAGTGGGGTCTCTCTGGCAGGTGGGGTCCCTCAGTCTAGCCTGTGTGGATAGGGCTGAAACCCGCTCTTCAACATCCCCCAAGAGGTCCCGGAGTGCAAGAGGGCACTCTGCAAAGTTGCTGCTGTGCAGGGTGGGGAACACAAATGCAAGTGTGCAGTGAACCAGATTCGGGGCTAACAGTGCCCCAGCAACAACATAACCCCACAGCCGAAGGTGGAATTGCACTGCCCTGCAAAGAATCGGGGTCCCTCCTCTCTGGTTCTGGAGTGCATCACCCAAGAACCATCTCTGCAAAGTCACTGCAGCTCAGCAGCTCCTGCTTTAAGCATCTGCCCCCTGGTGGTCAGGGAGCATCATGGGTACCAGCCAGTCTGATGGTTGGACAGTCACGTAGCCTTTTATATATATATAGAAGTGCTACTGGCATAAATAGGTTTGGGGGGAAATAGTCTTGTGATTAGCATTTACTGCAAGTGGCAGGAACACAAGTACCGTATTTGCCGGCGTATAAGACGACCCTTTGGCCCTGAAAAATATGCCTCCAAGTGGGGGGTAGTCTTATACGGCGAGTATATAACAAACTCTATATTTTTAGTGGAAATATTAGGGGGTCGTCTTATACGCCCAGTCGTCTTATACGCCGGCAAATACATGTTTTTCAGGGCCAAAAAATCGTCTTATACGCCGGCAAATACGGTATATAGATATCCCAGAGGGCAGCCTACTAGCCTTGTGCTGGGTAAGCCTTCATAAGAATCAATGTTCAGCCAAAACCGTTTTTGGCTCAGTGGATAGAGCGTCAGCCTGTGGACTGAAAGGTCCCAGGTTCGATTCCGGTCAAGGGCATGTACCTTGGTTGCGGGCACATCCCCAGTAGGGGGTGTGCAAGAGGCAGCTAATCGATGGTTCTCTCTCATCGATGTTTCTAGCTCTCTAGCTCTCTCCCTTCCTCTCTGTAAAAAATCAATAAAATATATATATTTAAAAAAAAAGAATCAATATTCAACTTAATCTGGAAAGACGGTTTGTGGTTGGTTAAAAGGGTTTCTGTGGTATAACAGTGAAATCTTACCGTTTCTCCTTTCAGCACACTTGTTATTTTATTTACCCACTCTTCTCCTTTAGAAGGCTCATCGTTCTTCATTCTCAGTTTGAGTGATTTAGAAAATAAGTAAAATGACTTAGAAAGTTAATATGGTATTAAGATTCATGATCATTTTTTAAAAATATATTTTTATTGATATTTTACATAGAGGAAGGGAGAGAGATAGAGAGCTAGAAACATCGATGAGAGAGAAACATTGACCAGCTGCCTCTTGCACACCCCCTACTGGGGATGTGCCTGCAACCAAGGCACATGCCCACCAAGGTACATGCCCTTGACCGGAATCGAACCGGGGACCTTTCAGTTCCCAGACCGACGCTCCTACCACGGAGCCAAACCGGTTTCAGCAAGATTCATGATCATTTTTAAGGCTAACTGAAATTATGATTTGTGATTAGGAAAGCATCTTTTAAAAATCTTTAAAAAGCTTTTAACAAGGAAGATGGCCTTGAGGATTTTGCCTCAAGTTTGGAAATGTTTATTTTTTTCCTCTTTTAGAAAGTGGCGGCAGCAGTGATACGTCTGCTGGTTTTGGAGAATGTATTTCTCGTGCCATCCCATGATATTTACCTCTTAGTAGGAACATATATTAGATACCGAGTTGCAAAAATGGTTCAGGGAAGAGTGACAGGTAAGGGGGTTATCATTTCCTAAGACTGACATTTCCCAAATCCTTTCTGTGTGAGGCAGCTCCACGTGGTGTATGCTTTTAGATTTTGTAATAAAGTTTTCTCTCTTTGCTCTCCTAGAGCTAATACTGGACAGAGATAGTCCCCTTATCTTAAACAGATAAAAGCTGTAGTTTGGCTACTTAGCTTCAATAACCTTAGGCATATGAGTTCTCCATTAAGTCAACAACCAGAAACTTACTAGCTTCTGCAGGGCACGGGAAGAAACTTTACCAGAAAGGACATGAATTATCTTGGCAAAAGTTTCTTGAAGAACTCAGTTTGTTAACTGAATACTCTGTTGACTCCCAAAATCCCAATGAGTTTAGAAAGTGTGATTCTTTCCTAACTTAGCTAGTGGGGATTCCTTCTGCTACTCTCAGTTTACAGTTTGTAAGAATACAAGTAATACCAACAATAAATTCATAGCACCCTCCCCAAATGGCTCCATGTAGAAATTCATCATAGTGGACAGGAAAGTAGGAACAGATATACATACTCTTATCTAGGCCTGCTTCTTAATTTTCCTTTTATAATCCAACAATGTACTATTGTCTGTTGGAATGGCTGCTCTCATTATATTTATGTATCTTTCATGTTTTACAGAGATGAGTTTCCCCCTGGAACATTATACACTGGAATTACAAAATCATAAAGTTGCATATAATGAATCTTCTGGGAAAGTGGCTTCACTGGATGAGAAAACAGCCATTGTGACTGCCATCCAACTGGGCCAAGCTAATCTTATTTTTGTACATAAAAGTATCCTTTTCAAGTTTTAGCTGCCAATATATCTTTCCCTGAGCATGCTAGAAATGCTCCTTGGTAAACTAATTTGTGGAATGATTATACTACTACTACACATAATTTTCCATAGGTTTGTTTTTTTAAACAATCACTGTAAATTGCTATACTTTCTAATAACAGGAAGATAAGTCGTTGGATGGAGCTCAGTATCTGTTGACTTCAGTGCTTATTTGGAACCTCAATCACATTATAAGACTGAGGAAAACAGTTTGGAGGAACTTGTGTGTGAATTTTATTAATTTGTTGTTTTCACATGAAAAAATTGAGAAAAAGATGATTCATTAATATTTGTTGAGTTGAGAGTAATTTTTTAAATCCTCACCCAAAGATATGTTTTTATTTTTAAAAAATATATTTTATTGCCCTGACCGGTTTGGCTCAGCGGATAGAGCATCGGTCTGTGGACTGAAAGGTCCCAGGTTCAATTCCCGTCAAGGGCATGTATCTTGGTTGTGGACGCATTCCCAATAAGGCGGTATGCAGGAGGCAGCTGGTCGAAGGTTCTCTCTCATCGATGTTTCTAACTCTATTCCTCTCTGTAAAAAAAAAAATCAATAAAATATACTTTAAAATATTTTATTGATTTTCTACAGAGAGAAAGGGAGAAAGCTAGAGAGTTAGAAACATCGATGAGAGAGAAACATTGATCAGCTGCCTCTGCATACCCCCCACTGGGGATGTGTCCGCAACCAAGGTACATGCCCTTGACCAGAATCGAACCCGGGACTCTTCAGTCTGCAGGCTGACGCTCCTTCCACTGAGCCAAACCGGTTAGGGCAAGATACGTTTTTATTGATTTGAGACAGAGAGAGAGAGGGAGAGAGAGACATTGATGTGAGAGGGAAACAGGGATCAGTTGCCTCCTAAAGGCACCCGAACTGGGGATTGACCCAAAACCTATATATGTGCTCTGACTGGAACCAAACCCAAACCTTTTTGGTGTATGGGATGATGCTCCACCCAACTGAGCCTCCCTGCCAGGGCAAGTTGAAAGTAATTTTTTAAAATTCACCAAACCTGCTTTGAAAGGGTATAACAGAGACACATAGAGCTCTGTTAAAATTGATGGAAATAAAACAGAATGAAGATTTAAATTCTCAGAAAATTGAAGCATTTGTATTTCACATCTCAGTGTTTGATTTTGAAATATTTCCTGTTTTTGAATATTTGAATCTGAAAGAAATTAAATTATTCAGCAAATATTATATTCCTATACTATATGCTCAACCTTGGTCTGTGGACTGAAAGGTCCAGGTTCAATTCCGGTCAAGGGCATGTACCTTGGTTGAGGGCACATCCCCAGTAGGGGGTGTGCAGGAGGCAGCTGGTCAATGTTTCTCTCTCATCGATCTTTCTAACTCTCTATCCCTCTCCCTTCCTCTCTGTAAAAAAATCAATAAAATATAAAAATAAAATAAAAAGTCTGCAGAGCTCAAGGCTGAATGGCAAGTCATGCCTCTCCCTATCCCTCTGTCACCTGTTCACGCCTTCAACCAGAGCCATCCGCTTCGTCCTGCTTTCCGTAACGGGCTTCGGGGTAAGTTCATTTGGAAAGAGGGTTCTGCAGCTAAATGAATATTGGAAGTGAGGGCCTTTTCCCTCTCATTCCACTTATCTAAATTTGAAATTCAAGAATACCTGATTCATGTGATTATTGAGTCTCTCATATTTTTCTCAGAAGTGTACACATTTAGGTTTTTGCTTTTCAAGGAATAGTAAAAGACAGAAGTTTTGTTGGTGGGTTCGTTTTTTCCCCCTTTGGTGTAGCACACATTTCTCTTTTCACCCAACTTTGGCTCATATGATTTCCTTAAGCACAAATTAAGATGTCCATATGCGCTCTGTGTCTGGACTTCCAAACTGCACCATATATGTTGTACAACCTGGATTTTTAGGTATTTTTATATAAAGATTTTTTGAAAGTTAAATAGCTAAAATGAACATATTGAAAATCATAGCACCTTTTTAACCTTCTTTTTGAGACCTAATTAACTACAAATTTAACCTTACTTTGACATTTTTTCATATATTGTTCTGGTTATATGCTGTCTGTAAGAGTGAAGCAGCTTGTGGAAAATATAAACATCCATGTAATACAATATTGGGTTAGGAAAAGAGACTTTATACAAGAGAAAAAGAATCTGAATGTTGTTCTACCGGTTTGAGTCAGTGGATAGAGTGTTGGCCTGTGGTCTGAAGGATCCTGGGTTCGATTCCAATCAGGGGCACTGGAAGAGACACCAGTTGATGTGTTTCTCTCACATCGATATTTCTCTCTGTCTTTCCCTCTCTCCCACTCTCTCTAAAAAAAAATGGGAAAATACCCTCCGGTGAGGATTAAAACAAGGAGAGAGAGAGGGGATCTGAATATCTTCAGACCATTTGAAACAATGAGTCTAACTGAAAGAACCTAAAGTCTTTTTTTTTAAATATATTTTGCCGAAGTCAGTTTGGCTCAGTGGATAGAGCGTCGATCTGCAGACTGAAGGGTCCCGGGTTCGATTCCGGTCAAGGCCATGTACATTGGTTGCGGGCATATCCCCCTGGGGAGTGTGCAGGAGGCAGCTAGCCGATGTTTCTCATCAATGTTTCTAGCTCTCTATCCCTCTCCCTTCCTCTCTGTAAAAAAAATTTACAGAGAGGAAGGGAGAGGGATAGAGAGCTAGAAACATCGACGAGAGAGACATCTATCAGCTGCCTCCTGCATGCCCCCTACTGGGGATGTGCCGGAAACCAAGGTGCATGCCCCTGACCAGAATCGAACCCGGGACCTTTCAGCCCACAGGCTGATGCTCCATCCACTGAGCCAAACCGGTTTCGGCAGAACCTAAAATCTCGCCTGACAGTTGTGGTTTGTTTCTATGTGCAGATGTAACAGAGTATTTCTTTGCACCTGAGCTCAGCTGAGCCGGCCTCTTTGGAATCCCCCAGATTGTTACACAATTTGATGGGGTGAGCAGCAGGATCTACTTTGGAAACTCTCCTCATATTTTTGTTTCCTGATGTGTACGTAGGTTTCACAGTCCAGCCCGGAGGCCGGTGGAGCCTAGAGGTGGGGCAGGTGTACGTCATTACGGTAGAAGTGTTTGACAAAAGCAGCACAAAGGTCTATATTTCAGATGTGAGTCTCTCTTGTATTTCTCTAGCCCCTTGTGCCTTATGATTTGCTTTCACTTCCAGACTTTACCTTTGGAAACGCAAGTTACTACTTCATTACTATTGTTGAATAGTTCTGTCCTTGAGGAATGCTAAGCCAAAAGTAAAATATATAATTTGGTCAGAATTATAGGAAAGAACTGAAGTGATAATACTCCTTCTACGGCTTCACTTCAGAGATGACTGGCACAGTATTGTAGGATGAGAGCAGCAGTGTAAACATCAGATGAGTGTCCCACTGGCTCTCCAGCATTCCCTCTCCCCACACCCGCCAAGAACTGTCCACTCATGGGATGGCCCGTCCCACTAAGATTTACCTGAGCTTGGACTCCTCCTATTTCTGATCACTTGCCATTAGTGGATCTTTCAAAAGCCAGCACCACATTAGAATTACGTCTTTCCGACTTAGAATTTCCACGAGGCAGAGCAAAAATTCTGTTTTTATTTGTTTATTTTTAATAGCAAAGGTGGAGATTTTATCGAAGAACAAGTATAGGCTCCCACGTGGAGAGGGGGGAAAGAGTCCCCTGTTTTCATTTCTTTATCCCCAGAATGCAGAGCCACACTTCCCCCCTTTCTTTAATGCGTTGGGATTTAGATGGCTTTAGGGGAAAAGCATTTCTTCCGGTCTGTGTTGCTGTTGGGCTGGTTTTCAGAATATCAGGATTAAGTGCCAGCTCCCGAAGGAGTACTTTGAAGAGCAGGAAACGACCGTGAATGGATCTTACCACGTGGTGAAAACTCTGAAAGAGGGTGTGGTGGTGATAGATGCATCCCTGACCACCATCATTTCCAAGGTAGGACCCAAAAGGACTTCGTTGAGCTCTGAGAATACTGATGCATCTTGATAACTTCCTGCTTTGCAAGCAGATAGATGGCATATCCCACCTTTGTCTTTCACAAAAAATAAAAAACTGACAAACAGCTCTGGCCGTGTGGCTCAATTGGTTGGAACATGGTCCCATACACCAAAAGGGTATGGGTTTGATTTTCTTTTTAAAAAAATACATTTTATTGATATTTTACAGAGAGGAAGGGAGAGAGATAGAGAGCTAGAAACGTCGATGAGATGGAAACATCGACCAGCACACCCCCTACCGGGGATGTGCCCGCAACCAATGTACATGCCCTTGACCAGAATCGAACCCGGGACCCTTCAGTCCGCAGACCGACGCTCTACCGCTGAGCCAAACTGGTTTTGGCTATGGGTTCGATTTTCAGTCAGGACACACATAGCTAGGTTATGGGTTGATCTCGAGTCATGGGGTATACAAGAGACAACTCTTGCCTCCAGCATCGATGTTTCTATCCCTCTCTTCTTTCTCCCTTCTACTCTCTCTAAAATCAATAAACATATTCTTAGGTGAGGATAAAAAAAATACCCAAAAACTGATAAACAGTATACTTAGTAGTTTATACCTCTATAAATTTTCTATTCATATCTGCGTTATTGCATGTATCTACATTTTATGGTTATTGTGTATTTATATAATTTGAAGCTCCTTTATATATATTTTTATTGGTTTCAGAGAGGGAGGAAGGGGGAGAAAGAATCATTGATTGTCTGCCTCCTGCATGCCCCCGACTGGACATCGAGCTCTAACCCGGGCATGTGCCCTGAGGCCAGCGCTCAACCACTGAGCCACGCCAGCCGGGCTCCCCCGGCAGTTTTTAATGTCCTCTTTCTTTTATCATGAATAGTTTGTAATATCCCTTTGCCTTTGGAGTTCATGTACTTAACTGATGAGTATTGAAGGGTCTTTCTAAAATTATGATTTCCTTCCCTATGTTGATAAAACTTTTATTTCAGGAAACTTTAGTTTCCCTGATTGTGATACTCATTTTGTGGTTAGCAAAATTCCTTTCATTATTAATGACCCACAGTAGTTGTGCTTCTTTAATGAGTGGGGACATTTGTTTCTTTTATAGATAGAAGCTGGTTGAGTAATTCATTAGCACACCATGTTCCGGTGCTTTGAATATGAATGTGCCTTATATGAAGAATCCTCATAAAAGCTCTTTTGCTCCCTCTTTTCTGCTCTTCTAGAATAAAAATGTTCAGCTTATAAAATTTCCAGCTGTACATCAGCAAGAAGTGAAGATCTATTTACCCATCAAGCTTACCCCCAGCTACGTGGCATTTCCTCATCATCCTAAGGGAATGTTATATCGTTATAAAGTACAGGTATGTTGTCTTATAAAAGGAGGTTTCCCAAAGAAATAATTCAGGTTTTTTTGATAGCTTAATTTATTGAAATTTGGCTAATGTTAAATTCATTTCCCCCTAGACCTAATAGTATAACTCAGATTTTTTGGTGACAACCGAATTATGCTCTTGAAGACTGTCGTCCTTACAAAACTTGGTATACTTTCTGTCTCTCCTCCATTTATTCTTTCCTTGTGAGTTTTATTTTTTTCCTAAATATCTTTTTTAGTTATTTCAGAGAGAGACGAAGGGAGAGGGAGAGAGATAGAAATATCAAAGATGAAAGAGAAGCGTCAATTGGCTGCTCCTGCCTGCCCCCTAGTGGGGATTGAGCTGACAAACCAGGCACGTGCTCTCACCTGGAACCGAGCCGTGACCTCCTGGTTCATGGGTTAACACTTAACCACTAAATACACCACCCAGGCTCCTTGTGAGTTTTACCAGTTTGATTAAGCTTCTTTGTGCCCTTTTTGACATTTTGTGACACTGCCATTAACAATCTCTTTTTAACATTTACCTTCCCCTTTTTACTAGAACATCAGTTTCCTCATGTGTCCAGAAATAATTCATTATATGTTTTTAGTATTTCTCAAACTTTACCAGATTTTACATTTCCATGTAAATTACCTTTTTCTCCTATAGTAATTAAACATAAGGTGGTATTTTTTCACAGGTGGAGGGTGGCAGTGGCAACTTCACCTGGGCCTCTTCGAACGAAACAGTGGCCATGGTGACCACAAAAGGCCTGGTGACTGCCGGTCAGGTCAGAGGCAACAGTACTGTTGTGGCCCGAGATGTACAAAATCCCTTTCGACACGGAGAAATGAAGGTAAACAATTCTCCAAAGAACCTTTTTATTACTCCTGAGATACTACTGCCTAAATTTATTTTCTTTTTTTTTCTGTCTAAATTTAAGTACAATAACACATTTAAAATTATTTTCTAGTCCAAATTGGCTATTTAAAAAAATGATGCTCAAATTCACTCTGAAAGTACATATTTCTTAAATATTCTTAGAGCTGAACTGAATCCTGCTTAATAGCCAGTTACTTAATGTCTAGTTCATAGAAGGCTGTAAACTCACATGGTGGAAGGGACTAGGGAGTTCTGTGGGGGTCTCTTAATATAAGGGCACAAATCCCATTTATAAGGGCTACACCCTTAAGACTTAAGCACCTCTCAAAGGCCTCATCTCCTAATGCCATCACTTTTCGGGTTGGTATTTCATATATGATTTGGGGGGTGAAGGGTGGGGAGGGGGGAGAGTCATAAGCAATCTGTAGCAAAGACAAAATGAAATATATTTAAAAAGAGATATGGCCCTGCCCGGTAGCTCAGTTAATTAGAACATCATCCCAATATGTCTAGGTTGTGGATTCCATCCCCAGTGGGGCATATAAAAGAATATATAAGAATCAACCAATGAGCCGAAACCGGTTTGGCTCAGTGGTAGAGCGACGGTCTGCGGACTGAAAGGTCCCAGGTTCGATTCCAGTCAAGGGCATGTACATTGGTTGCGGGCACATCCCCAGTTGGGGGTGTGCAAGAGGCAGCTGGTCGGTGTTTCTCTCTCATCGACGTTTCTAGCTCTCTCTCTCTCCCCCTTCCTCTCTGTAAAAATATCAATAAAATATATATATTTTTAAAAAGAATCAACCAATGAATGCATAAATAAGTGGAACAGCAAATTGATGTTTCCTTCTCTCTTTCTTTTTTTTAAAAAGTTTTTATATTTTATTGATTTTTTACAGAGAGGAAAGGAGGGAGATAGTTAGAAACATCGATGAGACAGAAACATCGATCAGCTGCCTCCTGCACACCCCCTAGTGGGTATGTGCCCTCAACCCAGGTAGATGCCCTTGACCAGAATTGAACCTGGGACCCTTCAGTCCGCAGGCCGACGCTCTATCCACTGAGCCAAACTGGTTTCAGCTTCTCTCTTTCTCTCTCTCTCCCCACCTTCCTCTCTCTCTTTCTCAAATCAATCAATAAATTAAAAAATGTAAAGATATCAAGAAAGAGGAATTGCTCTATATCAGAGGTTACTTTTTCGGTAAAGTGCCAAATAGTAAAATAGTAAACCAATAAAAAATATTATTTTTTGTTGTTTTAAATATATATTATTATTGATTTCAGAGAGAGAGAAAGAGAAAGAGATCAGTGATGAAAGAGAATCATCTATTGGCTGCCTCCTGCCTGCCCCCCACTGGAGACCAAGCCCACAACCTGGGCATGTATGCTGACTGGAAATCAAACCATGACCTTTTGGTTCATAACTCGATGCTCAACCACTGAGCCATGCTGGCCGGGCTGACATAACTTTCTTTCTTTCTTTTTAAAAAAAAATATATTTTATTGACATTTTATAGAGAGGAAGGGAGAGAGCTAGAGAGCTAGAAACATCAATGAGAGAGAAACACCGACCAGCTGCCTCCTGCACACCCCCTAACGGGGATGCGCCTGCAACCAAGGTACATGCCCTTGACTGGAATCGAACCTGGGACCTTTCAGTCCGCAGACCGACGCTCTACCACTGAGCCAAACCGGTTTCAGCTATAACTTTCTTGAATGATTAATTTTTCCCTCTAGATATATGTCCTGAAACTGAACAAAATTGAACTGTTACCATACCGTGCTGATGTGGAGATTGGCCAGCTTATAGAGATCCCCATTGCTATGTATCACGTGAACAAGGAGACCAGTGAGGCCCTCGCCTTCTCAGACTGCTCTCTTTTATCCTTGGATCTACACATGGATAAGCAAGGAGTCTTTACTCTTTTCAAAGAAGGTGAGAGTAAGCTTTTTATTTTCTTCTTTCTTTGTCTTAGAATTAAAGGACAAATCATCAATTCAGAAACTACGAATTATATGATAAATTCACATATTACCTTTCTTTACAATACTTTTGTTTATTCTGTCAACTGCCTCCTGAATGCCCCCTACTGGGGATGAGGCCTGCAAACTGGGTATGTATGTGCCCAGATGGAAATTGAACCCGAGTCCATTTGGTGCATGGAATGACGCCCAAACAACTGAGCCACACCGGCCAGGGCGATTCTTTTATTTCTATAGACTTCTTTCCTTGAGAACTGAATGCTAGTTACCCTGCTGAAGTCATACTCTGTGATTTGCAGGAATTCAAAGACCTGGCCCAAAGCACTGCTCCAGTACACACATAGCAGCCAAAGCGCTGGGTCATACTCTGCTGACAGTGAGTGTCTCTGAGTCTGGAGAGCACATGGAAAGCAGTGCCACCTTTGCTGCTTATGAACCTCTGAAGGTGAGATATTTTTTTAAATGTATTTTTATTGGTTTCAGAGAGGAAGGGAGAAGGTGAAAGAGAAACATCAATGATGAGAGAGAATCATTGATTGGCTGCCTCCTGCATGCCCCCTACTGGGGATCTAGCCTGCAACCGGGCATGTGCCCTTGACCGGGATCAAACCAGAGACCCTTCAGTCCACAGTCCAGTGCTCCATCCGAGCCAAACCGGCCAGGGCGTACTTACTGATTTTAATACAACAGATTTTATTTTGGGCTCTAAGGATTGGTCCATTATAACTGGTACATTATGACAAGGTAGTTTAGAATAAAAGTAGATAAAGAAACCAATGTGTCTCTCTCACATGGATGTTTCTCCCCCCCAAAAAAAATCAATGGAAAAAATCCTAGGGTAAGGATTTAAAAATATTTTTTTAAATAAAGGTGGCACCCATAGGGAAAAAGTTAACACTAATGAGAGAAACAAGTTAAGTTATTAATTCATATATATATATATATATATATATATATATATATATATAATTGATTTTTTACAGAGAGGAAGGGAGAAGGATAGAGAGATAGAAACATCGATGAGAGAGAATCATCCACCAGCTGCCTCCTGCACACCCCCTACTGGGGATGTGCCCGCAACCAAGGTACATGCCCTTGACCGGAATTGAACCTGGGACCTTTCAGTCCGCAGGCTGACTGACGCTCAAACCGGTTTTGGCTATTGATTCTTTTTTTTTATTTTTCAGAGAATTTACTTTAAAGCTGGGGACAGTGAAACAGGGACAGGCCTGGGATAGAGGAAGCAACAGAAGCTCACTGGAAAGTCAGAGAAAAGGGGGCCTCGGAGTCAGACTCGGGGTTAGTCCAGGGTGAGCTGTGCTGCCCACTGCTCCCCTGCTTACAAGTCTCCTGGGGGCCATGGAGTTCAGGAGATGCCGCCTGAGAGGCAAGAAAGGCGTGGGCGAGTTCCCAGGAGGGAGAGCACCTACGTTACTAATTTTAAAAAGATAACTTACTCGTTAAAATTTGCATTTTAAGTTGGCCTCATTGCACATTCTACATAAGTATTAAACATATGAGCATATAGCCGAAACCGGTTTGGCTCAGTGGATAGAGCATCGGCCTGCGGACTGAAAGGTCCCGGGTTCGATTCCGGTCAAGGGCATGTACCTTGGTTGCGGGCACATCCCCGGTGGGGGGTGTGCAGTTAATAAAAAACAAAACAAAACAAAAAAACATATGAGCATATATCATTTGTTCTGTTAGGTAATGGCCTAATTAAGTGAAAGTGTTTAGCTGTGTCTCACTGTCACTTCACTTGTGTGTGTTTTTTCTTGCTTTTATCATTACCCATGGCCTTATTTCATATTTATTGAGTGTCCACCAATCAGATTTCCCCTGAATAAAAATTAACCTTAAAGGAAAGGAAGTAACATGATGATTTTCTTTGTTTACCTAGTGCTTTTGATATACATATTTGTTATCACTGTTACGTTTTGGTACCTGATATAGTTCCAAATTTGCCCAATTCAGTTGATCTGGTTAGTTTTGCACTCTACAGTAGGGAAAGGAATAATTTTAGTTTTGCTTTCTCCGGGAGGCCTTCACGAATCCTTTTCTACGAGAGGCTTGTATGGCGCTCTGTGCTTTGCTTTTGGTGACGCTCATTATACACGTCACCTACTTCCAATCTGTCTTTACCAGACTGTGGGCTCCACTGTAGACTGGACGTTATTTTTAAATTTTTTAAATTATAGTTAACATACAATATTGTATTAGTTTTAGGTGTGAACAGTGATTAGACACTTACATGCAGGCCCTTATTTCTACAATGAATACATGTTGAATTGCATTACATGCACATTATTTAAGACAACACTGCCATCAGACATAGGAATGTTTCATTTTAACAGTAATGGATAATAAATATGACTGACTGGTTCAGGAAATACTAAAGTATGATTTGCTTATATTTTTAGAGTGATTGCGCCAACTCTGTACTTTATTTTGTGACTTAGTCACTCTTGTAGATACTGTGTGCCATACATAAATAGCCTACGCTTTGAGAATAAATACTTCATTCTCCTAAAACCCATTTCCTCATCTATAAATGGGATAAAATTCCTCTGTATACGGGATGAATAATACCTGTCTTGACTACCTCTTAGGTGAGAAAGCTATGAGACATAGGATGAGTGTATAGATGTATTATTTTTATATTAGGATGAGTGTATAGATGTATTATTTTTATATTTTATATTTTAGCTCTCTCTCTCCCTTCCTCTCTGAAATCAATAAAGAAATATATTTTTATTTTTAAATATATTTTATTGATTTTTTACAGAGAGGAAGGGAGAAGGATAGAGAGCTAGAAATATCGATGAGAGAGAAACATTGACCAGCTGCCTCCTGTACATGCCTTGGTACCAAGGTACATGCCTTGATTGGAATCAAACCTGGGGCCCTTCAGTCCACAGACCGACGCTCTTTCCATGGAGCCAAACCGGTTTTGGCTTTTTTTTTTTTTTAAAGAGAGAGAATTAAGATTATGTGTTTGTGAACTTTATACCTTAAAAAAAAAATTAGTACAGAGGGCCCTCATCTGTTTTCTCAGTGGATAGAGCATCAGTCTGGTAAAAAAAATTTGAAGGGTCCCAGGTTTGATCCAGTCAAGGACACGGTCAAGGGCACATACCTTGGTGCAGGCTCCTCCCTGGCGAGGCCCTGGTAGGGGCGGGGCCCCTGCAGGAGACAACCAATAGATGTGTCTCTCATATTGATATTTCTCTCTGTCTTTACCTTTCTCTTCCACTCTTTGTAAAAATCAATGGGAAAATATTCTTAGGCGAGGAGATAGATAGATGATAGATAGATAGATAGATAGATAGATAGATAGATAGATAGATAGATAGAAGGATAGATGGATGGATGGGTAGATAGATAGATAGATAGATAGAATCCAATGCTAAAAAATTAGTACAGAGGAAAATGAAAGAAAAAATTTTAAAATAAAAATATTAGTACAGAGGATGTGAGAAGCATTCAAAGTGAAGAGGCATTGTGTATTATTTCTTAGTTTGGGAATTAAGTCTGATGTCATTTCAGCATAGTACAATAACCAGTTTTTTACTCTAGAAAATGCTGAATTCCCTAAGGATTTCTTTCTTTAAATGTCATCAGGCTGTAAACCCTGTGGGAGTGGCACTGGTGACACGGGATTCTGTGAAAGAAATGGTATTTGAAGGGGGCCCTCGTCCCTGGGTCTTGGAGCCCTCCCAGTTCTTTCTGGAGCTGACCACGGAGAAGACAGGGAAAATTGAAATAACGCCAGTCCGGCTGCCAGCTAAGAGGAAGCAGAACCAGTATATCTACCGGGTGCTGTGCCTGGACTTCGGAGAACAAGTAGGAAAACGACCTTGTTCTAACATTTCTTTTAGCAATGCTGCTGCAAAGCTTCTGTGCATTTATTCTAGCCACTCCTTTTCAGATTCTAATGGAGTTAGTTATGGACTAGATAGGAAAATTCTAATTACGGACTAAAGGATCGTTTTCTTAAACTTTACTATCCTTTAAATATACCCAAAGGCTTTGATTTGCTCATCTGAGAATTCTAACAGTTCACTAAGAGGTTCAAGATCTTTTTGTAGTAGTGAGCTTATTTCAATTACTTTATCACTCATAATTTATTTCCTTGCTGTCTAGACTAGAGAACATACGTTTTTTCACCTCCAAAGAATGGAGGAAGGAAAATTTAGTGTCACCTATGGTTGGCAATTTTGAAGAAACAGGTCTGTGCCGATAAGAGTGACAAGTACCTTGCATTAGTTGAATTAGTCTTGATGATTTTTAGAAGTAGTGATGGATCCATCCACAGCTGTGACCTGCTTCTATCAAAACCAGTAGCAAAGGTTTGCAGTTTGACGAGCGTGGAGAACGCAGTGTGTGACTGTGAAACACAGCCAGGCTAGCCAGCCCAGCAGGGCTGTCCGTGTAGGGTTTTAACATAAGAACTGTGCTGTAACCAACGAGCTTCTTTTAATATCTCTAGCGAACTCCGTTGTGTATGTGGCTAGCTGATAGTAATTTCAGGCCTAATTACCTCCTTTAGAAGCTCTCTAGCTTCTTTTTGTTTCCACATCCTGTTATTCATACTGCTACCAGAGACAAGTTGAAACAGAAATCAGCATTTCTTTTTTTTTTTTAATATATTTTATTGATTTTTTTACAGAGAGGAAGGGAGAAGGATAGAGAGTTAGAAACATCGATGAGAAAGAAACATGGATCAGCTGCACACCCCCTACTGGGGATGTGCCCACAACCAACGTACATGCCCTTGACCGGAATCGAACCTGGGACCCCTCAGTCCACAGGCTGATGCTCTATCCACTAAACTAAACCGGTCAGGGCAAAATCAGTTTTTCTACTCTTTACCAACTGGTAACAAAAGGTTTGGTGGAGGGAAACACTGGAATCCATATAATTTGTCAGTTATATTTTTTAATGTGCCTTTTGTTTTCAAATTTCCATAATACCTTTGTTTCTCTTAGCACTAGCACAGACAGTTAAGAATTATAATGTCTTTTAAGGAATTTGCCTGATTATAATGTCCAAAGAGACTCTCTACCAGAATTTGAATAATTCTAACACCTGTAGATGGACACAGCTGACATCAGTGTCTACATACAGTTCCCCCTGCTCCGGTGTTTCCTTAAAGGTTCTGACGTTTCGAATTGGCAATCACCCCGCTGTCCAGAACCCCAGTCCAGCGGTAGAGGCCGTGCAGGTACACTGCATATGTGCCCACCCTGCCAGCCTGTCCGTGAGCCCCGTGTACGCGGTGCCACCTGGTGCCCAGCCGTGTCCTCTGCCCCAGCACAACAAACAACTGGTGAGTAGAGTATTTCCAACTATTATGGCACTCGGTCTTCCATGCTCTAGAGAGAAATGGTCTGAAATGATCTTTTGTAATATTAAAGTCACAGCAATTGCTTTATTTGTTATGAATTCTCTGATAGTATCTGAGAAGTTATTGAACTAGGTTAGAATTGGCTACACTGAATGACACTTAGTGCTTATAGTACCGAGCCAGCTTGTAATTGTTGGCAATAGACCATAGCTTCCAAATAGTTTTGCTAATTTCCTTCCCTACCAAATCTTTTATTGGCATTATCAGTAAGTAACACAATTTACCTCTACTTCAAACCCTTCATGAAGAATAATGATATGCAATAACATAGTTGGTAGGCAGGTGAGTTAGGAGAATATTCTTATTCTTAGGAAATCATGTGGAAATATTTAGGGGTAAAGTGCCATGATGCCTACATAATATTGCAAAAAAGAAGAAGAAAAGAAGGAGGAGGAGGATATGGAGGGATAAATAGTGGTAGGAAAAAATAGCTTTTTTAAAAAAAAAAAGACACACATGGAGGGTGAGAAAGTAGAGGGAGAGAAAGAAAGCAAATGGTGAGTCCATATAAAGTATGTGTAAGTATTCATTCTTTCAACATACCTGCAGGTTTGAAAATTGTCAAAGAATAAAATTGGGAGAAAATATGATCCCTAGCTTCAGAGGTCTCTGACCAAGCCTCTTAAGAAATTGTTTTCTTTTTATGTTAATGCAGATTCCCGTATCGAGCCTAAGGGACACGGTTCTGGAACTGTCAGTGTTTGATCAGCACAAAAGGAAGTTTGACAATTTCAGCTCACTAATGCTAGAATGGAAATCCTCAAATGAAACACTAGCTCACTTCGAAAATCATAATTCAGTAGAGATGGTAGAAAAGGACGATGGCAGTGGGCAGACCCGATTACATGGTATTGTGAAAATTTATGAACGTTTTTTATGGCTTGCAGACTGAAGGGTCTCAGGTTCAATCCAGCCAAGGGCACATGCCCCTGTTGTGGGCTCAATCCCAGTTGGGGGGGAGCAGGAGGAGGTGATCAGTGATTCTCTTTCATCATTGATGTTTCTATCTCTCTCTCTCTCTCTCTTCCTCTCTGAAATCAATAAACATTTTAAAAAATACGTAGATAATACTATAACACTGATAGTATGATATAATTAGTGTAAAAAGTGATAGAGAAGAAAGAAATGTTGCTTATACCCTATAACAATCAATTACCAAATACCATCATTGTTACCTTCTAAATATTTTTTTGTTTCATCCCTTCCTCTCTCACTTCATCATTGGTGTCCTACCACCTCTATCCGCATCACCGCCGTGGCCTCCCAAGTGGTCTCATTTGGTGCTGCTACTCCCAGACCTATCCTCCACATTCCTGTCCAGAAGGATCTTTCTAAAATGCAGATCTAGCCCTCGCTGGTGTGGCTCTGATGGCTGAGTGTTGTTCCGTGCACCAAAAGGTCACCAGTTTGGTCTCTGGTCAGGGCACATGCCCAGGTTGTGGGTTCAACACCCCCCCACCCCCAACTGCAGGAAGCAGCTGAGAGATGTTTGTCCCTCACATCTATGTGGCTCTCTTCCTCCCTCTCCCTTCTCCTCTCTAAAAATCAATAAAAACATATCTTTTAGCCAAAACCGGTTTGGCTCAGTGGATAGAGCGTTGGCCTGCAGGCTGAAAGGTCCCGGGTTCGATTCCGGTCAAGGGCATGTACCTTGGATGCGGGCACATCCCCAGTAGGGGGTGTGCAAGAGGCAGCTGATCGATGATTCTCTCTCATCGATGTTTCTAACTCTCTATTCTTCTCTCTTCCTCTCTGTAAAAAAAAATCAAAAAAAAAAAATCAATAAAATATATTAAAAACAAAAAACATATATTTTAAATGTGCTTTATTAAAAGAAAGAAAGGAAGAAAGGAAGAAAAAAGAAAGAAAAGAAAAAGAAAGCAAATCTGAATCTCCCTCTTAAAATTCTTTTTTAGCTACTGTTTACTGAGCTCTTCTGAAATGTCTGGTACAGCACTAACTGCTTCATATACATTTTCTCATGTAATCCTCATAACAACCATGAGAGACTGGATTATAACCCTGATTTTCTAAGTTTATTTGTTCATCAAACATTTATTGCATTCTTCCTATGTTCTAGGCACAGTGTTAGGCCCTGGGATTATAACAGTAAGCAGGTGAAGCAATAAGATCTCTGACTGCAAAACCTGTACTCTTTTTATTTTTAATCCTCACCCGAGGACATGTTTATTGATTTTAGAGGGGAAGGGGAAGAGAGAGAGAGAAAAGCATAAATCAGTTGCCTCCTCAGTGTGCCCTGACCCGGTATTAAACCCACCACCTAGGTACCGTATTTGCCGGCGTATAAGACGATTTTTTGGCCCTGAAAAATATGTATTTGCCTGCGTATAAGAGACTGGGCGTATAAGACGACCCCCTAACATTTCCACTAAAAAATACAGAGTTTGTTATATACTCGCCGTATAAGACTACCCCCCACTTGGAGGCATATTTTTCAGGGCCAAAAGTCGTCTTATACGCCGGCAAATACGGTAGGTGTCCTGACTGGGAATCAAAGAGCAAAAGATGACACTTCAGCCTCCTGAGCCACACCGGCCAGGGCCAGCCTACGCTCGTGACCGCTGACTGTGCTGTCACGTATTGCCTTGTATGCTAGTATTTCAGCATGAACTTCATATGTTGCAGCTTAACATATTGACTCCTGCCTAGTTGGGCTTCACTTATCACCATCCACGTACACCCTTCATTCTTTTCACACTCAACAACTTTAGATTCTTAACCGTGACAAGCCTTGTCATACCTCTTTCCTTTGTATATGTTGTATGTTCTCTTTTCTTGCATCTTCACTGGGCTAACATCTTCCTCTCGTAATCTAGGGGTTTTCTGTTCCTCTGTATTCCCAATCTAAGGAAAATATGTTTCCTTATGCTGTTCTGTATTCTGTGTATGTGTGCTCTGTTCAGACTTCTATACTTACCACACTGTGCTGCAGTGGTTGGTTCCCCTCTCAGTTGCCCTTCTAAGCTGTAAGTTTCTTGGAAGGCAAATATTGTGTTGGTTTCTTCATCTCTGTATCTTAATTACCTGGCATTCTGCGTAGCATTTCGCAGGCCTGCAGTAAACCTTCGCTGAATGAATGAATGAATGAATGAATGAATCATCATCAGACAGTGCTTCGCCGATTTAGGAATGATGATCATGCATTGAGAATAAAATAATTGTCCTATATAAAGTGGAAGATTCATATTAGTTAATTTTTTTTAAAAAAGAAAGCAAAAATAAAGCAGGGTCAGATTATAGAAGAAGGCTTTAAAACTAGTTTAAGGAGTTTGAATTGTTCTAATAAGAAATAGCTATGTTAAATTTTTGAGTAAGGGATTGACATGACATTATATATACAAAATAGTTTAAAATAGTTTTAGGTCCACTTAATTTCTCATTTCCATTTATAATGTTTTTATTATTGATTTTAGAGAGGGGAAGGGAGAGAGAGAGATAGAAATATCTATTGGAAACATCAGCATCAATCGGCTGCCTCCGGCACGCCCCCTGCCGAGGATCAAGCCCAGGCATGTGCCCTGACGGGGAATCAAACCTGCGACCTGGTTCACGGGTCAACGCTCAACCACTGAGTCATACCAGAGGGGCTCAATTCCGTTTTTAAATCAAACAAAAATTTTATCCTATATTGTTGTCAGCCTGTTTTTGTACTTACAGACCATCAGAGCTGGAAAGAATTTTCGATTTTGCCTGGCCTAATTCCTCATTTAATAAAGGAACTGAGAAATTAAGTGGTTTCCCAGGGTCACATAGGAATAAAGTGGCAGATTCAACACAAAAACCCAGTTTTCTGATTCTTGTGTGGTTCCCCATTCAGTGCTTTTTTCTCCTTGCAACAAAACACTGTTTGAAATAAGTTAGGGAGAGTTTGGTTTTATGGAGGCGCTTTTGCATTCTACATGTTATTGTCTCACAGAATATTTTTCTGCACGTCTCTAGGTCATCAGGTCCTTAAAGTACATCAGACAAAAGGCACTGTGCTCATCGGAGTCAGTTTTGTAGGCTATTCAGAGAAAGGTTCAAAGGTAAGTGGAGATTGTTATATAAGAAATGTAAATTAAATAACTGAAATTTCAGGCTCTGCTTTAAAAGTTGTTTGTGACTGATATAAGTCTGGGAACTGTGTATCACCTCTATGCTTCTGTTAGCTTGGGCACTTGAAAGAGGACTGGGATCTTTTTTCCCCCACTGAGTTGAGGAACCAAAAGTTTATATTCAGCCTGACTGGTTTGGCTCAGTGAATGGAGCATCAGCCTGCGGACCGAGGGGTCCCGGGTTCAATTCCGATCAAGAGCATGTGCCTTGGTTGCGGGCACATCCCTAGCAGGGGGTGTGCAAGAGGCAGCTGATCGATGTTTGTCTCTCATCGATGTTTCTGACTATCTCTCTCCCTTCCTCTCTGTAAAAAATCAATTATATATATATATATATATATATATATATATATATATATATATATATTTAAAAGTTTATATTCACCTTTGTGGCTCTTATTACCTCTGTAGGTACCTTCCAGCGTGCCCGCATCTGCAGCCGTGGAGCTGCTCCTGGTGGATGATGTGACTGTGGTGCCCGAGAACGCCACCATCTACAACCACCCAGACGTGAAGGTAGAAGCCATGCTGGTCTAGTTCCATGGAATCACACTGGATGGGAGAGTACTAGGTTATTAAGGTTAACAGTATAACAATAAGAAAGCTCACTTATGTGTTTAAAATATGGCTATACATTTACATATATCGTAATTAACTACAGTATCCTTACGAGTTCTACTTGTAACATTCCTATTTTGGTTTTGGCCCATTAATCACAAATTCTCTCTTAGGTAGACAGAAGCTATTTTCTTTGAATTATTTATAAACCAAAGGGAATGGAATATTGTTTGCCTGGTTTTTCCACAGGAAATATTTAGCCTTGTGGAAGGGTCTGGTTATTTTTCGGTCAACAGCAGTGAGCAGAACATTGTCACCATCACTTACATGGAAGCAGAAAGCTCTGTGCAGGTGAGTGCTAGAGACCTTCCCAGACCGATGGTCTCAGGTCAGAGCCGCTCTTAGGAGAATGGTTGGGAAAATTCCATTGTGTGTTTCAAACCAGTTACAAAAATAACATTTGTTTCTTTTTCTTTTTCTATATTATATAGGCTATAGACTCTTCAGCCAAAAAATGAGGGTTGTTTTATTCTTTTAACTAGCTGCAATACTGGACAGTTGTTGGTTCTGGTTGAGCTGAGACATTTTATTTATAAGATTTCCATTAAGCCCAAACCAGTTTGGCTCAATGGTAGAGCGTCGGTCTGCAGACTGAAAGGTCCCGGGTTCGATTCCAGTCAGGGGCATGTACATTGGTTGCGGGCGCATCCCCGGTAGGGGGTATGCAAGAGGCAGCTGGTAGATGTTTCTCTCTCATTGACATTTCTAGCTCTCTATCTCTCTCCCTTCCTCTCTGTAAAATATCAATAATATATATATTTTTTTAAAAAAGATTTCCATTAAAAAAAGGTTAATTTCTCTAAATGGGTAGTTAGCTATGCTACTGACCATATAACCTGAGTATAGGTGCTTTTAGACAGGATATAACAACTCGAGATTTTAAGCTGATTCATAGCCAATATGCCAAGGGATTTGCTTTTATTTGACTTATTAAAAAAATAATACTTTATATTGCCCAAGCTGGTTTGGCTCAGTAACTAGAGTGGCCTGTGGACCAAAGGGTCCCAGATTCACTTCCGGACAAGGGCACATACCTTGGCTGCAGGCTCCTCACTGGACCAGGCCCTGGTAGGGTTGCAGGAGGCAACCAATCGATGTGTTTCTCTCCCATCGATATTTCTCTCTGTCTTTCCCTCTCAAAAGCAATGGACAAATACCCTCAGGTGAGGATTTTTTATAAAAGGTAATACCTTACATTAACATATGCTTATATTTTCTTTCCTTCTAAGAGCTCAAAAGAATTTAACTTACTTTAGTCATAATGTTTGTCATTAAGAGGGGCGATTGAGGCACCATGTGCAGGCAGAGGACATGGAAACATGCTATTGTAAAGAAGGAAAGACAAAGGATCATCTGCTCGGTGCTTTCTCCCTCACTGACAACTGCAACATTCATGGACTTGACTTTCTTCATAAAGTCCTTTCTCTGTTCATAATTAAGAGGCTGCACCTGTATGTTGGATTCTGCTTGAATTTAATCAACTTAAATTCTGCTTTTTATCAGTTAATTGTTAAGGGTCCGTATTTTGCCATTAACTGAAACATCACATTAAGTGTATATATTGTGCTATGTCTGAAATACGTAATGTGACCTCTCAAAGTTCCCATCACAAAGAAAATAAGATTTTTTTTTATTTTGATGAAAATATTTGCCACGATGCCATGGTCATTGGAGCTTAGTGGGATGGGCATTGTCCTATGCACCAAGAGGTTGTCGGTTCGATTTCTGATCAGGGCTTATGCTCTATCAATGTTAGGGGGCGTGCAGGGAGCAGCCAATTGATGTTTCACTATCACATCAATGTTTCTGTCTCTCTCTCCCTCTCCCTTTCTCTCTTTCTCAAATTCAATTTAAAAAATACTTTGAAAAAAGAAATAGTTGCCATAATTATGTTTGGACCATGTTTGCTTCTTTACCCACCTGCCATCTTCTTCCTTCTAGTTAGTTCCACTGCATCCTGGATTTCTCACCTTGGAGGTCTATGATCTGTGCTTGGCTTTCCTGGGGCCAGCTCTGGCCCACCTCAGGGTGTCAGACATACAAGAGCTGGAGCTTGATCTGATTGATAAGGTGAGAACTGTGTGCTTTATCTCATAAGTGAAACAGGCTTCATTGTCATTCTCAAACATCACTTAGTATTGTCTCTGCTCAACTACTGTGTGTGTGTACACCAGGATCTTTGGTAATGGTATTGGAAAAGCTGCCCTTAAAGAACACATTCTGCCCTGGCCATTGTGGCTCAGCGGACTGAAGGGTCCCGGGTTTGATTCTGGTCAAGGGGACATACCTTGGTTGCGGGCACATCCCCAGTAAGGGGGTGGGCAGGAGGCAGCTGATCGATGTTTCTAACTCTCTATCCTTCTCCCTTCTCTATAAGAAATCAATAAAATATATATATTTTTAAAAAGAACAACATTAAACATGGTAAAGATAGGACCTGGTCAGGTGGTTAGTTGGAATGTTGTCCTCTACACCAAAATGTTGCAGGTTTGATTCTTGGTCAGAGCACATATCCACAGGTTCTATCCTCGGTCAGGGTGCTTACAGGAGGCAACTGATCAATCTCTCTCTCTCTCTCTCTCTCTCTCACTCACTCACTCTCTCTCTTGCTCTCTTTCTCTCTCCCTCTCTCTCTTAAAAATTAATAAAAAGACATATCCCCAGGTGAGGATTTTAAAAAACCAAGTAAATAGAATTAAACATGGGGAAGATAAATACAGTATACATAGATTAGTCTTGTTTGGAAAAGGCTGACCAGGAACATTTAGCATGAAAAGTTTGCCCTCTAAGACTTAGACCATCCTTGATGAATGCGACACCTCTACTAAAATGACCTCTTTTTAAAAACTATTAGGTTGAAATAGGTAAAAATGTGTTAGTAACTGTGAGGGTTCTTGGCTCTTCCAAACGCCCATTCCGAAACAAATACTTCCGAAACATGGAGCTCAGACTGCAGTTGGCGTCAGCCATTGTCACCCTGACGTGAGTACCTTTCAGCGCTTCCTCCTCCCTGTGCCTCACGCCCGGCACTCCTCCCTGTAACCTGGAACCGTGGTTGTTCTAGATTTCCCTCTTTCCCTTTCGTCACAGTACCTTTCGGCCCTACTCTCTCCCACATTCAGATGTCTTGTTTGAGGGCCAAAATCATGAGTCTCATTAGTTTTTCCATTTTATGACACCTCTCCCGGGGTGCTATCCTTTTGGGGTGCTTCTATGTAGAGGACCTTCCAAACCCTATTTAGAAGCCTGTGAAAGGGGAATTGCAGATATTCATTCCCAGGCAACTTAGTGTTGGCAGTTTTGCCAGTCTGTGTTTACATTGCCCTGTTCCTTTGGCGCCTTAGAACAAATGTTTAGCCTTCGGGAGATTCCTGCCATGGCCTTGACTGGAAATTTATTTTCTGGCAGTTCCTCTAACCAGAGTTAAAATGAGCAGTAAATGTTAAGCGTCTTTTTAAGAAAGATGCATAACGGGCCACTCTTAAAACCAAATCTTTCTCATCTGAAATGCAGGCTGATGGAGGAACAGGACAAATATTCTGAAAACTACATCCTTCGAGCCGTCACTGTTGGGCAAACCACACTGGTGGCGATTGCGAGGGACAAGATGGGGAGAAAGTTCACATCAGCTCCTCGGCAAATTGAAGTAAGAAAATTACCTCAGTCAAAATGAGACTTCATGTTATTTAGCATTATTTATCTTTCTGTTTAGTTTGTACGAGTTGAAAATCGTTTAACTGAAAAAAATGTAGTTGTCTAACTTTTAAAACAATATCTGGTTTGTTTGTGTGTGTTTTTTTAAATAAAAATAAGCCGAAACTGGTTTGGCTCAGTGGTAGAGCGTCGGTCTGCGGACTGAAAGGTCCCAGGTTCGATTCCGGTCAAGGGCATGTACATTGGTTGCGGGCACATCCCCGGTGGGGGGCGTGCAAGGGGTAGCTGGTCGATGTTTCTCTCATTGACGTTTCTAGCTCTATATCTCTCTCCCTTCCTTTCTGTAAAATATCAATAAAAATATATTTTAAAAAAATAAAATAAAAATAACATACTTCTTGTAGAAATTGGAAAGCACAAAAAATATAGACCCAGAATGAAAATTACCTATAATTTCACTGGAGTAAATTATTTTTAAGATTTCAGTGTATTTCCTTCACTTAAAAAATTTTTTAAATTGATTTCAGAGCTGCAGAGAGAGAGAGAAACATCAATGATGAGAGATGATCATTGATTGATTGGCTGCTTCCTGCACGCTCCCTACTGGGTGTCTTGCCGGCAACCCAGGCATGTGCCCTGACCAGGAATCGAATGGTGAACTCCTGGCTCATGGGTCAATGTTCAACCACGGAGCCACGCTGGCCAGCCTATTTCCTTCACTTTTTCCCTTACACTTACTTTAACATGGATGAATCATACACTTTTTTCATCTTAATCTTCTATCAAAAGTATTTTTTATGTGCTTAAAAGTAATTGTTGGGCCATGATGGTTGGCTCTGTGGATAGAGCATCGGCCTGGGGACTGAAGAGTCCCGGGTTCGATTCCAGTCAAGAGCACATGCCCGGGTCTCGGGCTCAATCTCCAGAAGGGGGGGCGTGCAGGAAGCAGCCGATCAATGATTCTCATCATTGATGTTTCTATCTCTCTCTCCCTCTCCCTTCTTCTCTGAAATCAATAAAAATATATTTTTTTAAAAAGTAATTGTTGGCCATTTGTTGGTAAGTGTTGAAGCTGGGTAATAGGTACCTGAGAATTCTTTATATGTTTGAAAAAAATGTTTAAAAAAAGATAATTGTAAACATAATTTTAATGTTGAGTTTTGTTCCATTGAGTGGACATGTAATAACTTATTTAGCATTCTCATTTAAGTAATTTATAATTTTTGCTATTATAAATAAAAGTTGAATTTCTAAGTAAATGCATGTCTTTGTATATAACTTTATTATACATAATTAGGGTTTTCCCCTTAGAATAAGCTGCATGATCATTTGTTGTGAAATTGACTCTAGTTAATCACTATAATCCTTTTGGTTTTCTCCTTTAAGGTGTTTCCTCCATTCAAACTTGTTCCAGAGAAAATGACACTGATTCCAACCAACATGATGCAGGTGATCTGAAAGAAAAGAAAAAAAAAGATTTATCCTTTCTCCTCATCCCACCTCTGCCCACCCCAACATATACCCGCACCTCTTCTTGTCGGCCTCCTGTTGTCTACTCCCAGCCAACTACAACAGGGTCTGATAAAGAAGAGCATTAGTATGTTTCCTGTTCCACAATGAACTACCTCTTAGGACCCCATTGGCCATCTCCAGCACTTCCATTTCTTCTGCGTTTGAGCTGATGTGGAATATAGGGCGGTGGGAGCAGGTGAAGAGTCCAGTTGTTTAGACAAAATGTTGGGAACAAAGATGTGGCTTCCCCGCAAGCCTCAGGAATTCACTGGTGTGTTTGAACCCCAGGTAATGTCCGAAGGTGGCCCCCAGCCCCAGTCCATCATCCACTTCTCCATCAGTAACCAGACCGTGGCTGCTGTCAACAGGAGGGGGCAAGTCACAGGGAAGGTGGTCGGCACAGCTGTGGTCCACGGCACCATCCAGACAGTGAATGAAGATACTGGCAAAGTCATCGTGTTTTCCCAGGTATTGGCTCTTCATTCTTCTCGGCTTCTGCTCGGAACCATATTGGGAGATGAGGGAGGGAGTAATGAGGAGGAAGGTGTTACCGGCCCTGAAAAAAGATGCTTTTAGTCCCTTCATCTGGCATGCCATTATCCTAGCATGGAGAATATGTGCTCTTTAGTGAAAAGCACACAGGATAATTGGCATTGTTATAATATCCATGAGGAATTATTTAAAGAGCAAAACCAGCCCTAACCAGTTTGGATCAGTGGATGGAGCGTCGGCCTGCGGACTCAAGGGTCGCAGGTTCGATTCCAGTTAGGGGCATGTATCTTGGTTGTGGGCACATCCCCAGTGGGGTGGGGGTGCAGGAGACAGCTGATTGATGTTTCTCTCTCATGGATATTTCTAACTCTCTCTCCCTCTCCCTTCCTCTCTGTAAAAAAAATAAATAAATAAAATCAATAAATTATATATTTTTTAAAATAAAAAATAAATTTAAAAAAGAGCAAAACCAAACATAGTATGGCATGTTTTTGTTGTTGAATGCCCCAAACAACAACAAACCAACTAGTTATCATAAGCATCTCTGCCACCCCACAGACTCCCTCGTAGCCTAACCTGGCTCTCCTTCCTGTTGAGCAGGATGAAGTGCAGGTGGAAGTTGTTCAGCTAAGGTCTGTCAGGATCCTTGCAGCTGCAACTCGACTTATCACAGCTACTGAGGTCAGTATGATGACTCTGTTCTGGGCTCATGATTTTGATAATGCCAACTATGACACACAACAATTTTTTTCTTTCCAGATGCCAGTTTATGTCATGGGAGTGACCAGTACCCAGACCCCTTTCTCCTTTAGCAATGCCAACCCTGGGCTCACATTCCACTGGTCCATGAGCAAAAGGGAGGTATTGGATCTGGTGCCCAGGCATTCAGAGGTATGAATTTATCTGTTTATTATATTGCCTTAGGGATCTTGATATTAAGTTTTTCATCATAAGTTTTAGACTGAGTCACTTTCTTCATTTCCATTCTCCTCCTATCAATGAATTGACTCCAGATAACTTGAGAATCTCACAGAGGTGTGCCAGAACTAACTGAGCAATGCAAGCAGAGGTTTCTTTAGGGGTGACTCTAGCTAAGAATGTGAAAGGAAGTAACTATGAAGATAAGCCCTGGTACTCTAGTTCTTCTAGGTGGCTATTTCCAACTACGTTTTCCTTATTGTTACAACAGAGAGAGAAGGGCACAGTGTTTATTCATGAATGTTTCTTAATCCACCCCTCATTGTGTAGGTTTTCCTACAGCTCCCGGTAGAGAATAATTTTGCCATGGTTGTCCACACAAAAGCAGCTGGCCGGACCAGCATCAAAGTCACTGTCCGCTGTATGAACAGCTCCTCGGAGCAGTTTGAGGGAAATCTGTTGGAACTGTCTGATGAAGTTCAGATCTTGGTAAGGGCCCCAACCTAAACCCTGTTTTTGTATATTAAGGAGAAAAAAGTTATATTTGCTTTATCATCCACGAAGAGCTTAGCCTGAAGAGAGGTAGAGAAATGGCCAGAGGGATCCCTAGAACAGGCTTATAGTTTCTGGATCTTTTGTTAATTGCCTCTACATAAGTATTGACATTAGAAACTGCACACTTCTCTCAACTCCCCATGCAATAGACACAGGATAGGAACACCATAATAACTAAAGAGGGATTCATTTCTGAGCCATTCAGCCTAACATGGATATTGAGATACAGTCCACTTAGCTATATTCATAAGTAGAACGAAAACTAATCCCAACTCCTGGTAAGGTGTAGAGTATAAATAGTTTCTACAAATGTTCTCAAGTTGAAAGCTAAATGATCCTGTTGCTTTTAAAATTCAAAAGAGCCGAAACCAGTTTGGCTCAGTGGATAGAGCGTTGGCCTGCGGACTGAAAGGTCCCGGGTTTGATTCCGGTCAAGGGCATGTACCTTGATTGCGGGCACATCCCCAGTAGGGGGTGTGCAAGAGGCAGCTGATCAATTATTCTCTGTCATCGATGTTTCTAACTATCTATCCCTCTCTCTTCCTCTCTGTAAAAAATCAATAAAATATATTAAAAAATAAAATAAAATTCAAAAGAAAAGTTTATCATTTGTGTGGAGCAAATAAAATTTCTCCCTCTAAATATGGGACTGATATTTTCTTATTCTTTTTTCTCCTTTGTTTTGGCTTTTGTTCTCTAATTCAATGAGACATAGAGAAAAGAGCACTTTACTAGGTGGAAAGCCTGAATAATGTTCCTTGCTAATTTAATATAGAATCTTTGTTCTCAAATCTCTTTTCAGTTTATAGAAGCTAAAATTAGAAATTTAAAATTATTTTATACCTTATATCTAAGTAATACAGAGGAAGAAATAATGTAAACTTGAAGCAAGCCTAATATTAGGCTATATGGCCTAGAATACCTAGATTCATCTTTTTAAAAGTATTTTTTATTGATTTCAGAGAGAATTGGAGATGGAGAGCAAGATAAAACATCAGTGATGAGAGAGAATCATTGATCAGCTGCCTCCCACACACCCCACACCAAGGATCAAGCCTGCAGCTGGGGCATGTGTCCTGACCAGGAATCGAACCATGACCTCCTGGTTCATTAGTCAACACTCAGCCACTGAGCCATGCCAGCTGAGTGTAGAATACCTGGATACATTTAAAGAATATTGTGGAACATTAGGCTAAATTGAAGTTATGCAGACTTATTTGTAGTTATCCATATGTGAGTAAAGGTTATCATTTATCTTTTCCAGATATGATAAAAAAATAATTTTTTTCTCATTATAGGTATTCGAAAAACTCCAAGTTTTTTATCCAGATTGCCAACCTGAGCAAATTCTAATGCCCATGAATTCTCAACTGAAACTTCATACCAACAGGTGAGGGTAACAGAGGCCAGGTTCTAACTTCACCTTCAGTGAAACATTGCACCTGGAAAGAACTATATTTTCTTTCTAGGTGATTTTCCTGATGTAAAAATAATTTTATGTTTGGTTGAGGTGAAGTTCACATAACATGCAGTTAACCATTTTAAAGTGTACAGTTCAGTGGTATTCAGTACATTCACAAAGTGTGCAGCCATCGCCTCTGTCTCCTTCCAAAATATTTCATTGTCACAAAGGACACCATCCCCATTAACAGTCACTTCCCATCTCCCCTCCTCTTAGCCCCTGGCAACCAGCTGTCTATGAATTTAACTATTCTGAATACTTCCTACAAACGGACTTACACAGTGTGTGACCTTTGTGTTGGCTGCTTTCAGTTACCAGAATATTTTCAGCGTTCTCCCATGTTATAGTACATATCAGTACTTCATTCTTTTTATGAGTAAGTAATATTCCACTGTACGGATATAACATTTTGTTTGTCCATTCACCATTGATGGACATTTTGGTTGTTTTCATCTTTGTCTGTTGGGAATAGTGCAATGAACATTCATGTACTGTTTGTTAAATACCTGTTTCAATCCTTTAGTTTCAGTTATTTTGGCTGAGTAATTTTTTTTTTAAATATATTTTATTGATATTTTACAGAGAGGAAGGGAGAGAGATAGAGAGCTAGAAACATCGATGAGAGAGAAACATCGACCAGCTGCCTCTTGCACACCCCCTACTGGAGATGTGCCCGCAACCAATGTACATGCCCTTGACCGGAATCGAACCTGGGACCTTTCAGTCCGCAGACCGACGCTCTACCACTGAGCCAAACCGGTTTCGACTTGGCTGAGTAATTTTAATGATAAACATATAATAGAATTTTATTTTTTTAAAGATAAACATAGTCCTGGCTGGTGTAGCTCAGATGGTTGGAGTGTCGTCTCTTGCACTGAAGGGTCACAGGTTCGATTCCCAGTCAGGGCACAAACCAAATTGTGGGTTACATCCCCAGTCAAATGTGTATGGGAGGCAACCAACCTCCTGACCGATGTTTCTCTCTCACATCAATGTTTCTTTTCCTCTCCCCCTTCCTCTCTCTCTAAAATAAGTAAGAACATATCCTCAGGTGAGGATTAAAAAAAAAAAAAAAAAGATAAGCATATCCAAAGCAAACTTTAACCTGAGGAACAAAGAAGCACATAAAATAAAGAATGGCAAACAGGTTCCTCCTCCTACACACAAGTAATCCTGGCAGTCTCTACTCCTTTCTGGTCAAACAGAGCCTCCAAGAGATGCACTTGCTCTGCTTGTTCCTAGGGAAGGGGCTGCCTTTGTGAGTTCCCGTGTTCTCAAGTGTTTCCCTAACTCGTCCGTCATCGAGGACGGCGGCGAAGGGCTCCTGAAGGCCGGTTCCATCGCAGGCACTGCCGTGTTGGAGGTTACTTCCATAGAACCTTTTGGAGTCAACCAAACAACCATAACTGCAGTTCAGGTGAGTTCAGGCACTTACTATAGATAGATAGATAGATAGATAGATAGATAGATAGATAGATAGATAAAGTAAAAGAACACTATGGCCTTAACAGGCAGATTTCCTTTTTTAAGAGTTAGACTTCTCAGGAAGTCAGAAATGAGCTATATGGTAAGAGATAATCTTGACATGATTCTAAACCATCAAATTAAAGTGAACTTTAGCCCTAGCCGGTTTTGCTCAGTGGGTAGAGCAGGGGTGGGCAAACTTTTTGACTCGAGGGCCACCATGGGTTCTTAAACTGGACTGGAGGGCCGGAACAAAAGCAACCTGACCATGCTGGCACTCTCATCTTGGGCTGCGGGTGAAGGAGGGGAGGGGAGAGCAAGAGAACCCTCCATTCTTTCAGCTCCGCGGGCCGGATAGGACAGCCGAACGGGCTGGATCTGGCCTGCGGGCAGTAGTTTGCCCACGGCTGGGATAGAGTGTCACTCTGCAAACCAAGGGGTTCTGGGTTCGATTCCGGTCAAGGGCATGTACCTTGGTTGCAGGCACATCCCCAGTAGGGGGTGTGCAGGAGGCAGCTGATCGATGTTTCTATTTCTCTCCCTCCCTTTATATATATATATATATATATATATATATATATAGAGAGAGAGAGAGAGAGAGAGAGAGAGAGAGAGAGAGAGAGGTGTGCAGGAAGCACTAGTCGATGATTCTCTCTCATTGATGTTTCTAACTCTCTATCCCTCTCTCTTCCTCTCTGTAAAAAAAAATCAATAAAATATATTTAAAGAAAATAAAAAAATTAGAATTAGAAAATTCCTCAGAGGTAGCTTAGCCTAACACATATCAGAACAAAACTGCCACCGTGACTGTGGGCAAGAGCAGCAGGATGCCGCAGCCCAGTGGCTACAGGATGAGGTGCATCCTGCAAGGCAGCCATGTCTTCATCGCCACCTTGAAGACTTTGGACAAGCATATGAATTTGATCCTGTGTGGTTGTGATGAATTCAGGAAGATCAAGCCAAAGAACTCAAAACAAGCAGAAAGAGGAGAGAAGCAGTCCTCAGTCTAGTGCTGCTTCGAGGGGAGAACCTGGTCTTGATAACAGGAGAGGGATCTCCTCCCAGATACTGGCATTGCTGGAGTGCCACTTGCTGGAATGCTGGGGGCCCAGGGATCAGCAGGGCTGCTGGCAGAGGAATTGCAGCTGGTGTTTCCATGCTGCAGGACTTGCTGGGCCAGTTCATGGGGTTGTGGACCATGCCAACTGGGTCCCCTACCCCAGAAATGTGCCCCCCCCCAAGGCCCTAGACTCATCTTGGCCCCTCTCATCTCCATGGGTTTCCCCAAAGACTATACATAGTCCTTTTATTTCCATGTGACCTGTGAAACAAATTTATAATATACTTTTTTTTTAATCCTCCAGGATATTTCATTCATTCATTCAGTCATTTATATAGAGAGAGTGGAATGGAGGGTGAGAGGAAAAGAGAGACCAGGAATTGAACCTGAGACCCTTTGGTGCCTGGAATAACACTGTAGCCACTTAGCCATACCAGACAGGGCTACAATCAACTTTTTTGTTCCTGTCAATTTTCACCCAATATTATTTTTCCATTGATTTTTAGAGTGTGGAAAGGAAGGGGAGAGACAGAGAGAGAGAGAAGCATCAATCAGTGTAAGAGAGAGACATCAATTTGGTTGCCTCCTGTATGTGCCCCGACCAGGGCCAGGAATGGCACATGCAACCTTTGACTGGACACAAATCCAGGACCCTTCAGTTCATGGGCTGACACTCTATCCACTGAGCCAAATTGGTTAGAGCTAAACTTTATATATATATATATATTTTTTTTTAGTTGGTTTTTTACAGAGAGGAAGACAGAGGGATAGAAAGTTAGAAACATCGATGAGAGAGAAACATCAATCAGCTGCCTCTTGCACACCCCCTACGGGGGACGTGCCCACAACCAGGGTACATGCCCTTGACCAGATTCGAACCTGGAACCTTTCAGTCCATAGGCCGATGCTCTATCCACTGAGCCAAACCAGTTTTGGCTAAACTTTTAAAAAATATATATTTGTATTGATTTCAGAGAGGAAGGGAGAGGAAGAGATAGAAAAATCAATGATATGAGAGAATCTTTAATTGGCTGGCTCCTGTATGCCCCCTACTGATATGGAGCCTGCAACCCAGGCATGTGCCCTAGGAATGGAACTGTGACCTCCTGGTTCATAGGTCAATGCTCAACCACTGAACCATGCAGGCCAAGCAAAGCGGAACTTGTCTTGTTATCACAGCTTATCTCTTACAGTGTAAAAAAAATTATACTATTCTTAACAATTATTTAACAATATTGAGCATTCTGCACAAAATAAATCCTCAAAAAGCTTCTCTTCATGTTCCCACAGCTTTAATAATTAAAAAGCCATTTCCTATACTGTCATATGTTCACTCTGATTTAAGTCATCTTAAATCAAAGGCTAATTCTTTTATATGAAAGATGGGCACATTTTTTATCATCTATAATAATATGCTAATTAGACCGGACGTCCTTCTGGATGACCTTCTGGACAAAGCCAGGGCTGCGAGGGAAGCCTGGATCCCAGGTGCCTGCTGGCAGCCAGGGGAAGGAAGGCTTACTCTTGCATGAATTTTGTGCATCGGGCCTCCCGTTGATTATAAATCTCAGAATAGGGACACAACTCCTCTCCAGTGCATCCTTCTCTGTACCAACAGCTTTGTCTCCCACAGGTAGCACCGGTGACATACCTGCGAATGAGCAGCCAACCCAAGCTGTACACGGCCCAAGGAAGGACCCTGTCGGCCTTTCCGTTGGGCATGTCTCTCACCTTCATTGTTCAGTTTTATAACAGCATCGGAGAGAAATTCCACACACACAACACCCAGCTTTATCTGGCCCTGAACAGGTATGGAAGCCAATGACCCTATGGTAGGAATTCTTGCAGATTAGGCTAGTATTAGACAGCAGTTCCAGTAAATTGCTCTCATGTTCTGCACTTGGAATCTGATCTTTGTTTCTTTCATTACAATGGGAAAAGACCAGAATAGTTATTGTTCAATGAAGAAAAACATCAGGATATTTTGTTTTGTTTTTAAATATATTTTATTGATTTTTTACAGAAAGGAAGAGAGAGGGACAGAGAGTTAGAAACATCTATGAGAGAGAGACATCGATCAGCTGCCTCTTGCACACCCCCTACTGGGATGTGCCTTCAACCAAGGTACATGCCTTTGACCGGAATCGAACCTGGGACCTTTCAGTCTGCAGGCCGACACTCTATCCACTGAGCCAAACTGGTTTCGGCAACATCAGGATATTTTGAATCTGTCAAGTCCTAGTTCACAGAAAGCTTCCATACGGAGCTAATTGGAATATTATCAAAAAGTTGTACTGGGGGAAAAAAGTTTAATTAAAAAAGAAAAAAGCCTCACTGTGCACTATATGTGAAGGTAATAGACTGATCTCTGGCCCTTGATTGTTTACTCTTAATTGTAGAACTCCTTCTGAACTTTTGTGCTGTTGAATATAATGTAGCTAGAGGCCCAGTGCACGGTCAAGGGGACAATTTGCATACTACGCTTTTATTATTTAGGATAGGATAGGGTCTGTTCCCAGAACTGTTTTCTAACCGTTGTCCCTTTTCAGAAATTCCTACTTTTCATGTCTACTTTCAGAGATGACCTACTACTTATTGGACCAGGGAACAGGAACTATACTTACGTGGCCCAGGCTGTGAACAGAGGGGTGACACTTGTGGGGCTCTGGGACCGGAGACACCCAGGCATGGCGGATTACATTCCTGTCACTGTCGAGCACGCCATTGAGCCGGACACCAAGCTCACCTTTGTTGGAGATGTCATCTGTTTCAGTACTCACCTCCTCAGCCAAAATGGTCTGGACACCTTCCTTTCTTAACCTCACAACTGATGGTTACAAAGCAACTCATCCCTTAAAGGATTTTTCCCCCCAAATATCTAAATTCTGAAAGTATTTTTAGGCATTTTATTACTTTTTCATGTTAACTGATAACTCTCAGTTCAATGCCCATTTATCTCAATAACCAGCCATCAGGAGTCAGCCAGGTATATTTATCAAATGCCTATTGAATGCATAGCTCTATGTAATGTATTGTGTAGACAGTGTAGGGTGCTGTGCCTTCTCCTCTGAAGGGGGGTAAACGCTTGGCTGAAGAGCAGTGAAGGATGAAATAAAAGTAAGGAATGACAATAAGGCTTTAGTTCTAAGTTATCCCCAAAGCTGGGTGTTCCTGCTGGATGGGAAGAGAGATCTGCATGCTTTCATGGTCTACTGATTGGAGTCTGAGTAAGATTAAAGTGACCATCAATTTATGTCAAAAGGTTGCAGCAAAGTGCTTTTTCTTACCCTTTCCTAGGTGAACCTGGGGTATGGATGATTTCTACTGACAGTATTCTACAGACAGACACTGTCACTGGGGTAGGAGTGGCCCGGAGTCCAGGAATAGCAACAATCTTTCATGACATCCCAGGACTGGTGAAAACATATCGAGAGGTAAATTTAACAATACCAAGATTGAAGAGATAAGGGCGTCTATTTCTATAAATGGAAATATGCATATAAAAAAGAAATACAGTCACATATCAGATATAAAAAGACCCAACAAGCTTTATTGGGATTTAAAGGGAAATAGTATTAGGATTCTTTCTTTTTTAACTTTTTAAAAATATATATATTTTTGTTGATTTCAGAGAGTGAGGGAGAGGGAGAGAGAGATAGAAACATCAGTGATGAGAATCCCTGATCAGCTGCCTCTTGCACACCTCCCACTGGGAATCGAGCCCGCAACCCGGGCATGTTCCCTTGACCGGAAGCTAACCCGGGACCCTTCAGTCCACAGGCCAATGCTCTGTCCACCAAACCAAACTGGCTAGGGCAGTATTAGGATTCTTAACCAGAAGAATGCCTCGTCTGACTTACATTTTAAAGTATCACTGTGACCTCTGGTTTAGTTGGTACTAAACCATAGGGCTAGGGTGGAAGCTGAGAAACCAGTTGGAAGAGTATTAGTGCAGTAAACCAGGTGAGATACGATGGTGAATCAGGGTGGTAATAGAGGAGGTAATGAGAAGTTAATCAGATTCTAAATATGTATTATAGGTAAAGCCAATAGAATTTCCTGACAGATTTCATGTAGAGTGTGAGACAGTCAAGAATGACTTAAGGCCCTGGCCAGTGTGGCTTAGTTGGATAGGCGTCATCCCATGCACCAAGGGGTTGCTGGTCAGGGCACTGAGCATTTTTTAAATATATTTTATTGATTTTTCACAGAGAGGAAGGGAGAGAGATAGAGAGATAGAAACATCGATGAGAGAGAAACATCAATCAGCTGCCTCCTGCACACCCCTACCAGGACGTGACCGCAACCAAAGTACATGCCCTTGACTGGAATCGAACCTGGGACCATTCAGTCTGCAGGCCGATGCTCTATTCACTGAGCCGACTGGTTTTGGATATACTGAGTATTCTGTAAAGTTGCAATTGTCTTTAAAGGCATTTTAATAGGGAATCACACAAAGGGAACATTAGAGACCTTTTAGAAAATAAATGTTTTCTTCCCATAAGATGTTGTGGTTCTCAAATATGTTAGCACATGAAGAGCAATTTGTGTGAAACAGAATCTTTTGGTTAAATAAGTTATGAGAGGCAGAGAAGGAGGGAACCAGATTCTCTAAGAATTTAGGTACAGCTTTGCCTTTGGTTTCCTGACAGGTGGTTGTCAATGCATCGTCAAGATTAACATTCAGTTATTACCTCAAGACTTACCTCACCAATACTCCCAATTCAACGGTGTTCAAGTTCTTCATCACCACTGGCAGAAATGGTGTCAATCTTAAAGGTCAGGCATCTCTTTATAGGTATGGGTGATTGTTCTCAATTTATCACCTTCCGTATTAACTTACCCCTTTGGATTAGCAATATAAACTTCCTTTTATTTCAAAATTGACTCTACCTTAATAAATCATTGACTGATCCTTTATATATGTTTTTTTTTATTATTGATTTTTTCCAGAGAGGAATGGAGAGAGATAGAGCTAGAAACATCGATGAGAGAAAAACATTGACCAGCTGCCTCCTGCACACCCCCTACTGGGGATGTGCCTGCAACCAAGGTACATGCCCTTGACCGGAATCGAACCTGGGACCCTTCAGTCCGCAGACTAACGCTCTATCCACTGAGCCAAACCTGTTTCGGCGACTGATCCTTTTTTATACCTAACTGCTTCTGTGTAACAGCCTCCCCTTTTACAAATTCTTATTAGTGATAAAGCTGTTTACCTCTTTTCTGCTTATTAGGGTCCTGCACCCCAAGTCAAGCCTTGGCCATTACAACAATACTTCTTCCCGAGACCCTCATACAGTGCCATATACAGTTCAGTAATACTTCACTAGACATTCCAGCAAGTAAAGTTTTTCATGTCCATTCGTATTTCAGCATGGAGAAAGGTGGGTTCCACCAGTTGAATCTGGTTTCCCCTTATTTCCATAGTGTACAGTTGTCACTCTCTTACTGGATTGCAATGCATATTTTCCAGTGTCATCTGCTATATATAGACTCTTTCTCCATCAACATTTTGTTTAACTCATTCTAATTTGTTAAATGTGGCTCTATAATACCTATTGTTTATAATACAATACAAAATGCTTTTCCATTATAATTTACTATTTTGTTAGTCCTGTTATCTCTGGAAGGGCTTGGCTTAGGTCTCATTCATCTTTTATCCCCAGCAAGTAGCACAGTGTTTGAATGTTTGTTGAACTGAAGGCTATTTATTCCAAGCAGATTATCATTACCAAGCAGAAAATAGTAACAGACAGTACGCTGAGATAACTACATAAACCAACGGATCTAAAGTGAGACCCGTATCAAATGTAAAGAGGACAGAGCTACATTACGGGAGAGTCTGCTCCACGGCCGGGCAGTGTGGGTGGTGACGAGCAACCACCGAAGGAAGGTTCGCTTGGCAAACCGCTGAGCACAAATAGAGGAGCCATTGCAATAACACAAGCACGAACTGATAAGGGTCTAGTCCAGAGTAACAAAGAAATACTAACAGGGCAGACATGTCAGAGGCATTTCAAAGAGCAAGATTTGGAATATAAAATGAAGTAAAGGTTGCCAAAAAACAGCTCAGGTTTGAGTATGGGTCACTAGAAAAGTACTACTGACAACTAAAACCAAGTGGTGGTTTGATAGAGAAGTGATTAAACCCTGCTGGAAGCGTGCCTCTTCCCTCACCCCCCCCCCCCAAGCCCTTTCCTGATCTTACCAACAGACTTCTTCATTCGGTATCCCCATAATTTGTTTGCACCGTATTACTTTTTAAAAAATATATATTTTATTGATTTTTTTACAGAGATGAAGAGAGAGGGAGAGTTAGAAACATCGATGAGAGAGAACCATCAATCAGCTGCTTCCTGCACACCCCCTCCTGGGGATGTGCCTGAAACCAAGGTACATGCCCTTGACCGGAATCGAACCTGGGACCCTTCAGTCCGAAGGCTGACGCTCTATCCACTGAGCCAAACCCGTTTGGGCTCCATTTTCTTTTGGTCCATAATGTGCCAAAACTGAATAACAAAACTAAGTTCACATTTTCTTTTGAATTTACATGTCACCATTTTTACTTCTTATCCTAATTCAGCTGGCTCAACAGAGCCTCTGAACATTCCTGCTCAGATGTTCCTCTTTTCTTCAGGGGTTTATGTCTGCCTAGTCAAGGTTCAACCCCAATCAGAGGAGCTGCTGCAGGCCCTCAGCGTGGCGGACACCTCAGTCTACGGGTGGGCCACACTCGCCAGTGAACACAGCAAGAATGGAATGCAAAGAATTCTCATTCCTTTCATCCCAGCCTTTTACATCAACCAGTCAGAACTGGTGCTTAGCCACAAACGAGATGTTGGGGAGATAAGAGTCCTGGGAGTGGACAGAGTTCTTGAGAAGCTAGAGGTATGTTAAGAACTGAACCCAAACAGAACAGATCAGTTTTGAAAAAAGAGGTTTCTGATGATAAAATTCACCATAGGAAATAATAAAAAGGATAAAGAAAATCTGTCCCATTCAGTAGGGATCCCAAGTCTTAAAATCGAGGTCATCAGCTGAAAGATAATACCAATACTATCTTCTTGCTGTTAATCCTCACCTGGGGATATTCTTTCCATTTATGTATTTATTAGTATTTAAAATATACTTTTATTGATTTCAGAGAGGGAGAGGGAGATAGAAACATCCATGATGAGAATCATAATTGGCTGCCTCCTCCTGCATGTTGGACCGAGCCTGCAACCCAGGCATGTGCCCTTGACTGGAATCAAACCCAGGACCCTTCAGTCCACAGGCTGGCACTCAATCCACTGAGCCAAATGGCTAGAGCTCCATTGATTTTTTTAAAACATATATTTTATTGATTTTTTTTTTTTTTTTTACAGAGACGAAGGGAGCCGGACAGAGTTAGAAACATAGATCAGCTGCCTCCTGCACACCTCCCACTGGGCATGTACCCGCAACCAAGATACACACCTTTGTCCGGAATCGAATCTGGGACCTTTTAGTCCACAGGTCAACGCTCTATCCACTGAGCCAAACCAGCCAGGGCTCCATTGATTGATTGTGGGGAAAGGGGTAGAAGAGAAAAATGGGTGTGTCACATGGATTGGTTGCCTCTGGTATGCGCCCAGACCAGGGCCAGGAAGAACCTGCAACTCAGGTACATGTCTTTGACCAGCAATCAAACCCACAACCCTTTGGTGTGTGGGCCAACACTCTAACCACTGCACCACACTGACAAGGGCACAATGCTATCTTAATTAAAAACAATTTTAAAATTCTAGTTTAAAACTTTTTTGAAGCCTATCATATTCTCACAGATCACCTTTTCCCCTTATCATTCAACACACCTAAGTGAAAAAGACTTGTCAGTTAGCTAAACTAGAAATCCAGGAATCTTTTTTTTTAATTTAATTATATATTTTTTCATTTTTTAAAAAATTTATTAAGGTATTATATGTGTACATAGCTTACCATTGCCCCCCCCCCCGAAATCCAGGAATCTTACTGTGTATGTTTAAGATTGGAATAGAATACAAAACTGCCTTCTTTTGTTTTTGTAAAACTGTCTTTTCTTCTTTCAAACAGTGCTATTTTATCTTTCCTCCAAGGTCTTCCCCAGCTCCCCGGTCCTAGTGGTCTCTGGCCATAGTCCCTCTTCCTTCACACGGGGCCTTGCTATCTACCACGTAAGAGCCGTCAACTTCACTTCCCTCCAGCAGAGGACGTCGCCTGTCTTCGTCAACATTTCCAGTGTGCTCACAGGCCAAAGTGAGGCTGTGCTAGTGAGAGCGAGTAAGTCTGCTGCAGGTGAGGAGCAGGGGACCCCACCTTTAATCTGGAGGAAAACGAGCATTAACGTTTAGCTCATGGAAAACATTCAGCCACTTGACCAAGATTACTTACACTGGAGCATGGATCAGTTTCCCAAGCCCCCTGAAAACACCATCTTCAGATAGCTTTGTTATCACTAGCTAGATGTGATACTTAACGTATATTTAAGAAGTCGTGCCAGTTTAACAAGTCAGTCAGCTTCATAAGTGTACTACTTTCCATTCTAAACCTCTTGATGTTTCGAGTTTCTTTAAAAGTATTAGTTTTCTCCATCAAGCAAAGGGCAAATGGTGAACCCTAGAAACAAGACTTGCTGCCCAAATCCTAATTCTAGCCATCACCCAGCTTAGAAATGCCAGTTTGTATGGGGTGGGAAGTTATGGAGATGTTAAACCAGGGAAACATTCTCATGCCACTCTCACTTGCCAATCCCTCATGGGAACTTGTACTCTAATTATTGGGAATTAGGTTAACCCTTAGTACATCTCCTAATGGAACAAAGATTTGCTTATGAGCACTTTGATAACATACTTGTTAATAAATAGCCTAAGTATATTTAAATGCATTTTTCTAACTCAAAAGGATGTTTCCCCTTTCAGAGTTGAGGGATTGAGGTGTCCAGTGTTCAACTCTATAATCTGTGCTCTATTAGAGCAGCTCTGAAATCTAGAATTGATTCTAATCAACTCACTGATTATGAAAGGAATGCTAGAAAAATTAGTAATACACCAGTTTTATTTGGACTTTGAGCAGTGGGACCTGGTCAGGAATTGTCTACACAATCTTTTTAGTATATGCACTTCAAGAAACCTTATTCTTCAGTGAAGCCGTTATCAAAGAATAAGGTGAGAGGAGCAGTTTTAAGACTAAAGGTAGGCCTGTACTATAGATGCAGAATAGGAAGTAGGTATCAGGGCCTGGTTATAATTTATACTGGAAGGCCTGGAAGTTCAAGTAGTTTGGTGGGACAGAAAAGAGTTCTAGACACTGAAGAAATGGAAATAACCAAAGGCAGATACCAATTATGATTCAAAGACAGGAGTGGCAAGTTTTATTAAGGACATTATATACAAATCAGAATATTCCCTAAAAATGACATCCCAAGTAAAAATGGATAAGGGGCTTTTGGCTTTAAGAAGTTATTGGGGATCCAAAGAGATGTTTCAAGTTACAGGGATTAGAATGAGAAATCAAATCACACCCTGATCAGATAGCTCAGTTGGTTATAGCATCCCTGTGTGTCAAGGTTGCAGTTTTGATCCCCATTCAGGGAACATAGAAGAATCTACCGCTGAAACCGGTTTGGTCAGTGGATAGAGCATCAGCCTGCAGACTGAAAGGTCCCAGATTTTATTCTGGTCAAGGGCATATTTCTAACTATCCCTCTCTCTTCCTCTCTGTAAAAACTCAATAAAATAGCCGGTACCGGTTTGGCTCAGTGGATAGAGCGTCAGCCTGCGGACTGAAAGGTCCCGGGTTCGATTCCGGTCAGGGGCATGTACCTTGGTTGCAGGCACATCCCCAGTAGGGGGTGTGCAAGAGGCAGCTGATGGATGATTCTCTCATCGATGTTTCTAACTCTCTATCCCTCTCTTCCTCTCTGTGAAAAATCAATAAAATATATTTTTTTAAAAAACACCTCAATAAAATAAATTAAAAATTAAAATATCATGGGAAACCCAGCAAATATTTCTTTTTAAAAAAAAGAATCTACCAATGAATACATAAATAAGTGCAACAAATTAATGTTCCTCTCTCCCTCAAACAAATTAAAATTTAACATTTTGCCGAAACCAGTTTGGCTCAGTGGATATAGAGCGTCGGCCTGCGGACTGAAAGGTCCCGGGTTTGATTCCAGTCAAGGGCATGTACCTTGTTTGTGGGCACATCCTCAGTAGGGGGTGTGCCAGAGGCAGCTGATAGATGATTCTCTCATCAATGTTTCTATCTCTATCCCTCTCTGTAAAAAATCAATAAAAATATATTGAAAATTAACATTTAGTTAAAATGCACAGGAAAGGTAAAAGCTATTTTCAAGTGGCAGTTTTAAATATTCCTGTAAGCTGAGAGAAGAGGCTCAAGAATTGTAGCTTATTATTTTTTGGAGATAGGAAAAAGCCAGTAAGATGGGAGTCAAATAGTTCACTTTATTCTGGTAAGTAAAACAATATCCTAGAGCAGTGATTTTCAACCTCTCACCTCATGGTACACACAATTTCTAAAATTCCTGGGGCACACCAAAAAAAAAATATTGCTATAATCTGACCAAAAAGTTTACCTTTGATTCAGTCACACCAGACAGCTATTGTTATTTTTTTAAATCCCCACCCAAGGATATGTGTATTGGTTTGAGAGAAGGGAGAAACATGGATGTGGGAGAGAACATCAATTAGTTGCCTTCCCTAGGTGCTTCCAACAGGGATTGAACATGGAACCTTTCCGTATACAGATACAGGACAAGGCTCCAAACAACTGAGCCACACAGGCCAGGGCGGCTCTCATTTTTATTTAACAATGTAAGGGAAGAGGTCCGCGTACCTGACTGAATAACCAGGTATCACATGTTTAAAAAATCGATGTCCTAAAGGGCTGGGTTCCAAGTGCTTCTGCAGCTAGATAGTCTTACGACCACACGAGGTTTTAAATGCAACATCTGGCCTGGATGTGTGATTAAGTAACTATTCTCTTCTTCTGTTCTGGCCAAGGCATAGATCAATGTGAAGATTCAGGTGTCCTCCAGAAGTTCATGGGTTCTTACCAGATCCTCTTTACCCTCTTTGTAGTGCTGGCATCAACAGCTTTCATCTTTCTAGGTAAGAAGTCCTTATATCCTTCATTTCAAAAACCGAATAAGGATGACAATTAGTTGTTTTTTGCAGATGAAACAGATTCAGCCTCCCTAACCCTAGGCACCTAGCGGATTAAGTAAAGGTCCTGCTCAACTTACAACTGTCAGATTGGACATGGCCAATGCCAGTCAGAAGTGGGCATCACTGAATGTGAATGGCCAGTCTGGGTTAAATTCATTAGCTAGAGATGTTGTCTACACCTGCCCTTTCCCCATCATCTGGCCAGCTGATAAGTAACTCTAAACACTGAACAAAAATTTCCTAATTACCATGAAGTTATTTGAAGTTTGACCTAAGCCTTCCTCCAATAAGGCAGCTATGTCTCTTCACTGACATCTCTCTCCCTTGTTCTGACTCCAGCATACAGTGCCTTCCTAAACAAGATACAGACAGTTCCGGTTGTTTACGTACCAACTCTAGGAACACCACTGACAGGTAAAGAACCACAACCCTCATCTTCAAACTGCAGCATCTGTATCTCATTCACCTTTCACCCTCTCCCTTTCCCATTGGTTTCTAGGTTCTTATGCCCCCGCACGTTCTCCCTCTCCATTCCTCAATCCACGACCCCCGCCACCCCAGAGTCGGCTACAACACTGGCTATGGAGTATAAAGCACTAACCTGTACCTAGCAAGTCTAACTTAGGAAGCTGGAGATTTCTAACCGTTGGCCACCAGAAGCCGCCTAGCAACGTCTCTATAAGCCTCCAGACAAGGTTTCTGAAAATTGTAAATAAAAGGTCCTGAGCTGTTCTGTTAAAGTGGTGTGCTGGATTGTGTTTCGAGTATCAACTTGCTCTTAATTCTAAGAAAACATAACAGTGAAAGTAAATTCCTCATTTATATGGTAAACCACATTTTTAAATCAAGCTCTGAAGGTTTACTCAACGAGCCTAGGCAGATAGCAATGTCCCAAACGGACTTTTTAAATACTTGGCTACTTACTTGCCCCAAATGACTAGCAGTCCATCCTGAATACTTGAGGTAAGAACTTCCTACCAGTAAAACAAGACAATAAACAGGATGTATCCAAAATGTGTTTATTGGGATGGTTTCCCACTCATCTTGATTTGAGGTGCTTTTAGTGCTGCTTCCTTCTAAAGGAGCATCCTGGAAGAAAAAGGTTCCTAAGTTAACTGACAGCCCACTTACCCTGCCCCACTCTCACAGGCCTGAGGCCTGATGACCCGCCCACAGGAAAGCCCCTTTTATCACCTACACACAGACAGTAGCATTTTGAGATTAAGATTCAAAGCCCAAATTACATTTCTTAAAGCATTTACCTTCTGTAAGCCTTGCTTTTCCTCCTGTTGGCTGACAGAGAACAGTGGAGCAACCAACACACAAAACTACCGTTTGTGCGTGGCTAAAGACGGTGGTGATTTTATAGCATCCTGGAAAAATCAACAAGAGGTTATATTTTCCCCAAGCCTTCCTTCACTTACACATAAACTAGAACGTACTAACTGTGAAGACCTGCATGTTATTTGTAAACTTTGAAATGTACTATCCTATTGGAAACTTGATTGCCTGGGTCTAGGTACACATTAATGCCAACTCAGAAGCAATACGGACCACCTGCCCCCACCTACGGATTTTTGGATAAAGTGTGACTACCATCCTAGAGCCTGAAAGGGAAAGGAGTGGAATCAACAATCCACAGGTCAAAAGATAGAGACTCCTCCACTTTGGAGGGAAGGATGGTCAGCAACGGGTCAACGCACCCACCCCTTCCTCCGGGTACAATCACATCAATGACCCAGGCAGAAGCACAACACATCCCCCCGTTTCTTAACACGAGGAAATGTCAGGGTCGGTACGTGGAGTTTTGATGGGAAGTCACTCTGGATCACTCCTCCTAAAGTAGAAAATTTTACCCATCTCGCACATCCCAGTTCTAAGAATGGGAGCCACTTCGTGGCCATGGTACGGGGTTCACACTACACCTTTTCCCATTCCCGATGCCGCATGCCAGCTGCTCACCTGGGCATTTCACATCCATGAAGTAGGAGTTGGGGCTCTGCACCAGGCGCTTCTTCTTGTGTTTCCTCTTCTCCTCTTCCGGGGAGGGATGGAGGAGATCCTTAGCGAGCTACGGGAGGCAGAGATGCAGAAATTTAGAAACCAGCGGCGAACACGGGAGGACGGAGAGCAGTCCCCGCTGCCACACGCCGGGGGAGCTCGCCCCTCGCCGCGCCCGGTGTCTGCGCAGCCGGGCCGCCATCTTATCTCCGCTCCGCTCCCGTCTAGGCAGAGCCCCGCGGGCCCGGCGGGTAAGGCCCTCGGCGGCGCGGGGGCCGGGGGGGGCCCTCTGCCGCCCGACACCGGCGCGAGGGACGCGTGCGGACGGAAGAGCGAGAGCTCCGCCGAAACCTGCACCCAGGCACTCACAGGCATATTGTCGTGGGGAGGTCGTCACCGCCGGAAAGGAGCGAAAGCGGAAGTCCTTCGCCTTATATCCGCCGGCCTACCGGAAGTGACGCAACCGTGTTTGGTAGCCATGTTGGGAAGGTCCGCCTGTCAGCGTTGTCCGCGGCGGGGCGGGAGGAGGGCGGCCATCTTGGGAAGGTCTGCGAAGGCTGGCCGGTGGCTCGGCCGCGCCGCGGGGCTGGGGGTTAGCTGTCTGGTGTGAGAAGGCGAGCACTTTGCCTGGGCCGGCGTGTCGCCGGGGGCTGACTTCCGGCCCCTGCACCAGCGGGTCACCAGTTCGATCCCTGGCGGCGGCCACATGCCCGGGTTTCCAGATCAGGCTCCCAGCAGCGGGCATGCAGGAAGCAGCCAGTAGTTGTTTCGCTTCCTCTCTCTCTCCAGAAAAAAAAAAAAAAAAAAATCAACGGAAAAAAAAACATTCTAAAAATTTTTTCAAGGCAAGCTCTTTATCAAGGAATAAATGGGCAATGAAAATTTCTTGCTAACTTTGACAATTGGAGCCTAATAAATAGGAACTTCTTAGGAAAACAACAACCAGATCAAGCTATGCCCAGACTTATTAAATTTCTTTATTACTTTTCTTTCTTTTTTAAAAAATATATTTTTTTGATTTTTTACAGAGAGGAAGGGAGAGGGATAGAGAGTTAGAAACGTCGATGAGAGAGAAACATCTATCAGCTGCCTCTTGCACACCCCCCACGGGGATGTGCCCGCAACCAAGGTACATGCCCCTGACTTGAATCGAACCCGGGACCTTTCAGACCTCGGGCCGACGCTCTATCCACTGAGCCAAACCGGTCTTGGCTCTTTGTTACTTTTCTATTGGCTTAGTTTGCCCATTTTAAACAATTCAGAAATGTAAACATAAAAAAAAAGCGAAGGCCTTTCCTGGCCGGTGTTGTTCAGTGGTTGGGCATTGATCTATGAACCGGGAGGTCACGGTTCGATTCCTGGTCCGGGCACATGCCCAGGTAGGACTAATGGATGTTTCCCTTTTTCCTTCTCCCATCTTCTCTCTCTCAAGTTAATTGTGTTTTTTTTTAAGTAAAGTTCACATATTTCCTCCATCCCCAGCCTACTCGTAGGGTTGTTCATTTTATTGTCAACTTGCCATCCTTATCTCTCGTAATAATTACGTCAAACACATAATGTTTACTAGATGCATTGTTCTGCTTTACACATGTTAATCTTCATAACAACTCTTAATCTGGTTGATACTATTATTATGCACATGTTACAGATTAAGAAAGTGATGCCCAGAGAAATTGTCCAAAGTACTACTCCACTGCCTTCCCAAAAGATTGTGCCATCTGCATCCCTACATCCTCTTCCCACATTTTCACCAGGAATGCCTTGCCAAGATTTCTAATCTTGGCATCACGGACACCCAGACAGGAAAGGAGAAGGAAGGAAAACTGAAGACTTTGAAACGTCATCTTCCCATGTCCATTTGTCATTGAAGGAGGAAGGAAGGTGACACAAATGGCATTTAGCGATATGTTTTTTCCCAAAGAAAAGGGATGTGAGTTTCAGTCAGGGAAGTGCTGGCAGAGTTTAACAGGTTCTGTGGAGGAGGCCCTGATTTTCTAATTTCAGTGGTGACATCATCAAACGTGGAGTTGCTAGAGGTATTCACAGAGCCTGTAAGAACTGGTTCCGGTCTGTCAACTTTAATTGAAAAAATATTTTTAAGTTATTAAAAAAAGAAAGAAAGAAAAAGAAATGGTCGGTAAAACCTCTAAGGAAGCTGAAATATCAAGGACAAGGAGTCCGCCATGCAACCATCTAGAACAGCCATGGGCAAACTACGGTCCTCGGGCCCGATCCGGCCCGTTCGGCTGTTCTATCCGGCCCGCGGAGCCGAAAGAGCGGAGGGTTCTCTTGCTCTCCCCTCCGCTCCTTCACCAGCAGCCCAAGAAAAGAGTGCCAGCATGGTCAGGTTGCTTTTGTTCCGGTCCTCCGGTCCAGTTTAAGAACCCATTGTGGCCCTTGAGTCAAAAAGTTTACCCACCCCTGGTCTAGAAAGAAAGCATTTTAGGCTGAGGGAAGCGTTTGTGAATACAAAGACAGAATGCATCTGTCACAACTGAAGGGAGAAAGGGATTGTTACAGAAGCTCTGAGAGCTAGGCAGAGGAGAATACTACAGAGATGAGGTTCCACTGAAAGCAGGTATACACCAGCATGAATTCGTTTTATTTATTTTTAAAGATTTTTTATTTATTTTTAGAGAAAGAGGGAGAGGGATAGAAACAGAGAAACATCAACGATGAGAGAAAATCATTAATAGGCTGCCTCCTGCACCCTTGCTTCTGGGGATCCAGCCCACAACAAAACCTGGGCGATTGCCCTGACCAGGAATCAGGGGGTGGGGGACCCTGCGGGCAGCAGTGGTGACCTCTTGGTTCCTGGGTGGATGCTCAACCACTGAGCTACACTGGCCAGGCAGCATGAGTACATTTAATTTTTTTATTTTTATTTTTTAATATATTTTATTGATTTTCCACAGAGAGGAAGGGAGAGGGATAGAGAGCTAGAAACACCAATGAGAGAGAGAGACATCAATCAGCTGCCTCCTGCAAGCTCCCTACCGGGATGTGCCCACAACCAAGGTACATGCTCTTGACTGGAATCGAACCGGGACCTTTCAGTCTGCAGGCTGATGCTCTATCCACTGAGCCAAACCGGTTTTGGCATGAGTACATTTTATTTATTTTTAAAAAATATATATTTTTATTGATTTTTTTTTTTTACAGAGAGGAAGGGAAAGATATAGAAAGTTAGAAACATCAATGAGAGAGTCATCAATCAGCTGCCTCTTGCACACCCCCCACTGGGGATGTGCCCGCAACCAAGGTACATGCCCTTGACCGGAATCGAACCCAGGACCCTTCAGTCCACAGGTTGATGCTCTATCTACTGAGCCAAACTGGTTTCGGCAGCATGAGCATATTTTAGAGAAGAGAACAAGAATAATAAACTTCAGGGGATGAACAGTCCAGATCCAGGAAAAATAAAATGAAAGAAAAAAAAGGAACTGATGGATTATATTATCAGAACAATCTATGAAAATGGAACAGTAATTTAAAGGATTGCCTAGCTGGTGTGGCTAAAGGACTGATGAGAGAAGGTTTGACCAGAGAGGAGAGAAAACATAAAGAAGACTCGAGGTGTATGAAGCAGCTTGAAGACATCACACTGGAGGTGAGAGAATGGGCCAAAAGGGAACTGAACAGTTGTGTTTGGGAAGGGGCAAACAAGAGCACAGCCAGTGACCCAAGATAAGTGAAATCACAAAAGACGCCTTCTCACAGCCGGGCCACTGTGTTTACACCGGGACGATGCCACTGACCCGTGGTTAGAAAAGCAGACAATGCCGAGCAATTCTTTTCCAAAGGCAACGATATAAATGTGTTTCTTTACAGCCACCTTCTCCACACTTCAGCCTCCTGGTTGCCAAGGCCACCCACCCGTCCACGGCCCGGCCCGTGGGGGGTAAGGGCTGTGTTAAGAGCCGTATCCCATCAGAAGAACGAGACCAGGCGTTCGTGGTCCCAACCTCCAGCTCTCTGGCCGGCTTCCGAGAGAGAAATCGCACGCAGAACCCCAGAAGGAAGACAGCCCCAGAATGGGGGGGCTGGAAGACAGACAGCGTCGCGGTGGGTGGCGGGGTGGGGCTGACCCTGCGGCACAGCCACCGCTCACTTCCACCCCGCTCCACCAGGGGGCAGGCCGGCCCCACAAACAGCCCACGGCAGGCCAGTCCCGCTGTTTTCAAAAGCAAGTTGGGATTCTACATAGAACTTGAGGGCTCGTCTCAACCCCAGAATTCTAGAACTGCCCCGGGAGGGTTCCATCTTCCTTGTAATCGCCCTCCCAACAAAGAAGCCTCCCAGTCTTGGCCAGCTCCCAGCGCCACCCCTGTCTCCACCACTGTTTCCCCAACCGCTTTCTCCTAAATCCTCCCCAAGTCCTCTCTTCCCCCTGGTCATCCCCCTGGTCATCCCGTTAGACTTTTACCCCCCCCCCCCAGCCCAGCCCAGCCCCTCCGGCCTCGGATGGAAGAAGGAAGGGGGTCGGAGGGTGGGGAGGAGGGGGCTGGGGAGAGGCGGGAGGTGGGGGGGGGCAGGTGGGCCCGGCCCGGGCGGTGGAGGGGGAGCTCGAACCCAGGCCGGCGACCGGCCGGGCGCAGGCGGTGGGCGGGCAGGGGGTGGGGCCCCAGGAGAGCCGCCCCTCCCTCCCTCCCTCCCTCCCTCCTCCCGCCCTCCCTCCCGGAGCCTGGGCGGAGAGGGAGGAAAAACTTCCTGGCCCGGGCCACCGGCGGCTCTGTCCCCCCCACCCGCCTCCGATCCCGCCTCCCGGGCCCGGCGCTCCCCGCCTCCCCGGCGCCCTCCGCGTCCGCCATGGCCAAAGCCTACGACCACCTCTTCAAGCTGCTGCTGATCGGGGACTCGGGGGTGGGCAAGACCTGCCTGATCATCCGCTTTGCAGAGGACAACTTCAACAGCACTTACATCTCCACCATCGGTGAGCCCGCTGCTGGCCAGGCCCCTGACCCCTGACCCCCGGCCCCCCCCCCACGCCCTCACCCCCGGGCCCCCAGATGACGAGTGAACCCCCACCTTGCAGTCCCCTTCCCGTGGGGCTTCCAAAAACCCAGTTCCTCAGCCTCTGTTCCAGACCCATCCCCCTTACATGTCTCTGGGTGGGTGGGGGGGGGGGTACCCAAAACTCTACCCTGCCTGCCACCTCCAGGAAGCTCCCCCGTGCTGCCAGCCCCTCACTTTCTTGGTGCCATTCTTCTCATCTCTCTCTAGATCCACGTGGACCCTTCCCCGGCTTCCTTCTCAGCTCCCCTTCTCCCCCATCCACCTGGAACTCCTGACCCACTCCCCACATTTCCTGTACCTCCCTCCCCCCAAACATCTGTCTCCCGGCTCTGCCAGCCTCTCTCTGTCCCCCTGAGCTTCAGACTCTATTCCACTCCCACTTTATCATCCACTCCTCAGTTTTCTCGCTCCTTGACTTCATGGGTGGGGAGGGTGTGAAACAGAGTGGCTGGGCGTGCAGAGAGTGTGTGGCCCAAGGACGGTGCCCCTGACTCTGCAGTCAGCCTGGTGAAGAAGGTGGGGATGATGAGGGGACTTTTGGGGTCTCTGAGTCAGCCTGGTGACTCAGCCTCCTCCTTCCTACAGCTCCCAGCAGGCTGGGGGGAGGTGCCCAAGTTCCCACTAAGAACAGTGCTCCCCTCCTCCCCTCGCATCTTTCTTCATCGGCTCTGCCCTGGGACGTAGGACAAGGGGAGTCTCAAGACAATTCTGGTTAGCCAGGGGGAGGAAAAATGCCCCCTTTTTCCCAGTTCAGTCTCAAGAGGGATCTTGTTTGGCTTCGGGCTTTTCTTGGTTCCAAGCCTGGCCCCCTAGACAGTTCACACGGGCAGGCGTCAGCTACGTTTCCCCTCACCCTTTACCCGATGGGGCCGGCCACATTGGGGGAGGGGTACCGAGAGTAGAGGGTTCCAGGAAAACAGAAGGGAAAAGGAATCTGAAAGTAGTATTTTGGGGGAGACAGACCAGATTGAGACAGTTCAGCTGGCAAGGCTGAGTGGACCCAAGAGTCGCCTTAGTGGCCGGAAGCCTCCCTACAGGATTTTCATCTCCTTCACCCCCAAATTCACAAGATCGACATGAAAACAGCATGCTTGCTCACTTGAGGAAGACAGGCAGTCTCGAGGAAATTCTCCTCGTTTTACACTTTGGACAAGGCTGCTTCCCAGGTGCCATCGCTGCAGACCTTCCAGCCCCGCCACGCTCCACGCCTGCCTGGCCCCCAACACACTTTTCCGTGCCCCAAGCACACCTGCCTCCACTCCAACTTCCAACATACACTCTCCGCTCCTAGGAATCGATTTCAAGATCCGCACTGTGGATATAGATGGGAAGAAGATCAAACTGCAAGTCTGGTGAGTGAAGGCCCTAGGATGCCTAACCAGACCTCCTCATCTACCCCCGATAACCCCTTTTCTTCTCTTTGGCTGCATTCCTCTCCTCTCCCCCTGTGTCCCTCCCAGCACTTCTGATCATTTGTGTCACCTCGCTCAGTGGTCCTGCCATCTCTCTTCCTGCTTGCTCAGTTATTTTCAGCTTTTTTTTTTTTGTAACTCTTCCTTCTCCCAGCTCCAGAGTCTTTTGTTCTTGCCAACAAATGTCTGTGGGGCTATAAAGTGGAAACAGGCTCTAAGCAGTTTAACAGCAAACGGCAGAATTAAAACTTGACTCTAAGTCTAGTGCTCTCTCTAAGGTATGGAGAGCCGAGAAAGCCTAGGGTAGATGTTTGACAGGACAGTCATCAGGAAGCTGGAAGCCCCGAGGGCAGGAGGCTTAATGGAGACATTATGATACAATAGATAAGAGCAAACTGGTTTAAATTCTCGTTCTGTTACCGAATGACCTTCATTAGTTATTCAGCCTCCCCAAATCTGTTAGCTCGTTTGTAAAATAAGGACCATAAAGCAGGTATCAGCTACAGGGACAGAATTGAGATTAGACGAAATGACATGCGTATAGAATGATACATGCACAGTGCCTTGGCACAGATTAAGTATCCGATGCATAAACCAGAGAGATCTTGTTTCCTAGGCCTCTACCATCTCTCAGTCTCAGCCCCTGTGGCTCTCCTCCCTTTCCCCTTTTACTGTTTCCCAATTCTGTTCCTTTCAGGCCCACCTGTGGAAGCTAAATTCTTTTTAAATATATATATATATATTTTTTTTTTAATTGATATTTTACAGAGAGGAAGGGAGAGAGATAGAGAGCTAGAAACGTCAATGAGAGAGAAACATCGATCAGCTGCCTCTTGCACACCCCCTACTGGGGATGTGCCCGCAACCAAGGTACATGCCCTTGACTGGAATCGAACCTGGGACTTTTCAGTCCGCAGGCTGATGCTCTATCCACTGAGCCAAACCGGTTTCGGCTGGAAGCTAAATTCTTAGCTGGTGGGGAAGAAGGGACATCTCTCTTTGGAGAGCCCTTCCCTCGATCCTACCCCATGAGATATTCTTCCTCTTCAGGGACACCGCCGGCCAAGAACGATTCAAGACGATAACTACTGCCTATTACCGAGGAGCCATGGTACAAAGTGGGGTCTGGACAAGGGGTGAGGGCATGAGGCAATGACACGTGGGTTTATGAGTACAGAGAGGCAGGGGAAATGGGGGCGGGGGGTTGCACGAGTGGGTTGCAGAGGGTCCCACATGACTAAGGGATTTGACTCATGGATAAGACTTGTAGGTTCACTTAGAGTACAACTTGGGGGGTGGAGGGAGGAGGAGTAAACAGGGACTGTGGCCCCAGCCTCCACTGTGAACTCTGCCACCTTCCAGGGCATTATTCTAGTCTATGACATCACAGATGAGAAATCCTTTGAGAATATTCAGAACTGGATGAAGAGCATCAAAGAGGTGAGGACCCTCCCCGAGAGATGGGGGAATCGGGTAGAACTCGGAAGATGAAGTGCATTGTGAAGATGAGCTTGACCCAACTTTCCCTGTCTGACCCCTCTGCTCCCAGAATGCCTCAGCGGGGGTGGAGCGCCTCCTGCTGGGGAACAAGTGTGACATGGAGGCCAAGAGGAAGGTGCAGAAGGAGCAGGCCGAGAAGGTAAGAGTTGGGGACCGGGTTGGCCAGTGTTCTAGAACTGCTGGTCACTTTGCAGAGGACTTGGCTACTGCCCTTTACCCAACTCTCTTCTACCCCCTACAGTTGGCTCGGGAGCACGGAATCCGGTTTTTCGAGACTAGTGCCAAGTCCAGTATGAACGTGGATGAGGTGAGACACCCCCCCAGCCCCACCCCCGAAAGAGATGGACTATTGGAAGATAGACGTATGCTTGTCTCCAGTCTGTACTGACCAGTCTCCTTTCCCCGTAGGCCTTCAGTTCCCTGGCCCGGGACATCTTGCTCAAGTCAGGAAGCCGGAGATCGGTGAGTTGGTTCTGCTGGGCTCAGTTACAACCGGGGGGGTCGGGAGGCGGGTGGAGGAGTGAAGACCGAGGCGGGGAGCAGTGCTGAGACTTCCCGTGAGGGGGAGTCCCCTTCCAACAGCTTATATAGCCTCAGGCCCCAGCCAGCCAGTCTCTCCTGACCCCTGTGCCCTTCTGCCTCCAGGGAAGCAAGTCCTCCAGCACTGACCTGAAGACTTCTGACAAAAAGCCCACGAAGTGCTCCCTGAGCTGAGGACGCCTCGCTGCCTCCACACCCTAAGCCTGGAGGCTGAACCTGAGGGGAGCGGGCTGAGGGCTGGATGGGAGAGAGGGAGTAGGTGGTGCTTGGGGAAGTAAAGACGGGGAGATGGTGAGAGAACAGGGAGAAAATGGAGAAGGGGAAAGAAAGGAAAACAAGAGAGGAAAGAGGAGGAGAGGTAGAATAGAGGGAAGAAGCAAGAAGGGAAAGAATTGAGGAAGTGGAAAAAAATGTGCGAAAGAGGTAGGAAGAAAGGAAGGAGCAAAGGAAGGATAGACAGCCCCGGGCCTCAGACCTTCCCTGGGTTTCCATGGCAAAGACAAGTGTAAATAAATCATTGATTTTGTCACTGGATCAGGCTTCAGGGTCCTGTGAGAGGCTGGCCCCGCACCACCCCTTGAAAGTTTGGTCCTGTTCTGTCACTCTGCATGGTCTTTCTCAGTATTAAAGATCTCCATTTGCACAAATGTAGCTTATTTTGGGGTAACTTCCATCGTTGTGGGAATTGCTCTTTACTCATCAGCCTGATTGCTGCTACGTCTGAGGTGTTTGGGCCAGCGGGGTTCCTGTGATGCCAGGATGAGACCCACCGCTGTCTCTCTCCCCCGGCGGATTAATTGATGAGGAAACCAGCAAGGAGCAAAGGTTCTCCGAACTTGAGGCTGTGCACATGCTCTTTCCGTTACGGGTTTAGAGGATCCCTGTGGGCAGAGCCCTCCAGAAAATTGCAGGACCTTTTTTTTTTTAAGGGCTCTTTCTGGGCCTCCCCTGGGGGTGACAGCCCCGCCTCAGGGAACTGACAAGACCTGGTGTTGTTACCCAAGCAAGCATCTCTGATTCTGCCAGCCATCCCTCTAGGTAGCTGGCAGGCGTTCTGTGCTTTCATAGACGAGGAAAGCGAGACACAAAACAGGTTCCTGTATGCATAAATATTTATTGAGCATCTACTAGGTGCCAAGCACAGCGGTCAAATTAGCATTCTATTTGGGTAGTACTTAGAAGCGGGACAAGTAAATTTTAACAGAAATTTATCAGCCTCTGGCCGGGTAGTTCAGTTGGGTGGAGTGTCATCCTGAGGCACCAAGCCTGTGGATTCGATCCCCAGTCCGGGCCTATACAAGTCAACCAAGGAATGCATAAATACGTGGAACAACAAATCGATGTCTCTCTCTCAAATCAATAAATAAAATTATTCTTAAAAGAGAGAAAACACCAAAAACTCAGGCTTGATACATATTGCCCTTAGTATACATAACCCTTTTTTACTGTTACACAATACTTTTTAAAATATATTTTATTGATTTTAAAAAATATATATTTTATTGATATTTCACAGAGAGGAAGGGAGAGAGACAGAGAGCTAGAAATGTCGATGAGAGAGAAACATCGACCAGCCGCCTCCTGCACACCCCCCACCGGGGATGTGCCCGCAACCAATGTACATGCCCTTGACCGGAATCGAACCCAGGACCCCTCAGTCCGCAGACCGACGCTCTACCACTGAGCCAAACCGGTCTCGGCTATTTTATTGATTTTTTTACAGAGAGGAAAAGAGAGGGATAGAGAGTTAGAAACATCCAGAAGAGAGAAACATCAATCAGCTGCCTCCTGCACACTCCCTATTGGGGATGTGCCCACAACCAATGTACATGCCCCTGACCGGGATGGAACCTGGGACCTTTCATTCAGCAGGTCGACGCTCTATCCACTGAGCCAAAATGGTTTTGGCCACACAGTATTTTTAAAAATATATTTTTATTGATTTCAGAGAGGAAGGGAGAGGGAGAGAGATAGAAAGATCAATGATGAGAATCATTGAGTGGCTGCCTCCTGCATGCCCCCTACTGGGGATCGAACCCACAACTGGAGCATGTGTCCTCAATCGGAATTGAACCCAGGACCTTTCAGTCCTCAGGCCGATGCTCTATCCACTGAGTCAAACCAGCCAGGGCACACAATATTTTATTTATTTTTTTCCTTAAATATATTGTATTGATTTTTGACAGAGAGGAAGGGAGAGGTATAGAGAGTTAGAAACATCGATGAGAGAGAAACATCAATCAGCTGCCTCCTGCACACCCCTTACAGGGATGTTCCCGAAACCAAGGTACATGCACTTGACCGGAATCAAATCTGGGACCGTTGAGTCCACAGGCCAACGCTTTATCCACTGAGCCAAATTGGTTAGGGCCACAATTTTTTTTTTTAAAACAGTGAAATTGTCTTACAGAATTGCTCTTTTATCAGGACAATTAAAATGTCAGATTTGGTTAGGACAAAATACTGTTAGAAGCTTTTTTATTCATGGATATGATGTTCAAGGTTTTTAAGAAATCCACAAACCCATCCAGCCAGTGTTGCTCAATGGTTGATCATCTATCTAAGAACCAGGAAGTCATGGTTCAATTCCCAGTCAGGCCACAGACTGGGGTTACAGACAGGTTCCATCCCCAGTGTGGAACATGCAGGAGGCAGCTGATCAATGATTCTCTCTCACCATTGATATTTCTTTTTCTCTCCATCAATAAAAAACATTTTTAAAATAAATAATAAAGGAAATCCACAAGCCGGCAGTGTAGGAGTGGACGTACAATCTGGAGTCAGCAGCAAAGCCTTCTTTGTGCAACTGTTTCTGTTGGTGAAAGACAACACTCAGAAAAGTCTGCCTTCGCCAGTTTGGTGGATAGAGCGTCTGCCTCACACAGAAAGGTCCGTGGTTCAATACCAGTAAAGAGCAGGTACCCTGCCTGCAGGCTCCTCCCTGGCCAGGGCCCTTCTGGGGGCACATGCAGGAGGCAGTCAATCAATGTGTTTCTCTCACATCAGTATTCCCCTCTGTCTTTCCCTCTCTAAAAATCAATGAAAGAACATCCTTGGGGAGGATTAAAAAAAGAAAAGAGCCGAAACCGGTTTGGCTCAGTGGTAGAGCGTCCGTCTGCGGACTGAGGGGTCCCAGGTTCGATTCCGGCCAAGGGCATGTACCTTGGTTGCGGGCAGATCCCCAGTGGGGGGTGTGCAAGAGGCAGCTGGTCGATGTTTCTCTCTCATTGACGTTTCTAGCTCTCTCTCTCCCTTCCTCTCTGTAAAATATCAATAAAATATTTTTTTTAAAGAAAAGAAAAAACTCTGATAAGTACCGGGAGAAGAACTTAGAAATTAATTTGATAAATGTGTATAATTGATAAACATATTAAGTATCCAAGCTTCCATGGGGCAACGTCCTCTGTGGCTAATGTTTGAGCTCTATTGTCAACTGCGAGCTAGTTTAATTTGCTCAGGGTAAGGAAATCCTTGGCATTTTCAGAATCCCAGAAACACTGTTGACATCATCATGCGTATTTTTTAAACTTTGTTTCCGTGTAGAGACCTTATAGAGATGCTTGATATGGCTACGGAAGTGAGGTCTTACAAGATCTCACAGCTACTTAGGAAACACGATAGGAATGGGTAAGGAATAACAATACTAGGCTTCAGCAAAAACTTTTATTATAGCTAAAAACTACTGGGGGCTGGGGAGACACACACTCTACCTTCCTTCGGTAACATTGACACATACAAATAACGGAAAAATAATCACAAATTAAAGCTCAGCCCTCACCAGGTTTTATTGGCTTTTGTGTGGTGTGTTTTTCCAACTCGCATGCAATGGTCTTTCCATGGTCTGGTAGCTCCTGCTCTTGAGACGCCAGCGTTAAGTCTAACGGGAAGACAACATTTGTGGGATGAAGCATCATAGTTACTGTTCATTCCAAAATGTCTTTAGGGCTGTGGGGTTATTCAAGGGCCAGTTCTGCGGATCTTTGAACATGAGAGGAGGTGACATCTGAGTAGAGCTGAGAGGGGGCCAGTGGCAGGGAGAGGCTGCATGTTCACCGTAAGTCTTGGTAATTCCTGCTTAAGGAAGAGAAGCAAGCCTGGACTGCCAATCCAGCTTCTCCCTTGACCATACAGGATAGGAAGAATGAGGTAAGAGTGTCAGAAAGGCTGATTTTTTAAATTATATATATATATAATTGATTTTTTTACAGAGAGAAGGGAGAGGGATAGAGAGTTAGAAACATCATGGGAGAGAAATAGGCAGACCAGCTGCCTCCTGCACACACACACACACACACACCCTGGGGATGTGCCTGCAACCAATGTACATGCCCTTGACCAGAATCGAACCTGGGACCCTTCAGTCCCCAGGCCGACGCTCTATCCACTGAGCGAAACGGGCTGGGGCGAAAGGCTGATTTTTAATGGTAACTCCCAGGGTTTTAAGGAAAGTGCAAAAAGTCCTGAGTGCGACATATGGTTCTTCTTTACGTCTCGCCGCTCGTCTAGTCCCAGATGGGTTAAACAAGCGACAGGCCAGTGAGCAGGGAACGCAGAACACTGCTTCGCCGCCATTTCCTCCTCTCCCACAGAAGACTACCGGGACCAGAATGCCACGGTGCGCAGCACGAACGCAGTGAGATTCTATTCCGGGAGCCGCGCGGCGCCACTAACCCTGGGAAACTACAAGGCCCAGCAGGCAACGCGCGCGCCTGCGTATGCGCATGCGCCGCCCCGCCCCCCGCCCCGCCGGGGGAAACCGGGCCCAGCGGTCCCCGGCGGACCGGCCCGCGCCCCGGAGCCTTCGCAGGGCAAGATGGCCGCCCCCGGAGCCCCAGTGGAGGCGAGGGGCTGCTAGGGCCGCACGGCCCTGCGTGTTGAACGTCTTGGCTCCTCTCGTCCCGGCCATGGGGACCTCCCCGTAGAGCCTTTGACCGGAGGCAGCCCCGGCACTTCGCAGTTCTGACCTGGAACCTGCCGGAGGGCTGCAGGCTGAGCGCCCCCTCGGCGCCCGGACGGAGGAGGCGCGAGGCCCGTGAAGCCGCCGCCTCGGCCCCGGCGGCAGCGCGGCCCCGAGCGCTCCATGCCTGCGGGCGCGGGGAGGCCTGGCCGCCCGCCGGGCCGCCGCCTCTGCTGGCTGCTCTGCGCGGTCGCCCTGAAGCTCTGGTGAGGGGGGCCGGGCGCCGGGGGAGCGGGGGGCACGGAAACGGGCTGGTCCCTGCCCTCGGGGATGGGGGGACTGGGTCCCGCGACCGCGCGGCGGGGGTTCCCCGCGTCCCGGCTTCTGACGTTTGTCCCTTTCCCCCCGGCAGCCAAGCGGAGGCCCCCGCGCGGGAGGAGAAGCTGTCAGGTGGGTGTGATGACCTGGGGACCCAGCGCCCCGGCCAGGGTTGCGGTGTGACATGCTCCCACACGCCAAGAGCACACACGGGTGGGGAAGGGTGGCCCCTTGCGGAACGGGGGCATTCCGTTGTGCTGGGGAGAGGGATGGGCAGAACCCAGGGAGATTGGGGGCCGGCCTTTCTCCCCCTGCAGTGAGCACCTCAAGTCTGCCGTGCTGGATGGTGGAAGAGTTTGTGGTGGCAGAAGAGTGTGCTCCGTGTTCTAATTTCCAGGCTGTGAGTATCTGTTTCCTCCCCCTTTTTTTTTTTTCTCACATCTAATCAGTCCCTACATCTTTTTTTTTTTTTAATCTTGACCAATACGAAAGTTCATTTAACCAAAGTTCAATATGGAAATGTACGAGGCTTGATTTTTTATATTGTAGAAAGCAGGCGCTGTCTAGAAAGACACGGGGAAGCAGTTGATTTCTCAGACGATCACGGCCATTCTTCACACTCATGCCAAGGCTTCTGACATGACACCATCCTCTCGTGTTACCACCATCCCCACAGGGACCTGGTGCCCACTGTTGCCATCTCCACACATTCGGCTATCACAAGATTCATAAAGGGGTCGAATCCTGGCGATATTCCTTGGACATAGCTGCTACCATTTAATTTCTTTATTTTTAATACCCAAAGTATTTTTAAAAAAATATATTTTATTGATTTTTTACAGAGAGGAATAGAGAGTTAGAAACATCAATGAGAAAGAATCATCAACCAGCTGCCTCCTGCACACCCCCTCCTGGGGATGTGCCAGCAACCAAGGTACATGCCCTTGACTGGAATTGAACCTGGTACCTTTCAGTCTGCAGGCCGACACTCTATCCACTGAGCCAAACCGGTTTGGGCCCAAAGTATTGATTTTAGAGAGAGGAGGGGAGGGAGAGAGAGAAACCTTGATGTGACGAGGGGCCTGAAATATGGATGTGTGCCCTGACCCAGAATGGAACGTGCCTCCTTTGCGTGTACGGGGTGACGCCCCGACCCAGCCGCACTGACCAAGCGGCCCCCGTTTCACTTCAACGATAACTTCTTGTCCACAAATATGTTGACCGCAGAGGGTCAGCTTTGCTCATGGGTGTCTACTCAGCGAGCTCAAAGATACTTCCAAATGAAACTTGTGGCTTCTCTCACGCTTCCACCACAGTCCCGAAGCCTTACTGAGTATGCCTTGGCATTGTCTTTTATCTTTTTCCTTGTATATGTCCAAATAGGAACTTGTCTTCCCCTGTAAATGTGCTCTTTTCTTTCCAGGCTAATGGCAACCTCCAGTTAATCACCATGTCCTGTTCATGTCTAACCCAGTAGGCTCTGGGACCTGTCCACGCCTCTCCTAGACGATTGCTTTTGAAATATTCTTTCTAACACACATTCCTAATCGCGCAGCCACCACCTCCACCCCCCCCCCATCACCCCCGTTAGAACTCTTCATGAGTTACCCACCAGCCCTGAGCCATGGCCCTCGGCACCTGCCCCTTCTGAGTAGCAGCCTTCCGGCTTCTCCCCTTGCCCCTTCCTGACATGAGCTTCGGTCCCTCTCTCCCGGCAGAAAACCACCCCTGAGTGTGGCTCCACGGGGTACGTGGAGAAGATCACATGCAGCTTATCTAAGAAGAACGGGTTCAAAAGGCAAGTGCCGTTTCTCTTCGTGAAACCTCCCAGATCACCTCCTTTGCTCCTGTGACCTTAGGCTGGTGGTCCCACTTCTTCCTCTTGGTTTGGAGACAGTGTGGCATATTGGAAAGAGGAAGGGATTTGGAGCCAAATTACTTCCAGTCCCAGTTCTACTCTCAGAGCTCCGTTAATGGCCGTGTCTTCTCCTTAGTGGGATTGTTTAATACCTGCTCTGCTTTCCTCACCAGGAAATAAGGTGCACCGTGTGTTTGAGTGGGATGTATGCACTGTGAGCACAGTAGACGGGCTCTCGCTTTCTCCGTTCCCCTCGGATGTTGTGTCTGGTTAGGCTGAGGCAGGAGGGAGGCTGGCTGGCCTTCCCTCAGGCTAACTCTCTCTTCCTACCCTCAGCTGCCGCTCGGCTCTGATGGAGCAACACTTATTCTGGAAATTTGAAGGGGCCGTCATGGGTGTAGCCTTGGTCTTCGCTTGCCTTGTCATCGTTCGTCAGCGACAGCTGGACCGAAGGGCCCTGGAAAAGGTCCGGAAGCAAATCGAATCCATATAGCTGTCTTCTACCCTTTTATGTGGGTCTTAACGGCCCTCCTCCAACAGAGAGAGTGGAACGGACTTATTTGTGCCCCTGGTATTTGGGGGACTGGGAGAACAAACAAACAAAAAACGCTTCCATCTTCCTCGTCTAGATCACTGATAAGCAGAATAAAAAGAGTAAAGTAAGTTTCCTTTTCTATTCTGATTTGAATTGGGGCAGGAAGACATGAAGGCAGAGAGGGAAATGGGGTGGCAACTTTAGTCCCCACTTTACCACGTACCTGTCTTCCCTCTCTTCTACCATTTATTTAAAACTCTGGGATGGCCGAAACCAGGTTGGCTCAGTGGATAGAGTGTCGACCTGCTGACTGAAAGGTCCCAGGTTCGATTCCGGTCAAGGGCATGTACCTTGGTTGCAGGCACATCCCCAGTGGGGAGTGTGCAGGAGGCAGCTGGTCGATGTTTCTAGCTTTCTATCCCTCTTCCTGTTTGTAAAAAATTAATAAAAATATATTTAAAATAAAATAAAACTCTGGGGTAAAATTTCAGCAAAAAAAATTTATTTCTCAGCAAAACCTCTATTTCCCTCAACCCTACCTCCAAAGAAGAAATAAAATCACAGATACATAATAAAAGTATTTGTGGTGCCACCTCACATGGACGGACTGGCCTCAGGGTACAGACATCTGGGGCACCCTGGTGTAATCCTGGGGCCAAAGAACCCTGAGGGGGAACCCCGGGGAAAACAGAGCCGAGAGCCCTGGGTTGCTTGTGGGACTGAGCGGAGGGCGAGGAAGGGCTCCAGCTCACATCTCATCTGCATGTAGCACGGTTCTGACGAGCCCGCCGGGGCCTGTCTCCCCGTCCGTCTTCTCAGGCGGTGTCCTTGTGGAGCCATTTGCACTCTTGACCCCGGGTGGCCCCCCCAGTCTGGACTCTACCTCTGGGGTCTCCCAATTTTTTGTTACGTCCTTGTGAATCAGGATGTTTCTGGAAATCACTGGGGGGTGAAGAAAAAAGGGCAGTAGTAGAGTGCTCCCTTGGGTGGAAATTCCTAGACAGGACAGGCGCCCCCCCCCCCCCCCGCCTTCTGCCTCTCGACTACCTGGAGAACACCCCACTTGCCCACCAGGTCAAAAGTCCCGCCCTGCCCTTGCCTCTCACCTCCGTGAGGCTGGTAATCCTCGGACCCAGCTTCTGGGAGACCTTGAAAGGGGCTGAAACTGGGCAGGATGATGAGAGCCAGGGAGAAAAGAAGGATCTGGAAGGAAGCAAGAAGACACGAGCTGTAGGGACGACCAAGGAAGGGAGCAGAGGGCAGGTGGAGCCGTTAGGGACGGGAAGACGGGTGTGGCTTGGGAGCAGGGGTACCGGGATGGAAGTGTGTCGGGAGGTGGGGGAGGTGGGAGGAAGTGGACTCGTGGTACCAGAACACAAGTGCTGGTCTGGGCAGCTTTGTTGGAAGTTTGCGTAACGAGCGTCTGCAGCTGGCGGAGCTGAGTCACCAGGGACCTGGGGAAGGAGGGAGGATGAGTTAGGTCTGGGGACTGGGGTCCAAGAACGGTGCCCCCGTGTGCGGCACCCCCCCCCCCCCCCCAATGCGCCCACTGTGCTTTCACTCACACGTTGTGCCTCTCCAGCTCCTGGATTTTTTTCTGTAGTTCCTGGTTCTGCACAGAACAGGCAGCCACCCTAAGGGGTATGGGAAGGTAGGACAGGGTTCTTCCCGTTAATGCGTCCCCGGCCTTACCTGCCGTGGCCAGGAAGAGGGCGCAGGCCTGGCCCACAAGCCGGAAAGGTGGGTTCAGACATACCTGCTCTCTAGTCCCTCGATGTATTCTTTCTTCCTGCGCCGGCTGTCCTGAGCTGACTGCTTGTTCCGGATCTTCCTCCTGACCTTCTTGAGCACCCTCTCCTCTGTCTGGGGCCGAAAGGTGTGTCAGTCCCAGGCCCTCACCTTACCCGAGGGCCCCAGCTCCCCGCTGTGGTCCTGGCTGCTCAGAGCCACGGTGGGCCCTGGGTTGGGAGACCCGTTGGGGAAGCATGTTACCTTGGTGAGGGGCAGGTGAGAGGGCAGGGAAATCCCTTCCTGCCCCAGCAGGTGCTTCTCCTCCTCTGTCAGGAACAAGGTTTGACAGGGTAGCTGGCGGGGCACAAAGATGAGAGTGGGGAGAGGGTCATCCCATTTTTAGCACCCGGGCTGCTCCCCTGCCTGCCTCCTACAGAGTGTTTCCCATTGGCCCCGAGGAATCACTAACCATGAAATGAAGGGAGGGCAGGGACTTTAATTCAGACAGGCTCCGGGTCACACCCAGAGGGACCTCCTGAGGCTAAGATGGAGCGAAGAGGTCGTTTGTCATACCCTCTGAGCACAGTCTCTGATCCACATCTCCCCAAACCGGGGTATTGAAGAGACGCGGAGTAGCTCATTAAGGTAGGGTTTGTTCACTCTTCAGCAGGCAAATGACTCACTGTTAGCTATTAACTTCACGTTTGGCAGAGTGTGTTATCAATCACCTGTCCGTCACAGTGAGCTCCCTGGGCCAGTGGCCTGTTCTCCCCGAGGGTCCGATCCCCACTTTTCAGACTTAAAGCTCTGTCTCCTATCAGACAAAGAACTAAAGAAAGAAGGGCTGAAACCGGTTCAGTGGATAGAGTGTCGGTCTGCGGACTGAAGGGTCCTGGGTTCGATTCTGGTTAAAGGCATGTACCTGGTTGCGGGCACATCCCCAGTGGGGGGTGTGCAGGAGGCAGCTGATCGATGTTTCTCTCTCATCGATGTTTCTAGCTTTCTATCCTCTCTTAATCTCTGTAAAAACTCAATAATATATATATATATTTTAAAAAAGAAAGAAAGAAAGAAAGAAAGAAAGAAAGAAAATATGTGGGGAGGGTAGATAGTGTCTAGTTAATGTGAGTCTATCAACTGAATGACTTGCCTTTTTTTTTTTAAATACATTTTATTGATTTTTTTACAGAGAGAAGGGAGAGGGTTATAAAGATGAGAGTGGGGAGTTATAAACACTGATGAGAGAGAAGCACATCAATCAGCTGCTTCCTGCACACTCCCCACTGGGGATGTGCCTGCAACCAAGGTACATGCCCTTGACTGGAATCGAACCCAGGACCCTTCAGTCCATCGGCCGACGCTCTATCCACTGAGCCAAACCAGTCTCGGCATGACTTGCCTTTCTAATTCCTTTTTGGAAAATGTATGCTTTACTTTGTGACTTAGGAATTTGCATTTGCTTTTGCCCCCCTAAAGTCTTTGGCTTTTAACTAATCATTCCTACTGTCTCTGCCTTTTTTTGATGCTCCCTTCTTGTGCCTGTGACTATTTGGTGGAACTGTATTCGAGGGGTGTTCCTTCCAACCCACCGAATCAAAATCTGTGAGGATGAGGCCCAGAAGGTTTTATTTAAAAAACAAAACCACCCCAGCTGGTTTTGCTTAGTGGTAGAGCATCAGCCCGCGGACTGAAGGGTCCTGGGTTTGAGTCCAGGTTTTGGGCTTAATCCCCAGTAGGGGGTGTTCCAAATGCAGCCAATCAATGATTCTCTTCATCATTGATGTTTCTATTTCTCCCTCCCCTCCTCTCTCAAATCAATAAAAATATTTTAAAATACATTAAACACAAATTCCCCACAGTTTTGAAGCACAGATTTAGACGAATCAAGCTTTTTAAGGTCCCTCAACCCAAGATTTTAAGATGCATGGCTTGGCTGCTGGTTGGGCTTCCACCAGATTTGCAGGGAGGCTAGAACCTGTCCTCTGCCCTTTGCATGCAACAGTTCTTTCCAGGATGAAGGCAGATTCCCCTCCTCACGCCCGGAGGAAGCAGACCAGCGGCTTTGGGCAGTTATCTGATGTGTTACTCCCCTGTCACCCCGTGCAGTGGGTGCCTGCTAGACGATTGTTCCAGTGGAAACATGAATGCAGTTGTTTCTCTTACTCCCTGTGCCCAGGAACCAGTTCAATTTCCCCAGGCGGCCTGTCCCATTTCTGTCCTGACCCAAGACTGAAACAATAGCTGAGCAAACAATGGATACAAGGTTTGGCCTTTCTCTGGAGCCCGATCCCTGGATCCTCTCACTCCACCTCTTCCCAACTGAGTCGTCATCACCTTACTCCCAAGTGTTTCTGTCTCACCCTTTCCTGCTTTTCAATTGCCCAAGTCTGCCCTGGCTGTAAGCTCAGCTGGTTCGAGCTTTGTCCCTGTACGCCAAAGGCTGCAGGTTCAATATCCAGTCAGGGGACATACATAGAAAAACCAGGCATGAGAGCATAAATAAGTGGAACAAATCGATGTTTCTCTCTCAAATCAATAAAAATAAAAATTAATTAATTGCCCATGTCTCCCTGGCTTTCAGGCCTGATGCCAAAAAACAGGGCAAAGACAGAGTTCAGCATCAGTGTCCCCCTCCCTCACCCCAGTCTGTGCGGGCATGTATGTGTGTACCAGGGAGGATGGATCAGGCCAACCCCAAGACTCACCAGGGTCGCAGGAAGCATTGGGCTTACAGTGGCTGCTCTGGGCAGGAGGTGGGCATGAGCATCAAGGGGCATGTTGCTGACCATGCAGGCGTCGGGCATCATAAAAGGTGGGCTCCACTGATCTAAGGGAAACACAGTGACTGGGAGAAACCAGATGGAAGGCACAGCCTGCTGGCAGGAGGGCCCGGGTAGCGGCACGGGTTGGAGAAACGCCCTCAACCCCGGGGCTGGGGCTGGGTCTCAAGGGCCAATGTCCCCTTCCCACTACTGACCGAGCTGGATGGAGATGAACCCTACAGCGGGCCCAGCTTCCTCCCGCATCTTCTCCAGGGCCTCTGCCTCATAGACAACTTCATAGAGGGCAGGAGAGCTGGGTGCCTCGGGGGCAGGGGGGCTGTCTCGACGACCAGGGGGCTCAGAGGTCCCACTGTCACTGCCAGGAGATGCTTCTGAGCAGTACACTTCATTGGGGTCGATGAAGAGCTTCGGTAAATCTTCAGGCTCACTCTCTTGAAGGCCCTACATCGGAAGAGGGCATATAGGTATACGGGGGGAGAATTCTGGAAGTCCTTCCTGACATCAAACCGAGATCCTTCATGCTTCAGTTTCCGTTCTTCCTGTCCTTGGACCTGGGGAGGGTTACCGTCTATGTCTATCCTAGGGGTACTGTCGTAGACCACTGTGCAAGTGTAGGCTCAGGTCTCTCGGGGCTTCTCAGAGTTGTGTTTCGAACCGCCCCAGCTTCCATTGGACATACTCACGCAGGCATGGGCCCCCCCGGACTCCCAGCCTTGCAGCCCCTGTTCTTGCAGCATGGCCACTGGGTCTTCTGGAGGTGGACAGTGGAGTCCCAGCTCCAGGAAGGATCCTGTGAAGACGCCGTCTGGGGGCTCCAGCCACACGTCCAGCAGGTCAGGGGTTCCGAAATCCATCCTGCAGGGGAGGCCCGTCGGGTGGGAGGGTCGTAGGACAATGATGGCCACCCACCCCTCCCCCACCAGCTTCTGGGTTCCACTTGCTCTCCCATTTGTTCCCCTTCCTCACCTGTGCAGCCCCCTCACCTGTTCCCTGGCGACCTCGCCTTGTCCTTCTGTCTGTGGCTCAGACAGACGAGCGGGCCCCCGGGTGGTGACCTGTTCTGAAGAGCCCAGCCCTGCCCGCGGAGCACCCCAAACAGTACACCTTTTCTTCCCTCCAGGATCTTGCATCCTGGACCGGCCCCGCCAAGCCCCGCCCCCGAAGCCTGACACTAGGAAAGTGGGCTGCGCTTAGTCGGGAGCCGAGCTAGAGGCGCTGGATCCGGGAGCCGAGGGTTCTGAGGCCGAGCGCCCACGACCGCGACCCGAGACACACATCGGGCAGCCTCGCCCTGCCTGCCTCAGTTTCTCCCGGCAATAGCAAACCCTCCCGGGGAGGCGCCTCGGGGCCGGACAGAGGCGGCTGTGGCTGCGGCACTGGATGTCGGAGCGCCTGTTCCCCGGCCATCGATTTTACACGGAGGAGAACGAGGCAGGGCTGCACACAAAGGCGGAAGGAGCCCACTGGGTGGCCAAGATTTGCAGAGCATTCCCCTCCTCCACCCACCCTGTGGCGCTCCTCCACACTGGAGTCTGATTGGAAGCCGAAGACGTGGCGGTTTTGATGGGCAGAGCACTGAGCCAATGGGGTTCTCGCCCTGACGCCGGCTCCGCCGTCCCTGGTCCGAATTGGCTGCCCAAGAGAAAGTGAGGCCAATGGGGCGGAGCCTTTATCGGTCCCGTGGGGACGGGTTCCGCCAGCCCGGGGGAGAGCCCGAAGATGAATTGTAGGGAAGGGCCCAAGTTGCGGGGATGTGGATAGCGGCTTGGTTTGGCTTGGCCTGTCACGTGAGTCGTAAACTCATGTTATTGTCCAGACAGGGAGGAAATGTCCTGGTAGCCCAAGCGACAGGGTTTGGACTCAGACGGCGGAAAGTCGCGCAATCGCGCGATGTCAAAATCCGTAATCAGTGCATTCCGCTACTGATGAAGAACGGCAGTTATACATACACACAGGCACTGTTGTTTTTTTTTTTTTTTAATATATATATATATATATATATATATATATATATATATTCTACAGAGAGGAAGGGAGAGGAATAGAGAGCTAGAAACGTGGATGAGAGAGAAACATCACCAGCTGCCTCCTGCATATCCCACACTGGGGATGTGCCCACAACCAATGTACATGCCCTTGACCGGAATGGAACCTGAGACCTTTCAGTCTGCAGACCGACGCTCTATCCACTGAGCCAAACCGGTTTCGGCCACACAGGCACTGTTAACTGCGGAGGGAGAGAGAGAAACATCAATTTGTTGTTCCATTTATGTCTGCATTCATGGATTGATTCTTATGTGTGTGCTCTGACTGGGGACTGAACCCACAACTTTGGCATATGAGGACTACCTCTAACTGAGCTACCCGGCCATGGCAGGAATTCTTTTAATGCAATAAAATGCAATAGTGAGGCTATTGCCCTCGCTGGTTTGGCTCACTGGATAGAGCGTGGTCCTGGGAACTGAAGGGTCCCAGGTTTGATTCTGGTCAAGGGCATGTACATTGGTTGTGGGCACATCCCCAGTGGAGGGTGTGCAGGAGGCAACTGATCGATGCTTCTCTCTCGTTGATGTTCCTAGCTCTCTATCTCTCTCCCTTCCTTTCTATAAAAAAATCAATAAAATATATTTTATAAGAAAAGAAATAATGAGGCTATAGTAATATAAGTATTTTCATTTGCCTGCCTCCCTAATATTACTTCGGATAAAAACAGGAACGTTTGGGGTGTGGGTCTGAAATTCAAGCTGGTTTTTGAAAGACGAAACAGAGGGGCTGGAGCCCGGGATGCTAGGACACAGGCTTTTTTGGTGGAGAATTTGTTTCATCTTTCAGTATTATTGTGAATATTTGGGTGGGCTGGAGGTAAAGACAGGCACAGGACCTTATATTTACTGGGTAACTCGGTAACTTTCTCAAGGTTTCTCTGTAAGTAGCCTAACCAAACTTTACATGCCTGAGCCCATATTCTTGGGACTATACTAAACTGCCTTGCTGGAATTTTCTCAAATTTCCCCCCCTGTCTTTTCCTGCTCACCCTGCATCTTGTTCAAGTAGTGAAAAGACAAAGCAGGTTCCTAGGCAGATGCAGAGGTCCAAGGAAAACAGAAATGTCTCTGCTTAGATTTTTCCCTGAGCAAGAAAGCTTTCCAAGGGTTTCCTTCCCACAGCATAGGCAGAGATGATTCAGTGGAAAATATAGTCGGGTTTCCATTAATATTAGAACTGGGAAGAACCTCTGGCATCATCTGCTGGTCTACCTTCTCTCTTCCACCAGATTTATCAAGCTCCCAAGAAGGACATTACTTGCCTAAGATCACACACCAAATTCAGGTAGAACTGGAACTAGTACCAAGGTGTCCTGACTCCCAGTCCATGATTATTTCTTCATAGTACCAATTATCAATAACCTAAAAGCATAATTTGCCATAGACAAACCATAGTATGCATAATAGTCCCTGAAACAATTTGGAGTAGCTTCTAATAGTTATTTTATTTTATTATTATTTTTTAAAAATAAATCTTTATTGTTCAGATTATTACAAATGTGTTCCTCTTTTCTCCCACCCCAATAGTCATTTTAATTAAGAGCTTAGAACAGTAATGATAATTATTAAATGATGGGACACTAGTACCCTATTTCACTTACATCCTAATGTTAGAGTCTATATGATTCCTTCCTCCTAGACTACGCCCCTCAAGAAGTCCTCACAATCCTATCTGGTTTGGCTCAGTGGATAGAGCATGGGCCTGTGGGCTGAAGGGTCCCTGATTCAATTCCAGTCAAGGGCACATGCCTGGGTTGCAAGCTCGATCCCCAGTAGGGAGCGTGCAGGAGGCAGGTGATCAATAATTTTTTCATCATTGTTGTTTCTATCTCTCTTTCCCTCTTCCTTCCTCTCTGAAATAAAATATAATGAGGATATATATATATATATATATATATATCCTCACATTCCCCATTTTCTTAAGGAAGTTGCTGGCTTCATTTCCAAAGCCTTATCAGAGGCATCATCTGGTCCCTTCTGTTGGCCATTGAAAGGTGAACATGATGGTGTGCTCAGGCAGGCTAACTAACCATCTCAGACGGTGGATAAAGAAAAATGGAATTTATTTAAGGACAGGGGGTGAGGGATGGAATATCCAAAGGGAAGGGCTGCACAGCACTGAGCTAAGGGCACATTGGGTGGATGAGGGTGGGGGTTGAGTCGGTGGGCAGTGGCTTGGAATGCCGATGGAATGCAGGTGTGCAATCAGGTGTTCTTAGGACAGTTTCACTTCCTTACATGGTCTGATTCCCGGTGTCCAGAAAGCTTTTCCTGGCCTTCGTCTCCTGTGGCGGGAAGGCTACAGATGGCTGTCATATTGTCCCATAGTCCTAGCACAGTGAGGCCTTTCCACCTTTGCAAAGAATAGGCTGAGCCCCCTTCTTTATTTTGCTTTGTCCTCTACTCTCCCGTGAGGCTGGAAGAGGATTTCCATAACACAAGAATGTGGGCCAAGAGGACACAGCCAGACCCAAACTGCAAGGGAACATTTGTTGGGTAAATTACAGAGGTAGAAAAAGTAATTTCTAGGAGAAATAGATTTAGCAAACAAGTTCTAGAGGTAAAGTTAGGGCCCTTGGAGCTTGGGAGTGAGGAACCTTATGGTAACTAGCTGGGGATGGGGGATGGGGTAGGGGGAAGGGGGGAAGGGGGAAGGAGGGAGTCAGTGACATGTTCCCCGGAGGGAGAGTGCACTGTCCTCCATGATGGAGATTTTAAGAAGGTCCCAGGGAAAGATCTTAATAAAACATTCAGTTGTGTCCTTTCACTGGGTTGTGGTCTCCACTGATTGATTCCACTGATTGATTGGTCAACGCCAGGCCTGACGTCAGCTGTGGCTACTTTTGTTGCTTATCTGGACCTGGAGCTGAAAAGCAACTGAGGCGTAGATGTTATCTCTAGAGAGGAAAGGTCATGAGATCCAAACCGCATCACCGGTGATAGGCTAGGGGAGGGGCAGTCACCCTGGGGGTGAGGCCCTCCCTACAATTAATTGTCCATTGCTAGGCACCTGCACTTTCCTTCCTGGGAACCTTGTGTTGTAATCCTCACCCCAGGATATTTTTGCATTGATTTTTAGAGGGAGTGGGTGTGTGGGGGAGAGAAAGAGAAACATGGAAGTGAGAGACTTGGATTGGTTGCCTCCCACCGTCATGGCTGGGATTGAGCCCGCAACTGAAGTATGTGCCCTTGGCTGGAATCGAACCCGGGACCCTTCAGTCTCTATCCACTGAGCAAACAGGTTTGGGCCCTGCTGACCCTCTGTACCTGGCCCATGGTCCTTGCTCTACTCCTGTCTGTCTAATTGCCTGCCACACTAAGAAGGTAAAGGGTGCACAGAAGGGGTCCAAGACCAGACAGCCATAGCTCAGAGGAGTAAGGCGGAAGAACAGGGACTGCAGGGTGCGTGTGGGACAAGCAAGGTCCGCGAGGTTTCTAGCGTTCTTTCTCTTTTTAGTGTATATTTTCAGAGAGGAAGGGAGAGGGAAATAAAGATATAAACATCCATGATGAGAGAGGATTATTTTTAAAATACATTTTATTGATTTTTTTTACAGAGAGGAAGGGAGAGGGAGAGCTAGAAACATCGATGATGAGAGAGAAACATGGACCAGCTGCCTCCTGCACACCCCGCACTGGGGATGTGCCCGAAACCAATGTACATGCCCTTGACGGGAACCAAACCTGGGACCCCCTCAGTCCGCAGACCAACGCTCTGTCCACTGAGCCAAAAACGGTTTGGGCGAAGAGAGAGAGAGAGAATCATTGGTTGGCTCCTCCTCCACGTCCCCTCATGGGGATCAAGCCCGCAACCCAGGCCTGGGCACTCCTCCAGGATCGAACCTGGGGCCCTTCAGTCCGCAGGCCGACGCTCTACCCACTGAGCCAAACCAGCGAGGGCTCTAGCATTCTCTTTTAAAAACGTCCAAAAGAGCAAAGCCTCCGTCGAGCAGCCAGCCTCTGCCCCCCACCCGACCTCGGCCGCAGCAGCGGAGGCCCCCAGCCTTCTTCCCGGGCTCCAGCACACTTCCCCCAGCTCCCCGCCTCCGCCGCCGGGCTCCCGCCGCCGCCCGCCTCTGATTGGCCCGACGTCACGTCGCTCCGGCCTGGTCCCGCCCCCCGGGAGCACTCATTGGCCGCGGGGAGCTGGTACGCGGCGGCTGCGGGGGTGGGAGGGCGAGGAGAGCGCCGGGGGCCCGGGGCGGGGGAGGAGGCGGGAATTCCCGACCGGAGGCCGGAACCCGCGGGGCCATGGAGTGAGACCCCGGCGAGGTGAGTGCGGGCTTCCTGGGAGCGGGGGTTCCGGCGGGGCGCCCCGGCCTCCCCGGGGGCCTGGGGAGCTCACTGTTTTTCCTCTCGCTTCCCGGAACGCTGGCGGCCTCGGACCCCGCCTCCCGAAGCCCGGACTCCAGACACCGCCCTCGGTGGTGGTGGCAACCCGTCCCGGGACCCCAGACCCGGGGGGGCCCGTGGTTGGAAGCGGCCTCTCCCGGTTTTCGGGGTGGGGATGGCGCCGGGGGAGCGGGGCAGCGGTCCGGCCCCCGGGCTCTCCTTGTTCTTAGGGAAAGGGTCCCCCAAGCTCCATCCCCGCTCGGCCCCAGACCCCGCTTCGCCCCATCCACTCCCTCCACGCAGGGGCCCGGCCTCCACGTTCCTGACCGGCCCGCAGCTCCCTCCCTCCCCACGGCTCGGGGAGCTTCGGGCGGGAGCGCACTGGGACGGCCGCACCGCCCGCATGCCTCTGTTTCCCCCCTGGCCGGGCCCCTTGTCAGTCGCCGGGAAGGGACCGAGGCCGGGGGAGGAGGGAGGGCTGTTCCCAGGCCGGAGCGGATGAGTCACCGGGGAAGGTCAGAGCGCGGCCGGCGCCCCGTCTCCTCTCCTCTCCTTACATGACCATTCCCCCCGCGCCCGCGCGCTCTGCCCAGGTCCCAGAGTCCCCGGAGCCGCCGCGGCCACCATGGGGCCCTGGGGAGAACCGGAGCTCCTGGTGTGGCGCCCCGAGGCCGTCGCCTCGGACCCCCCACTGCCCGTGGGGCTGGAGGTGAAGTTGGGGGCCCTGGTGCTCCTGCTGGTGCTCACGCTCGTCTGCAGCCTGGTGCCCATCTGCGTGCTGCGCCGCCCCGGAGCGAGCCCCGAAGCCTCGGGTAAGGGCGCCCCTTTCCCTCGCCGCCGGGGATGCCTGGGGTAGGGAAGGCTCTGGGGCCGCGGAAGGTGGCTTAAGGGGAGGGGAAGGCGAGAGGAGTGACCTCGTTGCTTGGGTTGGGCCTGGAGGGGGCTTCCGTTGGTCATTCCCCCCTCTGCCTTCGCTCCTGCCCAGCCTTCCGCCAGAAAGCCCTGAGCCTGGTGAGCTGCTTTGCCGGGGGTGTGTTTCTGGCCACCTGCCTCCTGGACCTGCTGCCCGACTACCTGTCTGCCATAGATGAGGCCCTGGCGGCCCTGCACGTGACGGTGAGCGCCGGCTGACTGTGTGTGTGTGTGTGTGTGTGTGTGTGTTGCACACCTCCCGGAGAGGTGGTGTGTGTGGATCTGCTCCTGTGTTACCCTCTGACTGTGTGGAAGGCTCTTGGATGTGAACCTGTGAACTGTGGTTTTTAGTTATAGGGCCGATCTTCTTTTGGGGTCCCCCCCCCACGTGACCGTTTGAAGCAGTGTGCGAGGAACCTTATAACCAGGTGCATGACCTACGCCGTGGGTTTCTCAGTTCAGCCTCTGGGAAGTTAACGGCGTTCCAAGAGTCATCGTCACACTGCTCTCACCACTTTCCCGAGGGGTTGGGGAGAGAGGTCTGGACAGGCTTGGGAGGCAGTCCCAGGGGCTTGGTGTTGCTGACCAGAAAGGCCCCAAGAAGCAGGCTTTGGGGAAGCTCAATTCCAAAGCGTAGGAAAGTCTCCTGGGAAAAACTGAGACATTTGGGGGGGGGGGGGGAGGTCGGGGAAGAGTGTGAGGACGGCACCCTGGGGCTCTTCCTCTATTTCCCCGAGACTGAGGAAGCCACACCGGATAGAATCTGGGTGTCTGTGACTGAGTGACTTGTTTCTCCCCTTGACTTAAGTCTGAACGTTGTGCAACAGTGTGTGGCTCTGTGTGAGCATTTGGCAAGGTGGGAGAATGTGTAACTCTGTGTGCTTACATTTGACACTTTGTGTACGGCTACACCAGAGATTCTGAATTGGGAGTATTTGGTCCCTCCCCCAAAAAAACAGTTGATAATGTGGAGATACTTCTGGTTGTCCCAGCTGAGGGAGGGAGGGCACTGTGCGGCTGCTGACATCTAACGGTTCGAGACTAGGGAGGCTGTGCACAGGACAGCTCTCCTCAACGAAGATTTATCTCGTCCCAAATGTTAATAGTGCCAGATTTGGGAAATCTTGGTGTCCATGTAACTGTGACATCACACAGGATCTGTGTGATTGTGTGTCATTCTGTGTCTGTGTGACCACGAGTGGCCATGTGTCTGTGTGGGACCCCAGTGTCTGTGTGCCCGGGACTTCCCTGGACTCTGCTCCTGACTCGTGTTCCCCGTACCTGGTCCGTCTCTTGCACTCCCACAGCTCCAGTTTCCCCTCCAAGAGTTCATCCTGGCCATGGGCTTCTTCCTGGTCCTGGTGATGGAGCAGATCACGCTGGCTTACAGGGAGCAGTCACTGCCACCGCCGCGGGAGGAGACCCGGGCGCTGCTGGGAACCATGAACGGCGGGCCGCAGCACTGGCACGACGGGCAGGGCCCCCCGCAGGCGAGCGGCGCTCTGGCAGCGCCCTCCGCCCTGCGGGCCTGTGTGCTGGTCTTCTCCCTGGCCCTGCACTCGGTGTTCGAGGGGCTGGCGGTGGGCCTGCAGCGAGACCGGGCTCGGGCCGTGGAGCTGTGCCTGGCTCTGCTGCTCCACAAGGGCATCCTGGCCGTCAGCCTGTCCCTGAGGCTGCTGCAGGGCCACCTGCGGGCTAAGGTGGTGGCTGGCTGTGGCATTCTCTTCTCGTGCATGACACCTCTGGGCATTGGGCTGGGTGCGGCTCTGGCAGAGTCAGCCGGCCCACTGCACCAGCTGGCCCAGTCTGTGCTGGAGGGCATGGCAGCTGGCACCTTCCTCTATATCACTTTCTTGGAAATCCTGCCCCAGGAGCTGGCCGCTTCGGACCAGAGGATCCTCAAGGTCATTCTGCTCCTGTCGGGCTTTGCCCTTCTGACTGGCCTCCTCTTCATCCAGGTCTAGGAGGCTCCAACGGGGGCACGGGGAGATTGGGAACCAGGTGCCCTTGAACCCACCTTCCCTCCTCAGGGATGGGGAAGGGACGTATCGAGGTCCAAAGAGTTCTGAGAGGGTGAGGCTGGAGCTTTTGGGACAATCTGACCAATGGGAAAGAAGTGGGTAGGCAAAAGGCTGATCCCCAGGCTCTAGGGACACGGCATGAGCAAGTCACTAGAGACATGATCAAGAGACATTAGTGTTAGGGAAGACACTGAGCACTAGAATTGGGCAGACACTACACGGAGACAAACTGACACGGCCGAGGAGGCTTTGGGATGGAAGTAGAGAGGACACAGACCCAGAGGCAGCAGCTCTCTTGTTTCTAGCCCATTTCAGCCCTCTGTCATTTGGAGCGGATCCCTCCCGATTTTCTTACTCCGATTCTCACATCTCTCTCCTTCACCCAAGACACTAGTGCCAAGTGGCTTCTTTCTGCCAGTATTGGTACCTTTTCTGGCTTCTCCAGTTCTGCTCGCTCTATTTTTAAAGTGCCAAATAAAATGCCCTCCCTCTTTCTCAAAGCACAGTGATGACTGAGCCCTTGCTCAGCACCTCAGTGAAGGGGTCCTTTTTGCTCCTTATTTTACTCCCAGATTCTGGGGTGGGGCAGAAATGTTTGTTGAGTTGGAGTGGAGGGAGGGTTGGCAGGTCCCAGGGCCCTACCATTGCTGCACTCTAGGAATACTGAACATGGATATATGGTGCCCATGTGCCACCGGTGATACACTTGCGCTGCCAAAACTTTTTATACCATAGAAGCCCAAGGGGGGTGGGGGATGGGGAATGTTCACCCCCAGGGTTATTGGGGGTGGGAGGGGGGGCTGGGCACAGGGCCATATTCTCTAGAATCTATTTTACTTACTGACCTGTTTTGGTATATGTTCCCCAAATAAAAAGACGTTTCTCTACATCTGTATGGGATCTGATTCTTTTGTATTGGGAAAGTGGTGGGCATGTGGCCAGCCTGAGGGCCGGAGTCCCAGATGTTTACAGTTGTTTTAGTAGTCTTCCCTGGTCTCCCTGTTCTCATTCAGGCCCTTCAACCCTTCCCTGAAGATGATATTTTCCCTCTCTTGTCCCTTCCTTCTTCCCTCCCTGTCTCCACCCCTTCCCTTTCCTCTCCTTTTCCTTTCTTCTCTCCTTAACTCCCTCTCCCCTTCGCTTTCCTAGTCTCCGGGCTAATGTAAAACTACTCTTCCCAGCTTGCCCCGCGCAGGGCGGAGCCGAGTGGGAGGAGCCAAGTCCCTCCGTATCCCGAGGCCGCGGGGCTGCTGGGAATTGGAGTCCATTTCCTTTCCGTGCTGCGCGGTCGGGGCTGCGAGAGGGTCACGTAAACAAACTACAATTCCCGGAAGGCCCCGCGCGCCACAGGTCAGGGCTAGGCTGGGGCCGGGTTCGCGGTGCTCGCTGAGACGGCGGCGGCGGCGGCGGCGGCGGCAGCTACGGGTGGAAGACCCGGTCGGGAGCCCGCGGCGGAGGCCGGGGCTGGCGCTGGGAGGGTGGCGGGGAGGGTCGGAGGAGGAAGATGGCGACGTCGGGGGCGAACGGGCCGGGCTCGGCCGCGGCCTCGGCTTCCAATCCCCGCAAGTTTAGTGAGAAGATCGCGCTGCAGAAGCAGCGTCAGGCCGAAGAGACGGCGGCCTTCGAGGAGGTGATGATGGACATCGGCTCCACCCGGGTGAGGGGCCGCGCCGGGGAGCCGAGCGGAGCAGTTACGGGAGCGGGCGGCTGAGAGGCGGGGCGGGGGCGGGAGCCGCTGCGAAAGAGGCGGAACGGGGCCGCCGCCGCCGCCGCCTGGGATGCGCGGGTTGCGGGCCGGGGGGCAGGAAGAAGACGGGTTTTGCGGGGGAAAGGGAAGGGGGGAGGCCGAAATGCCAGTGAGGTTGGGAGTTTGGGAAGGACTGGGGGGCTGAGGGAGTAAGGAGAGGGAGGAGGGAGGAGACGGTTCCCTGGGACCCGGCGGAGGTGGGTGGTCATTGTGTATCTCTGATGGAGTCCTCTCCGGGATCCCACTGAAGCATCCCCGGGGTCGGCTGTGGGTTGGGGGGGGATGGATGGTCTGCTCGCCCTCCTCTGTCTCCTCTGTGGGCAATCTCCTCCAGTCTGGCCCGTCTGCCCTCTTGGCCCCACTCGGCACCTCAGTCCCTCTGGGAAAAGGGGCCCCTTGGGTGGCTCGAACAGCAGCGCTGGGTATAGTGGAGCAGGAAGTCCCCTCCTGCGTCCCGTCCCTTTGCTTCCTTTTTCAAATACTTCTTGTGGTTTCCTGACGTGAATGAAGGTGAGGTCCATTGCTCACAGACTACTGGTTGGTGCTCGGTGGTTTGCCCCGGTGGCCGCCTTGGAGGAGAGGCCGGGCTTTGAATCCCGAGACCGGGAGCCAGTGGCTGTGGGTGGTGTGGAATCGGATGGTCTGCTGAGCTTTCGGGGCGACGGCTGCTCTGTGGGCCAGTTATGGGTTGGCTCGGAGGGTCCTCTATGTGATGGGAATATTAATTCCTACGAAGATCCAGGGGGGAAAAAAAGGGCATCCTGGCAGAGTTGCCTCTGGGACCTCTTCTTTGGCCTTGATTTCTTGCTACCAGCGCTGGATGTCTGAGGGAGTGCGGGGTGGGAGTTTGCCCAGCTGGTATACAGCCCTCATTCAGGGAGGCATTGTTCTCAAAACAGCAGGCCGGGAGAATATTGTAGGATCCCTCATGGCAGGGAGCTGGAAGGAAATTAAGAGGAGATGGTGGGACATAAATACCACATTTCAAAGCTCTTTCTCCTGGTTTGACTGTGATTGCATCTGTCCGTGACTGGCTCTGGTTTTATTTCTGCGTGTCTCTCCCTTGACTCTCTTAGTCTTTTTTATGTTTGTTTCCCCTTTGGGTCTCTAGAGACCATGTGCCCTAGTTTGTGGGAGACAGAACAGAGAGAGTTAGGTGGGGAGGCAAGACTGTGTGTGTGTGTGTGCGCGCCTAACTTCTGCTAACTGCCATGAGGATCATGACCTAAGTGTTGACTGCTCCCTTCAGTAGCTTTTGGTCACGGTGGGGCAGAGGCAAGAAGGTGGGCGAGAGGCTGAGCTCTGGCTGACAGCTTGAGGCCCTGCCTCCTGGACTGTGACTCCAGCAGAGCATGGTAGGATCTTAGGGCTTGTATGTGCAAACAAAGAAAGGCTGTGATAAACTCGAAGCCGGGCCAGCTATCTTTGGAGTGTCCTGGTCTGTCAAAAGGCCCCCTCTACCCACCTCGCCCCTGCGGGGTCACTTCTCTGCTGCACATGAGATTCCAGGGGGCAGACTTGGCCAGAAGCTAGCTGGGAGGGCCCGTCTGAGGCAGACAGGGCCACGAGGCCTAAACTGGTAGGAGGCTGGGGTTGTCATATATATATGTGTATGTGTGTGTGTGTATACACACACATACACATACACACACACACACACACACACACACAGGCAGCCCTGAAGTGGTCCAAAGTTCAGCATAGTGCTCACTAAACTCACCGGGCTGACCTACTGGGACAGAAAGTTCTGAAGTTAGCGTGTTCACAACAGTATGTCCCAAAAGCTCTTAGAATTTGCCCCTCGTCAGCTGCCCTGTTTTATTTATTTGGCTGTTGACAGTGGTAGAGCCTCAGAAATAGGTGCTCACCTCTCACAGAGGGACACAGGATCTGCAGGCGGACGAACACCGTGCTCGGCTGAGGGATGTGCTGACTTGCTCCAGCGCCAGACCCACCTCCCCACGTGGGGCTGCGCCCAGGGAGAGGGCTCTGGCCAGACCGGAGTGGACCACTGTTCCCCCCCCCACGTCCACCCGCAGACTCTCCTGCCCGCTCAGGGCCGCACAGCCAAGCAGAAGAGCGCGCCGTGATTTTGGCCCTGTATTTGCAGCTACGTGAGCCATCTTAGATGTTCTAGTTCAGGCTCTGTGAAGCCTTCTTGGGGCTGGGCAAATGGCAGAGCCCAGAAGCCACGGGAGAAGGCTGGTCTCTGTGGCATCCACCTGAGGCCTTTCCCTCATTTGCCGATCACTCTGGGGCACATCTGGAAGGGAAAGCAGAAGCGCCTAATAGGCACCTCTTCCCATGTGACCAGCTGGGGGCTCCTGGCAGCCCCTCGGGGACTCTGTGTAGACTGGCGACAACTGAGCAGAGGGTCGGGCTCCGTGCTTGGCAGGCAGGGTGCTTGATGCCAGGCGTCAGTGCTGTCACTGATGGGAGAGCTGGGGCAGGTTGTTTATACCTGGTCTCAGTGGAGCTTTTCCCCAGCACTGTTTCTTTCTTTCTTTCTTTCTTTCTTTCTTTCTTTCTTTCTTTCTTTCTTTCTTTCTTTCTTCTTTCTTCTTCTTGCAAATCTCTTAAAAGCAGCATCGACAGTAGCCTACCCTGAAAACGGGGATGGAAAGGGTGGCCAAAGAACAGGGACAGCACCCCGGCCCCTCCCTGACATCCCCCTCTGCCTTCCACGTTTCAGTTACAGGCCCAAAAGCTGCGGCTGGCGTACACAAGGAACTCCCACTACGGAGGTTCGCTGCCAAACGTGAACCAGATCGGCTGCGGCTTGGCTGAGTTCCAGGTGAGTGGACACCGGCCTCGGGCGAGCGCAGCTCCTCGCAGCTCCCCCGTGGACTCACCTCTGTGTTTTGGCAGAGCCCCCTCCACTCACCCCTGGACTCATCCCGGAACACTCGGCACCATGGGCTGGTGGAGCGGGTGCAGCGAGATCCCCGAAGAATGGTGTCCCCACTCCGCCGCTACCCGCGCCATATATCCTTCACGAAGGGCGTGGGGGTTGGGGGTGGCGGGCTGGAAGTCATGGTGGGAAGGGACCGGAAGTGTCGTCTAGTCCTGTTTTCTCCAGGGGCTCTCCTCTCCCCGGCCTCCCAGAAAAGCGACCCTTTGGCCCATGTGGGAGCGCTGGCTCCTGTGCAGAGGAGTGGCCGCTCCAGGGGTTGTGCCCTCCATCTCTGCTGGCTGACTGCCCTTGTTCCGCTAGCTCTTTGCTGTCTCCTGCTAAAGGGAGTTTGGTTTACCCGGTCAGGGTGACTCGGTGGTTGAGTGTTGACCTATGAACCAGGAGGTCATGGTTGGATGGATTCCTGGTCAGGGCACATGCCTAGTTTTCAATCTCCAGTAGGGGGCGTGCGGGAGGCAGCCCATGGATGATTCTCATCATTGATGTCTCTCTCTCTCTCTCCCCCCCCTTCCTTCCTCCCTCTCTTTCTCTCTCTGAAATCAATAAAAACATATTTTTTAAAAAATTAATAAAGGGAGCTTGGTTCTCATCGCACATTTCTGTCAGTGGCTTTCAATCTCGGAGATCTGTCTCCCCCAGCCCTACCTAGATATTCTCCTATATTTTTTCCAATTCTGCTGGGCCTCCCCCTCTTCTCTTCCATTCTCTAACCTGATTGTTGCCCCTCATTGAGAAGGAGAAAGGTCTGTTTCTTGAAACTCACGTCTGCTGTGTCCATTGTCCATTTTTCTTCCCTCTTCTGGTGCCCAGCCCCCTCAGCCTCTCCTCACTTTTTACCTTAACTGTGCTGTTCACATCGATAGCTCTCCCTACAGTCCTGCCTACTTGTCTCCTCCCCCGGAGTCCAGCTGGCGGAGGTCAGTGTCCAGGCAGGCGGATCTCCCGCCCGCTCCCTGACACATCTCTGGAGGGCGCTCGGCTGGGTTGGGCTTTCCGCAGAACCTCCTCTCCTGAGGGCAGGGCTGGGCCGGGCGGGGGGGGGGGGGGGCAGGTGGAGTAGGTGGGTCAGAGTCCAGCCTTGGCCGTATTGACACGGGTGGCCGAGCCTCCCAGTCCAAGCCGGGCAGGACCAATGGTAACCGGGGCTAGCTGGGGTGTGTACGTCAGGGGGGAGGGAGAACGGCTGCCTCTTGTCAAAAGTGGGTGCCAGATGTAGAGTCCTGGCACTCGGATGCGTGAACCCTTCCCCTGTCCATCTCATCGCTAATACTCGTACCTAGAAGGGTTGCTGGCTCCAGATCAGCTTGTCCTGGCAGGTAGAAGTTGAGATTTTCCAGATCTCTCACACCAGTGATTTTCAGCTTTTTTTATTTCCTGGCACACACAAAATAATTACTAAAATTCTGTGGCACACCAAAAAAAAAAAAAAATGCATTCATGTTTTGCTACCCTGACAAAAAAAAAAATTTGGTATAATTTTGATTGGTTTTTAAAAATAGTAATTTTTTATCTACCCTTTTTGCTCCTAAGTGACTTTTTAACAAATCAGGTGTTGCCCAGGCCAGGTAGCTCAGTTGGTTAGAATGTTGTTCTGATACGCCAAGGTTGCCGGTTCCATCCCGGGTTGGGACACACGCAAGAGTCAACCAGTGTGAAAGCATAAATAAATGGAACAACAAATTAATCTCTCTTTCCCTCTCCCCCACTTCCTCTCACTCTAAAAATCAACCAATACGGTAAATAAAAAAGAAAATAAATTTAAAAATCATGTGCCTATAGTCATATATAAGGATTTTTGATACCAAGAATTAACCAATCAGATGCAACCTTTTTATGAGATGTGACCAATAAGATGCATCTCTTTTATATGACCTATATACTTGTGGTTCCCAACAGGGTATTCACATCAGACAGCTATTGTTGTCATTATATATATATATATATATATATATATATATATATATATATATATAAAATTGGTTTTTTACAGAGAGGAAGGGAGAGAGACAGAGTGCCCACAACCAAGGTACATGCCCTTGACTGGAATCGAACCTGGGACGCTTCAGTCCGCAGGCTGACGCTCTATCCATTGAGCCAAACCAGTTTCGGCTGTTGTCATTTTTTAAATTTAACAATCTAAGGGGAAAGGGGGTCAGTGTCCCTGACTAAATAGCCAGATGTTGGATGTTCTTAAAATTCTTACGGCACACCGGTTGAAAAATCGCTGCTCTAGATCGACTGGGGAGAGGGTTGCTGGGCCACAGACACCAGAAGAACCCGAAGGAAGAGAGGCCCGTCCTGGGTGCCTAGCCCTCTTTACTTCCATCTCGGCTGCCCCACCTTCCCCAGCCCCCACACCTGCCTCGTCCACTGCTGACCTTCCTCCTGACTTTGTTTTTCGTCCCAGGACAATGCCCTGGGGTAATTTCCCTGCAGAGAAGGGGCAGTTGTTTCGACTACCATCTGCACTTAACAGGTGATGGTCCTTGCCTTCTTGAGCCCACATCTCCTCTTACCTGTAGTGTCTGGGCCGTACGTACCCTGTCCGGCCCAGCTAGTGCTGTTCCCGGCTGAGGAGGGCATGGGGGCCAGGAAGACGGTCACTGGTGCCAGCTGATCTACGTTTGCCCCACAGGACAAGCTCCGACTCTGCCCTTCACACAAGCGTAATGAACCCCAGCCCTCAGGACACTTACCCAGGCCCTGTGCCTCCCAGCGTGCTGCCCGGCCGCCGCGGAGGTAGGAGGCATGGCCCTGGGTTAGGGAGCGGGCGTGGTGCTTTGGTTGGAAGCGGGCCCTGCAGCCAACTCCCTGCGTCCTCCGCAGGTTACCTGGATGGCGAAATGGACTCCAAAGGTACGTGTCTCTCACCACTGTGGGCACCGAGTGCCCAGGGATTTCCGGGCGGTGCTGGGGCTCCGCGCAGGGCCAGGGCGGGAGGCTCCCTGCTGCCTGCCCGGCTCCTGTCCTCCCTTACCGACTCTGTCCGCAGCCCTCTCCTCACCAGTCTTTCTCTTTCAAGTCCCTGCTATTGAGGAGAACTTGCTGGATGACAGGCATTTGCTGAAGCCCTGGGATGCTAAGAAGGTGGGCGTGGCCGACGATCCCTCTTCCCGCGGCAGGTGTTTCTCGGCCTCCCCTGAGCGCTGTCCTCACTTGTCACGCTCTTCCTTCTCCCCGCAGCTGTCCTCTTCCTCCTCCCGACCTCGGTCCTGTGAAGTCCCTGGAATTAAGTAAGTATCTCTGCGATGCTTGCTGGGAGGATGGGGAAGGGAGGTAAAGGGGAATGCGGGAGGCTGACCTCTGCCCCCCACAATGATGTCGTTTTTTCCTCTCCTTCGCCAGCATCGTTCCATCTCCCGACCAGCCTGCCAACGTGCCTGTCCTCCCGCCCGCCATGAACACGGGAGGCTCCCTCCCCGACCTCACCAACCTGCACTTCCCCCCACCGCTGCCCACCCCCCTGGACCCCGAGGACACATCCTACTCTAGCCTGAGTGGGGGCAACAGCACCTCCAACTTGACCCACACCATGACCCACCTGGGCATCAGCGGGGGCCTGGGCCTGGGCCCGGGCTACGATGCGCCAGGTGAGCGGCTGTGCTGTGTCCACGGGTGCTGCCCGGCCGGAGGGGCTGAGGGAGGGGGCTGAGCACCGGTGACTGCCCACATCACCCGCCACCTGTCCACGCCCGGTTTTCCTCACTGTGTTATTTTGCCAGTGGGAACTGGTAGGTGTGGCTTTTCCTGGAAAGAAGATGGAGAGCAGCCCCCCGTGGGCAGGGCCAACATCTCTGCCAGGGACAGTGTAGAGAGGACATTGTGTTGCCACCTCCATAGTCTGATCACTGCTACCCGCTCTGGGCAGAAAGGGGCCCGGTTCCCATCAGTAATGTTGGCATCTCTGGTTTTTTGTCTGTGCCTGCAGGACTTCATTCACCTCTCAGCCATCCATCCTTGCAGTCTTCCCTAAGCAACCCCAACCTCCAGGCTTCCCTGAGCAGTCCTCAGCCCCAGCTCCAGGGCTCCCACAGTCACCCCTCACTGCCTGCCTCCTCCTTGGCCCGCCACGCACTGCCCACCGCCTCCCTGGGTCACCCCTCACTCAGTGCCCCAGCCCTCTCCTCCTCCTGCTCCTCCTCCTCGGCTTCATCTCCCGGGCTGGGTGCCCCCCCTTACCCAGCTTCTACCCCCGGGGCCTCCCCCCGCCACCGCCGTGTACCCCTCAGCCCCCTGAGTTTGCCCGCGGGCCCAGCCGACGCCAGAAGGTCCCAACAGCAGATGCCCAAACAGTTTTCGCCAACAATGTCACCCACCTTGTCTTCCATCACTCAGGTATGCGTGGCTGCCTTTCCTGCATGTCTGTCTCCCTTCCTTCTTTTTTCCTGCTAAGTTCTTCCCCTCGCACCCTCCTTTCCTGAAAAACCACTTCTTACTTCCCATCCCCTTCAATTCCTCCATCCTCTACCTGCCTCATCATATATATTGATTTCAGAGAGGAAGGGAGAGCAGAGAGAGAGAAACATCACGATGAGAGAGCATCATTGATCAGCTGTCTCCCCCCACACACACAGCCCCATTGGGCGCTGAGCCTGCAACCTGTGCATGTGTCCCTACCAGGAATCGAACCTCGACCTCCTGGTTCACAGGCCCACACTCAACCCCTGAGCCACGCTGGCTGGGCTTCCTGCTCCATCTTTTATCTGTCTTGTCTCCTCTTGGCTTAAGAGTGGAAACCTTGGGGTTAAGCTTTCTGATTCAAATCTTACTCTAACTAGTAGTCTCCTTGGACAGTTGTTTAATTTCTACAAGTGTCAGCATTCTCACCTATAGAACAGGATAGATGGTAAGAGTCAAAGGAAATCATGTATGTGGAGTGCTCAGCACCATGCCGAGCCCAGCTGCAGGCCTGACAGATGGTTGCCTTTCTTTCTTTTCTGTTCCTGTCCTTCTTTTCTTATCTTTTTTTCTCATGCCTCCTTCCTGTTTCATCCCTCCTCCCATCTCCCTTCTTTTCTAGATTCCATAAGCAAAGAGATGCTCAGACCATGGAGCCTAATCCTTTCATTGTATAGCTGTGGAGATCGGGGCCACAGGAAAAATGACTTTCCCAAATTTACACAGCACGTTAGGAGGAGTTGGGACTAGAACTAAAAACCCTTAGTTCCAGCCTAAACCGGTTTGGCTCAGTGGATAGAGTGTCATCCTGCAGACTGAAAGGTCCCAGGTTTAATTTCGGTCAAGGGCATGTGCCTTGGTTGCGGGCACATCCCCAGTAGAGGGTATGCAAGAGGCAGCTGATCGATGTTTCTAGCTCTCTATCCCTCTTTCTTTCTGTAAAAAAATCAATAAAATATATTTTTTAAAAATAAAATCCCTTAGTTTAGGGCTTACCTCAGTGCTAAGATTCTCAGCCCTCCCTCCTCTTTTTTATTTTTTTATTTTCTCTGTACCCCTTCTCCTTCCACCCCAATGCTCTTCTTTCCCTCACCTCTGCTCTACTTTCTCCTCCTCCTGCATTCCCCGTCCCTGGAATGTGTGTGCTGTGTTCCATCTTCTGTAGGGCCAGCAGGGGCTGTGTTCTCCTAAACCCTGGAGCGAACCTGCTTCCTTCCTTCCTTCCTTCCGTCCTTCCTCTCATTCCCTCTGGCCTTGCCGAGACTCTAGAACGGCAGTTCTCACGTTTACTGTTGTGCTGTCAAGCACTTGTTAGGAGTGTCACAAGTGTTTGCTTACTAACAATCATTAAAGCACCCAGGTTTCATAGTTTACTTCTGGACTGGTTTTACAATGATTCTCCTATCAGCCTCACTCCGTGGCTTTTATTCTGATAAGCAGTATTGTGTAATTGCACCTAATCGCGGGGATCTCTGTGGGAACGCTGTCAGGTTTGTGCTGAGGATCGGAGCGGTTGCCAAGGGTGGGAAGCCCTAAGAGTTCCTCCTGGGGACACACTGAGAGGTGCGCTTCCCCCTTTTCCCTTGCCTCTCTCTAGGGCGTCCCCCTGGACACCAGCAAACTGCCCACCGACCAGCGGCTGCCTTCGTACCCGTACAGCCACTCAAGTCTGGCTCTGCCCGCCCAGCCGTCCACCCCAAAGCCGCTCCAGCAGCCAGGGCTGCCCTCCCAGGCCTGCTCAGTGCAGCCCTCCGGTGGGCAGCCCCCAGGCAGGCAGCTACACTATGGGACCCTGTACCCCCCCGGCTCCGGTGGGCATGGGCAGCAGTCTTACCACCGGCCAGTGAGTGACTTCAGCCTGGGGAATGTGAGTACCGCGTCCTCCGCGCTGAAGCAGGGCGGGAATGGGCGCGGGCCAGAGGGGCCTGAGTGATGTCACCGGCGCTGGGTGAGGTGGGAGATCCAGGCGGGGAGATCTTCCCTCCCTCCAGGGAGTAGGACACTGCCAATTGGGGCTCCTCTCCTGCCTCTGACCCTCTCCTGTCCCTGTCCCCCTAGCAATCTCTGCACAGCTTGCTCTGTGATGACTACTGCTTTGACCCCTTCTCTTCCTGGCCCGCGCAGGCTCTGTCCCAGCAGGTACGGCGCCCACAGCTCCTGGGGGCCCGTGCTCGCCTGTCGCTCTGCTTGCTGCTGTCTCCTGTCTCTGCTTTTGTTCGGGGTGGGGTCGGGGGGTTGGTGGGGAAAGAGGGGATGTATTAGCAGGGCTAAGCGGTGGCAGGCAGGTACCCCCGTTCTGAGACCCACTTCCTCAAGGTTTGTCTTTGTGTCCTTAGCTGGAGCAGTTCGGCATGGAGAGTTTGTCATCCAGCCTGGCACTGGGTCCCGCTGGCTTTTCTGAGGGGTCTGGATTTTTAGGGGGTGAGGGGTCAGTGAGTGGCTTCCAGGACCCCCATGCCCTCAACCACCAGAACTTGACCCACTGTTCCCGCCATGGCTCACCTAACGTCATCCTCACAGGTGAGCGGTGTGGGTGGTCATGGGGGCGGCCCAGCAGGGGATTAGGGGGTCCTCACCCATGTCTTCTGCCCACACAGGAGACTCGTCCCCAGGTTTCTCTAAGGAGATTGCGGCGGCCCTCTCTGGGGTGCCTGGCTTCGAGATGTCCGCCGCTGGCTTGGAGCTGGGGCTGGAGGAGGAGCTGCGCATGGAGCCGCTGGGCCTGGAAGGGCTCAACATGCTGAGCGACCCCTGTGCCCTGCTGCCCGACCCCGCTGTGGAGGATTCATTCCGCAGTGACAGGCTACAGTGAGGGCCGCGCCGTCATCCCCCTGACTGGCCCGTTCCCCTCACTGTCCCTGCCTCCCTCCCCCCTGGCCAGTAGAGACTCAACTCTCTGCCCGCAGATCCTCTTTCTAACACGAATGAGGGATCCCACGAATGAGGAAAAGCAAGGGGTTTATCCAGGTGGCCCCTGAATTCTGCACAGGGGTAGGCCTGGGGGAGCTCAAGGGAGGGTCTAAAGCACTTGTAACTTTGAACCGTCTGTCTGGAGGTCAGAGCCTGTTGGAAAGCAGGGGGTCGAGGGAGCCCCAGAGGCAAGGCTAGTTCTGGATGCCCAGGGGTGGGCAGTGCCAGCCCCTCCTCACCACTCTTCCCCTTGCAATGGAGGAGAGAGCCAGAGTGGATATTATTTTTTATTAAATATATTATATGTTAATAAAAAAATCATATCAAACCCTTGATGTGTCTGTCTACTGTTTGGGATGGGGCTGGGGAACTAGGGAATCCCTGGGGCACCGACCCTTTCCTCTGTTGTGCTTTTTTGTTGTTAATCCTCACCCGAGAATATTTTTCCCATTGGTTTTTAGAGTAGAAGGGAGGGAGGGAAGAGAGAGAAAGAGAGAAACATGGATATGAGAGCAACACATTGATTGGCTGCCTCCTGTATACGCCCTGACTGGGGCCGGGGATTGAACCTGCAACTAGGTGCCCTCAATCAGAAATTGAATCTAAGACCTTCTAACCACTTCTTACCAGCCAGGGCTGGGCCATCTGTTATGCTTTTTACATCTGAGCAACATGTGGTTTGTGGGAGGCCTCCACCCTCCAGACCTACCTCCAGTGTCAGATTTTTAAAAATATATATTTTTTAATTGATTTCAGAGAGGGAGGGAGAGAAACATGAATGAGAGAGAATCATTGATTGTCTGCCTCCTGCACACCCCCTGTTGTGGTTCGAGCCTGCAACCAGGGCATTTACCCTGTTGGGAATAGAACCATGACTTCCTGGTTCATAGGTCAGCGCTCAACCACTGAGCCACGCCAGCTGGGCCAGCATTGGACAGGGAGTCCAGGCTGGATTTCGGCTTCCATGGCAGCACAGGTGCCTCCTGTCTGCCCAGGGCCCTGCTGCTGCATCAGGGGCCGAGCCCCGACTGGCCAGACAGACGAGTTACTGCTCTTCCTCAACCCGGTGGCCTGGCAGTGAGTAGAAGTAAGGGGGCAACTGCAGGCTGAACCCAGAGGTCTGATGTTTCTGATGGAGGAACCCCAGCTTTCTTCAGGAGTAGCTGGCCTCAGCGCTAAGGCTACCTGGGAGAGAGGATTTAAATCCTAACGCCATGTAGGTCTTGGGTTGGCTCCCCTTCTTTATGGCCCTTTAAGCCTAGATGGGCGGTACCTGGCCAGCCTCGGATCCCGTGCTTCTAGGTCTCAGGGAAACTCCGAGGTCTCACTTCTGCCCCCTCACTAGGCATGATTCACTCACCCTCACCACACTTCGCTCGTTCTACAGATGCTTGAGTGCCATGCTCTAAGAGGTTTCCTCTCTGGCTGGCTTGGGTTGCTGCTAGCCCTCTAGCCATCATTGTCTCTCCCCTCTTCTCTTCCACTTCCAGCAAAGTCAGAGGGTCATGCCCCTCCTCCGTTACCCTCACCTCAACCGCTCTCTTCACACCCTGCATTCCCCGTCTTTCCCCTTCCTCTTTCCAAAGCGTTGTCATTTTCAGAAAAGAGAACCGAGAGCTCTGGCTGAGGCGCGAAGGGACTACAACGTGCCCTAAACCTGGAAGTAGGGGCAGCCACCTGGGTGTCGCCGCCTGGGCCTGCAGGGCCCTCCCCAAGGCCTTGCCTCGCCCATCTGAGTAGGATCGCCTTGGACTTGAGAGGGGCCGCCGCCGCCGGGTTAGTTAGTGTCCTGGCAGCAGCATCCTTTGAGCGGGTGAGTAGCTGCTTGGGTGTAAGGGGCCCTCCCAGCCGCCAGGGGTCGCACTGCAGGCCGCTGGGCGCTTGGCTGGGCGCTGGGCGGGCGCTGGGCAGGCGCCGCCAGGGTCACGGCCACAGGCCCCGGGAGGGCGTGGGGGTGGGAGCGGCTGCGCCCACCGTCCCCGTAGGGGTGTGGGGCAAGCGGCGAGAAAGCGGGACACTCGGAGGAGCACCCCGCCTCCAAGCCAGCGGGGGAGCCCGGAGGAGCGCACGCCCAAGTGAGCTGCAGGGCGGCACGGTCCCCTGCGTGGCGCAGCGCTTTGGGGACGTGGGCACCGCCGGGATCTCCCTCCTCCGCGCCCCGCGCCCCGCGCCCCGCGCCCCGGCGCCCGCCTCTCCTCCCTCCCCTCGCCTCCCTCCCGGGAAGGAGTGGCGCCCAAGCCGGGTGCGCCATGTCCCGGGCCGGGTAGCCCACCGCCCGCCGCCCGCCGGCCCGCCAGCCCACTCTCCCAGCCGGCCGGCCAGGGAGTCGCAGGGCAGGCAGGTAGGGCCGGACCGGGCGGGCGGCGGGCGGCGGGCGGGGAAGGAAGGGAGGGGGTGCCGGGGGCGGGAGGGAGGAGGTCCCCCAGCTGTTCTCCGGCGTGGCACATCTGGTTCCGGTTCCTCTCTCCCGGGGAAGTGAAAGTGGAGGGGAGTTCGCCCGCTGGCAGCCCGGTGCCCTGCACCCCCTCGCTCCCCCCGCGGGTCCTACGCCAGAGCACCCCTCCCGCTGGCTCGGGTCACGCGGCGCCGCTGCTGCTGCTGTCACGTCCCCCGCGACCGGCGCACCCCCCGGCCCTGGCCCCGGGGCCCCTGCCCCTTCCCCAGCGCCACCAGCCCGCTGCCCCGGCCTGATTTAAGGGCGTTGGGACCCCGAGTGGGGCCTGGGGCCCCCTTGCCTTCCCCGGGCAGCAGGCGCTGCCTTGTGCAGGGTGCGTCCTGGCTGGGTGAGGGAGGCCCTGTGAGCAGGCCCTGCGGGTCGGGGCCACCCACCCGGCCCACCTAAGTAAGGGCTCCTGCTCCGCCGCCTCCTGGGGCACAGGGCGCCCTTTCGCCTGCAGTGGCTGAGGGATGCGGTGGTGCCCCAGAGCTAAATTAGGAGGCTGACGCTGACTCCTGGCTCTTCACCTTCCAGACGTGCACGCTAAATTTAGCTGGAGGTGTGTGTGTGTGTGTGTGTGTGTGTGTGTGTCCAGCCTCCATATTGAGGAGAAGGCCAGCCTGGCCTCATGAGAGTCCCTTGCTCCTCAGAGATCTCTGAGGTTGGGTAGGACTGGACATCCTGGAGCCGTGCTGAGCCTCCTCTTCTCTGCCCGGGGCCCGTTAGTCCCAGGTTGCACTCGGCATGATGCTGTGTTGGCGCCTTCGGCCTTCGATAGATAGTCCCCCCGCCTCCCCCAACACACACCCATGGGCTGGCTGACTTCCGCTGAGCTGGGCTGAGCTGGGCTGAGCTACAGCTTCCCCTCTACCGATCCAGGAAGTCACTTCCCTTCCCCTCCGAAGCACCCCCATTCCTCCCGTCCTCTGCGGCAAGCCACCCATCCAGCTCTTTCTCCCCTAGCTTCTGCGCCTCAGGGGCCCCCCAGGACCCTTGGGCTCCTACTCGCGGGGTTGGCCATGGAGGCAGGTGAGACGCAGTTACTGGCGACCTGTCGTGGGCCTAGTTTGGGGCTTCCTGGAGGGGGGCACGGGGGTGGCCGGGACTGTTCCCACGGCCGCCTCTGTCCTCCCCAGGGATAACCCGAGGATCCTGGAGGTGGGCGGGCACTGTTGTTTGTTCATTTATTCGTTTGTTTTGGTTTTTTTGTCAGTTTAGTGGAATTGGGTGAGGAGAAAGGACACTTGAGCCTGGTGAAAGGGCACTAACGCTTGGGTTTTGTGGGTTTTTCTGGACACCTGGGTGCTCCCAGATCTAGAGGTGGGTTCTTTAAGAACACTAACTTGGCTCACGTAGTTCCTAGGACGTCATAACTAGAGTCAGGAAGTTAAAGAACCCTTAAGGTTGGCATGATGTCAGGGCCAGAATGAATGATGTCATGGCGGGCCGTCACTACAGGAAAGACTGACCTGTTATCACTCTGTATGGGGAGGGGGTGAGAGGAGGGGGTCTTTAAAAGGGATAGAGGAACAATGTGATGTCAGAGCCCACGTTAGCTGCCTGTGGTGGAGTGGAGCATGGGTCCTTTGGGGGGTAGAACCCCTCTCTAGAACCCTAGGAGAGGGTCCTGGTCTCTTTAAGAAGCTGTGGCGGGGCTCGGAAGGCCTGGTGATGTCATAGGCGGGAGAGCTCAGGATTGGCTGGCCCCTGAGCCTGCCTTTCCTTGGAGGGGCTGTGAAGAGGAGGGAAGCGTGGGGGCCGGGGCGGGGGTGGGGTGGGGAGAGGCACCCTGGTTGCCACGGCAACACCAGCCTCCCTTGACCATTGCAGATGCAGTGAGCGAGGGGGGGGGCATGGCGGAGGAGCGGCCCCCCCGGCTGGTGGATTACTTCGTCATAGCGGGGCTTCCGGGGAGCGGAGCGCCCATTCCTGAGGAGCCGTGGGTGCCGGAGGCCAGCGGGCCGCTGCGCCCGGCCCGGCCGGCCGAGCCCATCACGGATGTGGCGGTCATCGCCAGGGCGCTGGGCGAGGAGGTGCCCCAGGGCTACACCTGCATCCAGGCCTCGGTGGGGGGCCACCCCTTGGAGCTCAGCGCCGGGCTCCTGAGCGGAACGCAGCCTGTCATCTGCTACCGCAGGGGCCGCGACAGGCCGCCCCTCGTGGAGCTGGGGTGGGTGCCCCCCCCAGGCGGGCACCGGGGGAGACGGGGGGGGGGGACTGTGTGGGGCGAGGCAGGGCGCGGCAGGGATGAGGGTCAGGCAATGGGGACGGGGAGACAGCGGGCTGGCCGGGGGCGGAGAGGAGGGACTGAGCTTGTAGTCACTTGGCCCTCACCCCGACGGGGGGCCCTCGGTCTCACGTTGCTCCGCGCCCGCTGGGTGACCTCGGGCAGGGTTTGAGCCCCTCTGGCCGGCTCCCTCGGGTGTAACGTGGGGGGAATTATACCTCCGCAGAGGGTGGCGGGGAGGATTAGATGAGATCACCCAAGGAAGGCACTTAGCACAGAGTCCAAATCCAAAAAGGATCACTTTTTTCCCCTTAGCGTTTAGCAATGACGGGGTGGGGGGAGGGGGCATGGGAAGCCTGCGTGCGGGGTTGTGGCTGATGGAGAAGAAGAGACGAGGGCAGAAGGGAGGCCAGGGGCTCCCGGGGGCAGAGGTCAGCAGTGAGCGGGCCCTGGGGTTGGGTGTCGGAGGCAGGTGGTAGGGCTGCGTAGGCAGAGCTGGCAGGACAGGGGAACGGGGGGGCGGGGGGGGTCTTCCTCCTCCGCCCCGAGCTCGACACGTCTCTCTGTTGTCTGCGCCAAAGGGTGCTGTATGAGGGGAAGGAACGCCCCAAGCCTGGCTTCCAAGTCCTGGACACGACACCCTACAGCCACTCGGCCAACCTGGCCCCGCCGGGCCCCGGCCACCCCCGCACCTACCTCACCTACCGGCGGGCGGCCGAGGGGGCCGGCCTGCACGCCCTGGGCATCACTGACCTCTGCCTCGTGCTGCCCAGCAAGGGCGAGGGCACTCCTCACACGTACTGCCGGCTGGCCCGCAACCTCAACCCTGGCATGGTGAGCGGGGCGTGGGGTGCGGACCCTGGGCACAGGGGGCTCGCTCTGATGGCGGCGGGCGCAGGCCCAGGGTGGACCCTGGTCTTGGGGGACCGGGATCAGTGGGGATTCCAAGGCAAGAGGCCGCGGAGGGGAGGTGGGGAGAGACCTGGGTGGGCCCCAGAAGCCTTTGCGGCCGTGCATCGGCTTGTCTCTTGCTCCCTCCCGGGCAGTGGGGCCCAGCCGTGTACCTGTGCTACAAGGTGGGCCTGGCCAAGGCCAACACGCTCGTGTATGAGGCAGGTGAGCGCTAACCCCTTGGCCCGCCGTGTCCCTCTGCCCTGCTGCCCCTTGGCTGTCACTCTCGCTGTCCCCGGGACTCCCCTTCTCCATTTGGCCCTTCCCTGGGATCCTGACCCCCCCCTCCAGTTCCTCTCCCCTAAGGAGCCTGACGGGCCCTCCTCCTTTTGGGTGCCCCCCACCCCGCCCCGCCCCGCCCCGGGTGCAGAGCTGCTGGGCCGCTACCCGGAGGAGGACAATGAGGCGTTTCCGCTGCCCGAGTCGGTGCCCGTCTTCTGCCTGCCCATGGGGGCCACCGTGGAGTGCTGGCCTGCCCAGACCAAGTACCCGGTGCCCGTCTTCTCCACCTTCGTGCTGACGGGCGCAGCCGGCAACAAGGTGGGTGCGTGGGGGGGTGGGGTGGGGGTGGGGTGGGGTGGGGTGGGGGGTGGGAGGGGGTCCTGGCGGCCGTGCAGGGCCCCCCCTGACCGCCCCCCGCCCCCCCCCCAGGTGTACGGCGCCGCCCTGCAGTTCTACGAGGCGTTCCCGCGCGCCCGGCTGTCGGAGCGGCAGTCGCGGGCGCTGGGCCTGCTGAGCGCCGTGGAGCGCGGCCGGCCGCTCGGGGGCCGCGCGGTGCGCAGCCGGCGCGCCATCGCCGTGCTGTCCCGCTGGCCCGCCTTCCCCGCCTTCCGCGCCTTCCTCACCTTCCTCTACCGCTACTCCGTCTCCGGCCCCCACCGCCTGCCCCTGGAGGCGTGAGCGCGGCTGCCTGGGGCCCGGGAGGGTCTGAGGGGTGGGAGAGATCCGGGTGGGGCCGAATGGGGGTGGGGGTGTGTGGGGGCGGGGAGGTGGGCAGGGGAGTGGGGATGGGGCTGCCTGTGGGGTTGGGTGCATTGCAAAGTGTATACACTGGCTAGCGGGGAGCGGGGCCTGGAGCCCAGCCCACACTTGCTCGCATGCTCAGAGGGGATCGCTCTTCTTTTTTTTTTTTGTATGAATTCCATCTATATAGGGTGTCCCCCAAAATGTCCGCACACACTTTGAACACTTATAAAGGCAGTGTTCATTAAGATACATTTAATTTCAGCTGAAACCGGCTTGGCTCCGTGGATGGAGCGTCAGCCTGCGGACTAAAAGGTCCCAGGTTCGATTCCGGTCAAGGGCATGTACATTGGTTGCGGGCACATCCCCGGTAGCGGGTGTGCAAGAGGCAGCTGGTCGGTGATTCTCTCTCATCGACGTTTCTAACTCTCTATTCCCTCTCTGTAAAAAAAAATCAATTTTATATATATATATATATATATATATATATATATATATAATACATTTAATTTCAAAACTGAGCTATCAGCTGTCGAAGTGTGTACACATTTGCGGGGGGGACACCCTGTCCATTGGCTGCTCTGATGGCTGGCGCCGGCTCAAGCCGAGGCAAGGTCAGGGCGGAGGAGCATTCTGGGGGCCAGGCGGCTGAGGAGCGGGAACGTGATGGCAGGAAGGAGGCAGACTGGGGGCTCCGTCTCTGACCGGCGTACCTCTTCCCGCAGGCACATCTCCCACTTCATCCACAGCGTCCCCTTCCCTTCCCCGCAGAGACCCCGCATCCTGGTGCAGGTGAGGGCGAGGCCAGGCTGGGCTGGGCCGGGCGGGAGGAGGGCAGGGGCCAGCCTCCGTTGTTATCCTGACCCACAGCTCTTCTGCCCCCCCAGATGTCTCCCCATGACAACCTGCTCCTCTGCCAGCCTGTGTCCTCACCCCTGCCCCTCAGGTACGCGCCCAAGTCGGGGGGTTGATGACCAAGGACATGGTAGGTGCCAGGCAGGTGGGCACAGCTGTTGAGGTCTGTGCCCAGTGACTAGGAAAGGGTCTCCAGGGTCTCCTGGTGACTTGCCCCTCCTCCCCCCACGTTGGTGTTGCCCACAGTGGTGCCAGCTTCCTGCAGCTGCTGCAGAACCTGGGCCCGGAGCTGGCCATCACGCTGCTGCTGGCCGTGCTCACGGAGCACAAACTGCTGGTCCACTCGCTGCGGCCGGACCTGCTCACCAGCGTCTGCGAGGCCCTCGTCTCTGTGAGTGGCCCCCCTCCCCCTGCTTGGGGGGGTCGGGGGGGTGTCCTCAGTCTTCTCCTTTGGCACGGTCTCCGGGGACATTCAGCGCCCGTCAGGGGCTCCCCTTCCGAGCCCACCCTCCACAGTGTCCGCACCCACCACCCAAAGCCAGTGACCCTCCCGCCCCCCCCCAGGTGCCCACCCCCCCCACCCCCGCCCCCCTGCTCACTGCTCCTCACTCCCCGGTGCTCCAGATGATCTTCCCGCTGCACTGGCAGTGCCCCTACATCCCCCTGTGCCCGCTGGCGCTGGCGGACGTGCTGAGCGCCCCCGTGCCCTTCATTGTGGGCATCCACTCCAGCTACTTCGATCAGCACGACCCGCCTCCCGACGTCATCTGCGTGGATCTGGACACCAACACGCTCTTCCAGTAAGACAGACGGCTGGCCTGGCGCGGGGGGCCGCGGGGAGGCGTACGGAGTGCCACCCCCGTGTCAAAGGAGCCGCCTCGGGCGAAGTGGGGGAGCCCGGCAAGGCGCCCCACGGCCTCCTCTTCCTCCCGCTTCTCCCCTAGGACGGAGGAGAAGAAGCCCCTCACCCCTCGGGCCCTGCCCCGCAGGCCCTACAAGGTTCTGCTGGCCACGCTGACAGCCCTGTATCAGCAGCTGGACCAGAGTGAGAAGCCCGGGGGGGGGGGGGGGGGAGGCCGGGAACTGTCATTGGCCGTAAGGTTGGGGGCAGGCCTGAGGACAGCCAGGCCTTCCCGGAGGAGGTTAGAGGAGGAGTGAGGGTTTCATTTGGCAGGAGTGAGGAAAGTTTAAGCAAGAGGGAGGACTGTGTGTCCTACCAGCGTTCCTGGATGTGTGGAGAAGGGCGAGCACATCATTGGGGGGGCCTGAAACGTGCCTCGGGGTAACTAACTCTTCATATATATATATTTTTAAAATATATTTTATTGATATTTTACAGAGAGGAGGGGAGAGAGATAGAGAGCTAGAGACGTCGATGAGAGAGAAACATCGACCAGCTGCCTCTTGCACACCCCCTACCGGGGATGTGCCCGCCACCAAGGTACATGCCCTTGACCGGAATCGAACCCGGGACCTTTCAGTCCGCAGACTGACGCTCTACCACTGAGCCAAACCGGTTTCGGCCCATATATATATATATTTTTTTAATTGATTTTTTACAGAGAGGAAGAGAGAAGGATAGAGAGTTAGAAACATCGATGAGAGAGAATCATCCATCAGCTGCCTCTTGCACAGCCCCTACTGGGGATGTGCTTGCCACCAAGGTACATGCCCTTGACTGGAATCGAACCCGGGACCTTTCAGTCCCAGGCTGACGCTCTATCCGTTGAGCCACATCGGTTTTAGCTAAACTAACGCTTCAGTCCATGTTGGTGCAAAGTCGTTTAGCAGCGGGCGGTGGCCGGGCAGCGGTGGGGAGCGGGGGCGGGACCAGCCCTCCGGGGCTGGCGCTCAGGCTCCGGCCGCCCCGGTCCGCAGCGTACACTGGGCCCGAGGAGGAGGCATCCCTGGAGTTCCTGCTGACCGACTACGAGGCCGTGTGTGGCCGCCGGGACCGGCTGGAGCGCGAGGTCCAGGGGGCCTTCCTCCGCTTCATGGCCTGCCTGCTCAAGGGCTACCGGGAATTCCTGCGCCCGCTCATCAGGGCGCCCTCCGAGGGGGCCCGCGACTTGGACAACCTCTTCTTACTGCAGGGTGAGGGCCTGCCGGCGTGGGCAGTGTGGCGGGGGGCCGGCGCTTTTCCGGGCACCAGCTTCGAGCCGTACACTCCTGTGGGCTTGGAGGGGAGTCAGGGCCCGAAGAGGGACCAGCTGCTGGCCTGCCCTCTGGGGCCTTGGGTTTGGGGTGGGCACAGGGAGGCCTGTGGTGAGCCTCCCTTCCGGGGGGTGGGGGGCAGATCTCTCCTCGGGGACACTGCTCTGGGGGCGCCCCAGGGAGCAGCAGGGAGGACCCACAGACAAGAGGGACTCCGTGGGGCCACGGTGCTGGGGAGCCGAACCAGTCCGCTTGGAGTGTGGGGAAGTGTTGGGGGGCGGGGGGGGGGGGCAAAGAGATGGCAGCTTGGCTGGGCAGGGAGCCAGGAGAGGGCTTGGCCGGGGGGAACCCTGGTGATCGCCCGCCCTGCCCCGTCCTCCTGGTTTCCTCAGGCTTCCTCAAGTCCCGGGAGCGCTCCAGCCACAAGCTGTACTCGCAGCTGCTGCACACGCAGATGTTCTCGCAGTTCATCGAGGAGTGCTCCTTTGGCTCTGCTCGGCACGCTGCCCTTGAGTTCTTTGACTCTTGCGTTGATAAGGTTTTGAGCGTTGGCCCTTCCTTCTCTCGGTGCCCCTTGCCCTCTGCTGTCCTCCTGGCCGCCTCTGTTACCCCCCCCCCCCGCCCCCCACGATCAGCACGGCTCTGTGTCCTGTCGGTGCCGGTGGTGACGGCGACTCGGTGCCGAGCCTGTGTAGCCACATGGGGCGGGCTTATCAATACCCCATCTTTCCATTCCCGACGCCGCTCCCCTGATGTACCCCAGGACCTTGGCGACGTCTCGTGCTGTCCGGGGAGACGCCACCCGCCACCTTCTGGCCACGCCGGCCGCACCCCATGCCCACCTGACGCCCACCCTCTCACCGTCCCGCCCCAGGTCCACCCGGAGCTGGAGAAGCCCGAGCCGACGCCCCTGGTGGAGCTGGAGGAGCTGTCGGGAAGCGAGCTCACGGTCTTCATCACGCCCCCGGAGGAGCCCCCGGTGCCGGAGGGCACCGAGCCCACTCCCCAGTACTGGTGAGAGCCCCTGGCGCCCTCGCCGGGTCCGGGTCCGAGGGCCACGCGGGCTAGCCGCTGCGTGCTGGCCGCCCCTGACGCCGCCTCTCCGCCCCTCCAGCTACGATGGATTTCCAGAGCTGCGGGCTGAGCTGTTCGAATCTCCCCAGGAGCAAACCGGGGCTCTGCCGGTGCCCGGCCCGGCCCGCAGTGCCCCCAGCAGTCCCGCTCCTCGCCGCACCAAGCAGGTACCCGGCAGGCGCCCCTCAGGGGCCGGGCCTCAGCCACGGGCCCGTTGCTTCAGCCCCCGTGAGGTTGTCAGGGAGGTTCCGTGTGCCTGGCACAGAAGGCATGTGGTATTGTCACTGTTGTCGTCGTCATTGTCTTCATCTTCTGAGCACTCTGGGGACCCAGGGCCTTTTTGCCCGTGCCCGGGGGCTTGGCCTCTCTGCCGGGGGCTCTGGGGCTGAAGCCTGTGTGTGCAGCAACCCCCCCGCCTCCTCCAAACACAGCCCCCGTCCTCAGGGAAGGGGCTGCTTCTCCCACAGCATTTTAAAAAAATTATATTTTATTGATATTTTACAGAGAGGAAGGGAGAGAGCTAGAGAGCTAGAAACGTTGATGAGAGAGAAACATCGACCCGCTGCCTCCTGCACACCCCCTACTGGGGATATGCCCGCAACCAATGTACATGCCCTTGACCGGAATCGAACCTGGGACCCTTCAGTCCGCAGACCGATGCTCCACCACTGAGCCATACCGGTTTCGGCTCCCATGGCATTTTAAGACCTGCCCTGCCCCCCCATCTAGGAGATGAAGATCGCGCAGCGGATGGCGCAGAAGGCTGCGGCGGCGCCCGAGCTGTGGGCCCGGTGCCTGCTGGGCCACTGCTACGGGCTCTGGTTCCTCTGCCTGCCCGCCTACGTGCGCTCGGCCCCCTCCCGGGTGCAGGCCCTGCACACGGCCTACCACGTGCTGCGCCAGATGGAGAGCCACAAGGTGGTGCTGCCCGACGAGGTGGGTGCCCACGCCCCGCCCCAGGTGTGCGTGTGCAGTCCTGGGTCCTAGGAGAGGGAGGTCACCGGGAGCCTGGGAAGGCAGATTGGGAGGGGGGGGGGTGGCAGTGGCACACGCCCTGGAGTGGCCAGGTGCTCGGTAAGGTTCACAGAATGAAGGAGCCAGACCAGGAGCGGCAGCAGGGCCGGAGGGGCCGGGTCAGCTGGAACCGCGGGTGGCGCTCGGGGGCCAGGGAAGTCTGGGAGAACTGGGGAGCCTGGGAGAGGGGCTTGCCGAGGCTTTAGGGTCTGGGTTGGGAGTGAGTCCCCGCGTCCCGTGCCTCCCCCGGCCCAGGTGTGTTACCGGGTGCTGATGCAGCTGTGCTCACACTACGGGCAGCCCGTGCTGTCGGTGCGGGTCATGGTGGAGATGCGGCAGGCGGGCATCGTGCCCAACACCATCACTTACGGCTACTACAACAAGGTACCAGACGGGGGCCGCAGCGGGGCAGCGGCACGTGCCGGGTGTGCACGCGGGGAGGAGGCTGCTCCCTGGCACCTCCCCCCCCCCATCCCCTCTCCTCGGAGACTGCGCCCAGACCATCCAGCCGGGTCCCGTTAGCATTGCTGTCCTCGGGCTCCTGGAGTGTCTCAGCACCTGCGTAGGGTTTCCGCATGCTTGGGACCGTGGGACCCTGGACAAGTTACTAACTCTGCAACCTCATTGCCTCGTCAGTGAGGCAGTGATAGTCACAGCAGCCCCGACAGGGGTAGGCAGGTGCTGCTACCTCCGAATCCAAGCTGAGGGTTAGCCGGTGTGCTGGGGCACATTTACATCATTTATCTTCTTCACCACTGTCCCGAGAGGTGGGAGGGTTATTACCGCCGTCTTACAGACCGGGCAGTGAGGTTGCAGAGTTACTGACCTGTCCAGGGTCCCACAGTGAGTGCGTTAGGGAAGTGGGATATGAACACAAGCGTATTGATGTCTCCTGGATTCAGGCCCTTGACCATGACGCTAAACTGCCTCCTGTTTTTTATTTTTATTTATTTTTTAAAAAATATATTTTATCGCCAAAACCGGTTTGGCTCGGTGGATAGAGCGTCGGCCTGTGGACTGAAGGGTCCCAGGTTCGATTCCGGTCAAGGGCATGTACCTTGGTTGCGGGCACATCCCCAGTAGGAGGTGTGCAAGAGGCAGCTGATCGATGATTCTCTCTCATCGATGTTTCTAACTCTCTATCCCTCTCTCTTCCTCTCTGTAAAAAGTCAATAAAATATATATATATATATAAAATATTTTATTGATTTTCTACGGAGAAGGGAGGGAGAGGAATAGAGAGTCAGAAACATCGATGAGAGAGAAACATCGACCAGCTGCCTCCTGCACACCCCCTACTGGGGATGTGCCTGCAATCAATGTACTTGCCCTTGACCGGAATCTAATCTGGGACCTTTCAGTCTGCAGGCTGACGTTCTATCTACTGAGCCAAACCGGTTAGTTAGGGCTGGCTCCTGTTTTTTATTTATTTATTTTTAAAATATATTTTATTGATTTTTTACAGAGGAAGAGAGAGGGATAGATAGTTAGAAACATCCATGAGAGAGAATCATCCATCAGCTGCCTCTTGCACACCCCCTACTGGGGATGTGCCCGCAACCAACATGCCCTTGACCGGAGTCGAACCTGGGACCTTTCAGTCCGCAGGCGGACGCTCTAGCCACTGAGCCAAAAACGGTTAGGGCTGGCTCCTGTTTTTTAGATGAGAAAAAACTCAGGACCAAAAAGTGAAGTGATTTCTTCAAAGCTATAAAAGTTTAGAAGTAACAGAGTCTGGACATAAATGGTCTCCCTGCTTCTGGCTTCCTCTGCTAACCCCACCACCACCACCACACCCCCCCCCCCTCGCCGTCAGTAGTGGCCGCTGCCACCTGCCTCTCCGGGCTGAGCCACTGGCAGAACAGTCCCGGGCGGCACGCCTGGAGGGGAAGGTGGGCCCTCGGCTCCAGGACAGGCAGTCGGCGTCGGGGCTGGGATCCGAGGGTGAAAGTAGGCCATCTTGATGGGCGCCGCGCTTGGCAGGCGGTGCTGGAGAGCAAGTGGCCATCTGGTACGCCCGGGGGGCGCCTGCGCTGGGCCAAGCTCCGGAACATCGTCCTGGGGGCTGCGCAGTTCCGCCAGCCCCTGAAGGAGCGCTGGCAGCAGCAGGAGCAGCAGCAGCAGCAGCAGCAGCAGGCTGAGGCACGAGAGGCGGGCAGCTCCCAGACAGGTAGGTCGGGGTCGGAGACACGGGCTTGGGGCCGGGACTGGCATGGAGAGCCGGGACTGGCATGGAGAGCCGGGACTGGCCTGTTGTTTGGCACCGGGGGTTCTGGGGGTGGGGGTGGGGGGTGGATAACCGACACCCGGCTGGTAACAGAGGAGATAAAGTTCTACAAAGAACCTTACGGGCCCAGGTCCATGCAGGGAGTTCTGTTCTGGAACAGAGGGCTGGGTGTGGACCTGGCTCCCTCTCAGCCCTCCCCGTCTCGTCTCGCACAGAGCCAGGCCTGGAGCGGCCCTCCCCGTCCCGCCCCCTCCAGCGCCAGACGACGTGGGCCGGGCAAAGCCTGCGGGACCCGGCCTCCCCCAAGGGGCGCCTGCTGAAGAGCGGCAGCCTGGGCAGCGCCCGCGAGGCCCAGCCCGCCGTGGAGGCTGGCGTGGCCCACGGTGAGTGCCCCGGGCCGACCGACACCCCCCGCCCGCCAGCTTTTCGAACCACTTGCCAGCGAGAGAGAGGGAGGCCGGGCTTCGTCTTCCCTGACTCTCCTCTGCCCCGCAGCGATGGAGGCCTTGGGGGTGCTGGCGTCCCGGGCATCGCCGGTGCCCTGGCACGACGGAAGCCTCTCCGACCTGAGCCTGCCCGGGGAGGAGCTGGCCGCCGGAGGCAGCCCGGGGGACTCGGGCTCGGCCCTGAGCGCCCAGTCCGCCGAGGCCGTGGAAGGGCTGAGCGCGCGTGTGCCCAAGGCTAGCGGGCACCAGGACGAGAGCGGCACCCCTCGGCGAGGGCTGGGTGCCCGCCTCCAGCAGCTGCTCACGCCTTCCCGCCGTCACCGCCGCCCCTCCGCCTCCCGCATCCCCCCGCCCGAGCTGCCCTCTGACCTGCCTCCCCCGGCCCACCGCAGCCCCGTGGATGGCCTGCTGCACCCCCGGGAGCGCCCCGGATCCACTGCCTCCGAGGTAGCCACCAGCAAGGGGAGGGCCCCGACACTAAAGCGCCCACGGGCGGGTGGGGTGTGGGGAGGGGCTGCTGCTTCGTGGGGGACAGAGCCCGGGAGCGCCCCGAGGGGTGGAGGCAGTCAGCGTCCCGGGGGGAAGAGGAGCGTGGGCCCGGCTGACCGTGCTTTCTCGTGTCTGTGTGTGTATGTGTGTGTGTGTGTGTGTGTATGTGCGTGTGGTAGAGCTCAGCCTCTCTGGGCAGTGAGTGGGATCTCTCAGAATCTTCTGTCAGCAGCCTGAACCTTCGCCACTCCTCAGAGCGCCTCACTGAGACCCCCGGGACCTCCCAGCCACCTTCCCTGGAAGTGAGGATAACCCCCCACCCGGATGTGCTGGAACACAGCCCCCCAACCCCAACCCCCCCCCTCACTGTGTCAGGGCAGGGGCTGGGAGGAGGAGGAGGAGGCAGGAGGCTGGGCTGGGCTTTGGAGGTGCCAGGGGTGGGGTGGGGGGTGGGGGGTGCCCTAGGGAAGGAGCTGGACGCCAAGCAGGGCCTGCTTCCGGGGCCTCCTTGCCTGCAGATCCTGCTGTCCAGCTGCTCCCTGTGCCGCGCCTGCGACTCGCTGGTGTACGACGAGGAGATCATGGCCGGCTGGGCCCCCGACGACTCCAACCTCAACACCACCTGCCCCTTCTGCGCTTGCCCCTTTGTGCCCCTGCTCAGTGTCCAGACCGTGGACTCCCGGCCCAGGTGCCCAAAGCAGGGGCAGGTGCTTTTTGGGTGGGAGCAGGAGGTGGAGGCCCAAGCGCTGAGCCCCCCTGCTGTCCCCCGCCCCTGCAGTGCCCCCAGCCCCAAGCCCGCCCCCGCTGGCGCCGGTGGCAGCAAAGACGCGCCCGTGCCAGGGGGCCCGGGCCCTGTGCTCAGTGACCGGAGGCTCTGCCTCGCCCTGGATGAGCCCCAGCTCTGCAACGGGCACGTGGGGGTAAGGGCTGGGCCGGAGGGGCGCGAGGAATGGTGGGTGTGTGTTGCCCTGTGTGTGGGGGGCCCAGTGATTCTGTCCAGAGATGGGCATTGAGGCCATGGGGCCTCCCAGGAGCTGCTGGGCATGTGGAAGCATGGCTCTGAGGATGGGGCGTGGCCCATGCCCACCCCTGCTCTCCCCGCGTGTGCCCAGCAGGGTGCCTCCCAGCGAGTCGAGGGCGGGGCCTGGGCATACCTGAGCCCCCTGGTGCTGCGCAAGGAGCTGGAGTCGCTGGTGGAGAACGAGGGCAGTGAAGTGCTGGCGTTGCCGGAGCTGCCAGCTGCCCACCCCATCATCTTCTGGAACCTCCTGTGGTATTTCCAGAGGCTGCGCCTGCCCAGTATTCTGCCATGCCTGGTGCTTGCCTCCTGCAGTGGCCCCCCACCCCCCCAGGTCAGTGCCTTCAGGGGGTCCCCTGTTCCCAAGGGTGTCTGCCTCAGCTCTTGGCTCTCTGCCTCAGTCCTCTGTGTCCCTGGTTCTGTAGAAAGAGCACGTGCCCCCGGTGAGCCGTGTGCCCCAGGGGGCCGTGTGCCCTGGGTGAGCCATGTGCCCTGGGGAGCCGTGTGCCCCAGGGAAGCAGTGGGACCCTGGGGGAGGGGCGGGGAGAACCAGAGGAGGAGCGGATTCTATTTGTGTGGTCCTGAGATAGTCACCATAAAACAAGCAGACTGTCAAATGACAGCGGGGAGGGGAAGGAGACCTGGGGGGAGATAAGAGAACAACCGAAGGACTGGTATGCATGCATATAAGTACAACCAACGAACACAGAACTCTGGGGAGGGAGGGCATGTATGGGAGGTGGGGGGGGGGCGATGGTAAGCTATGTACACATATAATACCTTAATAAATTAAAAAAACAAACAAAACAAAACAAAAACAAAAAAAGAAAAGAAAAGAAAAGAAAGAAAGAGCACGTGCTCTGGAGTCGGGCGTACTCGGTCTCACTTCTCACCCTTTCCCTTCACTGCTGAGCCTGGGTTTTCTCTTCTCTAAGATGGCATGAGTGTTCCCCGCCGCCCGCCCAGGGCTGTTGTGGGGCACCTTGTGTAATGCCCAGACCGACTCATTAATGCTTGTCTGCTCATCTTACCAGTATGTATTGAGCACAGGCACAGAGTTTAGGCACTAGGAACATAGCAGGTCACAGAACAAAGTCCTTGCTCTCAGAGAGCCTGTGTTCCCCTGGGGGTGAGAGTCCTTTCCCTCTTCTCTTTGGCGACGTCCTGCGACGTCCCTGTGCGTCTCGGAGCGTCGTCTGCCCATGTCCTATCCTCCGTGAGCCTCACCGCCTCCTTTGTCCTGGCCCCCGGCAGGCCCCGTCCCCTTGGCTGGTGCCCGACCCGGCATCCGTGCAGGTGCGGCTGCTGTGGGATGTTCTGACCCCCGACCCCAATAGCTGCCCCCCTCTCTACGTGCTCTGGAGAGTCCACAGTGAGTCTGGTATTTGGCCTGGGGCGGGAAGGGGGTGGGCCCCACACCCACAGAGCGCTCGGTAATCCTGGTTACCTCCCTTCCTTTCACCCAGGCCAGATCCCCCAGCGGGTGGCGTGGCCAGGCCCCGTCCCTGCGTCCCTGAGCCTGGATCTGCTGGAGTCGGTGCTGCGCCACGTTGGTCTCGACGAGGTGCACAGGGCGATAGGGCTCCTGCTGGAAACGCTAGGGCCCCCCCCCACCGGCCTGCACCTGCAGAGGTATGGGGGCTCCCGCCTGGGACTCTGCTGGCCGGGACCAGACCGGGCGTCCCCTTTCTCTCACCCATGCCCTTCTGCCTCCGCTTCAGGGGCATCTACCGCGAGATCTTATTCCTGACAATGGCTGCTCTGGGCAAGGACCACATGAAAATAGGTGAGGGTGCAGGCAGAGGCGGGGGGCTGAAGAGTTTAGGGGATCTAGGGGCCCGGTTGGGGGGAGGGGGGGTTGGACTCCTTATATGTTGACCTGCCTTCCACCTCTTCCCTAGTGAACTTCGACAAGAGGTACAAGTCCGCCTTCAACAAGCTGGCCAGCAGCATGGGCAAGGAAGAGCTGAGGCAGCGGCGGGCACAGATGCCCACCCCAAAGGCCATTGACTGCCGAAAATGTTTTGGAGCGCTTCTGGAATGCTAGGGACCCTCGAGCCTCCCCCCTCCGGCCTGGAGAGGGGAGGGGAAGGAGAGAGGATTCCGGCGATCACCTGTTCCCCCGTTCCTTTCGCTGGAGGAGTTGGGAAACGGGCTGGGAGGCGTGCCCAGCCACAGGCCCCAGGCGGGGACCGCGGGAAGGGGGACCCCGGGTTACCCAACGTCACAGCCCCCCGTCTCCCTCCGACCTGCTCGGCGCGCCCATGCTGACTGACCCTGGAGGAGGCCTGGGGGCCTTCGGCACCGCTCGTCTCTCCCCGTCCTGTGCTAGGAACCCCGCCTCCAGTTACCCGCAGGTCTGCACTCCCCTGGACATTTCATTCTAAGTTTTTGTTTTAAAAAACAACTGGAACGATAACGGAGCCACCGAGCCTTTGCCTTGAATGGGCGGGAGGACTATCATTCCCCATCAAGGAGGGTCCCCCCCTCTTCGCTGGGATTGCGGAAGGAGCCCACGGCTCTCCATGCCTTTCTACCTTAGAATTTGTATTTAAGTTATTTATACAGCCCCCTTGCGTATGAAGTTGTTATGGACGGTGAGAAGGAGAAGGGGGGTGGGGGAGTCCCACTGTTCAGTGCTTTGTAGCGCCTTAAATTTCAAGAGGCGGGAAGTGGAGGGGTCCCCAGGTCTCCTTAGGAAGGATCGGTGCCCCCTCGAAGCCCCAGTCCTCCTTGTCCACTCCGCTGGGGAATGCATCGCCCACCCAGGGCCCCGACTGTGCAATAAGGATTGCTCCTTGCGAAGTTTTGTTGGATGTAAATATAGTAAAAGCTGCTTCTGTTTTTCTTTTTTTCCTTCTGCCTCCTGTTTTCTGGGTCTGGGATAATGGTAGGGGATACCTCTCCTTTTCCTCTGGCTGCACATCCCCCCTTCCGCCTTTCCATCTCTTGGAAAACCAGGGACACCTGGCTTTCCCCAACCAGGTCTGCGACCTGGAGGCACGGGGAGTTCTCGGGGCAGGAGAGGGGTGAGTCCGGCGCTGGCTGCGGTGATGCCAGTTTGTGTGGCACTTCCGGCCCTCCCACACAATCGCCCCCTTGTCCCTCATCTGTCTGCCCGCACAAAGACTCCATTCTCTGGGGGCCTTGAGCTCATCTCTGCCTTCTTTCTTCTCCCCCTAGCTTATCCCCTTCCCCACTTCTCCAGAACCTCCACAAGGATGACAGTGCGCTCCCCAATAGTTGGTGTTGGTGACCCTCATGCATCTCGGGAGCCCTGGCAGTTGTCCTGGGCCTCCTTGGCTGCTCCAGCTGGAGGGAGTGCTTTTCCAACCAGGGTCCCCAGACTGGGGACGGTGCCACGAAGATTGGAACGAGGATCAAGGGGCTCACTGCGTGTGGGCGTCAGAGAGACAGGCATCGTTTTTCTAATCCCTTTGGCCTACTTGGAGTTCGCCCTTCCTTTCCTGTATAATGAAACAGATACAGAAACAACTCCTAATGGAGATGCAAAACAAATGACCAAAGGGAATTAGCCAACAACACAGAAATGCCGTAGGGAAGGAGGGTGCGAGTGTCAGTGGAGGAAAAAACTTACAGGAGCCTTTCCCTTCCTTGGGGTGAGGTCAGTGGATGAAAAGTGCTACTTCTGAATTCTGGGACCTTCAAGCCAGCGGACCCTTCACCGTCCTGTCCTGAGCACGGCCAAGAAACTGCCCAGGAGGAAAGCAGGGGCTTAGGAAATGCCACCTGTTTGCCAGGGAGTAGGAGATGCCTTCTCCACAGGGAACCTTCATGTCACCCCGGGTTCTGATCGGACCTCATTCTCCAAAATCAGCCTCTCCCTGTATCATCCTCAGGGGCCTTCTGCAGTGGAGCCGCTGGCTTCCTGAAACCATAAGTTTCTGTTGAGTGTAATGTGCCTAGGAATAGGCTACACCAACTGACACTGGAGAGATTTTTTAGGGCTCAGTCCCTACTTTATTTTATTTTAAAAAAAATATTTTATTGATTTCTTACAGAGAGGAAGAGAGAGGGAATAGAGAGTTAGGAACATCGATGAGAGAGAATCATCGATCAGCTGCCTCTTGCACACCCCCTACTGGGGATGTGCCCGCAACCAAGGTGCATGCCCTTGACCAGAATCCAACCCGGGACCTTTCAGTCCGCAGGCCGACGCTCTATCCACTGAGCTAAACCGGTTTCGGCTCAGTCCCTACTTTAATAGACCTTACAATCTTATTGGTCTAGAGGGCCCCTTGGTTCACAAACAATAATGCCAATCAACCCTGCCTCCAGCTTCTGTTTCTCGTTGTGAGGCTTCCTTTTAGAGGTCTACAGTCAGCTGTGCAGAACTATAGAATTCTTTACCCACAAGAATATCTGAGAATTCCAGTAATCAAGTAATCATCATGGCACCTGATATCTTCTTACCTGTCCTGTGGCTTAGGGAACTGTGTGAGGGGAAGGACATGCACATATAACCTGGCCCCATTTCTCTTCCCAGACTATTCTGTTGTTATTGCTGTTAATCCTCACCTGAGGATATTTTTCCATTGATTTTTAGGGAGAGTAGGGGACAAAGGGAAAGACAGAAAGAAACACCGATGTGAGAGAAACACATCCTTTGGTTGCCTCTGGCACGAGCCCCAACCAGGGCCCAGGCCAGAGAGAAGCCTGCTACCGAGGTACGTGATCTTGACTAAAATTGAACCCTAGACCCTTTGGTCCGCAGGCCACGTTCTGTCTATCCACAGCCAAACTGGCTAGGGTTATGTTCCCAGACTTTGAAGTTTATAGGCTCGAGTATGAAAAATTGTAGTTAAATTTTGTCTCTGCCACTTACTAATTTTATTACATCTGATAAGTTACTTAATTGCTATACCTCAGTTTTTCCTCATCTGCAAATTGGGGAGGTTGTTTAAAGATTAATTATGTAGCCAAAACCGGTTTGGCTCAGTGGATAGAGCAGTTGGCCTGTGGAGTGAAAGGTCCCAGGTTCGATTCCAGTCAAGGGCATGTACCTTGGTTTCAGGCACATCCCCAGTTGGGGGTGTGCAGGAGGCAGCTGATCGATGATTCTCTCTCATTGATGTTTCTAACTCTCTATCCTTCTCCCTCTCTGTAAAAAAAAAATCAATAAAATTTATTTTTTAAAAGATTAATTATGTAGACCATATGAAATTAATAAATGTTAGCTTCAAAAAGAAAATGAACACAGACTGCATAGGGCAAAGGTCATGTACATTATAACAGTGGCCTCACTTAGTTGTCTTCCTTGGAACTTGATTATTCCAGATTGAAAGTCCCTCTCCATGGCCTGATTTTTAATTTTGTTAGAAGGCATTTTCTTAGGACTCACTAGTATCTTCTTTGGGCTGGTATCCACCAACATATTTCTTTCTTTTTTTAAAATATTTTATTGATATTTTACAGAGAGGAAGGGAGAGAGATAGAGAGCTAGAAATGAGAGAGAAACATCAACCAGCCGCCTCTTGCACACCCCCTACTGGGAATGTGCCCGCAACCAAGGTACATGCCCTTGACCGGAATCGAACCTGGGACCCTTCAGTCCGCAGACCGACGCTCCACCACCGAGCCAAACCGGTTTCGGCCACCAACATATTTCTTACGTCTCCTCACAGCTCTTGAAGAATGGCCCTTTGGATACAGAGAATGCATTGGACTGGTCATGGTTTAAGCAGGTTAGGGAAGAGGACTATACCTTCCATGAGGGCAATTACCCTATGAGCTCGGTACTCTTTTTTTTTTTCTTCATTAAAAAAAAATTTATTAAGGTATTATATGTGTACATAGCTTACCACTGGGGCCCACCTCCCCTCCCCCCTCCCATACATGCCCGCCCTCCCCAGAGTTCTGTGTTCGTTAGTTGTACTTATATGCATGCATACCAGTCCTTCAGTTGATCTCTTATCTCCCCCAGGTCTCCTTCCTCTCCCTGCTGTAATTTGACAATCTGCTTGTTTTATGGTGACTGTCTCAGTACCACACAAATAGAATATGCTCCTCCTCTGGTTCACCCAGTCCCCCTCACCTTCCCCCCCCCTCCGACCCCCCGTCCCACCGCTCACACGGCTCTCCCGGGGCACTTGTCTCCCCCAGGGCACACGGCTCTCCCGGGACTCACGGTCCCCCTGGGGCACATGGCTCACCCGGGGCACACGGCTCTCCTGGGACCTCCGGCCCCCCTGGGGCACACGGCTCATCTGGGGCACACGGCTCCCTGGGACACATAGCTCACCAGGGGCACATGGCTCTCCCGGGACCCCAGGACCCCCTGGGGCACACGGCTCACCCGGGGCACACAGCCCCCTGGGACACACGAGAGCTCGGTACTCTTATCAGTCATTCCCATTTTTACAGACAGGGAAAATAAGGCATCCTGATATATAAAAAGCCAGGGGCCATCGTGACTGAAACAACTGAATGGACTACTGAACATGGGCTGTGTGGGGCAACAAAGCTGGCAGGGGGGTTAAGTGACTGAACAGCAGGCTGCGTGGGATGACCAGGCCAGCAGCAGGGGAGGGGGGGGGCATGGGGGGGCAGTTGGAGGCAACCAGGCAGGCAGGGGGGACAGTTAGGAGCAACCAGGCAGGCAGGCGCGAAGTTAGGAGTCAGTGGTCCTGGATTGTGAGAGGGATGTCCAACTGCCAGTTATCTCCTGAGGGGTCCCGGATTGGAGAGGGTGCAGGCTGGGCTGAGGGCCGCCTCCCTGTGCACAAATTTCGTGCACTGGGCCTCTAGTCCTATATAATAAAGAGCTAATATGGAAATGGTCGTTGCACTCTTGTGCCCTTGCACCAGGGTGGGGACCTGAGGCCTGGCTGGGAGACCTGAGGCCGCGCCTTCCCCCTTCTTCCCGGCACTGGGGCCAGGGACCTGAGGCTGCACCCCCTGCCTTGTGGGGTTTGATGGGGTGGGGCCTGTTGGGTCTGTGTCTCCTGTGATTTCAAGGTGCATGCATGTGGGCTGGGACTTGACTCTGGGTCCTGCGGCATGCCCCAGTCTCTGACAGGAGGGAGATTTTCATTTACATTTTACTAATTTTCTTTCATCTCTGACACTTGTATTATAGGGCAAATAGCAATATTAAAATATTAAAATATTATATTAAGGGCAAATAGCAATATTAAAATATTTCCTCTAATTCCCTTTTAATGTGCAGAATTTCATATACTGGGCCACTAGTAGAGACTATAAATTAACTTGCTCCCAAATCACACAATTGGTAAGAGGTACAGCAAAGATCCAAACCCAGGTAGTCTAACTCCAGAGACCATGTTCTTTTTTTCTTTTCTTTTTTTAAATGTATTTTATTGACTTTTTACAGAGAGGAAGGGAGAGGAATAGAGAGTTAGAAACATCGATGAGAGAGAAACATCGATCAGCTGCTTCCTGCACACCACCTATTGGGGATGTGCCCATAACCAAGGTGCCCTTGACCAGAATCAAACCTGGGACCTTTCAGTCTGCAGGCCGACACTCTATCTACTGAGCCAAACCGGTTCCAGAGACCATGTTCTTTACCTGGACACTATACTAGAATGAAACAAGGTTTTACTTACCCACTTAAAATAAGAATTGGGGCCGAAGGGTTCCATTCCGGTCAAGGGCATGTACATTGGTTCTGGGCACATCCCCGGTAGGGGGTGTGCAAGAGGCAGCTGGTCGATGTTTCTCTCTCATCGACGTTTCTGGCTCTCTATCTCTCTCCCTTCCTCTCTTTAAAATATCAATAAAATATATTTTTAAAAAAAGAATTGGGGCATGCCTCTGTGTGTGTGTGTGTGTGTGTGTGTGTGTGTGTGTATGTGTTCAGGGTCCTTCTTTAGTGTGTGGCCACGCCCTTCATTAGTTTAATTTCCAGTGCAGAGCACGGCTTCTCAATGATTTGAAGAACGTGTTCTAGTGCTTCTGGTATCAGCTGTTTCTGGGCTCAAAGCACTGCATGGTCACTAATTAGCTGTGTGGCCTTTGCAAGTTAACCTCTCTGAGCCTGTTTTTTGATCCACCTGTATTCAAATTTCAGCTCTGCCACTTAGCATTTTTAACTTTGTACCTCCTTTTTCCTCATCTGTAAAATGAGGATAATACTTACTTCCACAGTTACGAGCAGTAAGATAACCCATGTAAAGGTCTTGAAAGGATAATGCATGTAGAGCTCAGTCTCTTTCCCAAAACGTCAGCTTTTATAATTCCGTCAACACATTCTGATACTTGTTGCTTATCACTGAGGTGCTCAAGAAATGCTAATAAAGTTTAGATGGCTCTAACAGCTCCTGGGAATAGCAAGAGGAGTTGGGCCTCGAGTTGATTAGGGGGAGCGGGGTAAGGAGGCTGTTTCCTTCTCTGTGAACCTAACCAGACAAGATCCCGAGAGAAGGAGCTAGGAGGGCTTTGCACACCCTAATTTCTCAGCAATCTGGCTAGCTGCCTTTTTCTTTTTTTTCTTTTTCTGCTGCCATGGTTTAGTTACGACAGGGCCATGCTGGGGTACGATGAAGACTAGGAAGTTCAAGGCCTTTGGCAGACGGAGACAGGCCACGCCCCAAATGGAAAGCAAGGCCTAAGCGCCTAAAGCTACTTCTTTCGTGAAATTCATGGATTTTCTCGGGATGAAATACCACCCAACGCAGAGCCCAGCGCCGTTCGCCAGTTTCCATCTTTAGAATTTGAAGAATGAGAGCTAGCCAAAGGGGAATCCCGGTTTTGGGATACTGGGGTACGGCGGCTGCCTGGGGACCAAAACGTCTCCAAGGTAAAGTTGCAGCCTGAAGCGATTTTTTGACCCCCGACACTTAATGGACTGCTGAAGACCCGGATGTGTCTGGGACTGGTCGAGGTACCCATTAACGCGCCCCCGCTAGACCATCCCCCTCCTCCGTTTAGAATTGGGTTTCAGGCACGCCAATCATCACTTCGCCAGCCACTCACTCTTCAAGGGTGGGGTGTAGTCCCGGCATCCCCTCTCTGATTGGTGGGGCCTAGAAGAAGAGGGCGGGGAGGCCGGCTTAGGCTGCCCAATGGGCGTCGTGGCGTGTGGGTGAGGCGGAGCCGAGGCGCTTGGCAGCTGCCCAATCAGCGTCCTTGTTTGTGTGGTGCCGCCGCCGCCGGTGCAGCCGCCGCCGCCGCCGCTGCCCCCCGTCTGTACCGCAGTGTCTGCTCCGCCCGCCCGCCCCGGTCCGGCCCGCCCCCCTCTCCCACCTCCGTCCTCCGTCCCGTCAGCCGGGTCCGGGACCCCACCGTGCCGTCGCCTCTTCCTTTTTCGACGCCTCTGCCGCCGCCTGAGGAGGCGAGCTAGCCGGGAGTTACACCGCCACCGCCAGGTGAGGAGCTCCGGCCTAGGCCAGCCTGGCCGCCCGCCCGCCCGCCCGCCCGGGGGCGGTGAGGAGGGAGGAAGGGAGGGAGGGAGGCTGGGAGGAGGCGGCGGCGGCGGCGGCGGCGGCGGTGGGGGAAGGGAAAGGTGGAGGGGCGGGGGAGGGGAAGCGCCCGCGAGCCGACGCCCGCCCGCGCGCCCCCGCCTTCGCGTCCCCCTCCCCCCACCCGGCACCGCGCGCCCCCGCACCGCGCTCCCCCTTCACCCCATCCCCCCCGCCCCCCCGCCGCTCCGTGCGCGCGCCCCGGCCTTTCACTTCGGCCTCGCGCGCCCTCGGCTCCCTTCATTCCTCCTCCTTCTCCTTTTACTCTCGCTCCCCTCCCTCGCGCCCCGTTTCCCCCGCCATCCCCGCTTTCAGTCACTGCCTCATGCCCGCCATGCTCCCCTTCTTTCCCTCTCTACGCGCGGCCCCCCTTTAACTTTCCACCCCGCTCCCTCTCCCCCCCTCCCGCCCCCAGTGGTGTGCCCTCGGGGTGCGGGGGCCGCTCCCTGCTTCCAGCCCGGTGTTTGGCGGCGGTTGGGACAGATGGGGGGGATTCTGAAGGGTGAAGGAAGCCAGCACGAGGCGATTATATCTTTATGTAGGTGAAGGAATCGGGAGCGCAGAACCCCGACCCCTTTATGTCGCCGTCGCCGCCGTCCACGGGCCCCCCCGCCCCTCGCGCTCCCTGAGGAAAAGGGAATTGTCTCAGTCCGTGTGGACACTTTTTATCCTCTGTAGCGACTGAACCCAGCCCTCTCCTCAGCTGGGCGCCTGGGACACACCGGATCCGTATCCCAGTCCATGGCTGGAGGGTCTGTCTGTGTGGGATGAGAACTTAGCCTTCCTTCCCTAACCAGCCCGGGACTTGGAGGAGCACTTTTTTTTTTTTGCTTCTCGGCTCTCAGTTACGCCGAGGAGCTCCAGCCGCTCCTGGGGGTGCCAGGGTTTGGGTGCCACTCGCTGGCCCGGGACCTTTCCTCCCCGCAGAAAAGGTTCGGCAGCTTCTTTGCCCTCTTTCCCAGCATCAACTTCCTCCCAGACGCTAGCTGCTGGCTCTTAGGACAGGCACTGAGTTAGAGATGGAGGCAACTGGGGTGGGTGGGTGGGTGGGTGGCTAACCAACTACCAACCTTTTCTGCTTCTGTCATCTGGAGAATCCGGTAGCCTCCCGAGAGCAGTTTTCTTATTTCTGATCAAGAATGATTGGAAGCCTTTTGTGTGAAACGGAGCCGGGGGGTAATTTTAGCAAAGCAAAAGCAGGCTGCAACAGAGATTTGGGACTTTTCAGCCGCTGGAGTGAAAGCAGGTTCAACAGATCCGGGTTGCAGAAGAGCTGATGTGTGTTTTTTTTTTTTTTTTTTTTTTTTTTTTTTTTTTTGAGTTTTTGAAACACGTTTCTCTCTAAAAAATTTATTTTTACAAGATGTGATACGAAAATGAAAATAAATGTCCCTCCAGCCCCCCCTTTCAGTGCAGACGAACTTCTGATTGTTTTCTGGCAGCAACATGGTGTCCATATGTTGTCTATATGTTGGAGATTAACCTATTTGGCAGTTTAATTGTAACTTTTTTGTGTTTTTTCTTTTTCTTTGATACACTGACCATTGAAAGCCTGATAACCACTTGGATTCATATTTTTGATGCTGGAGCAGTCTTGATAAGAATGCTGAAGTAGCATTTCTGTTGGTACTTGATTGGGAGGGAGGCAACTTCTGGAGTTGCTAAAGGTGCTACCGAGGAGATTGATATATTTTGAGGGAAGTCTCACACCTGTTGGAAATGATGCTGTTTTTTGTGTGACTGATACCCAGTCTCTGACTGTTTTGGGCTGGGCTGGGTTAATGATAGTTTTTCCTTGGGCTTTTGAGCAGATAGGTTATATGAATACGGAGTTAAGTAATGGAGTACTGATCTGGTCGTGCTGTCTTCCGTTTTTAGGAAAATGTAGTTTTTAGTCTAGTGGCAGTGATAGTCGTCTTGGTAAAGACTGAGGAAGAAAAGTATTAATGAGCAGGTATCTCATTAGGCTGGACCTGTGTGTGGGCTGAGTGACCCAGTTTGAGAAGAGGTGAAGCTTAAGGACTTTTGTCCTGCCTATTCCGTATTTAAGAACCCTTTCCACGAGGTGAGAGTGATTTGTAGCTGACAGCAGCATCCATCTTTGTTTTATGACACTGTGGTTTGCTTCCCCTGACTGTGGGTGATGTCTGTTAACTTCCTGTTTAGAGGCGGTTGGAATAGGGTCTGAATAGAGGCTGCATTCAAACACGAATCTAGGAACAATGTTAACCAGGTTCCCTGATCAGCCCTTCACATTTAAGTTCTAGCAGAAACTCTTATTGCCGTGTTTAGCATAAGACCACAGGGCGGTGGGGAGGAAGATGTGAGAAATTTATTCTGAATCTGATAGTCTTAAAGTATATTCAAAAACCTGTGTATTGTCCTCTCCCTTTTGGGAGGCAAATGTCCCTGTTCTGTCCCTGTGATTCCCCATCCCCCAACTCCCCCCCCCCTTTTTTTCCCCCTTCGGGATGGACCTGGTTACCAGGTTGGGTTTTGGTTAGAGATTAGCAGTGTGGAAGAGAAGGGTCAGTGTGTCAGTAATAGTATCCTAGTCATATTCTGGGATCTCCAGCTTCATACTTGTCTTAAGCAGCAGTGTATATGGAAACCAGCCTCTTGTTTTAATTTATTGATTTTTTTTCTTCTTTGCACACCCACCAAACTGGAGGTTCATGTGTAGAGGAACAGTATCTGTGCTGTCCTGGTTTCTAGATTGGGGAGCATATTCCTTATTAGCCACCCATCGGGAGTCCTGCTGACAGGCAGCCCCTCTGCACTCAACTCAGAATGTTCATTTTGTTTGGCTCATTGAGAAAAACCAAACCAGCTTTAGTTGATTAAAACAAATGCTATAGACATCGTGAGATTTGAACCATAACTGGGACCAAGGGACTTTCTTTTCCAGATCCTTTGCAGTACTTAAAGGGTCCTCAATTAGTACATATCAAGACACAATAGACAGGTATTTTCTGAGGCCATTTGGAGGGAAAGAAAAAAAAAAGATATGAACCCAGATTGACTATAAATCTAGTCCTGGCCTAAGCTGTCCACCTCTTGCTCAGAAGAAAAAAAAGCAGCCTATCAGACAGTGCCACACAAAGTTGCAGTTCGCCTGCATTGGCTAGGCTGAGAAAAGATAACACATAAGGCAGTTCAATTTCTGTTGAAAAGGGGGGAAAGCTTCTGTTAGCCATATTATTTGTTTTATTCTTGGTAATTCCTCTGATGCTTTTTCTGTAGGTTACTGGTTGGGGATTTCAGTGGCTTTAAGTTCCATAAAGCAGAGAGGCTCTTACATTTGTGTACTAATGATGAAAATCTCTGAAGAGTAGATCTAACTTGAAATGCTCCCACTTCATGTTCCATCTTTTACCTTCTATCTTATGGATATGTGAAATATTCCTGTGCAGTTTGGAGTTCATCCAGTAGGAAAGGATTGAACCAGTGCCATTAAGGGCTTAACCTGTTTCATATACCTTTACATGGTGTCTCCCTCAAAAACCTATTTATTTTATTTTATTATTATTTTTTTTTGCCAAGATCGGTTTGGCTCAGTGGATAGCCAGTCTGTGGATTGAAGGGTCCCGGGTTCGATTCTGGTCAAGGGCATGTACATTGGTTGCGGGCATATCCCTGGTGGGAGGTGTGCAAGAGGCAGCTGGTCGATGTTTCTCTCTCATCGACGTTTCTAGCTCTCTATCCCTCTCCCTTCCTCTTGGTAAAAAATCAATAAAATATATTTAAAAAACAAAACAAAACAAAAAAAACCCTATTTTTTTTTTTGCCATTGTCTTCTTAAGTTGCTATCACCTGGCAAGAAACTATCAAGAGTTTTGGGTTATAGTACTAACAGCAATAGAGGAATAAGCATATATTTTGTTACTTTTGAGATATGAAGTGGTCATATCCCAGACCTCAAAGAGTCATTAGTAATTGCAAAAGCTTCTTTGACAACATAGTTGTTATTAATACTAACCAGTGAACTATTAAGGGAAATGACAATACTTCCTGAGCCATTCTCTGGTTGCTTTTCACATCTGGCTAGTATATATTTTTAAAATAATTTCAGGTTACTCTTATATGAACCTGAAAGTCATGCTTTAAGTCTTCTGATCAAAGCTTTTTTTTAATTTTGTCTCATTTGGGGGGAAGGTGGGATTTGTAATATAAATATAGGCTGCAATGTTAGTAGGATTTAAGTTAGATATTAGGATTAATAAATTCTCATTATGGTGTGAGGGAGTAGAAATATTAATTGAAAGCTTGTGGTCTCTTACCTAGAAGGTACGTATAAAATTAGCTTTTTGAGAGTATTTAAATTTACACTTCGTGGGAGGCAGGTTGTGAGCTAATAAGTGGCTAATTGGAATAGTAGAACACAGGTGTAGAGAGTTTAGAAATATTGGTTCAAATCCTAGCTGCTTTGCCACTTATTAGCTACTAGTATATGACTTTTGGTAAGTCTCATCATTTTTGAATTCTCATTTCTGTCAGAGTAAAAGCCAGTCCTTATAGTGGCCTATAAGGTCTTAAATGATCTATCTGCCTGCCCTCCTCACTCCTCTTTTGATTATCATTCTCCCTCTTTATTCACTCCATTCAAGCCACATTGACTTATTCTTTAAATACAGGGGTGGGGAAAAGTAAGTTTATAGTTGTATGTGAAACAATTTATTCTTGTATTACTTATTAATTATTGTATTATTAATTCTCATTACAATTGTAAACCTACTTTTGCTTACCCCTATATATCAGCCATTGTTTTTTTTCTAAACCTTCACCCGAGGATATGTTTTTTTATTGTATATATGTGTGGGTTTTTTTGTTGTTGTTTTTTAGAGAGAGTAAGGGAGAGGGAAAGAGAGAAACATCAATTGGTTGTTTCCCCTACCTGCCCTGAAGTGGATTCAAGACACTTTACTGCCCGGGACGATGCTCTAACCGAGCCACACTACATTGGCCGGGGCTCAGCCACGTTCTTTATCTTAGGACCTTTGCCCTACCTATTCCCTCCAGTGGGAAACAGCAAGTTTTTCCCAGAGATAATACAATTGAACAATTTTCTAACTTCCTTCAAGTCTTTGCTTACTAGTAAATGACACCTTTTCAATGAGACCTTATCCTACCACTATTTAAAATTATACCTTTAGTCCTAGCCAGTTTGTCTCAGTGGATAGAGCATTGGCCTGTGGATGGAAGGGTCTAGGGCAGTGGTCAGCAAACTGCGGCTTGCGAGCCACGGTTTGCTGCTCTGTTGACTAATAAGTTTGCCGACCATAGGTCTAGGGTTTCATTCTGGTCAAGGGCACATATCTTGGTTGCAGGCTTGATCTCTGGCCCCAGTCAGGGTGTATGTCGGAGCCAACTAATCGATGTGTCTCACACCAATGTTTCACTTACTCTGTTTCTCCCCATTCCTTCCACTCTAAAAATTAATGGAAAAATATCCTCAGTGAGGGTTAACAAATTATCCCTTCTACTACCACCCTGTTACTCCTAATCCTTCCTTACTCTGTTTTCTCTTTCATTGCACTTACAACATTATAACATATTGATTTGGTTTTTGGGTCCTTTCCTATTGTATAAGGTCTATGAAGGCATGGATTTATTTTGTTTTGTGTAATACCTAGTACAGTTCCTGACATATAGTTAATACTCAAGTATTTGTTGATCAGATAGGAATAAAACTTTTCCTAATCTCATGTATGTTTACCTCATGTTTATTTATAACGAAAGTATGAAGTGTGATAAGCATAATATGAGATCTTAAAATGTGAACCTTGTAGAATGATTAAAATAAAGATTTTAAAATAATTGCCTTCCCATTAAAATGGTAAATAATACTTGGTTACTGAAAAAATATCTTCATATATAAAAATATTATTACATCTCTTCTAAACTCCAGTTCTTTTATTCTAGTTGTCTATTGTTTGCTGAAAATATTCACCTCTATTCCATTGGTGCCTCAAACAACATTTCTTCTATCTTCTGTTTCCCTTCTATGACTCATTGAATCACCTAAGCCAAAAATGTGAGCATCGTTGTCAATTCTTTCTCATCCATTCCTTTTTTCATTTTTTTAAATCCATTACTTTTTAATACTTCCGAATCTACCTTTTTCTGTATTTCCATTGCTGGTCTTTTTTTAAAAAAAAATATATTTTATTGATTTTCCACAGAGAGGAAGGGAGAGGGATATAGTGAGCTAGAAACGTCATCAATGAGAGAGAAACATCAGTCATCAATGAGAGAGAAAGAAACATCGACCAGTTGCCTCCAGCACACCCCCTACTGGGGATGTGCCTGCAACCAATGTACATGCCCTTGACCAGAATCGAACCTGGGACCTTTCAGTTCGCAGACTGACGCTCTATCCACTGAGCCAAACCGGTTTCGGCCCATTGCTGGTCTTCTAATTGACACCCACAATACTTATTTGAAACATTGCCATAATCTCTTATAGGTCTCTACTTTTTAGTCTTAATTCTTTTTTTTTATTTTTAAACTAGAGGCCCAGTGCATGAAATTCTTGCATGGGTTAGGGTCCCTAGGCCTGGCCAGTGATCAGGGTTGATTGGGGTCTTCCTTTCCCGGCTGCCAACACAGGGCTTTCCTTCGTTCTGCACTGCCCCCCCCCCCCCCCAATCAGCGCATGACTATAGTGAGTGGTCGAACTCCCAGGTGGTTGAACTCATGAGGAGACAATTTGGATATTAGCCTTTTATTATATAGGTTTTTTTTTTTTTTTTTTTTTTTTTTTTTACAATTCCCACCTGAGGATATGTTTTATTAGTTTCAGAGAGAGAGAGACGAACATTGATTGTTTATCTCTCATTTACACCCTGACCAAGGATGAAACCTACAACATAGATAAGTGCCCTAATTGGAAATTGAACCCACAGCCTTTTTAAAAATATATTTTATTTCTATAGAGAGGAAGGGAGAGGGTCAGAGAGCTAGAAATGTTGATGAGAGAGAAACATTGACCAGCTGCCTCCTGCACACCCCCTACTGGGGATGTGCTCGCAACCAATGTTCATGCCTCTGACTGGAATCGAACCTGGGACCCTTCAGTCCACAGACGGATGCTCTATCCACTGAGCCAAACCGGTTTCTGCTCGGCACTATTTTAATTCTTATAGTAACTCTGTGAGGGAGATCTTTTTACTGATGAGAAAACTCAATTCAGCAAAGTTGTCATTTTGCTGGAATCTCACATGAATAAAAGTGGTGAATGCAACATTATTTGAACAACTCTGATTCCAAAAGTTGTGATCTTACCATATTCCTGTCATTTCTTATAGGCTTTTGTTTTGACTTTTTGTTTTTTAAAATATTTTTGATTGATTTCAGAGAGAGAGAGAGAGAGAAACATCAGTGAGAGAGAATCATTGGTTGGCTGTCTCCTGTATGCCTCCTATTGGGGATCAAGCTTGAAACCCTGATATGTGCCCTGACCAGGAACTGAACTGTGACCTCCTGGTTCATATGTTGATGTTCAACTTCATTGCCACGCTGGCTGGGCTATTGTACCTTAAAAAAAAAAAAAGCAACAGCAAAACCCATGATAGTTCTCAGTGTTAAAAGATTTTATGTAGCCGAAACCGGTTTGGCTCAGTGGATAGAGTGTCGGCCTATGGGCGGAAAGGTCCCAGGTTCGATTCCGGTCAAGGGCATGTACCTTGGTTGTGGGCACATCCCCAGTTAGGGGGTGTGCAGGAGGCAGCTGGTCGATGATTCTCTCTCATCAATGTTTCTAGATCTATCCCTTTCCCTTCCTCTCTGTAAAAAATCAACAAAATATATATAAAAGTATATATTTGTGCCGAAACCGGTTTGGCTCAGTGGTAGAGCATCGGTCTGCGGGCTGAAAGGTCCCAGGTTCGATTCCGGTCAAGGGCATGTACCTTGGTTGCGGGCACATCCTCAGTGGGAGGTGTGCAGGAGGCAGCTGGTCGATGTTTCTCTCTTATCGATATTTCTAGCTCTCTATCCCTCTCCCTTCCTCTCTGTGAAAAATCAATAAAAATATTTTAAAAAATAGATTTTATGTAAAAAAAAGTTATATGATCAATTAGGTTTAGAAAAATTCTGCATTAAATTAAGGTAGATTTTATTTTAAATTTTATTTTGTTTTTTGTTAATCCTCACCCAAGGATATTTTTTCCATTTATTTGTAGAGATTATGTGGTGGGGGAAAACATCCATGTGAGAGAGACACATCGATTGGTTGCCTCCCGAATGTGCCCTCACCAGGGCTAGGGATTGAATTTGCAACCCAGTTTCATGCCCTTAACTGGTGTGTGGGCCCATGCTCTTAACCACTGAGCCAGGGCTTAAATAGGTTTTTATTGATTTGAGAGGGAGAGAGAGAAATAGTGAAGAAACATTTATAGTTGCCTCCTGCACGCCCCCTACTGGGGATTGAGCCCACAACTCAGGCATGTGCCATGACCAGGAACTGAATTTGTGACCTCTTAGTGCCTGGGACCGTGCTCAACCCACTGAGCCACATCACCTAAAGCAAGGCAGATTTCATTTTTTAAATTGACTTGAGAAACATTGTTTTGTTTTTCCACTTACTTATGCATTTATTTATTGGTTGATTCTTGTATGTGCCCTAACCAGAGTTTGAAACCACAACCATGACATATCAAGACAATACTCTAACCAACTGTACCTGTCCAGAGCTCAGATTTCTTTACCACATGACTTTCCATAGCCTTGCATTGTACATTGGGAGTAAAAGAATGGCTAAAGGATGCAGAGCTTCTCAAAATTATTTGAACATCAAAGAGCATCTTACAGTGATCTGAATGCTTTGAAAATACTGTACTTCGATATTCTGCTTCCTTGTAGTTCCTCTGTGGAGTGAATTTTTTAATGAGTTGCAACTTTGAAATGAGGGAATTGATTGCTTTTGTTTGTTGGTTTTCCAGAGAAATAGTATGGTGACATTATACCCGATATTATTTTAGAAACTTCATTGGTGTGGAGGTTGCATTCCCCAGCCTCCAACCCCATGAAACTTCTAAGATAAGTGGCACAGTTCATCTGACTTGGCCCTACCTTCATTGAATTTCTAGGTGGATAACTGTAACTGAGCTGCTGGTCCCACCTTCTTTCCTCTAAACACGCTTTAGAAGCAGGAGAGTAAGGTTTCAACTTTGTGAGTGAGCAGAAGCCCTTGAGCCAGGAGCAAGAAACCCTTTCTTTCTGTAAAGATGGTCATATCACAGTAAGAAATCTATAAAGCCCATTATTCTTTTTCTTCTGTGAGACATGCAGATAGACCTGGGGATCAGAGGAGAGAAGATTGATACTTTTTATTTTTCAGTTTTTTAAAAAGTGGTATGTTGATCTTTAAAACATAACGAAACTGAGAAGTTTGTTCTATATCTTTTAAATGCATAAAGGTTACCTGAATGGTGTTCACTCCTGAAATCCATACTTTTAGTTTGAGCTACCAGTGAAAAATATTGAAAACATTTCCCTAATAGGATAACATTTTTTGGAGGGAGGGACAGTTTTCTAATCACTATTTAACATTTAAAAATATTTTTATTGATTTCAGAAAGGAAGGGAGAGAGAGAGAGAGAGAGAGAGATAGAAACATCAGTGATGAGAGAGAATCATTGGTTGGTTGCCTTTTGCATGCCCCCCACTGGGGTTCGAGCTCACAACCCAGGCATGTGTCCTTGACTGGAATCGAGCCTGGGACCCCTCAGTTCGCAGGCCCACACTCTATCCATTGAGCCAAACCAGCCAGGACTTCTATTTAACATTTATATGGCTAGATTGATGTGTTGCTATAAAAAAGATTAAGATAGTTGGTCATGTGTATTGCTACTGCCCAGGACAGGTTAACTAGAAGAGCCTATAATAAGTTCTATGAAAATTTGATGTATGAATATCATCACACTCTTTTTATATACTAGAGTTTGGTTTATAATAAGTGCCCATGAATAAATTAATGCTACTTTGATGCCATTCTTTTTTTTTTAATTAAAAAATATTTTCATTTTAGAGAGGAATGGAGAGGGAGAGAGAGAGGGAAACATTCATGATGAGAGAGAATCATTGATTGATTGTCTCTTGCACACCCTTACTGGGGATCAATCCTGCAACCCGGGCATGTGCCCTTGACCGGAATCGAACCCAGGACCTTTCTGTCCGCAGGTCGATGATCTGTCCAATGAGCCAAACTGGCCAGGGTTCTGATGCCATTCTTTTTTTTCATTTTGTAATTCAGGTAGTAAAGAATGCTCAGTTTCTCAGCTGAGTGAATTGTGAATTTGAAAGTTTTGTTTTTATCGAGTATTTTTTTGAAATGCATATTTTTATTGATTTTAGAAAGGAAGGAGAAGGGATAGAGATGTAGAAACATCAGTGATAAGAGAATTGCTGATCAGCTGACCCCCCTGGAGTTAGAGCCAACAACCTGGTCATGTGCCCTAATCAGGAGTTGAACTGTGACCTCCTGGTTCACAGCTTTTAGAGTATTTAAATCCAGGTATCATCTGCCACATGAATGGAAACTAGAAAATGGGTCTCTTATTGCACTAAGATCCAATTCTAAGTTTTCATTAGCCTGCATTTTTTATTTTTTAAAATATATTTTATTGATATTTTATAGAGAGGAAAGGAGAGGGATAGAGAGCTAGAAACGTCGATGAGAGAAACATCGACTAGCTGCCTCTTGCACACCCCTACCGGGGATGTGCCCGCAACCAATGTACATTCCCTTGACCGGAATCGAACCCGGGACCTTTCAGTCTGCAGACCAACACTCTACCACTGAGCCAAACCGGTTTCGGCTAGCCTGCATTTTTAATTCTTCACTTTCTTCTTAGCTATTTCCCAGTTAATTCTATATAATACATTAATATTGAACTGAATGTTTTCAGGGAATGTGGGTAGCTGGAAAAGGACCTTTTATAGGTGTATTTTGCAGAGGACAGAAGCATCTTTAAAAAAACTAGTGCATCTTTATAAGAACCTTGAGAATTCAAAGGAATAAGATGTTTTTAGCCTAAATAATGGTGAACAAATTTCTTTGAGATCTAATGGACTACTGTATATATATATAGATGCCATCAGTTGTGAATTGTTTTGATTGTTGCATGATTTTATATTACCAAGGCCTTGATGTCTGGCTGGTATTAAATTGTAACTTCCCCAATTTTGTCAAATACAGAGTGATATATGTCACAAAAGAGTATAACCAAGGTTAGAATCTGGACAGTCTTCATTTACAAATTAAACCTTCTATTCTGGCTGGCTGAATACCTGATCATATTCATAGAGACAAAATACAATATGATATAGTTATACTAAAAAACCCCCACACACTTAAAAGTGTCTCTAGATGTGTGATTTTTGTGCTGTCTTCTAGGTTCAGTTGGGTTGAGGGTGTGAAAAGGACTGTTCAAGGGGTACTGTTATAGTGCAGAGTTATTAGAGAGGACAGTGAGATTTTTACCCATTGTATAGCTTTATGAATTAACTGAAGAAACCTTTGAAAATTAGCATTTTAATTTTGTTGTTAATGGGGCTGTTAAGCATATCTTCCATGTGCTGTCTAGACTACCACATTAGTTTTTGCTGGTTATTCATTTTTAAAAGATATTTTTATTGATTTCAGAGAGGAAGGGAGAGGGGAGAGAGAGAGAGAGAGAGAAACATCAATGATGACAGAATCATTGATTGGCTGCCTCCTGCATGCCTCGGGCATGTGCCCTGACTGGGAATCGAACCGTGACCTCCTGGTATGTAGGTGGACACTCAGTCACTGAGCCACCATGGTTAGGGTTATTTATTTATTTTTTAAGATAAAAAAAATGATTTCATAGATTTTTTTAAAGAACTATTATTTTTATTGATTTCAGAAAGGATGAAAGTGGGAGCAAGAGATAAAGACATAATGATGAGAGAGAATCATTGATCAGCTGTTCCTGCACTCCCCCACTGGGGATCAATTAAGCCTGTAATCCAGGCATGTGTCTAACTAGGAATCAAGTCCTGACCGGGAATCAAACCCTTAAAAAAATAAAACCATCCTAGTTGGCGTGAAGTGGTACCTCATTGTGGTTTTTATTTGCATTTCTCTTAATGATTAGGGCTATGTTGAGCATCTTTTCATACTCTTCTTGGTCATTTGTATATTTTCTTTAGAGAAATGTCTATTCAAATTTTTGCCCATATTTTAACTGGGTTGTTTTTGTTGATTGGTAGGAGTTCTTGCTATAGTCTGAATATTAATCCTTTATGAGATAAAGATTTGCAAATATTTCCTCCCATTTTGTGGGTTACTTTTTTATTCTGTTGAATGTTCTTTGACACACAAAAGTTTTTAATTTTGATAAGTTAGAGTTTAATTTTTCTTGCATTGCTTGTGTTTTGGTATTCAAGAAATTGCTTCCAAATCCATTGTAATGAAGCTTTTATAGTATTAGTTATTACATTTATATCTTTGATCCATTTTGGTTAATTTTGTATATGATGTAAAGTAAGGGTCCAATTCCATTCTTTTGTTTGTGGATATCCAGTTTTTCTAGCACCATTTATTGAAAAGACATTCTTTTCTCCATTGAGTGATCTTGGTACTCTTGTTAGAAATCAATGATCATATATGTCGGGTTTATTTCTGGGCCCTCTGTTTCATTGGTCTATATGTTTGTCTTTATGCCATTACTGTACTGTTTTGGCTAAGTTTGGAAATCAGGAATTCTTATTTCTTTTAAGATTGTTGTGGTTATTTGGAATCTCTTAAGATGCCATGTGAATTTTAGGCTGGATTTTTCAATACTTTTTAAATATTGGATGTATAAAACTGAACTGAATGTGATTACATTATGACAGCTGATTCCTGTCATAGAGCTTTAATTTCACTTGGCTTCTTGGATCACAATGCTTTTCTTTTTCTTTTTTTCTAAATATATTTTATTGATTTTTTACAGAGAGGAAGGGAAAGGGATAGAGAGTTAGAAACATTAATGAGAAACATCAATCAGCAGCCTCCTACACACCCCCTACTGGGGGGATGTGCCCACAACCAAGGTACATGCCCCTGACCAGAATCGAACCTGGGACCCTTTAGTCCACAGACTGAAGCTCTATCCACTGAGCCAAACTGGTTAGGAGTACTTTTCTTTATGGCATTATAATCAAGGTTATACCAAATATCTCTGCTTTTATATTGTTACTAGTGACCCGGTGTTAAGGGGGAGTGTCCCTCAGCCCATTCTGCACCCTCACAATCTGGGACTGCTGGCTCCTAACCACTCACCTGCCAGCCTGATAGCTCCCTAATTGCTTCCCTGCTGGCCTGATTGACTCCTAACTACTCCCTTGTCGGCATGATTGTCCCCAACTGCCCTCTCCTGTTGGCCTGATCACCTCCATCTGCCCTTCCTTGCCAGCCTGATCGCCCCCAAGTACCTTCCTCTGTGGGGCTGAGGGGACTGGGGGACTCTGGCAGGATGAGGTGGGGCTGAGGGGACTGGGTGTTACCATCTTGTGAGTGTGTGATGGGCAATTAGCATATTCCCTCTTTATTAGATAGGATTATTGGAAAATCATTAAGTTTGGTTCAGATCTTTTTTTTTTTAAAGGCTATCAGCTGATTTCTTTTTAAAAAAATATATTTTATTGATTTTTCACAGAGAGGAAGAGAGAAATTGAACCATGACCTCCTGATTCATAGGTTGACACTCAACCACTGAGCTACACCAAATGGGCTCAATGATAGAGAGTTAGAAACATCGATGAGAGAGAAACATTGACCAGCTGCCTCTTGCACACCCCCTATTGGGGATGTGCCCGCAACCAAGGTACATGCCCTTGACCGGAATTGAACCCTGGACCTTTCAGTCTGCAGGCCTACGCTCTATCCACTGAGCCAAACCGGTTTCGGCTGGTTCAGATCTTTTTAGAAAAATCAAAATATACATCAGAAAGTTTCTCATAATTGTTTCTCACCTGCCAAGTTTTAAACCCTGTCATTGTTATTCCTTTTTTAAATTTCAGTTTGTGTTTGTGTGTGTGTATGGATTTATTTCTAATCTTTTTACATAAAAGCATTGTTTTCCACATCATGCTGTTTTCTTATATAATAAAAGGCTAATATGCAGTTCAACCAAACGACAGAATAACCGGTCACTATGATGCACTCTGACCACTAAGGGGCAGAGGCTCAACACAGGAGCTGCCCCCTGGTGGTCAGTATGCTTCTGCAAGGGGAACGCCACTCAGCCAGAAGCCCTGAACCAGGCTCAAAGCTGGCGAGCACAGCTGCGGTTGTGGGAGCCTCTTACTCCTCTATGGCAGTCGGATGTCCCTTGAGGGCTCCTGGACTACAAGAGGGCACAGGCTGGGCCCCAAGAGCACAAATTTTATGCACAGTTTAATAATAAAGGAGATTTTGGTTTTTTCAACTCTGTGCATAGAGAATTTGCTTTTTTAAAAAAATATTTTTTAATTGATTTTTTGCAGAGAGGAAGGGAGAGGTATAGAGAGTTAGAAACATCGATGAGAGAGAAACATCGACCAGTTGCCTCCTGCACACCCCCCACTGGGAATGTGCCCGCAACCAATGTACATGCCCTTGGCCGGAATCGAACCGGGGACCTCTCAGTCTGCAGACCGATGCTCTTCTATTGAGCCAAACCGGTTTCGGCAATTTGCTTGTTCTTTAAATGAAAATTTTAAGGGTAAAAATCTTTTTATGGATATAAGAATTTCATTGAGCCCATTTGGTGTAGCTCAGTGGTTGAGTGTCGACCTATGAATCAGGAGGTTCAATTTCTGGTCCGGGTACATGTCCGGGTTGTGGTCCCCATTGAGGGTTGTGCAGGAGATAGCAGATAAGTGATTCTCATCATTGATGTTTCTCACTCTTCCTCTCTGAAATCAATGAAAATATATTTAAAACAACAACAAAAAATTTCATTGAAAAGTATTTGGGTTTATGGCTGTGTACCTTTCCTGTTGCTTATAAATCTTGCTCTTTCTTTAAAGACTTATATCCATTCTCTTAGTGAACATTGAATAACATTTGAATACTACTAGGCTAATCAACTTGTCTGTCTTGTAGTTTCACCTGTAGTTGTAAATCCAAAATTATGTCAGAAAATCCAAGGCTCTGATCAGTGATATGGGGTTATTTTTCTAATTCCTGGATTATAGAGCCTACGTGGTTTTGTCTATCATAGACAGGTTCAGTGTAAGAAATGATAGTATTATGATAAAGAGAAAATTTGATTCCCACCTATCAGAGCTCTGTTTACTTTGTAACCACTTAAATCCTCTAGTTTTGGGGAACTGAAAAGGCCTGACCATTCATACAGTCACAGAAAATTTGTTGTATACCTACTATGTAAAAAACATACATAGGGTCCTGGCCTGTATGGCTTGGTTCTCTGGGCGTCATCCTGTGCACCAAAAGGTTACCAGTTGGATTTCCAGTTGGAGCACATGTGGGGGTTGTGGGCTTGATCCCAGGTAGGGGGTGTGCAGGAGGCAGCTGGTTGATGTTTTGCTTTCACATCTTTTCTTTCTCTAGAAAAATATAAATAAACACACAAACACGATCAGAGTATATAAAGATAAATAACATTACCTTAGTCCTCAAAAAAATAGTGTTAAAAAAAAGATAGTGTAGGAGAGAAGACATATAAAAATAACTATAATACTAAGTTCAATGTGTTTATAAATTAAGTATTCAGCATATTAGGAACAAGTGCTTCTTAAGTAGGAACAGTACCTTTATTCAGCACTTTTTTGTTGTTAATCTCACCTGAGGATATTTTTTAATTGATTTTTAGGAAGAGTAGAAGGGAGAGGAGAAAAAGAGAAACATCGATGTGAGAGAGACATTTCCATTGGTTGCCTCCTGCATGCTCCTGACCTAGGTGGGGGATCAAACCTGCAAGCCAGGTACTTGCCCTTGACTGGGAATAGAATCCGTGACCCTTTGGTGTGCTGGCCAACATTCTTAATCAGAGACACATTCGTCATGGAGTTTTACAACTTGGGTTCAAGTGTGAGACAGGTTTATTATCAAATCCTGAAAATTCTACTTTCAAAATTTCTCTCCATTTCATCTATTTGTGTCTGTCCCAACTTCTCTTGCTCTGATGTTAGCTATTGTGATTGCTTGCCCATATCTGTTTAGTACGTTGGATATGCTGTTACTAATGATACTTAGTAGTAATTGGGCTTTTCAGTGTGACAGGAACTGTTCTAAGCACTTCACATTAATTAACTTTGTTTAATCCTCACAATACTCTAAAAGTAGATGCTATTATTCTTATTTTACAAATAAAAATAAAACAGGTGCAGAGAGGTGTTAAGGGATTTGCATAAGGTCATATATCTAGTTAAGAACTCTATACTGAATCAGGAAGTCTGGATTTTCAAAAAATATATATTACTAGAGGCCCGGTGCACGAAATTCATGTTTGGGTGTGGGGGTTGTCCTTCACCCCAGCCTGCACCCTCTCTAAACTGGGATCCCTCTCACAATCCAGGACTGCTGGCTCCCAACTGCTCGCCTGCCTTCCTGACTGCCCCTAACTGCTTCTGCCTGCCAGCCTGATAACCACTCCCTTACCAGCCTGATTGATGCCTAACTGTTTCCCTGCCAGCCTGTTTGCTCCTAACTGCCCTCCCCTGAGGCCTGGTCACCCCTAATTGCCCTCCCCTGCAGGCCTGGTCCCTCCCAACTGCTCTCCCCTGCAGGCCTGGATCCTCCCGCACCCCAACTGCCCTTCCCTGCAGGCCCAGTTGCCCCCAACTTCTCTTCTCTGCCAGCCTGTCACCCTTAACTGCCCTCCCTTGGCAGGCCTGGTCCCTCCCAATTGTCCTTCCCTGCTGGCCATCTTGTTGTGGCCATCCTGTGTTCACATGGGGGCAGTCATCTTTGACTACATAGGGGCAGCCATCTTGTGTGTTGGAGTGATGGTCAATTTGCATATTATTCTTTTATTAGATAGGCTAGAGGCCAGGTGGTTTGCTCTGAAGGGTGTGCTAGATTAGGGTAAGGGTTCCCTTGGGGTGTGGGGAGGCCTGGGTGAGGGGCCTGTGGTGGTTTGCAGGCTGCCATGTCCCCTGGCAACCCAAGCAGAGGCCCTGTATCTGGGATTTATCTATCTTCTATAATTGAAACTTTATAGCCTTGAGTAGAGGCCTGGGCTGCCCAGGGCAGGCAGAAAGCTTGGCTTCCTCCATTGCTGGGGAAACCCAAGCCTCCTGTTCTCTCTGTGGCTGCAGCCATCTTGGTTGGGTTAATTTATATACTCGCTCCTGATTGGCTGGTGGGCATGGCTTGTGGGTGTAATTGAGATACAGTCCATTTGCATGTTATTTTTATTAGATAGGATTGTTGATTTCAGAGAGGGATAAAGAGATAGAAACGTTAGTGATGAGAATCATTTTATTGATTTTTTTATAGAGAGGGATAGAGTTAGAAACATCGATGAGAGAGAATCATCCATCAGCTGCCTCTTGCACGCCCCCTACTGGGGATGTGACCCCAGCTAAGGTACGTGCTCTTGACCGGAATCGAACCTGGGACCCTTTAGTCCGCAGGCTGATGCTCTATCCACTGAGCCAAACCAGTTTAGGCTTGGTTATTATTTTTTATTGTAGTCGGTGTGTGCTTAATTTCTATTGGTCATTTTTCATATCCTCGATGGTCTTACTAAATTTATCAGCAGTTTCTAGAAAATTCTTGAAAAATTTAATAACTGTGGTTTTGAATACTATATCCAGTCATTTGCTTTCCTTCATTTCTTTCATTCATGGCATGTTTCTTTGTCTCTGCAGTTTGGCTGCTTCCCTGAGTTGATAGAGTGGCTTTGTGTGCTAGGTGTCCTATAGGACCCAGTGGCTCAGTCTCCCCAGTTACCTGAGGTGGACACTCTTGTTGCCCTTTGTGGGCTGTGCACAGTCTTGTTGTAGTTGAGCCTTAATTGTTGTTGGTACACTGGGAGGAATTGACCTCCAGGCCAGTTGGCTATGAGGATCAGCTGTGCCTATGATGGGAGAACTTATGTGCTGGAGATACCCTTATGAGACAAGATTTGCTTCCGTGGAGCTTTGGTGCTCACTGAGTCTGCCCCCTGAGTGTGTCCCTTTTGGATCTGAGGAATCCTAATTTGGATGGTCCTACTCTGACCCCTGGGTACACTGGCTCTTGGATCTCCAAGGAGGTACCAATTTAGCCTCTTGTCTGAGGCCACCCAGCAGGAGCTATGGAAAGATCTGCAGATTCCTCTCCTTTGAGTTTTGGAGGTGCCCAGATGAGGTCCAGCTGTGAAGGAATGCAAGCTGATGTGGGGCCTTAGGCCTTCTTTTGGATGTCCTGGATCTCACTGTCTCAGCTGCAGTTTGTTAGGTAAGTTTAGAATTCAAAGGACCAGTCCATTCATATGCAAAAGCCTCTGCATTCAGCTTGGATGGGTCGGAGTCTTAGGGCAGAGCAAACTGCACTGGCTTTTTGGGGCAGGATCTCATGGGTCCTTCCCATCAGCCTTGCTCTAAGAGGCCCCTGGATCTCAGTGTCCCATGGCAATCGCTGCAAGCACCTCTGAGAGAAAGCCACCCTTGAGTTTTGCCTGCTGCCAGACAGTCCAGTTTCTCCCAAATGAGTCTGGGTCCCAAGAGTCTTGCTGGAAACTGGAGTTCAGAGTAGTTGGGAGCTTTTGTCTCCCTCCCAGGTGAGAAAGCCAGCCACATACTTAGTTGCCAGCCCTCTCCATGTGCTCATTGCCGTACCTGTGCACTTCTGCAGCTCCTCTGAGTCACAGTGTGCTTTTCTCTTTCCTTCTAGTTGTAGAATTTCCACTCAGCCAGCCTTCCTGTGGTTCTGGATGATGTCTGTTTTGTCTTTTAGTTGTAGTTTTTGTTTTGTTTTTAATATATTTTTATTGATTTTTTTTTTTAACAGAGAGGAAGAGAGAGGGATAGAGAATTAGAAACATTGATGAGAGAGAATCATTGATCAGCTGTCTCCTGCACCCCCCCCACCGGGGATGTGTCCGCAATCAAGGTACATGTCCCCCACCAGAATCGAACATGGGACCCTTCAGTCTGCAGGCCGACTCTCTGTCCACTGAGCCAAACTGGTTTCAGCTAGTTGTAGTTTTGAAATTGTTTTGCAAGGCAGCAGTTCAGGTGTTTACCTATGCCACCATCTTGGTTTCTGTCCAGATTAGCATTTATGTCATTGTTTTAATAGTTATGTAAGAATTCATTGTATGAATATGTGTTAATTTATTTAATTTGTCTCTTAGGAACATTAGGATATTCTCAGTTTGTGTGTAAGTGTGCACTGTCATAACCAGGGTTCCAGTGAAACATTTTACATGCATCTTTTTGACATAGGAAATGTCCAAATCTGGCCAAAACAGGTTTGGCTCAGTGGCAGAGCATCCGTCTGCAGACTGAAAGGTCCCGGGTTCAATTCCAGTCAAGGGCATGTACCTTGGTTGCGGGCGCACCCCCGGTAGGGGGTATGCAAGAGGAGACTGGTCGATGTTACTCTCTCATCGACGTTTCTAGCTCTCTATCTCTCTCCCTTCCTCTCTGTAAAATATCAATAAAATATATTTAAAACAAACAAACTGCTAAATTGTCTTTCAAAGTGGTTGTATCATTAAAAAAAAAAAAAAAGAGATGTCCAAATCTGTAGAGAATTTTTATAAAAGTTTATTTGAACCAGAACTGACAATTACTAGGAAGCAAGATCTCAAATTCTCCAGAGAACAACAGTTTTGCATTTTCTTTTATTCATTTGAAATTGAGGGAACTAAAGAGGATTACATGAAGGTAGGAGAAAGAAAGACAGGGACTGGATTATAGGATAATTAGCAAGATTAGGTTATCTCTTGAGGGTAGTTATTTTCAAGATGTGTTAACCTAGATCCGTGGTTGGCAAACTGCAGCTCTCGAGCCACATGTGGTTCTTCGGCCCCTTGAGTGTGTCTATTCCACAAAATACCGTAGCATGGGCACGTCTATTTTGAAGAAGTGGCGTTAGAAGAAGTTTAAGTTTAAAAAATTTGGCCGAGGTTGGTTTGGCTCAGTAGTAGAGCGTCGGTCTGCGGACTGAAAGGTCCCAGGTTCGATTCCAGCCAAGGGCATGTAAATTGGTTGCGGGCACATCCCCGGTAGGGGGTGTGCAAGAGGCAGCTGGTCAATGTTTCTCTCTCATCGACGTTTCTGGCTCTCTATTTCTCTCCCTTCCTCTCTGTAAAGTATCAATAAAATATATTTAAAAAAATTTGGCTCCCAAAAGAAATTTAAATCGTTGTACTGTTGATATTTGACTCTGTTGACTAACGGGTTTGCGACCACTGTCCTAGTGCATCGGAAGACGTTCAACAAACTGAACCACATTGGCCAGGCTGTTGTATTGTTTGGTAAACTTATTTTTTTTAATGAGGTATAACATGCATACAGAAAAAGTGTTATAAGGGACCTAGATAGTGATATAGAACAGTGGTCGCCAACCTTTTGGACCTTGAGGACCACCAGTGGTCACGGACCACCAGTTTGTGACCGCTTATATAAAAGATACCTCCAGCCAAAACCGGTTTGGCTCAGTGGATAGAGCGTCGACCTGTGGACTGGGGGGTCCTTGGTTCGATTCCGATCAAGGGCATATGCCTTGGTTGCAGGCACATTCCCGGGGGGGGGGGGGGGGTGTGTGCAGGAGGCAGCTGATCGATGTTTCTCTCTCATTGGTGTTTCTGACTTTCTATCCCTCTCCCTTCCTCTCTGTAAAAAAAAAAAAAAAAAAAAAAAAATCAATAGGAAATATATATATAAAAGAAAAACAGCCACGTTAGATGTCACTCCAGTGTGCTGTTTTCTTAAAAACAAATAAAAATAAATAAACAAAAGATACCTCCACCCAGAAGGCTTTTTCATGCTCCCTTCTAGTCATTATCCTTCATCACCTCCAAAGGTAAACACTATTCTCATTTCCTCTGGTAGTATTTGTGTTCTATGGTTTTAATTGTTGGTAATAATAACCACCGACCTTCTTGTTAATAAAATCATGTTGTTGTTGTTGTTGAATATTGATTCTCAACTGGGAGGATTTGACCCCCAGAGGCTGTGTGTGAGGACATGTTTGGTATTCAAAACTGGATGGATGTGGTGCTACTGGCATCTAGTGTATAAGAAGCCAGAGGTGCTGCTAAGCATTCTACATTGCATAGGACAGCTTCCTGTAAAAAGGCATTATCTGGCCCAAAGTGTTCATTGCTAGACCTGAGATTTAGAAACCCTGTTCTAATAATTAGGGCTTATTGAAGTGATTATGGCAATAAATTACCAGCTGCCTCTTGAGCCGGCAACAAACCGCCATCAACCTGGGCATGTGCCCCAACTGGGAATGGAACTGGCAACCTCTCAGTGCATGGGATGACACCCAATCAACTGAGCCACACTGGCCAAGGCAAAGAGTTTGTATTTATGACTTTGGTTGTATTTAGCTTATATTTTCTTTAACCCTAAGGTTTGGAGTGGAGATTGGCAGAGCAAGTCTAGTAAACTGGGCTCTTAGTTTTTGCCAAGAAATGCTCAAATCATCATGATATAGTGGAACGAGCATGGCCTTTTCAGTGAGTTTCTATTATTGTTAACTGAATGAGTGACTTCATTTAAATTTCTTAATTTCACCAAGTTAGTATCCATATTTATAAAACAGGAAAAGGATCCTGTCTTCCTGGTTTGTTGTGTGGATTAAATAAATATTTAGTGCATTAAATGCTAAGGGTATGTTAGGTTTTTTCTTTTCCTTAAAGAGTTTTATATTCTTCAGAGCATTACAACTTGAGTAACATTTACTGAGAAATAGTTTTAAGTTTACACTTTTCAGTTCACACAATTAAGCATCTTTGAATTTGGGTGATTTTGATTTAGCTGAAAAGAACAAGGTTGCTGGCTACCATAGAGTTCTTAATTTTCCAGGATTCTGAAGTGCCTGTTAGTTTGAGAGCATCTCTGGTACCTTTGAACTACTAATCAGTTTAATATACAGAAACAGATACAGTAAAACCTCAATATAATGGACTGATTAGTGTAAGGGTGGTGTCCGTTAAAGCCAAAAGTCCGTTGTATAATAAAGTGGGTTTTCCAAATATGTATGGTAAAAAGTTGACAAATTAGTTTACCTGTTTATACTTATGTAGACACATTTGTGTGATTAAAATTATGTATGAAAAGTCTAATTTCACAAGAAAAGTTTCCTATTATGTATTACAGTAATCTTAAATTTATACTAACTAGTTCTAGTAAATAGGTGCATTCACCAGTCACTGCCAGTAAAAAAATGCATATGGGTGGGATGTGGCTTAGCCTGTGCGTGAAGATTGGCTGGCCATGGCATGTGTTAAAACTACCGCATGAACCTGTAAAAAAAAAAACAAACAAAAAAAAACAAAAAAAACTACCGCATGCTCGGGTTTGATTCCAGTCAAGGGCACATGCCTATTTTGTGGGCTCAATGCCCAGTAGGGGGCGTGCAGGAAGCAGCTGATCAATGATTCTCTCTCATCGATGTTTCTGTCTCTCTCCCTTCCTCTCTGAAATCAATTTAAAAAACACACAAAACTGCTGCAGAGCCCGGCCAGCGTGGCTCAATGGTTGCATGTCAACCCATACACCAGGAAGCCAAAGTTTGATTCCCAAACAGGGCATGTGCCTGGGTTGTGGGCTCTATCCCCAGTAGAGGGCATGGAGGAGGCAGCCGATCAATGATTCTTATCATTGATGCTTCTATATCTCCCTTCCTCTCTGAAATCATAAAACATTTATTTTTTAAAAACTGCAGGAAGTCACACAATGGGACAACAGAACCAATTATCGATTGATCACGTGATTCTGCTAATCATTCACAGAACATTGTTTATGAGTGGTAGTGACTCTTGGATTTAAATATGTAGACTATAGTTGTAGGTAAGTAATATTTATATCAGAGAAATTACTACAGTGTTTTTTCCAACATTTGGCCTATTCACTAAAATTTGTTAACAGTGAATTAATAAAAAAGCTGTTAACTTAATTATAAGCTAAACTTAATTAAAAGCATTTTAAAATTAACAGTGTTCATTTTCATATATGACATATAGGCTGGTATTTTATCTGTTAAAATCTAAGTTTGGCCGAAACCGGTTTGGCTCAGTGGTAGAGCGTCGGTCTGCGGACTGAAGGGTCCTGGGTTTGATTCCGGTCAAGGGCATGTACATTGGTTGCGGGCACATCCCCGGTAGGGGGTGTACAAGAGGCAGCTGGTCGATGTTTCTCTCTCATCGATGTTTCTGGCTCTCTATCTCTCTCCCTTTCTCTCTGTTAAAAAAAAAAATCAATAAAATATATTTTTTAAAAAAATCTAAGTTCGTTAAATGTAGGTGCACAAAATTGAGAATTTACTTTATTGTAGTAAACATAGTGTATACTTTATCCTATGTAATTATTCTCAAATTAATTCATGGCTAATGGTAGTCACTAGTGACAGCATAATTGTATCTAAGCCTTTTATATTATCTTAAAGACTGATAAAAATTTACCAGTATTTAAATATAGTCAAATGTATTCAGTAGAGTTAAATGAGCATGATCTGTGAATGATTATAATATGCTAATTAGACCAGATGACTTTCCAGACGTCCTTCTGGACAAAGCCGTGACTGCAAGGGAGGCCCGGGTTCCGGGTGCCAGAGAGAAGCCGGAGCCAGTACCTGGGGGAAGGAAGGCCTACTTTTGCATGAATTTCATGCATTGGGCCTCTAGTTAAAAGATAAACACTCTTCCCTCCCATGATCAAACATAGATTGATGCTTGATCATGGGAGGGAAGAACTAGTGATCTTTATTTTAAAATTCATAGTTGGTTTCTTGTGGAAATGTTTTGAGTAAGAGCAAAAGGGATTATTTTCTTTGCCCCCATATGTTACAGGCATCATTTCCCCCTTTATCTCCTAAAATTATAACAGTACCTAGATCTAAAGATCTCTATGGGCTCCTATTAAGTACCACTTACTGTGACTGAGGTGGTACATCAACAACCTGCAGCTTACCTTGGTATAGATGTAGAGTTTTCCGTTGTAGTGCCCTTGAGTTTTGCCTGCTGCTAGGGTTCAGTGCAGTTGGAAGAGGGGTTGGAAGTAGGGTTCAGTGCAGCCTGGAGCTTTTGTCTCCTTCCCACTAGGGCAATCCAGCGGCATAGTCAACTGTCCGTCTTCTGCACGCAGTGTGCACGTGTCCGGGACTCTGCCTTTCACCTCTCCCCTGAGTTTCCGCCTTACAGCCTAGATGCCCTCCATATGAGCCTGGGTCCCCAGGGTCTCACCTAGAACTGGGGTTCAGTGCAGTTGGAACTGGGATTCACTGTCTGGAGCTTTTATCTCCTTCCTGCTAGGGAACGCCAGCCAGCCACTCAGCTGCCCCCTCCTCTCCAGCTCATTCCTCTCCCCACGTGCGCACTGAGTCTCCGTATCTTAGGCTTGTACAGCTCCTCTGATTTTCCTTCTGGTTTTCTCTTTCCTTCTAGTTGTAGAATTTCCAGTCAGTCAACTTTCCTATAGTTCTGGGTAATGTCCATTTTGTATTTTAGTTGTATTTTTTTAAAAAATTGTTGTGTGAGGCTGCAGTTAGGTGTTTACCTATGCCGCCATCTTGGTTTCTCTCTGTAGTTTGTAAATTATTGAATGCCTTAGGCAGGTGGCCAATGCTGTCTATTTCAGATTTAGGTCAGTATTCAAATTCATTTTCTGAAAATTGAAGTTAATATTAAATTGCTCAGGAAAGCTGAAACCGGTTTGGCTTAGTGAATAGAGCGTCGGCCTGCAGACTGAAAGGTCCCGGGTTTGATTCCGGTCAAGGGCATGTACCTTGGTTGCAGGCACATCCCCAGTAGGGGGTGTGCAAGAGGCAGCTGATCGATGATTCTCTCTCATCAATGTTTCTAACTCTTTATCCCTCTCTCTTCCTCTCTGTAAAAAATCAATAAAATATATATTTTTAAATTGCTCAGGAAAGCTTTTATTTACAAATTAAATCTATAGATTCTAGAAGCTTTAGTTTTTGGAAAAAGCAAGTGTTTAAGAGATTCTGATGGGAATAAGTATTATTGTGATTTGACTTTCAGAGGCTCAAATGAGGCATTCATTTGGGTGGTATGTTGATAAGAGATACCAATTGAAAAGTAAGGAAATCTCCCCTTCCCCCTCATTATGCCTTGTTACTGTTTATATAGAACATATTCCCTCTAACAAATACTCTAGAGTTAAAGTCTCTAGCTAGTAGATCTCCAAACCATTGCCTTAGCTCTTTGGTTTGCTTGAATTTCTTCATCACCAGTTTCAGACCCTTATAGTACTTTTGGGGAAGGAAAATGTCTTATAAAGTGATTGGAGACAGTTGCTCTAAAACAGGAAAAGGAAGGTTGATCAGGAGGTGAGGCTCAGATATGTCTACGGTCTTGATCTGTTATAGAATGACATCTATCTATATATAAAAGCCTAATCGATAGTTACAACTGAATGATCAGAATGGCCAGTCTATCAGTTACTATGAATTGGACTGACCACTAGGCCGCAGACGCTCAACGCAGGAGCTGCCACCTGGTGGGCAGTGCAATCCCACAGTGGGAACGCCTCCTACCCAGAATCCGGCTCAGGGCTGGTGTGCAGCTGAGGCAGCAGGAGCCTCTCCGCTTCCATGGCAGCTCTGCCAGGCTGCAGTGAGAGACGCAGCAGCCGGGGTCAGGGCCGGGATGAATGGCAGCAGAGCTTCGCCCAGCCCTGGCTGGGGTTCTTCCCCGGCCGCCTGCTGCGTTGGCACTGCTACATCCCTCAGGGGGATGTCAGACTGCCGGGTTTTGGCCCAGTCAACTGGCCTGCGGGGATTATAACAAAACCCCTAAATCTGACATCCCCCGAGGGGTCCTGAATTGTGAGAGGGCTCAGATCAGGCTGAGGAACCCCACCATTCATGCCCTGGGCCTCTAGTAAGGATATGTGTGGTAAATGATTACAATGGGTAAGAAGTTTGCTGGAATATGAAGAGAGAAGAGGTTCTAGATAGAATACAAAAATAGAATAATTTTGCCGAAACCGGTCTGGCTCAGTGGATAGAGTGTCGGCCTGCAGACTAAAAGGTCCCAGGTTCAATTCCGATCAAGGGCATGTACCTTGGTTGTTGGTACATCCTCTCTCTCTCTCTCTCCCTCTCCCTCTCCCTCTCCCTGTCTAAAAAAATCAATAAAATATATTTAAAAAATAAAAAATAACAATTTTGTAATCATATGGCTGGGCCTAAGCCATTTAAAATGTATTGTTATTTTTTAAAGTTGTGGTAAATACATACATAAGAAGGGCCTAAGCCATTTTTATAGTGTGCATTTACTGTCATGACTACTTTGCTGTGAAAGCTTGCTGTAATTTGTATTAGATATGGATTCAACTGTCCTAAGCAGTGTGCGGGACAACTTCAGGAAAAAAATCTTTAATGAGCACATCTACTATCATACTGTTATCTGTTCTCTAGCACTAGCAATAAAGGATAAAGAAAAGGAGCTTGGTTGGCAATATGTCATTTTTTAAATTATTATTGGAGATATGTTTTGGTATTGATGCAGTCATTTCCTGTCTTGGATGTTGGCTTTGGAAACTAAACAGTTAAAGCATCATGATTTGAGAGGAAACTAGCTCTCACGAATGAAGGCCAAGTTTGGCACTAGGCCAGAATAATTGGGAGGGGGATGTTAGGGTAGGGAGACTGTTTTTTTTTTTTTTGGATCACAAATGACTTTAAAAAATTAAGAGATAATTCTATGTCCTGAGGTTATAAACCGGCTACAACTGGTTTTTCTCCCCCCTCCCCTGCCCCCGCTAGGCATCATGGGTAAAAGTAAGCATCCCTTGTTTCTTTTGTTTAATATAACAGTGCGCCATGTGATTGGCAGGGCAGTGCCCGCTTGGAGAGACTGGGTTTGTGCAGGTCTCTCAAGGGGGCTGGCACGTATGGGGCCACTCTCTGCCGTATGATAGAAAAGAAAAAGGGAACCTTCCCTCTCTACCCCCTCTTAAAAAACCCCAAACCCATCTCTTATTCCTCTTTTCCTCCTTTTTCTGTTTTCCCCCCTTTTCTTATCTCCAGCTTTCCTGGCAGCTAGAGGAGGGAGCAGAAAAATGTATACCTGTAAGTACTTTTAACTGTCTTGCCCCCCCCCTTTTTTTTTCTAAGAGCAGAAACTCAAAATTGTTCTGAGTTTCTCACAGCCTTTTCCTATGTGTAGAGATGATATGCCGAGGTTTCTGATGAGAGTGAAGTAATACATACTCTTGCTTTTTAAAATTTGTTGAGGAGTAATTGTTTCTCATACAAAGCTTTCGGTTTGGATCCTCAACGCTTCTGCTTCATCCTTTTGCTATAATGGTCTCTGGCTTCTAGTTTTCTTTGAGCTAAAGCTGTAAGAGGAATATTATGCTAAGGTTTTTTAAAATATATTTTTCTTTTGTCTGTAGCAATGTTTCCAGTTCCTCTTTACCCTCACTACCCACCCCCTCCCTGTTCCATGTCAGCTCCAACCCTGCGCCGTGAATGGAATCAACCAGCTGACTGAGTGCTGGCATCATGCCAGTGGCTGCAAAGCAATGAGAATATGTGCACTCCTGTGTGTATGTGTGTACGGAACACAAAGGGAAAGGCCTGCAGTCTAGGAAATCACAGGCTATTGTATAAGGAAGTCTGCGTATCTCTGCTCACTTGGGCTGATGGACAAGGAAAGGGGGAAGGCTTATTAGGGCAAGAAAAAGATCCTTTTGACACACACATACATACACACACTTTTTTCCTTGCCGTCTTTAAAAAAACAAAAAACATATTTGTTGTGGTAATACGAGAGAGAGCTGCTCTGTTCCAGTGGTAGTGACCATGTTCCTGGGGAAGTAGTAACTCTTGGTGGGTGAAGCAGTTTGTTTTCGGTTTCTTCTTCCTGCCCTCATTTAGAGGTATGCTTATTTGAAGGAGAGGGGTGCTAGAAAAGAAATGCCTCCTGGATTTAATAGCTGTAATTTGTTAAGATACTTTTATTTCTCTCTAAACTTTCTAATCATTCATGGTTGCCAAAGGTCCAGGGGTGGGTGGGCAACAGGATGATCTTAAGAAACAAAAGCCAAATAATAGAGGAAAAACTCCTTTGAGTTTCCCCCTTTTTTCTCTTTTTTTCTTTTTAAAAAGGTATTGATTAATTTTGAGAGAGAGAGAGAGAGAGAGAGAGAGAGAGATCAATCAATCTGCTGTCCCACTTAGCATTCATTGGTTGTTTCTCATTTGTGCCCTGATTAGGATCAAACCCACACCTTGGTTGTATCAGGACAGTGCTGCAACCAACTGACAAACTGAGTTATCTGGCCAGGGCTTATTTATTTATTTTTTCTTTTTAAATGAATTTTTTGAGGTTACACTGGTTAATAAAATTATATAGGTTTAAGGTGTACAGTTCTATAATACATCATCTGTATATTGTGTGTTCACTGCCACAAGTCATGTCTCTCTTCATCACTATTTATCCTCCACCCCTTCCCTTATTTTTTATTTTTTGTTGTTCTATTTAGAATACTATAAAAATGCCATCATCTCCTCTCTCCACCATCTGTTGCAAAGTTACAGTTGTATAAAAAAAAAAAGGAGGAAAAAGATTTAAGCTTCCAGATATTGCAGGTGACACAATTTTGGAATTCAGTTGGAATAAATGTATTTCTTACTGGTTATTAGGAATCTAATATTCATTCAGAAATTGTATTTCAGCTTACCATCAATTTACCATGATGCCCTTTTTCTTAATTTCTCTATGTGCTTCCTAGGTGTGGTACATAAATTAAATAGCTCCTGTGTTAGGTGGAAATGTGAAATAAAATATATTAATGAATAACAGAGTCATAACTGTAACAGTTGTTTTATGAGAGTTTATTTTTGCCCCCTGTCTGACCATTCAGAATAGTGCAATAATAATAATAATTATTATTATTTTTAATCTATTTTATTGATTTTTTTTTTTTTTTTACAGAGAGGAAGGGAGAGGGATAAAGAGTTAGAAACATCAATGAGAGAGAATCATCGATCAGCTGCCTCTTGCACACCCCCTACTGGGGATGTGCCCACAACCAAGGTACATGCCCTGGACCGGAATCGAACCTGAGACCTTTCAGTCCGCAGGCCAACGCTCTATCCTCTGAGCCAAACCGGTTTCGGCTGAATAATGCAATAATTAGATATGGAGAGCTTAGCGTGGGAGGGAACTTTTGAATTAGTTTATCTTATAATAAGGTTTGTCAGGTTGTAGTCTGCAGGTAGCTCCTTAATTTATTATTTTGGTTATAACCCATGAATTTATATGTTATAGCTACATTTTTACAAGCAACAATCTTTGAATAGATGTGTATTTTTCAGTTTTGGTGCAAGTGTTAGGAGGTACTTATGATGCTATGCTTTTTTTTATGGGTTGGCAGATGGATTTACAAGAGTGGCTGGGTTGCTTATTCCCTAGACTGCCCCCAGATATTTCACCACACTGAGTAGCTGGAGCCCACTCTTTCAAGTTTCCTTTATCAGTGAATTAAGGGAGACCATTTCACAGTCAGTTGAATACTAGAAGACCAAACAGCAACAGTCCAGCCTACCTGAAACCTAGAAGGCTAGAAGATACAGTCAGAATTGTGAGATTCCCTAATTCTTAGAAGTAATAATTACCTTTTTGAATTGATATTGTCTTCTTATACTATTATTTGGTAATGCCATGGGTACCATTTTATGTATGTTATATGTGGTATTGTCATGTCTTACCTTTTATACTGATTTACATTGAATATAAAGGGAAGGGAAGATGTAAGGATTATTTCATTCCTTACCATCCCCCCCCCCTCTCTTTTTAAAAATATATTTTATTGATTTTTTACAGAGAGGAAGGAAGAGGGACAGAGAGTTAGAAACATTGATCAGCTGCCTCTTGCACACCCCCTACCGGGGATGTGCCCGCAACCAAGGTACATGCCCATAACCTGGGGCCTTTCAATCTGCAGACTGACGCTCTATCCACTGAGCCAAACTGGTTTCGGCACCATCCTCTCTTTTTTTAAAAATATATTTTTTGTTGATTTCAGAGAGGAAGGGAGAGGAGAAGAGATAGAAACATACGCCCCCTACTGGGGATGGAGCCCCCAACCCAGGCATGTGCCCTTGGCTGGAATTGAACCTGGGACCCTTCAGTTCATAGGCCAGTGCTCTGTCCACTGAGCCAAACCAGTTAGGGCACTATTCTCTCTTAATTTAAGATCTTGTCTGTATGATGCTTGCTTATTGGACTGATAGGTTTCAAAAAGGCTCTTTTGCAGCCTTTGACTTTTTACTTTTTTCTTTGTACCTGAAAGCCAATTAGAAGGAATAATCTTATGGTTAGGTAGTTATCACCAGTGAGGCAGAAGTTAAGTTAGCACATTCTATTAGTAGTAGATTTTTTTCTCTTTTCCCTCTCTTTTTGCTTAATTCTCATAGGACCTTTTTACTGTTTAGGGATATCTGAAGAGTAGTTTTGAAGAATGAAATCTACCCTTTGACCACCTCTGTTCTCTTTACTCTAATATCACCTGTTTTAAATGATGTCTGGCAGATTTCCTTTGGTGTATGTCAGAATAATTGTGTTGATTTATTTTTATAATATATAACATATTAGTATCCAATCTAATAAAATGAGTAATATGCAAATTTACTATCACTCCAACACACAAGATGGCTGCCCCATGTGGACACAAGATGGCCACCACAAGATGGCCAGCAGGGGAGGACAGTTGGGAGGGACCAGGCCTATAAGGGAGGGCAGTTGTGGGCAATCAGGCCAGCAGAGGAGGGACGTTAGGGGCGATCAGGCCTGCAGTGAAGGGCAGTTGTGGGGGACCCAGGCTTGCAGGGGAGAGCAGTTGGGGGTGGGACCAGGCCAGCTGGGGAGGGCAGTTAGGGGTGACCAGGCCTGCAGGGGAGGGCACTTAGGAGCAAACAGCTTGGCAGGGGAGCAGTTAGGCATCAATCAGGCTGGCAGGGGAGTAGTTGGGGGTGATCAGGCTGGCAGGCAAAAGCGGTTAGGAGCAGTCAGGAAGGCAGGCAGGTGAGCAGTTGGGAGCCAGCAGTCCTGGATTATGAGAGGAATGTCCGAATGCCCGTTTAGGTCCGATCCTAAACAGGCAGTCAGATATCCCTCGAGGGGTCCCAGATTGTAGAGGGTGCAGGCTGGGCTGGTGGACACACACCCCCATGCACAAATTTGTGCACTGGGCCTCTATTAATAATATATTTGTGCTAACTTATAAGGTGACAGTGGGAAAGGACTGCTTACCTCCTAATCCATTAGTATTTTAGTCAGCACTTCTTAACTTGTCACAGTTAAGCATATGATCCTTGGAGCATATTACTGAACAGTATGTCTTCTAAAATAAGCTCTTCCTTCAAAATATGAGCCAAGGTTTGTGTAGTAAACTTGATATAGAAAAAAGACACTGTAAGAGCAAGTACAACAATTATCTGTTTTAATTTAGAATTACTACTTTATCAGTTTGGATTAAAAAACCAAAATGGCAGTATCCTATATAATAGAAGGTTAATACACAAATAAACCTGACAGGATGATCGGTCACTATGACATGCACTGACCACCAGGGGGCAGATTCTCGATGCAGGAGCTGCTCCCTAGAGGTCAGTGTGCTCCCACAGGGGGAGCACCACTCAGCCAGAAGCTGGGCTCATGGCTGGCAAGTGCAGTAGCAGTGGTGTGAGCCTCTCCACCCTCCACGGCAGTGCTAAGGATGTCCGACTGCGAGCCTAGAGAGGGTGCAGGCCAGGCTGAAGGACCCCCACACCCCAGTGCACGAAATTTGTGCAATGGGCCTCTAGTAGATAATATATTATGATGATTAAGAACATGGACCTTGCAGTAAGAAAGACCTGTGTTTGAATCAGGCTTAAGCATTTACAGACTGAGACTTTGGAAAGTTACTTATTGTATCTCTTCTGTAAAAGGAGAAATACTTAAATTACTATAGCCTGGCCCAAACCGATTTGGCTCAGTGGATAGAGCATCAGTCTGTGGACTGAGGGGTTCCAGGTTCGATTCCAGTCAAGGGCATGTACATTGATTGCGGGCACATCCCTGGTAGGGGGTGTGCAGGAGGGAGCTGGTCAATGTTTCTCTCTCATTGATGTTTCTAGCTCTCTATCCCTCTCCCTTCCTCTCTGTAAAAAAATCAATGAAATGTATTTTTTAAAAACACAAATTATTATAGCCCTTTTGTTTTATTTACTTGTTTATTTTTATAATATTTTTATTGGTTTTTAGAGAGAGAGGAAGGGAGAGGGACAAGGGGAAACATCAGTGTGAAAGCAGAACATCGATTGGCTGCCTCCAGCATAACCCCCAGTGGGGCTTGTGCCTGAAATACAGGCATGTGCCCTGACCAGGAATTGAACCAGCAACCTCCTGGTGCATGGGATGACTCCCAACCAACTGAGTCACATGGGTCAGGGCTTAAAGCCCTTTTTAAGGGCTTAAATGAGATAGTGCCTTTGTAGAGAATTTTAGCACAGAGCCTAGCAAATAAGAGCTCAGTGAATGTTAGCTGTTATTAATAATACTCCTTGATATTGGGTTTGTTTATTATTTTCACTCTTTGTGTTAGTTTCTTTTAGCCAATCTGTGGCTACCTCCTTGTTTTACTGTGGACAGAACTTTTGAGTTAGATTTGATTGATTGAAAGATCTGGAATCAGTAAACTACAGCCACTGCCTGTTTCTGTAAAGTTTTATTGGAACATAGCCACACTCATTTGCTCATAACAGCAGAGTTTAGTAATTGGCCCACACAATCTGAAATATTTACTGTGTGGCCCTCCACAGAAAAATTTTCCAGACCCCTGGTGTAGATCAAGGTCTTTTTTTTTTTTTTTGCCCCCCCCCCCCCAAGAGTGAGCCAGGAAGAAATTCTAGAAATCAAAAGGGAAGTAATTAAAAGTCATTTAAATGGACCAGAAGGAATTAATCATTTCAGATTTGTAGGAATGGGATTTTGTAGGTTTGGGAATAGTAAGAAGAGGGCCCATTATAGCTGATATTAGTTAGTTAAGGGAAAGTATTTACAATTTGGAGTTGGTTAGGCAATAATAGTACTTGCATAGTCTATTAGGAATATTTCATAGTAGTGGGTATTAAAGGGAAATATAAAGAAGGAAGGTTTGCTGCCAAGTAGTTTGCATTAAACCTGGTAAATAATATTAATTGGTGGGTTACCTATTAAACAAGCATATTAGAGTATGGAAGCAATTTCCCAAGTGGACTGTGACTCCTGGGGATTTCATCCTAGATCCTTTCAGAGAGTCTTATGATCAAAACTATTTCATAATAATGCTAAAGCATTTTTGCCTTTTTCACTGTGTTGACATTTGCACTGGTGATTTAAAATCAATAGTGAGTAAAAGTGCTGGTGCCTTAGCATGAATCAAAACAGTAGCACTAGACTATACAAGTAATCATTATATTCTTCATTGCCATATATTTAAATTTCAGAAAAAATACAATCCAGTTTCACTAAGGATGTTCTTTATGAAGCAGTAAGATAGAATTTTACATAATTTTGACCTTTCAGAACATGGCTTTTGAATATTTTGTGTGTTAAAATGAGAAATATTCATTATGCATTTTAGCTATATATTGAAATACAATGGTGGTGTCTCAAGGAAAAGTATGAGTGAGTTGCAAGCTAACTAGCTGCTTTCTTCATAGAATGCTGTTTTTACTTGAAAGAATAATCTATGAACTATGGTCTTTAGATTTGTGTATTTGGCAGACATATTCTTAAAAAATTTTAAGGAAAACAACTATTTGTGCCTAGTAATAAAACTTAAATAAAATTAAAACATGGCCAAAACTGGTTTGGCTCAGTGGATAGAGTGTCAGCCTGGGGACTGAAAGGTCCCAGGTTTGATTCCAGACAAAGTCATGTACCTTGGTTGCAGGCACATCCTCAGTGGGGGAGGGGCGGGGACAGGAGGCCCCTGATCGATGTTTCTCTCTCATCGACATTTCTAACTCTCTATTCCTCTCCCTTCCTCTTTGTAAAAAATCAATAAAATATTTTTTAAAAAATTAAACCATGAGTTTGACAGCTTCCCAGAACTTACTTTCCCAGTGCGATTAATGGTGATGTTAATAAATGTAATTTAAAAATAAATCTTTATTGTTGAGAGTATTACATATGACTTCCCCATCCCCCTCATTGCTCCCTTCGACCCAATTCCTGCCCCATCTTAGGCTTTCATCACCCTATTATGGTCTGTGTCTATAGGTAATGCATATATGCAATAAGGTATTTCGTTAATATCTCTCTGTCCCCTTCTTTCCTCCCTTCTGAGATTCATCTGTCTGTTCCATGTTTTCATGCCTCTGGTTCTGTTTTATCCCTCAGTTTATTTTCATTAGATTGCTTGTTCATTTATTTTTATTTTTAGATGAAATTGTTGATAGATATATATTTATTACCATTTTATTGTTACTATTTTTTATCTCTTCCTCTTCTTAAAGAATATCCTTCAGCTGAAACCAGTTTGGCTCAGTGGATAGAGCATCAGCCTGCTGACTGAAAGGTCCCAGGTTCGATTCCGGTCAGGGGCATGTACCTTGGTTTTGGGTACATCCCCAGTAGGGGGTGTGCGGGAAGCAGCTGATCGATGTGTTTCTCTCTCTCTCTCCCTTCCTCTCTGTAAAAAATCAATTTAAAAAAAAAGAATATCCTTCAATGTTTCATGTAATGCTATGAACTCCTAGTGGTGATGAACTCCTTTAGCTTTTTCTTATCTGTGAAACTCTTAATCTGATCTTCAATTCTAAATGATAGGTTTGCTGGGTAGAGTAATTTTGGTTGTAGGTTCTTGCTACTCATCACTTTGAATATTTTTTGCTACTCCCTTCTGTTCAGAAATCAGCTTACTGTCATGTGGGCACTCCCTTGTAGGTAATTGCTTTTCTCTTGTTGCTTTTTAGATTCTCTCTTTGTCTTTAACCCTTGACATTTTAAGAAATTATGTATTTTTATTGATTTCAGAGAGGAAGGGGGAGGGAGAGAGAGAGAAACGTCAATGATTAGATAGTCATCTATCAGCTGCCTCCTGCACTCCCCCTACTGGGGATCAAGACCGCAATCCGGGCATGTGCCCTTTACCGGAATTGACTCCAGGACCCTTCAGACTGCAGGCTGACACTGAGCAAAATTGGCTAGGGCTAACCCTTGGCATTTTAATTATAATGTGTCTTGGCGTGGACCTCTATGAGTTCCTATTGTGTGGGGCTCTCTGCTTCCTGGACTGTAAGTCTACTTCTTTCATCAGGTAAGGGAAGTTTTCTGTCATTTTTTCTTTTTGTTGTAGTTAATCCTTACCCGAGGATATTTTTCCATTGATTTTTAGGGAAAGTGGAAAAGAGAGGGAAAGACAGAAAGAAACATCGATGTAAGAGAAACACATTGATTGGTTGCTGCCTGCTAGAGCCCTGACCAGGGCCCAGGCCAGGGAGGAGCCTGCAACCGAGGTATGTGTCCTTGACTGGAATCGAACTCGGAACCTTTGGTTCGAAGGCCAATGCTATCCACTGAGCCGAACTGACTAGAGCTGTCATTATTTATCTTGCTCTCTCTTTTTCTTCTTTTGGCACTGCCATAATGCGAATGTTGGTATACTTGAAGTTGTCTCAGAGGCTCTTAATACTATCTTCATATTTTTGGATGCTTTTTTCTTTTTGCTTTTCTGATTGGGTGTTTTTTGGTTCCTCATATTCCAGATCGTTGATTTGATTCTCAGAATCCTCTATTTTACTGTTGACTTCCTGTAAAGTTACTTCAATTCATGTATGCTTAATTTCTGACTGGTCCTTTAACATGTCATTGGTGTTCTCACTAAGATCCTTGCAAGGCTCACTAAGTCCCTTGGAGCTTCATTACGATCCTTGAGTTAACCTTATAACCATTGTTTTGAACTATGTGTCTGGTAGTTTGCTTGCTTCCATTTCATTTAGATTTCTTTTCCCCCCCCCTGGAGAATTCTGCTATTCTTTCATTTGTGACATGTTTCTTTGTCTCCCCATTTTGGCTGCTTCCCTGTGTTTGTTTCTATGTATTAAGTAGTGTTGCAATGTCTCCTAGAATTTGTAGAGTAGCCTTATGTATTAAATGTCCTGTAGGACCCAGGGGCTCAGCCTCCCCAGTCACCTGAGTGAGGCCAAGTGTGCTCCTGTGAGGGCTTGTGTGACAGTCTTGTTGTTGTTAAGCCTTGATTGCTGTTGGCAATCACTGGGAGGAATTGACCTCCAGGCCAATTGGTTGTGAAGACCAGCTGCAACTATACCCCTATGGAGCAGGACTTGCTTGAGTGGGGCTTTGGTGTTCACTGAATCAGCTCCTTGAATATGTTACTTGTGGATGTGTAGAGTTGTAATATGGCATGGTTTGAAGCTCTCCACCAGGTGCACTGGCTCTGGGGCCCTCCCGGGAGGTGCAAAGTTAGCTTAGTGCCTGAGGACAAGCAACCTGCAGATGGTTGTTATTTATTTGTATTGGGCTTGGAAGTGCCCGGACAAGGTCAAGTTGTGAAGCAAGGCAGGCAGGCTGGTGCTAGTGCTGGGTCTTGGGCCTCTTATTGATAGGTATAGGGCCGTGGTCGGCAAACTGTGGCTCTCGAGCCACATGTGGCTCTTTGACCCCTTGAGTGTGGCTCTTCCACAAAATACCACAGCCTTGGCGAGTCTATTTTGAAGAAGTGGCATTATAAGTTTTAAGTTTAAAAAATGTGGCTCTCAAAAGAAATTTCAATCGTTGTACTGTTGATATTTGGCTCTGTTGACTAATGAGTTTGCCGACCACTAGTATAGGACATGCTGACTTCAGCTGCTGCTTGTTTAAGAGATTTTAGGAGCCGAAACCAGTTTGGCTCAGTGGATAGAGCGTCGGCCTGTGGACTGAAGGGTCCCAGGTTCGATTCCAGTCAAGGGGATGTACATTGGTTGTAGGCACATTCCCAGTGGGGCGTGTGCAGGAGGTGGCTGGTCGATGTTTCTCTCTCATCGATGTTTCTGGCTCTCTGTCCCTCTCCCTTCTTCTCTGTAAAAAAATCAATAAAATATATATTAAAAAAAAAAAAAGATTTTAGGAATGCCTGAAGCTTGAGCCAGGACAGGATATTCAAATGGAAAATCTTCTGCAAACAGCTTGGGGCTGCAAGTTGGGTGGGGTGGGATCTCAGGGAATCACCAGGATGGAGTGAACAGTGGGAACCCTGCTGATGGAAACTCAGACATGGCTGCCAGTCTGCACTGGGACTGGGGAGGTCCCAGCATAGGAACAATGATCCCTATGAGCACCTTCGTCTGAGAGAAAGCCACTGCCAAGTTCCAGCCCCATGCCAGACAATCTATTCCTCCCAGTATGTCTCTGGTTCCCCCCAATGCTACCACCTGGCATTGAAACTCAGAGGGATTGAATCTGAGTAAGAGGGGCTGCCTTGGTCTCCCAGCAGCTTCTGAGTCACTCTGCCACAATCCCTGCTGGTTTTTACAGCCTTAAGTTATGGGACTTTCTCTTCCCAGCTCTGGAACCCTGGGCTAGGGATTTGTGTGGGTCTGGAACCCCTTGCTTCTCAAAGGATGCCTCTGCAGTGGCAATATCCCTTTCAATTAAAAACATGCCACATGTGTGTGTCCAACCAGCCCCTTCCATGCCCCTCCTCCTTCTATCAGTCTAAATGTGCTTCTTTACTTTTGTAGTTGTAGGAGTTCTATTCAGCCAGGTTTCATGTGGTTTTTTTAAAAAAATAAATCTTTATTGTTCATATTATTACAAGTGTTCCTCATTTTTTCCCCCTCCATTGCTCCCCTTCACCAGGTTCCCATCCATCCCTCTGCCCTTTCCCCATCCCACATTGTCCTCAGCCATAGGTGCACAGTTTATGTTCAGTCTCTTCCCGCACCCCCCAGTCCACTCCCCTTCCATACCTCTGATTGTATTATATTCAACAGTTAATACTGTTCATCATGTTTTTTAATTCCCTTTTTTAAAAAAAATATATTGATTTTTTACAGAGAGGAAGTAGAGAGGGATAGAGTTAGAAACATTGATGAGAGAGAGACATCGATCAGCTGCCTCTTGCACACCTACCAGGGATGTGCACGCAACCAAGGTACATGCCCTTAACTGGAATCGAACCTGAGACCTTTCAGCCCACAGGCCGATGCTCTATCCACTGAAGCAAAACTGTTTCAGCTAATTCCCTTGGTTTTTAGATTCACTTGTTGAATACAGATTCCCTCTGTATGAGCTTGGGACCCAAGGGTCTTGCCTAGAACTAGGGTTCAGTGCAGTCGGAACTGGGATTCAGCACAGTCCGGAGCTTTTGTCTCCTTCCCGCTAGGGAATTCCAGCCAGGCAGTCAGCCACCCCTCCTCTCCGGCTCCGTCCTCTCCCCACTCGCGCACTCTCTGTACCTTAGGCTTTTACAGCTCCTCTGATTTCCTTCTGGTTTTCTCTTTCCTTCTAGTTGTAGAATTTCCAGTCAGTCAACTTTCCTGTAGTTCTGGATAATGTCTACTTTATATTTTAGTTGTATTTTTTGAAATTGTTGTGTGAGGCTGCAGTTAGGCGTTTACCTATGCCACCATCTTGGTTTCTCCTCTTCATGTGGTTTTGAATGATGGTGGTTGTAATTTTGATGTGGTTGTGGAAGGCCACAAGTCCCAGCATTTACCTACACTGCCATCTTGCACTTACTCCAAATGTGATTTTTAAAACTATTGTATAATGAAATATGTCAACATTGAAATCTACATGACTTGTTGAATTTTTCAGATTACCAGTGTTTGAGATGTAACAAAATAATTTTTGGGTAAAAGATTCATTCACAGTGTAAGATAGTCCAACAGATTTTAATTGTAATAATTATGATAAGGTATCAGATTTCACATTGCAACAAACATTTAGAAACTGTGTTGGGTGTGTTTTTTTTAATGAGGTAAAATTCATATAACATATAATTAAACATTTTAAGTTGTGTAATCCAATGGCATTTAGTATGTTTCACAGTGTTGTGCAACCATCACCTAAATCAAATTCCAAAACATTTTCATCACTCCAAAAGGGAACTTGTACACATTAAGCAGTCATTCCCCATTTCTCCATTTTCCAGCACTTGGCAACTACTAACTAAGCTTTTTTTTTTTTTTTTTTTTTTTTTTTTTTTTTTTGGTCTTGATTGATTTGTCTATCCTGGATAGTTTATCTATACTAATAATAGAGGAATATGCAAATTTTTCAGGACGCAGTCACAGTGATGACCAAACAGCAGGCTGCGTGGGGCAACCAGGCCAACGGGGGGGGGGGGGGGAGGCGAGATGGGGTTGGAAGGGGGCAGTTAGGGATGATCAGGCAGGCAGGTGAGCAGTTAGGAGCCAGTTGTCCAGGATTGTGAGAGGGATGTCCAACTGGGTTCAGGCCTAAACCAGCATTCGAAAATCCCCCGAGGGGTCTCAATTGGAGAGGATATAGGCTAGGCTGAGGGGACACTCCCCCACTCCCCCATGCATGAAGTTCATTCACTGGGCCTCTGGTATAAATATAATTATATAGTAAGTGTGACCTTTTTACCTGGCTACTTACCCTTAGCATAATATTTTTGAGATACATCCCCATTGTAGTATGTATCAGTACTTTTACTTCTTTTTTTGCCAGATTAATATTCTGTAAGAATACAGCAGTCCTCAAATAACATTGTGCCATTATTACATTGACAAGAAAGAAAGAAAAAGATTTCTAGCCAGGACCATTGTGTGGAGTTTGCATGTTCTCCCTGTGTCTGCATGCATTTTCTCTGGGCATTCTGGTTTCCTTCCACACCCCAAATATGTGCATGTTAGGTTAATTGGTATATGTAAATTATCTCAATTTGAGTATGGGTGTGAATACTTGGTACAGTGGAAGAGCATTCTGTCCAGGGTGGTTGGCTCCCACTTGCACCCTGAGCTGCAGGAATAAGCTCTGGCCACTCTCAATCCTGAACTGGAATAGGCAGGTTGGAAAATAATCTTACTCATTTTTATTAATCTTTTAAAAATATAGATAGCTCATTTATCTCAGTCTTAATTTAGAAGTTTGGTAATGTTTTGTGACCAAAACCATGCCTTAGAAACTTAAGTTTATATCAATTAGCCTATGACAAAATTGGTTTCATTATAAATTGCAGTTTCCTGCTCTGGCTAGAGCAGTTGGTTGGTGTGCCAATCCAGTATGCCAAGGTTGTGGGTTTGATCCCCGGTCAAGGCACATTACAGGAATCAACCAATGAATGCATAAATAAATGGAACAACAAATCAAAGTTTCTCTCTCTTTCCCTCTTCTTCCCTCCCTTCCTATCTCTTTCTAAAATCAATAAGAAACATTTTTTTAAAGTTGCAGGTTCCAAGAACTTACTGATGTTAAGTGAGGACTTACTGTATATTATATTTTGCTTATCCTTTCATTAGTTGGTGGACATTTGGGTTTCTACTTTTTTGGCTATTGTAAATAATGCTACCAGGAACATTTTTGTACCAGTCTTTGTTTGAATACCTATTTTCAATTCTTTTTGATATTTATCTATGAATGGAATTCTTGGGTCATAGGATAATTCTGTTTTTGATTATATGAACTTTTTGAGAAACCACCAAACCATTTTCCAAAGCAACTGTACCATTGTACACTCCCACTAGCAATATACTAGGGTTCTACTCTTTCCACAACCTTGTCAACCTTGTTATTTTCTTTTTGATTATAGAATTCTAGTGGGTGTGAATTGCTATCTTATTGTGTATTTTTAAAATATATTTTTATTGATTCCAAGAGGAAGGGAGAGAGAGGGTTCATAGGTTGATTGATGCTCAACCACTGAGCCATTCCAGCCAGGCCATTGTGGTTTTGATCTGCAGCTCTGATGACTAGTGTCATTGAGCATCTTTTCATGTATTTATTGGTCATTAGTATATTGTGTGTGTGTTTTTAAAAATATATATTTTATTGATATTTTACAGAGAGGAAGGGAGAGAAATAGAGAGCTAGAAACGTCGATGAGAGAGAAACATTGACCAGCTGCCTCTTGCACACCCCCTACCAGGGATGTGCCCGCAACCAATGTACATGCCCTTGACCGGAATCGAACCCGGGACCTTTCAGTCCACAGACCGACGCTCTACCACTGAGCCAAACCGGTTTTGGCTATTGTGTGGTTTTTAAAAAAATATTTTTATTGATTTCAGAGAGGAAGGGAGAGAGAGATAGAAACATTAATGATGAGAAAGAATCATTGATCGGCTTTTTCCTGCATACATCCTACTTGGGATCAAGCCTGAAACCTGAGCATGTGCCCTGGCTGAGAATTGAACTGTGACTTCCTGGTTCATAGGTCGACACTCCACCACTGAGCAACATCAGCGAGGCCTTTTTCTTGTTTTAAAAAATATGTTTTTATTGATTTTAGAGAAGAAGGGAGAGGGAGAGAGAAACATAAATGATCAGCTGCCTTCTGAGCCAGCAACAATCTACCAGCAACCTGGGCATGTGCCCTGATTGGGAATCAAACTGGCTACCTTTTGGTGTATTGAATGACACTCAACCAACTGATCCACACCAGCCAGGTCTGCCAAATTTATTTCTAACCTTTGGTTCATAATCTTGCCAACAATAATCTATATACCGTATTTGCTGGCGTATAAGACGATTTTTTGGCCCTGAAAAATATGCCTCCAAGTGGGGGGTAGTCTTATACGGCGAGTATATAACAAACTCTGTATTTTGAGTGGAAATGTTAAGGGGTCGTCTTATACGCCCAGTCTCTTATACGCCGGCAAATACGGTATTTTTCAGAGCCAAAAAATCGTCTTATACGCTGGCAAATACGGTATATAAAAGTCTAAGAGGCTGTTTGTCCAGTACTTATGACATGCACAGACCACCATGGGCCAGATGCTTAACACACAGGCATGGAAACATGGAACAGACTGATAATCTCGGAGGGAAGGGATGGGAGGGCAGGAAGAATCGCTAACAGGGTCTCCTAAGACCATCGGAAAACACAGATATTTACATTATGATTCATAACAGTAGCAAAATTACAATTATGAAATAGCAACAAAAATAATTTTATAGTTGGGGGTCACCATAACATGAGGAAATGTATTAAAAGGTCATGGCATTAGAAAGGTTGAGAACCACTGTTATATGCATACTAGAGGCCTGGCCTGCAAGGATTGGGTTGAAACCTGCAGTCTGACCCCAGATTGCCAAGAGGGCGTAGGCTAGGCTGAGGGACCTCATCGGTGCACAGATTTGTAATGGCCTCTAGTGTAATATAATAAGCATTTACTTCAGAGTGGTTTCTTTTTCCATGTTATCTAAATCTCTTAATGAGAAATGATTAATAGAGCTTAGGTATTCACATTGATACATATTCTTCTCAAGTCCTTATCCATACCCTTTTCTATTCCACCAGTTGCTGAATTCCAGAGATTGCTACCTGTAGGACTGTGTAGAAGCAACCTCTAAGATGATCCAATAAAATGGTACATTTGGAGATAATTTCACTATTTTTTAGCATTTAAGATAAAACTTGTTCTATAACCATTTTGTTTTCCCTTAGGGGCTTTTATCCCCACTTGAAGAATTGGTTTTGCAGTTTGGTTTCTGTGTGAGAGAGTTTCTTTAGGGAACTGAAATAAGTTGCAGAGTTAATTGCTGGAAATGATTGGCAGTAGGAAGCATTAGGTAGCTTGGAAGGAGCTTAGATATCTCATTCGCTCTGCTATCTGATGTTCAGAACAGGACCATTGCTCTGTGATCTTTGCCAAGACCTGGAAGTGCAACTTGCTTCCACTTTGGTGGGAGACAAATGGACATTCATTCAGCTGTACACAGTTATAAGTAGAGGGCATGAGCCTACTCATCTCTGAAGCACTGCTTAGATAGAATTTATTTGTATGATTGTCACATACATGAATTGGCATTAGAGAAACTTCATTAGACCTACTATGGAATAAATTCCTAGCGAGGCTGCTATTTATAACATTCTCCCTTCTAATTTAGTGCTATACAGAGCTATGAACATTTTTTTCTAAAGAGGGTAGAAAGGAAGAGAAAAGATAGACACATCCATGTGAAAGACACATCTATTGGTTGCCTTCTGCACCCGTCCTGACCAGGGCCAGGGATATATGCCCTTAGTATATGTCCTTGACTGGAATTGAACCCAGGACTCTTCAGTCAGGTTGATGCTCTATCCACTGAGCCAAACTGGCTAGGGCTATGAACATTCTTGAGGGATATTTGGAAGAAATTTTCATGAGGCCAAAGACATCTGTGAGATTTTCTTAAGGCTTGAAGATGATTGTTGTTTCACTGCCATGTCCACTTCCCAGCTCTTGTTTCCTCAAAGTACAAAAATATGGTTACCCTCCCAGGGCGTAGGCCTAATTCAGATTTATTAGTCTGATTATGATAATATACTAGAGGCCCGATGCACAAAATTCATGCAAGAGTAGGCCTTAGCAACTGTGGCCTCCCTCACAACCAGCCATGGCGGCTACCTTGATCCTGTGGTTGCAGCCCCTGGCTTCTGGAAGGATGTCTAGTCTAATTAGCATATTACACTTTTACTATAATAGATGGATGTAAATATTTGGTTTATATATGTACTGCTGTTTTCATATGTGGTACCTATGGTAGACAATAATTGAGTAAAAGTCTTTACTGATGAAACAGAATGTTATAGGTGACCATCAATAAAATGAAGTTGGTATGAGAGTTGAAACCTACTTACCCATCCTTGGTGTGGTGGAAAGGGGGTGTCCTGGGCATTGGAATTAGACCTAGGTTTTAATCATGACTCCTATTTATTTTGTGACCTTGGGCAGGTTTATTTAGTCTTTCTGAGTCTCAGTTACTTCTTTCTGGAAGGATGGGGATAATGTGGATTTCATAGGAATGTTCTGAGAATTAAATGAAATATTTCTCAGCCAACTAAGCCACCCCTGCCAGGGTTTTAACATCTTTATTGAAACATATTTCACATATCCTAAATTTGCCCATTTAAAGTATACAATTCAATGGTTTTAGTATAATCAAAGTTGTGCAACTATCACCATAATCTAAAATTAGAACATTTTCATCACCCTAAAAAGAAACATCCTATTAGCAGTTACTCCTTACTCCTCTTATCTACTTTCTGTTTCCATTCTACTCCAAGCCTTTTCTAGACTTTTCATATAAGTGGAATCATATATGAAAAGTCTAGAAAAGACTGGCTTGCTTCACTTAGCTTAATGTTTTTTTCAAGTTTCATCTATGTTGTAACATATCAGTACTTCATTCCTTTTTATTATTATTGATTTTCTGAGAGAGAAGAATGTAGAGGGAGAGAGAGAGAGAGAGAGAGATCAGTTTGTTGTTATACCCATTCATGCATTTATTGATTGACTCCTGCATGTGCTCTGACCATCAAACCCACAATGTTGGTATATTGGGACGACATTCTATCCAACTGAGCTACCTGGCCAGAGCACTAAATTCCTTTTTATAGCTGTACAGTATTTCATTTTATAGATGTACATTTGTTTATTTAGTCATTAGTTGGTAAACATTTGGGTTGTTTCCACTTTTTGGCTATAATTAATATTGCTAAGAACATTCGTGTACAAATTTCTGTGTGGAGATAATGTTTTCAGTTCTCTTGGGAATATATCTCTAGCAGTGGAATTGCTGGTTATGTTGTAACTGTTTAACTTCATGAGTAACTTCCAGGCTCTTTTCCATTCCCATCAGTAGTGTATGAAGATTACAATTTCTCTACATGCGCCTTTAACATTTATTATCTGTCATTTTAAATTATATCCACCTTTCTGCAAAATTCTCACTTCTATGGTACTCTATCCTTTTTGAAACATAGCTGCCTTTATCTCACTGTACCCTCATCCATCTCTTCAACTCGGGAGTCTGCCTGGCTCCCTCTCCCCTCCCCCACACCATGTCCTAGAAACTCTTCTAAGGCAATAAATGAGGGCAGTTTTGGAGTTCATCCCATTGTCTCTTATCCCTCTGGGATCATTGTCCTTTGTGCTTAGTGTCCAGTGTCCTGAGACCCTTGTTTCATGTATTTTGTCTGGTTTTATTGCTTCAGGTGGGAGGGTAAATCCAACCTGTGTCACACCATCTTGGTCAGAAGTAGAAATAGCAGCATTGCTTTTAACATCTACAAATTGATAAGTAACCTAAAAGTGTTGAACTAGAGAGTGGATTATTAAATTGTTTTATTGATTGATTGATTGATTGATTGATTGATTGCTGTGGAATCCTACAAATTAACTAGCTTGGCCAGAGTGGCTTGGTTGGTTGAGTGTCATCCCGTGCACCAAAAGGTGGCCTCTTTGACTCCTGGTTAGGGTACAGACCTGGGTTGCGGATTTGATCCCCAGTCAGGGTGCTCACGGAAGGCAATTGATTGATGTTTCTCACACCCATGGTTTTTTTCTCTCTCTAAGCATATCCTCAGGTGAGGATTTTACTAGGGCCTCATTTATTTAGGTAAATTTTAAATACTAAAAAAACTTAACAGTGAAAAGCAAAATGAGCCCAGCTGGCATGGCTCAGTGCTTGAGTGTCAGCTTGTGAAGCAGGAGGCCACTGTTCAATTCCTGGTCACATGTTTAATTTCACTGAAAATAAATTAGGAAGCCACGTGTGACAAATGACTAAAATATATAAAGAACTCTCAAAACTCTACAGTAAGTAAAAAACCCAAACAGTTCAATTAGAAAATAGACAAAAGACATGAACAGAATTTTCACAAAGGAGGATTTACAGATGGTAATAAACATAAAAAAGGATATTCAACATCATTAGCCACTAGGAAAATGCAAATTAAAACCACAGTGAAACACCACAACACACCTATCAGAATGGCTTAAATAAAAAATGACAGCCCTGGCCAGTGTGGTAGTGTCAGCTTGTTCACTGGAGGGTTATGGGTCCATTTCTGGTTCAAAAGCATGCACCTGGGTTGTAGGACCGGGCGTGTGTGGGAGGCAGCTAATTAATGTGTCTCTCTCACATCAGTGTTTCTCTCTTCCCCTCCCCTGCCCTTCTACTCTCTAAAAAATCTATGGAAAAATTATCCTCACTCTTTGGGTGACAATTAAAAACAAAATAAAAAAATAATAATGACAACACCAAAATGCTAGTGAGGATATGAAGAAATTGGAAATATATGATTATATAACTGTTCCGGGGAGCAGATTGGCAGTTTCTTATAAAACTAAACATTCATTTGCTATGTGACTCAGCAATCGTACTCTTGGGCATTTACCCCAGATAAATGAAAACGTATGTTCCTCCAAAAACTTGTATATGAATGTAGTAGCTTTGTTATAGCAAAAAACTAGAAAAAACTCAGTTGTCCTTCAGCAGGTGAGTAATTGTGGTACATCCACACCATGGGCCGATTATTCAACATTAAAAAGGATCAAATTATCAATACAAGCAACAACTTGGATGAATCTCAAGAGAATTATGATACATGAAAAAAAAATCCCAAAGTTATATACTGTATATAATTCCAATTAAAAAAATATTTCAAAACCAATTTTAAAATATTAAGATTTTAAAATTGGTTTTGAAAGAGAGAGAAATACTGATGTGAAAGTGAAACCTCCATCGATTGCCTCCTGCATGGTCCCTTCTGTGTTTCCAGTCCATTCCATGCTTCCATGTTTCTGGATCTATTTTGTTCATCAGATTCCACATATGAGTGTGATCATGTGATACTTGTCTTTTTCTGACTGGCTTATTTTGCTTAGCATAGTACTCTCCAGGTCCCTGTCTTAAAGAGTAAGGAATCCTTCTTTTTTACTGCTGCATAGTATTCCATGGTGTAAATGTACCACAGGTCTTTTTTTTTTTTTTTAATATATTTTATTGATTTTTTACAGAGAGGAAAGGAGAGTGATAGAGAGTTAGAAACATCCATGAGAGAGAATCATCGATCAGCTGCCTCTTGCACACCCCCTACTGGGGATGTGCCCGCAACCAAGGTACATGCCCTTGACCGGAATCGAACCCGGGACCTTTCAGTCCGCAGGCCAACGCTCTATCCACTGAGCCAAACTGGTTTCGGCATACCACAGGTCTTTTAACCCACTCATCTACTGATGGACACTTGGGTTATTTCCAGATCTTACCATGTTTCCCCGAAAATAAGACCTGCTTAATGGAAATATAATACATCCCCTGAAAATAAGACCTAGCGCATCTTTGGGAGCAGAAATTAATATAAGACACTGTCTTATTTTCGGGGAAACAGGGTAGCTATTGTAAACTGTGCATGCATTCTTTATGATTGGTGTCTTGTGTTTCTTGGAATATATTCCTAAAAGTGGGATCACTGGGTCAAATGGCAGTCCCATATTTAATATTTTGAGAAAACTCCATACTGTTTTCCATAATTGCTGCACCAGTCTGCATTCCCACCAGCAGTGTAAGGTTCCCTTTTCTCCACATTCTTATAGCACTAGTCACTTACTGATTTACTAGAGGCCCAGTGCATGATACTTGTACATAGGTAGGATCCCTAGCGGCTGCTGGCTGGGGCCTCCCTTCACACCCATGTTGGCCTGGTGCCGCCCACTCACCTCCACCATCTCGCTGAGGTCCCGCTCTCATCAGGGCCCATCAAGGTTGGCAGCACCTCCACTGCTGCTCGCTGCTGCATCTCATAGTGGTCAGCACAGGTCTAACTCCTGGTGGTTTGAACTCTTGCCTATGGGGACAATTTGCACATTAGCCTTTTATTATATGCTAGAGGTCCAATGCACAAAATTTGTGCAAGGGGCTTGGCCCTCACAGCCTCGACTTCATCCTGAAAGTTGCTGTTTGGTCTAATTAGCATATTAGCTCTTTATTATATAGGAGGATTGATGTTACCATTCTGACAGGTGTGAGATGATATTTCATTGTTTCAATTTGCATCTCTCTGATGATCAGTGACTTTGAGCATTTTTTTCATGTGTCTCTTGGCCATCTGTATGTCCACTTTGGAGAAGTGTCTATTTAGGTCCTTTGTCCATTTTTTATTTGGATTGTTTTTCTTCCTTTTGTTAAGTTGTGTTGTTTCCTTATGTGTTTTGGATATTAACCCTTTATCAGATATATCATTGCCAAATATATTCTCCCATACAGTGGGCTCTCTTTTCATTTTGTTGATGGTTTCTTTTGCTGTGCAGAAGCCTTTTCTTTTGATGTAGTCCCAATTTTTAATTTTCTCCTTATTTTATTTGCCCTAGAAGATGTATCCATAAACATACTGCTATGGAGATGTCTGAGATTTTGCTGCCTATGATTTCTTCTGGGATTTTTATGGTTTCACAATTTACATTTAAGTCCTTTACCCATTTTGAATTTATTCTTGTGTATGTTGTGGTGGACTTTCTACATTTCTTTCTTTTTTTAAAAAAATTATAAATCTTTATTGTTGAAAGTATTATATATGTCTTCTTTTTTCCCCTATTGACCCTTTTAGCCTGCCCTTCCCCTGCCCCCAACCACCACTCTAGGTCTTCAGCTCCCAATTGTCTGTGTTCATGGGTTTTATATACCACATATGCATACAAGGTCTTTGGTTGATTTCCTCCCACACACCCACCCCACCCTCTCCTGCCTTCCCTCTGAAGTTCCACACTCTGTTCCATGCTTGCTGTTGGTATTTTAATAGGAATTGCATTAGAATCTGTAGATTGCCTTGAGTAGTATGGATATTTTAATTATGTTAATTTTACCAATCCATGAACACTTGTTTCTATCTTCCTCTATCTCTTTTTTCAATGTCCTGTAGTTTTCCAAGTACAAGTCTTTTATCTCCTTTAACTATTATCTATTTTAAGAACTTTTCGTCATCCTAGAGACTGTTTCCACAAATAATAACTCCTCCCCTCCTCTCCAACTCGAGCCACTGTTCTATTTTCTGTTTCTGTGAATTTGCCTATTCTAGGTACCTCAAATAAGTGGAACCATGAAATATTTGTCCTTCTATGTCCTTTACTTAGCATAATGTTTCCAAGTTTTATTCCTGTTTCTTTGGGTTTTGAGGCAGGCATGGCTGTGAATACATAAAGTTGGGACTTACAGATCAGTGAAGTTAAGAGTGGGCAAGGAGCCCTAGCCAGTGTGCCTCACTTGATTGAGCATTGCCCAGATGTTTCTCTCTCTTAAAAAGAAAATCAATAAAAATAATAAGAAAGAAAACGAAAGTGGCTCAGCCAGTGTGGCTCAGTGGTTGAGCATCGACTTATGAACCAGGAGGTCACAGTTCAATTCCCAGTTAGGGCACATGCCTGGGTTGTGGGCTCAATCTCCAGTGTGGGACATGCAGAAGGCAGCCAATCAGTGATTCTCTCTCATCATTGATGTTTCTCTCTCTCTTTCCCTCTCCTTTCTTCTGAAATAAATAAAATAAATAAGTTTTTTTTTTTAAGTGGGCAGGAATTTGGAACAACATGGATAGATCTTGAGGGTATTATGCTAAGTGAAACAGATGGAGAAAGACAAGTACTATATGGTCTCACTCATATGTGAAATAATTAAAAATAAAACAGAAACAAACTCATGAATACAGACAACAGGTTGATAGTTATCAAAAGAGAAGGGGTTGGGATGAGGGTGAAATTGCATGGGGACAGGTGAAAACTAGATATTTGGTGGTGAGCACACTGACATCTAGAACATGTCAAATTATATTATACTAGACGCCCAGTACATGAAATTTGTGCACTGGGTGGGGGGTGTCCCTTAACCTGGCCTGCACTCTCTCACAGTCTGGAAGCCCTTGGGGGATGTCTGACTGATGGCTTAAGCCCATTCCCCATGGGGAGTGGGGCTAATCCAGCAGTCAGACATCCTTAGTGCTGCCACTGTTTCTGCACTCACAGCTGTGAAGCCTGCTTCTGATTGAGCAGCACTCCCCTTTGGGAGTGCAGTGACCACCAGGGGGCAGCTCCTTCATTGAGCATCTGCCCTCTGGTGGTCAGTGCATGTCATAGCAACTGGTTGGTCTGCTGTTTGGTCAATTTGCATATTAACCTTTTATTGTGGTACTAGTGGCCCAGTGCACGAAATTTGTGCATTGGGGATGGGGGGGGGCCCTCAGACCACCCTTCACCCTCTCTAATCGGACATCCCTCTCACAATCCAGGACCTGTGGCTCCTAATCACTCACCTGCCTGCCTGATCACCCCTAATAGTCTCCCCCCTGCCAGTCTGATTGCCCTCAACTGCATCCCCCCACCCCTCGCCGGCCTGCTCACCCTCAACTGCTCTTTCCTGCCAGCCTGATCGCCCTTAATTGCCTCTGCCTCGGCCCCACCACCATGGCTTTGTTCAGAAGGTCTCCCGGTCTAATTAGCTTATTACCTTTTTATTAGTATAGATACTAGTGGCCTGGTGCACAGATTTGTGCAAATTGAAAGGAAATGAATTAGAAGAAATATTTTAACATTGCTATTCTCCCTTTCTTTATAATAGAAGTGTCAACCAAACTCACAATTGACAATGACAGATCGAAACACACGTGCGATTGGTGCCAGTGAGAGTTTTAAATGTATCGCACATGGTGCGAGTCAACTTAATCTTTTATATATATATATATATTAAACCTGCTTTCAGATTTAGCTAAACTTTTTCCAGCCCAGTGAAGCACCCCAAGTTCCCTAAATTGATGAATTGTATGATATGTGAATTATATATCTCAATAAAGCTATTCTTTTAAAAAGAAAATTAAGAAACACTAAAAAATTCAGAACTCTGGGTTTTGACTTTTCTCTGGTCTCCAAAAAATCTGTTTCCTTTCATTGCAATTTTTTATTGTTGGTTACTCTTTTTCTTTGCTATAATCAGAAAAGAATTGAATAGCTATTATTTTACTGTGTGCTACAGGAAGGAAGATTCCTCAAACACTTTTTTTTTTTTTTTTTGCAAGAGCACCAATTAACATTACTAGTTTTTTTCATCCTACTACTTGAGTCTGAAGTTTTGTGCCTAATCTTATATCTTAGGTATGGAAGTCATAACCCAAGGGTATAGAAATTAAATTTTGCTTAGCACCTTTTAAGTACCCACTTTGTTTATGAAATTGAGACTTAGGAAATAAAGTAACTTAATTTATTTTATCTTCTAGAAATAAGTAGCATTTCATATCTATGTTTCTGTGACTCAAAAGGTTTCTTTCCAGTACCTCAGTTATTTACTATTAAGAAAACAATCCTAGATTTAAAGTTTTTTGAGAAATTCTGCATTTATATTTCCAAGGTGTAAAAAAATCAAAGTAGAAGGGAAAATTAAAATTAACTTGTCTTCAGTAATTTTGCTGCTTTAGTAGAGAAAATACTACTCTTAGCAGCTTTAGCACCCAAGTCTTTCATTAAGCAAAGCCAAATATTTTAAGATTTTAAATCTGTATCTATAGCGTTAAGTGCAAATAACAATAAGCACCTCTGATCCTTGCTATATTCAGACAACTTGTGGCTTCCTGATAAATGATCTTTGTCTAATTCATCTTTTTCATATTTCTCCCTTTATAAGATAGACCAATTCAAGATAATGCATGTGAGACCTGAAGAACTTCCCATAAGAGTTTTCCAGTAGGCAAATTCGGTATGAGGTAAAGGATCTGACTAGGAGCATGCGTTCACAAAAAGCCAGTCACAAAGGAATGTGTCTTTTTTGAGACATGCAGGCTCTTAATAGACTATCCAGATGAATGTGGTATTTGGTTTCAGGTATCTCTATAGTAAGGACCTAATTGACTGGAGAGTATTTGTAGTTTCTTTAGTTTCTAGGAAGATATAGGATAGGTTAGCTGAGTTAACTTTAAGCCTCCATGTATATGTTTATGATTCTTAATACCTTTACCACCCCACCCTCTTTCCTCTGGACTATTTAAGGGACTTTATTCTGATCTCACTTGTATTTTTCTTTCCATAGGATGGATAGAATGACAGAAGATGCTCTTCGCCTGAATTTATTGAAACGGAGCTTGGACCCAGCAGATGAGCGAGATGATGTCTTGGCCAAGCGACTCAAAATGGAGGGGCATGAAGCCATGGAACGTCTGAAAATGTTGGCATTGCTCAAACGGAAGGATTTGGCAAATCTTGAGGTGTCTCATGAGTTACCCACCAAACAGGATGGCAGTGGTGTCAAGGGCTATGAAGAGAAACTCAATGGGAATCTCAGGCCTCATGGAGACAATAGAATTGCTGGAAGGCCAGGCAAAGAAAATATCAATGATGAGCCTGTGGATATGAGTGCTAGACGGAGGTATGGCTTGGTTCAGCTGTCTCTAGGTATAGGGTTTTCTCATAAATTAAGCCTATGAAAATAGACTGAGTTCCAGCAAGAGGAGGGTGTTTTACATCCTAATATATCTCCCCCCTCTCCCCCCGGCTGGTGTGGCTCAATTAGAGCGTCTTCCCATGGACCAAAGGGTCTGAGGTTCAATTCCCATTCAGGGACATACCTAGGTTGCGGTTAAATCTCTAGTTGGGAAACATTCAGGATCCATTTTTCTCTCTCCCATTCCTTCTCTCTCTCAAAACCAATAAGTAAATAAAATAAAAACATTTTTAAAATAATTTTTTAAAAAGTCTCCCCGCAAATGTGTTTTTATTGATTTTTATTACTTTTATTTTTTTTAGAGTGGAAGGAGGGGAGAAACCTCGATTGATCGGCTGCCTCCCCCTACCAGGGGTTGAGCCAGCAATCTGGGCATCTGTCCTGGCTGGTGACCTCTTGGTGCTTGGGTTGGCACTCAACCAAATGAGCTACACTGGCCAGGCCTAAAGTTTCTTGAATGAAGACATGGTCTGCCATATGTCTTGACCCTCAATTCCTCTCATTCCTAAATGAAACGGTACCTCAAAAATTTGCCTAGGATACAGAAAATCATAGTTTTAAACCTTAAGATAACCCCTGGCCAGGTAGCTCAGTTGGTTAGTGTACCAAGATCCAATCCCTGGTCAATACCAATGAATGCATAAAAATAAGTGAAACAGCAAATCAGTTTCTCTTTTTCTTTCTCCCTTTCTCTAAAACGAATTTTTAAAAATTTATTTAGAAAAAGATAAAATCATTTCTTGATAAAGGAGGCACCCCAATTAAAAGTGAATTAATGTACACTTTCCCTCTAATCTTATGGCTAATTTAGGAGGAAAAAGCAGTCTTCAGATCATCACAGGAATTTTAGGATCTGTTTATATTGGAGTCCCACCCTTTTTAAAAAAAAAATTTTTTTTTTTAATTTATTTTTTTACAGAGAGGAAAAGAAAGGGATAGAGAGTTGGAAACAACGATGAGAGAGAGAATCATCAATCAGCTGCCTCTTGCACACCCCCTACTGGGGATGTGTCCAAAACCAAGGTATGCCCTTGACCAGAATCGAACCTGGGACCTTTCAGTCTGCAGGCTGACACGCTATGTCAGTGATTAGTGACTACACAGGATGCTGGAATAATTTTCAAAATAGTAATTCCTTTTGTTTACAGCAATTTTTAAAAATGTATTTTTTATTGATTTGAGACAGAAACATAGATTGATTGCCTCCTACATGCACCCCAACCGGACCCGAAACCAGGGTATATAGCCTGACCAGGAACCAAACCCGCCACCTTCAATGCTCCAATCAACTGAGCCATATCAGCCAGGGCCCAAGATAGTCATTTTTGTTACTCTGTTCTCATTCTATTTCCTCAGCTAAATTTTGGTTGATTTTTATACCATAGTTTACCCTGTAGAGAAATTGAATGCCTGTCCCAACCATCCAGGGTGCCTAGTTTAAAAGGCACATGTTGTCAAGCCCTCAGAAATGGTAGAGAAGCTCTCAGGTTTAAAGATCTGTGTGTATTAAGAGTTTGAGTTAATGTTTAAATAAGACGTAAGAACATATTGCTTAGATTTATGTACTCCAAACTACAGTGAAGAGTTCAAGGTCTTAAGTAATAAGTGGGGAATGCCATTTTTCATCATCTTAGAGAAATAAATAGGATTTTTAAAAATATACATATATATATATTATTGATTTTAAAGAAGAGAGAGGAAGGAAGAGATAGAAACATCAATGAAGAGAGAGAATCATTGATCAGCTGCCTCCAGCATGCCCCCCACTGGGATGGAGCCCACAACCTGGGCATGTGCCCTGACCAGGAATCGAACTGTGACCTTTTAGTTCTTAGGTTGATATTTAACCACTGAGCCATGCTGGCCAGACACAAGTAGAATTCTTTCAAGGCTAGCCCCACAAAGACCAAAACTAGAGTTGTTTAATAAACAAGTTCCAGGAGCCCTAACCAGTTTGGCTCAGTGGATAGAGCATTGGCCTGTGGACTGAAAGGTCACAGGTTCAATTCCAGTCAAGGGCATGTACCTTGGTTGCTGGCACATCCCCAGTAGGGGTTGTGCAAGAGGCAGCTGATCGATGATTCTCTCTCATTGATGTTTCTAACTCTCTGTAAAAAATTAAAAAATTAAAAGTTAAAAAAAAAAAAAAAAAGCTCCAGGAGAACCAGTGTGGAACACTTAGATTTTAAATTCATTTCTAGACAGTTTCTTTCTGAAGAAAGATACTAAGCAGAACTTTGGCAAATAGATGCAAGTTCCATATATATTTACATCTGTAGTGTCAGTCCTCCAGAAGGCCATAGACATTATATTTGGCATTGGCCATTCCCTCAAGCCAATGAGAACAGTACCTTCTTTTGCCTTATGTCTTGACAGGATAAGATTATCATGGAGTTGTGATATAACCTCCTTTCTTGTAAATCCTCAGCCAGGACCATGTTATTGGCATAATGAGCTATCTCCTTAGCAACATATTAGCTGTACCTGGGGTGGGCAACCAGGCTTTCCTGCCTTAAACCCTTTTTTGCCTGTCAAACCAGCCATTTTCTTCTTGCTCCTACTAATGAAACAACCCAGAGGAGAGAGAGGTATAGGGAGAACATTTAGAATTTTAATTTATTCAGTGTGATGAGAACACTCTTATTTCCATTTCTAAAACCTGTGTCTTTGTCTCTGCATCCTCTGTGAGGAATTTAGAAAGGAAAAGTACTTTTGTTCAGGTTTCATCATCACTTTCATTTTAGTGTCTTCTTTATCCTACAATTTGAGTTTCCTGTCTTACCTTGGGTAAATCGGGACAGACCTAAGTTCCCTTGAAGTTTTAAAAACTTTTCTGTAAGATTTCACTGCTGGACATACCTTAATTTTTTTCTTTTTGTCTTAGTGAGCCAGACCGAGGAAGGCTAACTCCCTCCCCAGACATCATTGTTTTATCTGATAATGAGGCTTCCAGTCCCCGTTCCAGCTCCCGAATGGAAGAAAGACTCAAAGCAGCCAACCTAGAGATGTTTAAGGTAAAAAAAAAAAAAAAGAAAAAAAGAAAAGAAATGTTTTTCTTACTCTCCTATTCTCTTTAATTCTGTAAATATCCCAGTTCTGTTATTTTTATAGTTACTTGTTAGGACAAAATAACTACCATTGATGATGCTTTATAAATGACTAGAGGCCTGGTGCATGAGATTCGTGCACTGGGGGTGGGGGGTGAGGTCCCTCAGCCTGGCCTTCACCCTCTTACAGTCTGGACCCCTCAAGGAATGTCCCCCTGTGTAGGATGGGGGGTGAGGGATCGGGTAAGCTGGCAATAAGACATCCCTCTTGCAGCCCGGGACCCCTCACTCCTTACCGCCAGCCTACTCCTCCAGCCTGCAGCAGAGGTGGGAGAGGCTCCTGGTCACCCCTGTGCTCCCCAGACCCCAAGAACACAAAGATAATCCCGTCACCACTTTGCCACTTGTGGAAGATGAAGGTTTCAGACCTAAAAGAAGGGATCATCTTGCAGGAAGGACTCCGGGCACCTGCTACCATAGTTGATAGTCTCCATGTTTCCTTAGGGGAAAGGCATTGAGGAACGGCAGCAGCTCATCAAGCAGCTGAGGGATGAGCTGCGATTGGAAGAAGCTCGACTAGTGCTGTTAAAGAAACTGAGGCAGAGTCAGCTACAGAAAGAGAACGTGGTTCAAAAGGTAATGTGCCCTAGAAATAAGGGATTGGGGGGGGGGGGGGCTGGATTGAGAATGGGCTGCCCCAGGTAGATTTTTTAATGTTAAGCGTTCGTTTATCAACAAAACCTTGATCCCCCCCCCCCTTCATTTTCCCTCATTTCCAGTGGGAGCTTCACACTGACAAGAATTTATTTATTTATTTATTTATTTTTAATTGATATTTTACAGAGAGGAAGGGAGAGAGATAGAGAGCTAGAAACGTCAATGAGAGAGAAACATCGACCAGCTGCCTCTTGCACACCCCCTACCAGGGATGTGCCCGCAGCCAATGTACATGCCCTTGTCCGGAATCGAACCCGGGACCCTTCAGTCCGCAGCCCGACGCTCTACCACTGAGCCAAACCGGTTTCGGCAAGAATTTTTAAAGTGTAGAAGTGTATCGCCTAGCCAGTGTGGCTCAATTTGCTGAGCATTAATCTATGAACCAGGAGGTCACGATTCAATTCCCAGTCAAGGCACATGCCTGAGTTGTGGGCTGGATCCTCAGTAGGGGTGTGCAAGAATCAGCTGATTGATGATTCTCATCATTGATGTTTCTGTATCTCCCTCTCCCTTTCTCTCTGAAATCAATAAAAATTGGGGGGGAAAAGTATAGAAGTGTACCAAATTTATACCTCTTTAGCCTTTCCTAACTGTCTCATTTTCTATTCTCTTTCCCAGACTCCAATTGTACAGAATGCAGCATCTATTGTTCAGCCATCTCCTGCCCATGTTGGACAGCAGGGCCTATCCAAGCTTCCCTCCCGGCCTGGGGCCCAGGGGGTTGAACCTCAGAATTTAAGAACATTACAGGTGTGTGACCTAAAGTGGGATCTTACTGTCAGAGGGCCATGAAACGGGTGTTATTACTACAGGCAGTCCTATTGGTCCTTTCTGGCCTGATTTAATCTGCAGTAGGATGAATAACCCTCATCTTTCCACTCTAGTTTTTCTTCTCTAGAGAAGGTTTTTAGTTTGTAGGATTAGATAGCTTATACAAAAAGGGGGGGGGGGGGGCGCAGAGAATTTCTAGTGACTAATAAGGGTTACCGTATTTGCCAGCGTATAAGACGACTTTTTGGCCCTGAAAAATATGCCTCCAAGTGGGGGGTAGTCTTATATGGCGAGTATATAACAAACTCTGTATTTTTTAGTAGAAATGTTAGGGGGTCGTCTTATACGCCCAGTCTCTTATACGCCGGCAAATACGTATTTTTCAGGGCCAAAAAATCGTCTTATACGCCGGCAAATACGGTAACAGTGATGGTAGACTTATTCTATATTTTTACTTATTCTGTATTATAAAGAGTGTCTTCCCTTTAACATTTTGTGGGGCATTTTATCACCTAGTTCTTTTTCTCTTCCCTTTCAGGGTCATAGTGTCATCCGTTCAGCAACCAATACCACCCTCCCACACATGTTGATGTCTCAGCGTGTTATTGCTCCAAACCCAGCCCAGCTACAGGGTCAGCGCGGCCCGCCCAAGCCTGGCCTCGTACGCACCACAACACCCAATATAAATCCCGCCATCAATTACCAACAGGTAAGAGAGCCCTTTGTGGTTACGCAGAAATCTTTTATTTGCTTTCTCTGTTGTAAGAACTGTAGGTTTTACATTTTTGGACTGAGAGAAATTAAGACAAGGATAATTTTGATGGAACTTGGACAGCTATCCCAAAAAGTGGAAGCATTGAGGGAATTCTATGAAAGTAGAGGTGGGGAAAAGAGATTATGCAGTATAGCATAATAAGCTAAAATTGTCCAGAAGAAAGAAGTCTCTAGGGAATATTTTTATTTTTCCCTTAGCAGTTTTAGCTCAGTCACTATCATTTTTCTTTCCTATGTCCTATAGTTTCTTTTCAATGAAGAAATTGGACACCTCCTGTCTTTTTCTTAGTTTGGGGAAGCTAGGTAGTTTAAACTAAGATCAAATAATGTTCTCTGCCACAAAAACGAGAATTGGTCCTTCCTCCCACATATCATCACTGAACCTGTACTAACTCTATTTCAGCAGTCAAGTTCTTCTGTTCCCTGCCAGCGCACAACATCCTCGGCCATCTACATGAATCTTGCCTCCCATATCCAGCCAGGGACCGTGAACAGAGTGTCCTCACCACTTCCCAGCCCCAGCGCCATGACCGATGCTGCCAACTCACAGGCTGCAGCCAAATTGGCTCTTCGTAAACAGCTGGAAAAGACACTCCTGGAGATTCCACCCCCTAAACCTCCTGCTCCCTTGCTCCACTTTCTGCCTAGTGCAGCTAACAGCGAGTTCATCTACATGGTAGGCTTGGAAGAAGTCGTACAAAGTGTTATCGACAGTCAAGGTAAGACTTTTTTTCTCTCTAGTCAGTCTTTTTATCTAAGCAAGAGGTTGCCAAGCCTGGTTGACATAAGCAGAGTATCACAGGATATTGTGTAATATCAAATAACCTCTTCTTACTATATATATATAGTGTATTTTGTGTCTCGTATATTTTTGCAATGTATTGTTTTAAATGGTGCCTAGCATAATTCATGCATAATTTAATGACTAGAACACTTATTTTTTTAAGTTATGTTTTTTGTTGTTGAGTTATACTTTTTTTTTTAATTGATTTCAGAGAAGAAGGGAGAGGGAGAAAGAGATAGAAACATCAATAATGAGAGAAAATCATTTATCAGCTGCTTCCTGCACGTCCCCCCACTGGGGATTGAGCCCGCAACCAGGCATGTGCCATGACCTGGAATCAAGCTGTGACCTCCTGGCTCGTGGTCCACACTTAACCACAGAGCCAAGTTGGCCAGGCTACAACACTGATTTTTAGTGTCAGTGTGTTTATGGGGCATTGTGCTACATTATTATATTCAGTCCGCCATTAAGTTATTAAGCCTGAATTTCCAAACATACAAGTTTAGGGGAATACCTGACAGTAAAGTGTCACAAGGGCTCAATCTTGGCTAGAAATAGATCATAAAGTGAGTCATTTAGACACTGATAACTAACAGTTATAAACACGTGACAAGGATAAATGCAATCCGAGGTAAAGTGATGCTAAGAAGCAGAAGTATTGGCTGAGTTAGCTGGAGTCCTTTGGATCTAAATTGGCACTTTTTAAAATGGTAATAAGAAATCAGAAGACTCTGGTTCTTATGCCAGCTTTGTTATTTAGGAACCATGTTTCTTAGATTTCATTTGCTCCTTTGTAAATGGGAATGGTACTATCTGAATTCACTGAAGTTATGCTGTTACAATCAAAGGAAATAAAGTATTTTATAGAGTATTATTTTTATAGTCTCTTAATTCAGGAAAGTAAATTCCTGGAAAAAGATTCCTTTGATGAAGAGAAACAAGATAGGAAATGTGAAACCACTGATTATTATTCTTGTTGGCATCTAGGCAAAAGCTGTGCCTCACTTCTGCGGGTCGAACCCTTTGTTTGTGCCCAGTGCCGCACAGATTTCACCCCTCACTGGAAGCAAGAGAAGAATGGTAAGATTCTATGTGAGCAATGTATGACCTCCAACCAGAAGAAGGCTCTAAAAGCTGAACACACCAACCGGCTGAAAAACGCTTTTGTTAAAGCCCTACAGCAGGAACAGGTAAGAATTCTGACTTCTCACCAGTGACTTGTCCAGATTGAGTTGTCCCTAAAGATAATACTTCTAATTTAGAGACGCTATCTATGTGATCTCACAGTCCTGGTGATCTAGGTTTCTGGATTGAAGTTCCTAAAACCTGGAGGCTTTGTTTCCCCTTTTTCCTGCTTAACCATTCTCTTTCCCACTTCCATTTGATTATTTCTGATTGGATAAGAGCACAGTGAGTGATATATAACGACTGAGGTTAAGGGACAGAAAGCTTGAGACTCTTGCCTTTCCCTAATAGCACTAAATAAATTTCTTCTCAACTTTGTTTCCTACTCAAACAAATGGACTTTAATGGGAGGGATTTGTATTTGGAAATCTCTTTGAGAGAAGTAATTATCTGCAGTCCATATTTGACAAAGAAATGACAACGGAAAGAATAGATATAAAGTAGCCCAGCGAAGACTCGCCTCTGGAGTGTGTGAATACCACCTATAATATCAATACGATGGCTCTCTCTTGAAGAGGGGAATATGTGTTGGGAAACTCACTCAGATTCTTTTCCCATCAGGCCCTTTCCAGAACCTCTGGAAAACGTTAGATAGGAGTCAAAAAATAAAACCACAGTAACTCATCAGCCTTCTGTTAGCTGATTAATAGGTCAGCTCATCACCACTACCCAGCCAGCTTCTGAGAGCCAGCTTTCCAGGAGAGAGGCCCCTTAGTCAGCGAAGCATGTTGACTACTTGTACCCTAATATCGTAGTGCATTGTGCCCCAGCCTCGTACCCCACCAAACTCTTTGGCCTTTTTTATATCCCTTCAACTAGCTGGCAGCAATAGAGATAAGACCTCTAGGTTTTCTGGTTAGGAAACTGGGTGCTGTCCTGCCCAATTTGACCTGATGACTCCCAACAGGAAATTGAACAGCGATTACAGCAGCAGGCAGCCCTCTCCCCCACTACGGCTCCAGCTGTGTCCAGTGTCAGTAAACAAGAGACCATAATGAGACATCATACACTTCGGCAGGTGAGGAATTATCTCAGGGTTTGTCAGCTCTTTATCCCAACCGGTTTTTCCTTCTTCGGGAAGTCATAATCCTGCATTCTCATGTTCTTACTCCCCCGCTTAAACTTTTCCTGTGAAAGCGTTGTGATGAACTGTCTCCTCATCGTTGCAGGCTCCACAGCCCCAAAGCAGCCTCCAGCGTGGCATACCCACATCTGCCCGTTCCATGCTTTCCAACTTTGCACAGGCGCCCCAGCTATCTGTGCCAGGGGGCCTCCTTGGTATGCCAGGTAAGATAAGAAGGGTTGATCTGAGAACTTTTCTCAGGGATTAACTAGTTAATACACAGTTCTGTAGCAGCCCCTTTAAATAAATTGTTCTTTTGTTTTCTACTCTTTCTTTAGGTCCTACTCCCTTCCCTCTTTTTTTAATATGACAAATTTTTAAAGATCTTTATTACTGAAAGCATTACATTTGCTCCCTTTTTTTCTCCATTGACCCCTCCACCCGCTCTTACTCCCCACCCTAGGCCTTTACCACCCTATTGTATGTGTCCATGGGTGGTGCATACAAGGTCTTTGGTTGATTACCTCCAGCCTTTGCTCAGAGATTTTGTACTCTGTTCCATGCTTCCATGTCTCTGGATTCACTCAGTTCTTCAGTTTATCTTGTTAATTAGATTTCCACATGAGTGAGATCATGTGATACTTGACTTTCTCTGACTGACTTATTTCACTTAGCATGATACTCTCCAGGTCCCTCCATGCTGTCTTAAAGGGTAAGAGATTCTTCTTTTTTACTGCTGCATAGTATTCCACTGCACTGCAGCTTTTTTTTAATCTACTCAGTATCCACTTGGACTATTTCCAGATCTTAGCTATTGTAAAGTGTGTTGCTATGAACATAGGGTTGCATAATTCTTTCTGATTGGTATTTTGGGTTTCTTAGGATATATTCCTAGAAGTGGGATCACTAGGTCAAATGGCAGTTCCATATTTAAATTTTTGAGAGAACTCCATACTGTTTTCCATAATGGCTGCACCATTCTGCATTCCCATCAACAGTGTACTACTAGGGTTCTCTTTTCTCCACATCCTCCCAGCACTTGTCATTTGTTGATCTGTTGATGGTAGCCATTCTGACAGGTGTGAGGTAATACCTCATTGTCGTTTTAATTTGCATCTGTGATTATCAGGGACTTTGAGCATTTTTCATAGTGTCTTGGCCATCTGTATGTCCACTTTGGAGAATTGTCTTTTTAGGTCCTTTGCCCATTTTTAATTGGATTGTTTCTCTTCCTTTTAAGTTATATTAGTTCCTTATATATTTTGGATATTAACCCTTTATCAGATATATCATTGCCAAATATGTTCTCCCATACAGTGTGCTCCCTTTTCATTTTGTTGATGGTTTCTTTTGCTGTGGTTCCATTTTTTAATTTTCTCCTTAGTTTCCTTTGTTTTAGAAGATGTATCCGTAAACATACTGCTATGGAGATGTCTGAGATTTTGTTGCTTATGGTTTCTTCTAGGATTTTTATGGTTTTACAATTTACATTTAAGTCCTTTACCCATTTTTAATTAATTCTTGTATATTGGGTAAGTTGGTGGTCTAGTTTCATTTTTTTGCATGTATCTGTTCAATTTTCCCAACACTATTTATTGAAGAGACTGTCTTGACTCTATTGTATGCTCTTGCCTCTTCTGCCAAATATTAATGGAGCATGATGGCTTGTGCCAATTTCTGGGGTCTCTGTTCTGTTCCATTGATCTATGTGCCTTATATGGCAAATGTTTGCTAAATTTATATTACATGCTGAGCGTAGTGTACTAAGGTTTTGTGGTGAAACTGACAAAATCCCTGCCATTAGATATTTAATGTCTAATATGCCCACTTGGTGGGCATGTGGTTACTGATCTCTTTTGTCCAGAACTGTAGAACCAACTGTCCTAATCCTGTTTGATCCAAGGGTGCCTTTCCATGGTCAGCAGCCCCAAAACCAAAGCAGATTCAATGATTTCATCTCTTTGTCTTGGTTATTTTATTCTCGCCACTGTTTTTTTTTTGTGTGTGTGTGTGTTTTACTTGCCTATATCAAGACATTACATTTATTATTCTAGAAGGATTGAAGTTTCAGGAAGACCTCGTTCCCTAAAACTTAGAGCAAAGGGGTAGTTGCTACAGAAATAACGTTAACTGAGTTTGGACAGAAGTAGGCAGCTTCTAATGGTTGCTCCCCATCGCCAGCTCTGCAACCCTAAGTAGCAGAAGAAGGTGTCATTTCCTTTTTAATACCTACCCCCCACTTTTGTCTCCTGGGTCTAGGTGTCAACATTGCATACTTGAACACTGGCATCGGAGGACACAAAGCCCCCAGTTTGGCAGACCGACAGCGGGAATACCTTTTAGACATGATCCCTCCCCGGTCTATATCGCAATCCATTAGTGGACAGAAATAACGCCTGTTCCACTTGTACTGCCCCAACCTTGAATCCTTTACCCCTCTCCTCTCCTTTTGGCCCTAACTTCCGTCGCATGCAGTGCCTGTACTGGTGCCTACCATACACGGAAAACAGAAGACAAAAAATAGAAATCAACAAGAAAACACAAGCCTTGCCCCACCACCTCCCCTTTATTTCATACTGCTGCGATCTGTTCTTCTGCCGCTCTGTCTTTTCTCTTCAGTTTTCTTGTAACAGTGAGGTGGATATTCGCCTCTGGTAGAGGTGAGAATGAGGTCCTGGGGAGAAATTTAAGCCCTCTTGACATGTGTTTTTAAAGTTTTTATGCTGTAATGATTATTACTATTTTTAATGATGTTGTGTGTCCTCCCTCTGTTCAGTGGACGGTTAAACCTCCCTCCCCCCATATTTTTCTTTTGTTTTATTTTTTGTCCTGTTCCACCCCCCCCCCCCTTTTCTTTTTCTTTCTATTTTTTCCCCAATAAACACAAATTACATTCAGTTAAATAGTAGGAGCATTGCAGTAGGGTCCCAGCTGCCAGGTAAAACATGACCAGGAGTATTAGGGCAGAGTTCTTATGCACTTAACCAGGGGAGGTGGTGGCATCAACCAAGGAGAAACGGCACACCCACTGTGGAGTCTGGATCGGACGGTTCAGGAGGCAGTGTTAGTATTTAAGTTGGGCTCTAAGAATGAGGGGAAAGAGCCTAGAGGGAGAAGCTTTAAAACTTAACCATCCTACAACTGACTCAGAGAAGGGGGAGAGAGGAGCATGATGTTGAGCCGCGGAAGACGGAGACCAGGTCCTAGCCTGCTGGATGCTGGGGGAACAGGATGGGTCTCCTGATCCTAGTGGAGTCGTGGGAGTCTATTCTAGGCTAAAGAGCCCAAATTAATTATTTCATCTTATTTTCTTAGAAAAATGTTTCCTATCCCCCATTTTTTTATTCTGGAAACCACAGCCCCAAACTATACCGGAGTATAGTGTGTACTGTAGAGGAAAGGCTGTTCCCAGCCTGAGTTTGTCGGGTGACCTAGAGTTGGGATGGGCATGAAATGATAAAGGGAGGAAACAGACTTGGAAGGAAGGGCTTTCTCTCCTGGCCAGTTGAGGCTCACATTTGTCTGTCTTCACCCTCTGAGTGCCAGGAGGTGAGGGTGAGGGCACCTAGTCAAGGTGGAGTCTTGCCCTGACCCTGCTGCACTGATGCAGAGCCAGACACCATGTCCAAACCAGCTTTAAGCCTCTGCTAGAAAATTGTCGACATCCACCCCCTCGAATTCTATTAATTGTGCCCTGCCCCCTTCCTTAAGTGCTACTAATGTAGAAAATGAATTGTGCAATGTTGCTGTTTTAGGGATTGGGGAGATGAGTATCCCATTTACTCATACGGTGGGGACCTGGCTGTTTTTTGAGGTCAGGGAAGTCCGTAAAAGGGGGGTTTCTGCTCTCGCAGTGTACACCCACCTGCCTCTCGGCTCTAAAAGCTACCGCGGTGCTGGAAAGGGATGCTCTCAGCAGAGAGGCGTGAAGAGTTGTTTAATATTTTGCCCTTGAAAGCCACCTGGGGAAGTTCCCCCACTTTTATTTTTTAAAATTAAATTTTTTTAAATAAGAAGGCACTTTTAAAATTAACACACACACAAACTGCACATCTTCCCTATAAAGTTTGGGGATGGGATGGGAGAAGGAGCTAGAATCAGGCTCAGTTCTCTCCACTCTGGCCTCTATTCCCCATTCTCCAGAGCCACTGTGGGTGATTATACTGGCCTTACAACGCCTTCCTGGCTTTTTTCTTTCCTCCTCCCCCCAAATTCATTGAGCACTTAATAAAGGAGCAGAGCTACAGCCTATGTCTGTGCTCCCCCAGTGGTGAAATGATCTGGAAGCTAGACACTAGTGACAGTAGTGATGGGGTTGTTTCGAGTATTTTTCTGGGGAATGTGTTACCCCTGACTATAAGTGGTGGGAGGGGGGGGTTAATGGAACTGGGTGTGGTATTATTTTAAAATTATAAATATATATACATATATATATATAAAGATATATTCTTACATGTCTTCTTTGCCCTCTGTGCTTTGAAAGCACTGGATAAATCGTTTGGTTTTGCTTTTCTGTCTTCCATGAAATTGGAAGTTTTAAATATTTCCCTACAAGTCATCTTGCCTTTGTGGCATGTCTGTCTAGCCTCTCTCCCCCTCCCCCTATGATGAAGTGCCATTTCTGTTATGTCTCCCCTCCCCCAGCTCAGAGGTGCTCAGAGGTACGAGGTGCCCAAGTTTGTCAGTTGAGATTAAAAATAAGAAACAGAGAATGTGCAATATCGTTTGGCTGGGGTCTGTCCCTACCCTGAACTGAGCCCCTTCCTTGGGAGCCAGGCCACCTTTAGATGGTGTTCGGAAGTCAGATGTGTAGAGAAGGGGTGATGGGGAAGGAAAGCCTGCAGTTGAGCGCCTGCCAAGGTGCTGAGGCCGTGGGGGAGGGGGAGTCTTTCCTGTTTCTGTCCCCTCGGGGTCAGTTACATAGAGGCTGCTTTTTCACTAGTAAAGCTCCATGACCCTGTGCTCAATCGCTGAGGTTTGATTTCTTACCTTCTCTTCTCATTTTCATACCCTTCCCAGGGATTAGTGATGGGGATAAGGTTCCTCTAAATCATGGTAAAGTATTAGCCTTCCATCCCCTTCCTTTCCTGTCTTCCTCATTTCTCTACTTTTTCATCCCTGCTTGCCTTGAGTCCCTCCAACCCTGTTGTGCTGTCCACCCCCAGGTCTTGGGCCCATAGACACTAAGCTGAAGATGGGAGGAAAGACCCTCTGTTCGGGGTTATCTTTTACCCCGGAGCTCTGCAGCTCAGGGTGATGGAGTGAGGACCCCACTAGTTCTGCCTGGCTCTCTCTGTCCCCAAAGCCTCTAAAAGAAGTAGTTTATGGATGGTGGCATGCTCCCTAGAAACCTGAAACAGGTGGGTGAGTGGTAAGGCTTGGGTAAAGCTGAGGGACCGAGGTCCTTATTTGTCTCTTTTCTTTTTCCTTCCTCCCCCCCCCCCCCCCTTGTCCCTTGGCCACAGCATCTGGACTTCCTTCATCCCTGGAATAAGTATTTTCCCCCACATTTTTGTATGTATGTATGGTAGACATTTTTTTTAAAAAACAGATGTGTTCCTGCTTTGGTTATCTTTCCTTTCCCCTTTCAAAGAATTAGCTATAGAAATGCTTTGTAAAGATGCTTCTTGATATTTTACTTTTGTTCCTTTCCCCCTCCACTCCCCTTTCTCCCCATTCCTCCAGAAGGCATAACCCTTCTCCGCCCCCCCCACCCCCCCACCCCTAGGCTCCCTTCCCTCCGACAAGACCTTCATTAGCTTATGATATTTGCTGCCGAGATGTTATAACAAGGACTCATTCGTGTATATAAGCTATTTCTTGATTCATTTAAAAGGAATTGTACATTGTGTAGAAAAAAAAAAAAAGCTGAAAAAGAGAAAAAAAAGCCCTAGCCATGGATATTGTGAAACCGTGTTATGTCATTTTGTAATGTGCCCGTTTGTGTATGATCCGTGCAAAAGGGTTTCTGGGGAAGGGGAGGAGGTAGGGAGGCAGGGCTGTGGAGGGTGGGTCGGAGAGTGGGCCGGGCCCAGCACACTGAGACTGGCAGCTGCTCCAACCCCACCCCTCCCTAGAGAAGCCACCTCCCCCACCACCCACCCCTCATTTGTGCCTTGCCTCCCCACCCTGGAGTATCCCTCCGGGTCACCAGCACTGCCTTGGCAGAGCCCACTCCCTACCCTGACCTGCCCACCCTCGCTACCCCCAGCATTAGGGTGACCTGTGGGAAGTGCTGGGTTGGGAGGTAGCCGAGGAATGGGGCAGTTCCTGGGGGCATTGAAACCAAGTATTATGAATTGTAATTGTATTTGCACTGTTTTTTTCCCCCCTCTTACTGCATCAGCATATATACAATATACCTATATAACAAAATTTAGTGTCAAGCTTTCTTATGCAAGGGATTTCCCCTACCTCACCCCCACCAAAAAAACAAACAAACTTAGTTCCATGGGCCTTTGAGAGAGGGGACTGCCAGGGCAGATGGAGAGAAAGGACTTGAACAAGTCATCCTAAGAAAGTCTCGCCTGGGGAAGCCCTGTCCGTCTGCACAGTTACAACAAGGCTTGTGAATGGGGTGAGGCTCCTGGTCCAGACTTGAGAGTGAAAGAACCACAACACGAAGTGGGGTGTAGTTTGGCACAATCTGAAGACCTGGGTCTAGTCCCAAACTTTCCTACTAACTTGCTATCGTAGAATTTTCTAGGTCTCAGTTTTCTTATTTATGAAATTACAATGGAAATCATCTTGCCACCTAGTTAATGCTGTGCTTCCTTCTCCAGCCTGCGAACAGTCTGAGGTGAGGCGAGGCTGGGCTGGAAAACCAGGGAGGACACCAGAGTGACTGGGCTAGCGTGGTTCTGTGTGACCAGGCCCTGGAGCGCTGCCAGCTTTCTGCTGTGGCTTTTGGTTTGGGAAAGGCAGCAGAGTAGGACACAGTAAACCTGTGCCATCTGTGCCCTGTGCCTCTATCATCTGAGGGTATGGACCAGGCCTCGGGCCGCACCTCACAAGCAGCCACAGGACCCTTAAGGGTGGAGTTGACCGGTGGATGCCCAGGTTAGTGGCCTAGTGACTTACACCCTTTTTGAGCTACTGGTTGTGAAACTTCCCATCATCTTGGTGACATAGGAGAGCTCACACACATAGTCCCCATCTTGTCTCCTTCCCCTCACATCTCATCTGAACCCCTAAAGATGGCTGTCCCGCACACAGCCTGTCTCTTTCAGGGGCCCAGTTCCCCACAGCCTGGCTGAGGACTCCACACACTAGGTCTTGGAGGAAGGATGAGGCCCCGAGGGCGGCGGAAGGATAGATGGGGGAGGGGCGCAGGGCGGTGGGGTGGGGAATGGCCTTCTCTGAATGGGTGGGGGGGAGGGGAACAAGACCCTTTTGCACAACCCTCTTTTAAGTTTCCTTTTTTTTTTTTTTAACGCATTCTAATTTTCTGCATTGTGTTTGGGAATTAAAATGAAAAAAAAACTAAGACCAATAGAAACTGGGTTTCAAAAAGGCAAATACACTCCCATCTGTTTCAGATGCTGCTGAGCATTTCAGTAGTGACAGATTCAAATAATAAGCTAATTTTTGGAGAAAGGATTAAAAGAAAAAAAACTTTGTAATATTTATCACTTGCAAGCTATGTTTAATAAAGAAAGGAATGGTTTCTAAACTTTCCTGTGGCTTGTGCTTTAGTCGTGGTGGGCAGTTGGGAGGATTTTACGGGTTATTGGGAGATGGGCTCTGGGTCGTACTCCCTGCACTCATGGGGTACCTTTGGTGTGTGCCCTCTCCAAGTGTGGTGATTACTTAAAGCCCTTACCTACGTCTGTATTCATGTTCCCCTCCCTGTGGAGCCAGTGTTCCAGAAGCTTCTGACCCCACTTAGGTTACCTGATGACTTAAGGTCTACAGGTTCCTGGAAGGAGGTAACATGTAATCCAAAGTCTGGGTCTCCATTCTGTCCCCGGTACAGGTGCTTCCTAGCCCTCCTCAGCCCTTCCCTGCACACTGCTCTGGTCTCCGGTGACGGAATTCTTTGTGACATGCTGGCTTCTCCAGTGGAGACCTTATCCTAGCAGCTCACACTGCTCTTAGCAAACTGCAGAATCATTCCTTAGTCTGCATGCAAAAAACCTAGAATGCTCTGTGTACCACCTTAATCCACTCCCCATGTTTTCCTTTCAATTCATTCATTCATTCATTCATTCATTCACAGTCACCCAGAGTAAAATGCACACAGCTGGCTTGAACCAGTTAAAACTGCTGTGTGTTCAGTGGTTAGAGCATGGCCCGCACACTGTAGGGTCTCTGGTTCCATTCCAGGTCAAGGACACATATCTGGGTTGCAGATTCGCTCCTGCCCTGGCTTGGGTTGGTGCAGGAAGCAACCAGTCGGTATGGCTCTCTCACATCGATGTTTCTCTCTCCTCCCTCTCTCTCTCTCTCCCCCCCCTCTCTCTTCCCCTCTCTCTCTCTCTTCCCCTCTCTCTCTTCCCCTCTCTCTCTCTCTTCCTCTCTCTCTCCCCCTTTCCCTCTTTGAAAAAGCAATGGCAAAAACATCCTCAGGAGAGGATTAATAAAAAACAAAAAGTGCAGAAAGGCCACGTGCCATCAGAACCAATTACCATGCCCAGAAAGGTGTGATAAACATGCTAACCATTGTTTACATGCTAACCATTGTTTACAAGGCATGATTCTTAGATTTACCGTAAATATGTAGAGTGTGTTTGTAGATATATACTATTTATTGTCAGTGAAATTACTAGTGTTTTCTCCAACATATGGCCTGTTCACTAAAATTTGTTTAAAATAACAGTGAATCGCCCTAACCGGTTTGGCTCAGTGGATAGAGCGTCGGCCTGCAGACTGAAGGGTCCCAGGTTCAATTCCAGTCAAGGGCATGTGCCTTGGTTGCGGGCACATCCCAGTGGGGGGTGTGCAGGAGGCAGCTGATGGATATTTCTCATTGGTGTTTCTAACTCTTTATCCCTATCCCTTTCTCTCTGTAAAAAAATCAATAAAATATATTTTTAAAAAATAAGTGTGGGGGGATGAGGACAATTATGTGATACCATAATCAATAAGGAAATTTAAAAAATAACAGTGAATTAATAACAAAAATAATCTATTAATTTAATGTTAAGCAAATCTTGAGTTAAAAGCATTTAAAAATGAACAGGGTGCTAATTTTTACATTTGACACACGGATACGGATTTTGTCCACTAAATCAGAATCTGTTAAATCGAGGTCCACAAAAATCAAAGATCTACTGTACACTGTTTGGGTCTCTGTGCATCTAATGTTTTAAGCCACTCACTCCCATCTTATCACGTATCTATCAGATCATCACCGGGGGCACCATGGCCAGCAGCTGAGTGTGGCTGTGACAGCAAAGGGATAATAAGCTTTTCTTTTCCTTTATCCTTTACCTTTTTTTTTCCCCCTTAACCTTTCTTTCCTTGTGCTTGTCTCTGTGCCCTCCCATCCACTCCCCTGCAGGTTTTCAAAATAATTCCTCGCCCACTCCTGTCACAGCAGACCCCCAAACCACTGGATAGAAACAGCCAATACCTCAATCTGTCACCTTCATTTTTGTTTTTTGAGACTTGGTAACATATCTTTAACCCTTTCAAATATGTCCTTTATCAAGAACTTTTGGTATAAAATGTTGTGCCTCGCCCTAGCCAGTTTTGCTCAGTGGTTAGAGCATCAGCCTCGGACTGATAGGTCCTGTGTTCGGTTCCAGTCAAGGGCACCTGCCCAGGTTGGGGGCTTGATCCCTAGGGGGAGGGGTGCAGGAGGCAGCTGATCAATGATTCTCTAATGATTGGTGTTTCTATTTCTCTCTCCCTTCCTCTCTGATTTAAAAAATATATATATAGTAATAATAAATGTGCCAGTATTTCATTCATCCATCCATCCCTTCATTCATTCATTCATTCATTCATTCCTGCTTGGGGCAGGCCCTCCTCCATTGGCCTCTTCTATAAGCTCTTGCTCAGCGCTGAGCTGTCCTGGAATGCCTGGCCTTAACCGAGGAGGCTGTGCTCTGCGCGGTCCGACCGTTCAGTGGACTTGTCTACCACTGGCTGACCCCACCTCGTTTCCCGGCCTTGTCCTGTGAGCCCGCCCGCACACCTTGTCTCACTAAAGCCTGTGAGGCAACCGCTTCAATGTCTGCAGTTTGCGGATGAGAAAACCACGTGTCAGGTTGAGTAACGCCCGTGTCCAGAGGGACTGGCAGAAATGGGCCTCAAACCTGGGTCTGGGAGGTACTGGCCAGCTGGCAGCACACCCCCCCTGCCACTGTTGGAGCCTTGAGTCTGGGAAATCCTATCTCCCCGGGGTCCCCAGGGTAAGGCGCACCGCACCCCAGGGGCGTGCTTGAGGAGTGAATGGTCAGGGCCTTGGTCCCAGCTCCTGTCCCCGGAGAAGAGCCTGCACTGACCCCAGCTCCTTTCCCAACACCCAGGAAGCCCTCGAGCCGAGCCCTGTTACTGGTTGACCCCCTGCTCCCAGCAGAGCCCGCTGCTCGTCCTCGCCTTCCTAAGGCTCTGGCCATCGTCCCCCTGCCTCCGTGGCAGCAGGGGGAGAACCATGCCGGCCCAGGGCCTGGCATATTGACCAGGAGCACTGAGCACCAGGGAAGCCCTCCTGCCCCGGGTGGCTGATTGGGAATGAGAAGTGGGGGGCCATACGGGGACCCCCTCTACTCTCAGGGAGGAGCCTCTGAGCACCACTCTCCGCTTTCCGTGTATAAATTGGCTCCAGATTATGCACACAGCAGCTCCCTCCCTCCCCCGTTCAGTCTGCAGTCTGAGTTATTCATCTTTTGGCCCTGGCTGGTGTTCCATTCCCCGGTCAGGGTACATGCACGGGTTTTGGGCTCTATCCCCAAAATGGATGGGGCATTCCTCTCACTGTCTCTCTCTAAAATCAATAGACACATTTTTAAATAAAACTGAGACAGGTGTATTATTTCTGGAAGGTCTCACAGTAACTTTTTTTTTTTTTTTAAGTTATACATCCTTTGATGAAATGTTGTCACTGCCTAGGCACTCTGGCACTTTCCCAAGGTTCCTTGTTATTTCTACTATGGAGCCCCCTAGTGGACGGTTCAGACGCTACTCCCCTCAGCCGCCTGCAGCTCCCCCTTCTGGCGGAGGGGTCCATCACACCGGCTCCAGCTTGGTACCAGCTCCTCATAGGAGCTTCTCTATGGGCATAAGACCCTCCCACCCCACGAGGCCTGTATTTGGGGTCACCCTGGGTGTTTAATCTGTTACAAACTGTTGTTATCAGAACCCCAAAATGGAAACATGCAAGCACACACAGGCACACCCTCACATGTATATAGCATACACACACACACAACTGCACCCCTGCATCCACTCCCAGCCAAGGCTGACTCTGAGCCCGCATCCTCCACCCCAAATCCATCATGGTGCTCAGTGCTCCTGGTCAATGTCCACTGCCTCTGGATCAAGCCCCAGCTCCTTCCCACAGTGGGCCTGGCCTACATTGACTCTGTTCCCCCAGACCGGCCACTCTCTTTTCACCTTGTGCTTTTGCACAAGGAAATGTGGGGAATGCCACCCTCTCCACCTTCCTGACCTCACCTCTTCAACACCCAGCTTGGTAGAACTTACTCCTGAAGCCCTGACCATCTCCAGCCCAACGCTGGGCTACAGGCCCCTATCCTGGGTTCCTACAGCCCCGCCCTTTGTGCCAGGACGCTCTGTCTGCTTACCCCTGCACTTCCACCACCCAACATGCCTCACAGATCACAGGTGCTCCAAATGTCTGTCTCTACAGAGCATCTGTACCACCTACCACCACATCGCCAAACCTACTCCCCATGCCAGCTCCCCAGCCCTCCTCTCTGCCTAGTGCCCACTCTGATTCCCCTCCTCCTCGCTTACCATTCAGGGTCAGCTGGGCACCCTGGCCGTGCCGGGTCACACAGCAGTAGGTGCCCACCTCAGCCTGGCGTATGCTGGTGGCATCACAAGGATGCCACCAGGCAGCAGTGTGACCCTGAGGACGCAGAAGTCGGGGTTCGTGACTGTGCCCAGACCCCCAGCCTGCCACCCCTCCACTCCCGGCTGGCGCTCACCGGTGGTCAGCAGTACTCAGGGCTGTGCCATCATGTTCCCAGGAAATGGAAGGTTTGGGCACCCCTCTCCCCCTGCCCCCGGCCACCTCAATGGACTCTGGATGTTGGTGGAAACGGGACAGACTGAGGGCGCGGGGGACACCTGAATGCCACAGAGCCGGGCCTGGGCTTCGCCCCCCGCAGCTCTATTCCAGAGCCCGGCCCCCACCTCTGAGCCCCGCCAGCCACTCCCTGCCGCCCACTTCCCTGCGCAACCCTGCCGTCCGGTGCCTGTGGCTTCCGTGGGCCAGGAGCGCTTTGCCTTCCTCCATAACAAAATAAAAAATTCAAATTACAATTTACATTAGCATTGGTCAGAGACAAATATAACCCAGGCTGGGATCCTTATTATGTATTACTATTTTTTCCTTATGGTTTTGAAGAAGTTAGAATTGGGACAGTTTTATGGGCTCCTAAAAGTGACCTGGGCTCCAGGCCCTGTGATTACCGTGTCTCGTGGCTAAGCCGGCTCTGCCCGGGGCCCCATGAGTGTCCGTGGGTGCCCTGTGTGTCCACCCTAAGGAGGAGCCTGGTCACTTGCCAGCTGTCCCCGGGCCCACAGGCCCACCAGCTGCCCATCGCGGTTCTGGGCCATGCGGTGGTGCTTGGGCCTTGGACGGGAGGTCTGTGGCCAGCCAGGGCGGCCAGATGCAGGGAGCCATCTGGCATCGGGTGGCACCGGTCAGCCCGGGATGGACACGGGTGGCTCCCCCTCCCCCTGACAGGGCAGCGCCAGTGGGCGCTCCCACACAGCCACCACGTGGCAGCCTCCTGTGCCCACTGCCTCCCCTTCCAGCCTGGGTGAGGGGTGAGACCTGGGGTCAGCAGGGCGGGCACAATGGAGAGGTCAGGGGCCCAGGCACGGGCACTGTGCTCCCAGGGGACAGTGGGGTTGCCCTCTCCTTCCCCTGCCAGCCCATCTGTGTGCCCGCCCGCCCGCCCGCAGGGTCAGCTTCCCAGGACTCCCGACTCCCCTGCCCGTCCCCGCCACCCGGCCCCCTACCTCCGAATAGGGAAGGGACACTTACACTCGTTGGCAGACACACATTTGGGCAAAAAAATCCAACCTCACAGACCACCTTCTAGACCAGCAGTGGGCAAACTACGGCCCGAGGGCTGGATCCGGCCCATTCGGCTGTTCTCTCCGGCCCGCGGAGCCGAAAGAGCGGAGGGTTCTCTTACTCTCCCCTCCGCTCCTTCACCAGCAGCCCAAGATGAGAGTGCCAGCATGGTCAGGCTGCTTTTGTTCCGGCCTCCGGTCCAGTTTAAGATCCCATCATGGCCCTCGAGTCAAAAAGCTTGCCCACCCCTGCTCTAGACACAGTTGTATCCCAGACACATCCACAGAGGACACAAACAGGTCACACACCGATGCCTACAGGCTCAAAGTCACAAATACAGAACAGGGCAACAGACACCGACGGACGCCACAGGCCCAGTGGTGCCTGAGCTGAGCTGACACGCCAACAGCAGACACGCCAACCACGCACAGCACGTGCGATGCCTCTGCCCAGCAGGGGGGCATGGGTGGGCCGTGGCAGGGCCAGAGCCCACAGACCCGGGGCTCGTCCAGCCTCAGGGACATCGCGGGGAACCCACTGGTCCCCGCTTTTCCAAGACCCTGCCCGACAGCCGCTCCCAACACCCAGCACGCCCCGCCTCCTTCACACGTAGCAGTCTTGGTTCCCCAGAGGCTGCCCTCCACATCGTTCTTACGCACACGCACACACACACACGCCTGTCCCATCCCTGCATCCTGCAGTGCTTCTGCACCTCTGCTCCTACACTCCTGTCCCCCCTCTCCATTCTGCCCCCAGGTCCCCTTATTCTCTCATCTACCGCCCCCATCTGCCCCCCCATTCCTCCCCCATCGTCCTTTTCTTCCTTCTCCCTCACACCCCGCAGCCCCGGCCCCTCAGCCCGGGCTGCTCCCCAAGAGCCTTGGTTTGCCTTCAGCCTGGGGGCCCCTGAGCTGCGGGCATTCCCACCCCACCCTGGGGAGACACCGTGGGAGGGGGGGAGGCTTTGTTCTTATTTTGGGGAGCCCAGGACCAGGGAGGCCAAGGTCGGGGGTTGAGGCCAGAGGCTGCTGCCCTTCACTCTGTCCTCCCTGGACTCAGTCTCTCTCTGCTTTCAGTCGGAACCCCTTCCCCACCCCCACCCACTGTTCTCTCCTCCCAGGACCCAGCAGACACGGAGACAGACAGTTGGGGCGGGGAAAGGGGAGGGGTGGGGGGTAGTGAGAACAGGGAAAAGTTGGGGGGTCAAGCCTGCCCCATCCTACAGAGAAGAGGCCCGGACCCCTCCCCTGGCCCCGCTGACCCTCTAAAGCCCTGGCCTGTGTGGCTCAGTTGGCTGGAGCATCATCGTCCCATGCACCCGAGGGTTGCAGGTTCGATTCCCTAATCAGGTCACATACCCAGGTTGTGGGTTCAATCCCGGTCAGGGACATACAGGAGGCAACTGTTTCTTTTTCTCCCTCCCTCCCTCCCTCCCCCTTCCTCTCTTCCAAAAAATCAATAAAAATGTATCCTCGGGCCGAAACTGAAAGTGGATAGAGCAGTGGATAGCCTGCAGACTCAAGGGCCCCAGGTTTGATTCCGGTCAGGGCATGTACATTGGTTGCAGGCACATCCCCGGTGGGGAGTGTGCAGGAGGCAGCTGGTCGATGATTCTCTCTCGTCGATGTTTCTAACTCTCTATCCCTCTCTCTTCCTCTCAGTAAGAAAAAAATAAAAAAATATATATTTTTTAAATGTATCCTCGGGTGATGATTAAAACATGCAAAAAATGGGGCCTCCCTTTTGCCAAAGGAGCCTGGGGCCCAGAAGGCACGGGCTTTGAGCCTTGCTGTTCTGCAGGAGAGCTGCTGGCCTGGGAGGAAGTGTGGGGGAGGCGGAGAGGAGGAGGGAAGCGGGAGGAATCTGGTCCGCCTTCCGCCCTGAGGCCACACGCAGCCGGGCCTCTGCCCCCAGAGGTCCAGCCAGTCTGACTCCTGACCCCCGCTCTCCCGGGGTCCTCCCCGCACCACGTCCCTCGGCTCCTTGTGTGTGGCACTGCCTGCACAGCTGAGGTGTGCCCCTGCCTCGGGGGCCCCACAAGCTCTGTCCTCAGTCGTCACCCCAACACGCTCAGCCTGCTCCCTCCAGACCGCAGTCCTGGGGTGAGCCTCCCGGTCCCGGCTGCCCCTAAAGGAGACTGCCTTGGGGGGGGGGAGGGGCTGGAAGCTCCGTCCTGACCCAGCCCTGCGTCTCTTGGGGGGGGGTGTGCCCACCTTCCCTGGGCCCGCCTCCTGCGTCAGCGCAGCCGGACAGGAAAGGGACCGCAGCCCGTGGCCAGGGAGACGGGCCAGGCCCCTGGGGAGCTGTGCACCCTCCGGAGGCGGTGTTACCTCCGAGCCCGCTTCACCTGTGAAAGAGGGCGGGTGTGTGACAGGGCAGCTTTGCCCCACGACGGGGAGGACAGAGCCTGCTGGAGCCTTCTTGTCCCCCCTTCCCCCACGTCCCTCCCCTTTTCCATCTGGTGTCCCTGGGCTGCAGCACTTGGTTGTCCCCTCCGGATTCACACCGAGTGGCCCTCGGGGCACCGCCTCGCTCAGGCTGGCACCCTGGCCTCTGGGGTTGCCCACCTGTAACTCGGGAAGGAGGAGGCCCGTCTCGGGGCCTGAGGATCAGGTGGGATGCATGGCCCTGGAAGGCCAAGGCACTTTTCCTGTGCCAGCGGACCCAGGACCACAGGAGACTGATTCCCACGGACTCAGTAGCTTCAGGGGTAGAAACTGTAGATAACCTTTAGAGATGAACCGCTCAGCTCTGCTTCTGTGCTATCTGCTGTCCCAAAATAGGGCCGCATTCCAACGTCCAGCAGGACGTGGCTGGGAAGGACCCTGAGGGCTGTCCCCAGCCTTTAGAATTTAGAACAAAGGAAAATTCTTGTGGTTTGGACCTTTAAAAGGACTGCCTGCACCTGAAACAGTGCGGTTGTGTGGACTCCGCCTGTGTGTGGTGCTCTCGCGGCCGTCCTGGCCAGGTCAATAAATCCTTGCCTGCTTTTTTTTTAATCAATCATCAGCCTCCGGTGGTCTTATTTTGAAGCCAGGGTTCGACCCCACAACAACCGGCCGAAGAATGGCCCCAGAAGATTCCGTGTCCTAATCCCCGGAACCTGTGGCTGTGGTGGGTACCCACCCGGCACGGGGTGAGGCTGCAGGGGAGTTAACCAGCGGACCTTAAGGAGCGCACCCTGGGTCGCCAGGTGAGCCCAGTGTAATCCCAGCGACGGCCCTTACACGTGGGAGCAGCTGGCAGACGTCAGAAAGTCAGAGGGACCAAGCCTGGCGCTGCTGGCTTTGGGAGTGAAGGAGGCAGAGCCCCAAAGACTGGGCGTGACCCCCAGAGCCTGGAAAAGGCGAGGAAGGGTCCTCGTCCCCCGGAGCTCCCAGCGAGGGCCAGCCTGTCCACACTGGGATGCTGGCCAGACACCTGGGTCTGAGGTCCAACCACAGAGCCTCGGCCAGTACCCCCGTGCTGCCGGAGCCACTGTGTGTGTGTGTGTGGTCGGTGGTGACAGCAGCTAACAATTCCTGTGTCTCTGACACCGTCACTGCGTCACGTCTCATTCCACGTCTCCTTGTTTGGGTCCCGTGTCCCCTCGACTGGAGTGGGACTTCTCTGCGGGCAGGGGCTTGCATTTTCCCGCTGTGTGCCCACAGCCCTGAGCACAGGCCAAAGGTCGTCAGTAAGGATCCCCCGTCAGGGCTCAGGCCTGGGTCCCAGGCTCCATCCCCAGTAAGGGGCGTGCAGGAGGCAGCCACTCAAGGCTTCTCTTGCACATAGATGTTTCTCTCTCCCGCCTTCTCTCTCTCTCTCTCTCTCGTCAATTTAAAGGACAAAAGAACTTTCCTCCATCAACTAGGGCAGCTTGGTAACCCTGAAGTACAATTCACACCAGGAGAAATGCTTACTGCTGTCCTTTGACTATTAATATACACAAAGTCCTCGGTGCTCTATGGAAGCAGTTTTTCTCCTTTTATCCTCACACCCCCTTTATTTATTTTTATTTTTTAATATATTTTATTGATATTTTACAGAGAGGAAGGGAGAGGGATAGAGAACTAGAAACATCTATGAGAGAGAAACATCGACCAGCTGCCTCTTGCACACCCCCTGCCGGGGATGTGCCCGCAACCAAGTTACATGCCCCTGGCCGGAATCCAACCTGGGACCTTTCAGTCTGCAGACCGATGCTCTACCACTGAGCCAAACCGGTTTCGGCCTCACACCCCCTTTAGTATCACTCTGAACTGCTATGTGTTGTATAGTCAATGTTTCAAGTGCATTCATTATTCTTTTCTTTAAATATTCTTTAATATATATATATTGTAATATATTTTATTGATTTTTTACAGAGAGGAAGGGAGAGGGATAGAGAGCTATAAACATCAATGAGAGAGAAACACCGACTAGCTGTCTCCTGCACACCGCCCACCGGCGATGCGTCCTCAACCAATGCACATGCCTTTGACCGGAATCAAACCTGGGACCCCTCAGTCTGCAGACCGACGCTCTATCTACTGAGCCAAACCGGTTTCGGCTTAATATATTTTTTATTTCAGAGAGGAAGAGAGAAATAGAAACATCAATGATGAAAGGGAATCATTGATTGCAGCCTCTTGCACGCCCCCTACTGGGGATTAGGTCTGCAAACCAGGCATGTGCCCTTGACGGCAATCAAACTGGGGACCCTTCAGTCCTCAGGCTGACGCTCTATCCACTGAGCCAAACCAGCTAGGGCTCTAATTTTATTTTATACAAAACCTTTTGTTCTCTTGCTCTGGAAACAGTGACTCCTAATATGTGTGTTAATATACATAAAATAGTTTCAAATAATAACACCACCACTACTAACAAGCACATTCCCCAATAAAATGTAACATATCTATTTGTCCTTAGGGAAAAAATTAACTCTTGCAATATTCTCCCTGCGAAAAAGATAGATAAAACTGTACTTCATAAAAATTTAAAACCTTTTGTCTTTCAAAGGATACTATCAAGTAAATGGAAACCCACAGAATGAGAGAAAATATTTGCAAACTATGTGTCTGATAGGGAGTTGAGAGTACATTCAAAACAACCACCACAACCCTCTCCCAACTCATCAGTAAAAACAGCCCAATTGAAAAAGAAAACACACAGCAAAACAAAACAAGGAAAGCCCTGGCTGGGGTGTCCAGTGGTTAGAGCAGTAGTCGGCACATTGCGGCTCTCGAGCCACGGTTTGCTGCTCTGTTTACTAATAAGTTTGCCGACCACTGATCTTGATTCCATTAAATTTTAAAAATCTATTTTTTATTGATTTTTTTTACAGAGAGGAAGGGAGAGAAATAGAGAGCTAGAAATATTGATCAGCTGCCTCCTGCACATCCCCCACTGGGGATGTGCCTGCAACCAGAGTACGTGCCCTTGACCAGGATCGAACCCGGGACCCTTCAGTCTGAAGGCCGACGCTCAATCCACTGAATCAACAGGCTCTTGTTGTTCCTTGTGATTAAGCCCCTAGCACAGCCGTGGGCCACGTGCCGAATCCGGCCCGCGGAGCCGAAAGAGCGGAGGGCTCTCTTGCTCTCCCCTCCGCTCCTTCACCAGCAGCCCAAGATGAGAGTGCCAGCATGGTCAGGTTGCTTTTGTTCCGGCCCTCCGGTCCAGTGTAAGAACCCATTGTGGCCCTCCAGTCAAAAAGTTTGCCCACCCCTGCCGTAGCATCAGGCCAGGGGCTGATGAAGGGTCTCGGGTTCAATTCCTGGTCAAGGGCAGGTACCTGGGTTGCAGGTTTGATCCCAGCTGGGTTGAGGCGTGGGAGGGAGGCAATCAATCAGTGTGTTTCTCTCACATTGATGTTTACGCCCTCCTTCCCTTCCACACTCTAAAAATCAACGGGGAAAAATATATCCCTGGGTAAGGATTAACAACAAACAACAAGGAAATAATTAGAATAGACATTTCCCCAAAGGAAATACACAAATGGCCAGGAAGCACATGAAAAGATGTTTGACATCACCTGCCATCAGGGAAATGCGAACCAAAACCACAGCGAGAGGCGTCACACCCACTGGCATTGAGAGTCAAATACTACCAACCAGTGTCCTTGGAACTCCTGCTCTGCTGGTGGGAACGGAACGTTATGCAACCACCGTGGGGTATAGCCTGGCAGTTCCTCACGCGGTTAAATAAGTCTCCATAAGGCCCGACAATTCCAAGTCTCGCTGGATACCCAAGAGAACTAAAAATGCATGTCCACACAACGACTTGTAGGTGAACTTTTTAAGAATATATATTTTATTGATATTTTACAGAGAAGAAGGGAGAGAAATAGAGAGCTAGAAACGTCAATGATAGAGAAACATCGAGCAGCTGCCTCTTGCACACCCCCTACCGGGGATGTGCCTGCAGCCAAGGCACATGCCCTTGACCGGAATCAAACCTGGGACCTTTCAGTCCGCAGACCGACGCTCTATCCACTGAGCCAAACCGGTGTTGGCTACATGAACTTTTTACGGCGGCATTATTCAAACATCCCCTTTTCCATCCGCTGATATGTCGTGGCACGAATAGGATATTATTCGGCCATAAGAAGGAGGAAGTTCTGACAGTGCCCGTGGAGGCCCCGGCTGTGTCTCTTGCTTCGACAGTGTTTGGACGGAATGGGCCCAAAGACGCCCCTTCTTCCAGCCTCCAACCGGAATCTTCTCCGGGTACCACCGTGGGCACCACCGTGGGCACCACCACCCCTGAGACCAGCCAGCGCGCCGGAACCCGATGGCCGAACACCTGCTGCTCTTCATACCGAACGACGCACCTGTGGCTCCGACTGCGGACAACACGCCTTACCGCCTACTGCCGAACAGCCAGGAGCTCCCAAATCCCCCCGAATTCCTCCCCGAGCTGGAGGCCGCCGCCAGCCGCCTGGCCGGCACCCGGGCGCCCGCACCCACCTCTCCGGACGCCGTGGCTCTGGGCGCGGGGCTGGTCCGCCTCCAGCTGGCGGAGAAGCTCGAGGGCCGAGCATCTCTCTCAGATGCAAACCCAGCGCGGGGCCGCCTTCTCCTCCAGGACGAGCAGACGCCCCCCGAGACGAGGGGGCACCTCGGGGGCCATGCACGCCGCCCGGCCCGGGAGAGGGGCCTGGCCCGGCCTCTGGGCCGCAGGCCCCGGTGCTGCCCGCTGACCCCAGCGCCGCCGCCTGGAGAACCACTTCCGGGTGAGGGGGCAGCCCCATCCCGGAGAGGGGCCTCACCTGCCTCCTCCGCGGGCGGCGGCCCCGGCTCCACCCCGACGCCCTCGCCCAGGCATTGGACCAGATGGAGACAATAAAGCTTTTTGCAGAAAAAACCAAAAAAGGAATGAAGGACTGATGCATGCTGCGATGGGGATCAACCTCGAAAGGTGGTTAAGTGAAGGTCACTACACACAGTTCACATATTGTATGATTCCATTCGTAGGGAATACCCAGGATAAGTAAATCCATAGAAACACAATATAGATTGGTGGCTGCCAGGGGTTAGAGGGAGGGGAACTGGAGACTGACCACTAATGGGTAGGGGTTTCGTTATATGTATATTATTTGATTTTTTACAGAGAGGAAGGGAGAGGGATAGAGAGTCAGAAACATCGATGCGAGAGTAACGTCGACCAGCTGCCTCCTGCACACTCCCTTCAGGGGATGTGCCTGCAACCACGGCACATGCCCTTGACCGGAACCGAACCCGGGACCTTTCAGTCCGCAGGCCGACGCTCTATTATATGAGGTAACGGCTCCTGCGGTTGCCCCCTAGAGGCCCACAGAGAACTGCAGGGGCCCTGGCCCCGCCCCTCCGCTTTTCTTCTACTTTTAGCGGGAGCGTGGGGTCCCCCCACCCCGCACCCCACCCCACCCCGCCCCCGCCCCAGTGCGCAGGCGCCCTTCTGGGTCCGGACCCGCGGAGGGCCGGTCCGGCGCCGGTCGGGGCTCCTCCCCGCCCCCCGGGCCGCCCGCCTTCCTCTCGCGGGGACGTGGCCGCCGGGCTCCGAGCCGGGAGCCGGCTGCCCGCGGGGAGCGCCCTCCCGCCCAGCGGCCCGGGGCTCCCGCCTGGTCCCCGGGCGCGGTCTCCGCCTGGTCCCCGGGGCGCGGTCCCCGGCTGGTCCCCGGGGCGCGGTCCCCGGCTGGTCCCCGGGCCGGGGCCGGGCCGGCAGAGGGTCCGTGGGGCCGCGTCGGCGGCGTCCCCGCTCCGCAGGCCGCACGGTCGGTCGGCCGGCGGCTGCTCCGCTCTGCTTTTGAGGCGCAGAAGCCCCCCCAGACCAGACAGGGGACGGCGAGGCCGGTCCCCAGAAAACTGCTTTGCAAACGCGGGAACCGGAATTGCATACAATGTTTACATGCTGTGAAATGCCCTTCTGATTTCCGTAACCCTGAGAAAATATGAAACCTTTCTCAGCCCACTGGCTGAAACAAAACCAACCAAACCAACAGGAATGTCTCTCTGGCTCCTCCGGCTGGGGGGCGGGGGGGTGGGGGGTGCCCGTGGCCGCGGTCTGAGGAGCCCCACCACCAGCATCCGGACGGAGAGGGCACCGGCCGCCTGAGACCAACTTTCTCTCTGCAGACTGTCTCACAATCCCACTTCATTTTACTTCGGCGTGCGTGGCTTGCTGTTGTGTGTCTTAGCAGGAAAACCTAGTTTTTAAATTTTTACTTTTGTTACTTTTTACTCATTACTTTTTAATATTTTTATTGATTTCAGAGAGGAAGGGAGAGGGATGGAAACATCAATGATGAGAGAGAATCATTGATCGGTTGCCTCCTGCACGCCTCACATGGGACCGAGTGGCAACCCAGGCATGTGGCCTGATGGGAAATCAAACCCTGACCTCTGGGTTTATAGGTCGTCGCTCAACCACTGAGCCACACGTCTGAGCTATTTATTTTTTTAAATAATTCTTTATTGTTGAAGACATTACATAGGTTCCCCCTTCCCGCCCCCCCTCCATTGCCCCCCTCCAGTTCACCCCGGCTCCCCACCCCAGGCCCTCTCTGCCCCATTACATGTGGCCATGGGCCATGCATATTTTATCTTTAATTGTTGATTTCGTTTAAATATTTAAACGTAACACCTAATTGTTTTGGATCAGAAGTGTGCCCCCTGGCCTGGCCGGAGTGGCCCAGCTGATGGAGTGTCACCTGTGCACCGAAAGGTGGCGGGTGTGGTTCCCGGTCGGTCAGGACACCTGCCCAGGTTTTGAGTTCAGTCCCAGGTCTAGGTGCTTACAGGAGTCAGTGTTTCTCTTTCTCTCTCTCCCTCCTCCCCTCCCTAGTCCTCTAAAAAATCAATAAAAACTGTGTCTTCTCGCAGCTCTCCGTTTCTACCACCGACGACAGCCTCTGTGACAAAGCTGGGCAGAGCAGAGCTCTGTCTGGAGGGCAGAGGGCCCACCCGCCCCCCGGCCCCGCCCGTGGGGACAGACAGCCCCCTCCCAGCTGTCCTTGGTGCTCCAGAGCCGGACACAAATTAGGTACGAGGGACACGCTCCGCCGGGATCTGTGGGTTTGGAGCGCTAGGTGCACGTGCTCTTCAGTAGAAATACAACATGGTCCATATGTTGTTATTCTAAAATTTCTAGTAACTCGTTTATAAAGTACAACGGACAAGTGAAATTCATTTTAATGTATGTTACATAACTCAATACATTCGAGATAGGATTCCAACCTGTAGGCAATAGAAAAGAATTATGAAATAGATCTTCCGATTCTCTTTTTTTGGTGAGAAGTCTGCAGCCCCGGGCGCAGTGGTTTACACTTGCAGCACATGGCGCTGAGACTGGCCGCCCTGTGAGTCCCTGCCGGGAGCGCGTGGCCGGCAGCTACCAGTGGACGGTGCCGAGGTAGGCGGGCCGACACCGGGGTGGGGAGAACTTGGTGCGGCGCCACAGGGAGAGGGCTGCCCGGCTGGGTCCTGGGGAACGTGAGCCGAGTCAAGGTTGTGCGGGGGCAGCTGTGCGATGTGCCCTCGGCAGCCAAGGGAAGCAGCTACATCTGAGTTAGCCCCCCCCCCCCCCCCAGGCCTAGGCAGAGAGGAGAGCAGAACAAGCAAAAGGACTTTCACTGGTCAGTGGGAAGATGGCGCCTCCACTAGTCAGCTGGCGACACTGGATTGGGTTTGCTGGTGGGGAGTGGGGCAGCGGATTTTGGAACGGGGGTCGGGGTCAGGGGGGGGGTTAGCCAGGGGGCCCCCAGCTTGGTGGTAGGACCCTTCCTCTGGACACCCATGTTGGAGACAAGGGCTGGAAGGGGAAGCCGGCCCATGTGAAAGTAGCAGGAAATATCAAGGACCCACAGTTTAACCTTAGTTCTAGGACAGTGGTTGGCAAACTGCGGCTCTCGAGCCACATTCGGCTCATGACCCGCGGTTTGCTGCCCACTGGGATCGGGGCTTAATCACAAGGAACAACAGCCTGTAATTAGTCAGATTGAGTCTAGACTCAATCAGTGGTCGGCAAACTCATTAGTCAACAGAGCGGCAAACCGCGGGTCGTGAGCCCCAGTTTGCCCACGGCTGGTCTAGGAGCAGCAGGAGTTTCATCATTTCAGGCTTTTAAATGACTGACTTTCCGGGGCCCGGGGAGGCCTCCTTCCCTGGATCCCCCCACCCCTCCCGCTGCCACGGCACCCGCGCCCTCCCAGCCCTGCTCCGAGCAGGGTCTCCACACTCCGAGCCTGGGCGCCCCACCCAGCCTGCCCCCAAGGGAACACGGGACCAAGACCAGGTAAAACGGGGAACATCTGAGTCGGGGAGCCTGCGTGACCCTCCTTCCTCCTCTGCCCAGCTGTGAGGGGAGCTGGGCGCCTGGAGTATCCTTTCCCCCCAAATCAGACCTTTGTTTTGCCTGGTGGAGGCTCGGCCCCAGGCCCCAGGCCCCGCAGCCTCTGTTCCGGGGAGACAGCGGGGGGGGGGGGGGGGGGGGGGGCAGTGTTTCTGACCTCCTCTGCCCCGAGTCAACCTGGGGGCCTGCAGCTCTGGGGGGCTGTGTGTGTGTGTGTGTGTGTGTGGGGAGCAGCAGGGCCCTGAACTCAGGGAGTGCAATTGGGACCAGACACGAGGGTCACAGACACCCGTCACCAGGTTCTCCAAGAACAGGACCGCCGGGGTCCCCCGAGAGGGAAGATCCCAAGGTGGCAGGAAGTCAGGCAGGAGGCCGGGCAGGAGGCCGGGCGCTGTGCCCGGAGCCAACTCCCGAGGGAGCGGCAGTGCCCCGGCCAAGAGGGAGGACGGACATGGACGGACAGGGAAAGACAGCCAGACCGGCTCTGGGCGCGTTTATTACAAAAGAACGATTACAAACCCGGATAGAAAAGACCCCACGGCCCCCCGCCCCCCCAGGTCCCCCCCCGCGGCAGGGGGGCGCTCAGATGCGCAGGTCCCCGGCCAGGAGGGCGCGGTGCCGGGCGGGGGTGAGGGGCAGGTAGGCGCCCCCCGCCGGGTCCAGCACGTAGAGCGGGTCGGGCAGCGCGCGGGGGTCGAAGCCCTCCTTGGCCATCCGGACCTTCTGCTGCTTGAAGGTCTCCGTGGTGGCCAGGGACTCCTGGGCGGGGCGTCACAGGGCGCTGACGGGCGGGGAACCCTGCCCGGGGGTGGCTCGGGGGAGTCCCCCGGATTTTATTGGGGGGGGGCCGGGTCTGGGCAAAGGGGGTAATGAGGTCGGGGTCAGGGGAGGAGGTGACAGGGAAGGAAGAAGGAAGGGGCCACGTCCAGACTGCAGGGGTGAGGAGCGTGTCTGGGAGGAGCTGCTCTCTCTCCAGCATGTGTGTGTGTGTGTGTGTGTGTGTGTGTGTGTGTGTGTGTGTGTGTGATGACGGGGTGTCGCCTTGTGGGGCGTGGGAGCCACTGACTGCCGAGCACAGAGGCGGGGTGTGTCTGCGGGGCGGGCGGGCGGGCGGTTACCTGGAGCCGGAGGAACCGGGGCCAGGCGTAGGGCGGCAGGTGCTCGGACACGTGGGCGTAGAGCTGCGCGAGGTCCAGCGCGTGGGGCGGCCGCAGGACCAGGGCCGCCATGCCCGCCCGGCCTTCGTGCCCTGGGGGTGGGGGGCAAGGCTCAGTGCGGTGCCCGGTGCCCAGGTCGTGCCGGGTGCCCCCCACCTTCCCCGCCGGGCACCTGGCACGGTGACTCCGTAGACGTTCACCTCCTGGAGGAACTCCAGGGCCTCCAAGGCCTCGGCCACCTCCGTGGTGGCCACGTTCTCGCCCTTCCACCTGCCGGGGAGGAGGCGGGCGTCGGGCGGGAGGATGTCAGAGAGGGGGTGGGGGGTGGGGCAGAGGTCTGAGGGGAGGGGTCGGGGTGGGGATCGAGGAGCCCAGGCCGAGCACCTGTAGGTGTCCCCCGTGCGGTCGTGGAAGCGAAGAAAGCCCTCGTGGTCGCAGACCATCAGGTCCCCGGTGTTGAAGAACTCGTCCCCGGGCCGGAAGACGTCCCGCAGCAGCTTCCCCCGGGCCAGCTCCTGCGGCCCCGCGTAGCCCAGGAACGGGGTCTGCGGGCTCACGGGGGCCACCAGCAGCCCCGGCTCCCCTGGACGAGGAGCGGGGGTCAGGGGGGCCGGCCTGCCCGCGCCCCCTCCCCCTCGCCCGCCTCCCCGCCTGCCCGCGGGGCACCGACCTGCGGACGCGGCCACACAGCGCCCCCGGCCGTCGCGCAGCGGCTCCCCTGTGGCGACATCATAGCGAATCAAAGAGAAGGGGAAGACGCGCTGGGGGGAGCCCCGGGCGCGGGTCACTCGGGCTGCACGGCCGCCCTCCCCGCCGCCAGCCCCCGCCGCCCGGCCGCCCGCCCGCGGCTCACCCGGTAGAGCCAGGAGGCGCGGCCCACGGCGCCGGGCCGGCCGGTGTAGTTGAAGGTGGCCACGTTGCCCTCGGTCGACCCGTACGTCTCCAGCACCCGCAGCGGCCCGAAGCGCCGCGCGAAGCGCTCCCAGGTGTCCGGGCGCAGCCCGCTGCCCACCGCCAGCCGGACCTTGTGCCCGCGTTCGGCCTGGCTCTGGGGGGGACAGAGGGCTGGGGTGTCCACACTGAGGTGCCAGCTCCCGGCGTCAGGTCCGGCCTGTCCTTCCCCAGAAAGCCTCCCCCCCCCGACGCCCGAGCCCCCCCCATCAGACGTCCCTTCATTCATTCCAGGCTTCCTCCCCTGCCTGCCTGCCTTCCCTCTCCCTCTTCCGCCCCCGGACACCTGTCCCAGTGCCCCCGGCAGCGGCCCCTCTCCCCGCCGCCCGGCCGGCTCTCCCCGGCGTCCGAGCCCACGCACCGGGGGCTGGTTGACCAGGTAGCGGCACAGCTCCCCGATGTACTGGAACACCGTCACCCCGTGCCTCTGGCAGTCCTCCCAGAACTGACCGGCGGAGAACTTGGACTTCAGAACCACGGTGGCCCCTGCCACAAGAAGCGGGAGGAGGAGGGGGAGGGAGGGAAGAGGTGGATTAAGGGCTGTGGGGGAGCCCTGCCCGCCTCTTCCCAGCGGCATTCTCTCCCATGGGCCCGCCAAGCCGGCCTCTTCCTCTTCCTCCCGGGCCCCGGAGGTTATGCCCTTTGCTCTCCCCGTGGGGCATCTGCCCCAAGTCCCATCCCTCCATCTGCCTCCTCCTCCCGGGCCGACATGCCCAGCCCTCCCAGCCCCTGGAATGGGAGTTTCTGTGGACACCTGGCCCCCCCCCAGATTGCTCAGCCCGCAGGTCTGTGACCTCCCCCCTGAGCCCCGAGCTCCTCACGGTGCGGACCTGCCCGCCCTCTTGCTCCCTCCCATCCTCCACCCGAAGGGCCCGGGCCCCTCAGGAGGGCACCGCAGCAGGCGCCTCCTCCATGGGAGCCAGAGGACCGCCGGGGGCGGGGAGGGGAGACTGACCAATGCCCAGGCAGCCCACGATGCCCAGCAGGGAGCCGGACATGTGGTAGAGCGGGAGGGCCAGGTAGATCACGTCCTCCGGGCGGGCACCGCACAGCTGGTAGAAGCCCTGGCACTGCAGGACCTTCAGGTGGCTGATCCGGGCAGCCTTGGGCAGGCCTGGGGGGTCGGGGGAGAGACCAGGGGAAGGAAGGGGCTCAGCGCCAAGCCTGCCTCCCCGGGGTGCCCCTGCTGGGTTTCCCACAGAAAGAGGCACAGAGGCAAAACCAAAGCTGCGAAATGGGGGGCCAGGCTGGCTCGGAAGTGTGGGGAGATCGGGGAGGAGGGAAAACGACCAGGCAAGAGAGGGTTGGTGAGAGAGGACGTGGCCGCCGGGGTCACCCTCTCCTCTGGGGGGGTGGGGGTGAGGTGGGGAGGGGAGGCCTGGGAGCCGAGAGGCCCAGTTCCTGTGCCCGGACCCTTGTCCCCTGGGCCTGAGTTTGGGGAGGCGCGCCCGGCGGCCAGCCCTCACCGGTGGTGCCGGAGGTGAAGATGAACAGGCACGTGTCCATCATGCTCCGCGGGGCCGACAGGTAGCCGGGCACAGGGGCGTCCCCCGCGGCCTCGGCCTCGGCCAGCAGGTCGCCAATCCCCGCGGGATGGGCCCCGGGGCCCGCGGCCCACAGGCGGAGCCCCATCGCCCTCAGCGCCGGCAGGTCAGGCTCCAGGGACTCCAGGAACTCTGGGTGCGGAAGGAAAGCTCGGTCCTCCTCCACCCACCGCCCCCCGGGGGGGAGCCCTTCCCACCCCAGCTTTCTCGGTGGCCACTCTCCGCCCGCCCCCGCCCCGCAGGACGCCCATCCCGGGCTTCTCCCAGCTCCACCCCTTCGCATCCCCACCCGTGGGGAACCCCAGGGAAAGTTCTTGGGTACCTCCCGACCCCCCCCCCATCCCATCCCCTCGGACCCCGGCACGCCCCCCGGACCCCCGGCGCGCCTTACCGGGCGCCAGCACCAGCGCGCTCGCGCCGCAGCTGCGGAGGCAGTGCAGCAGCGGCCCCCGGCGCAGGGCGGCGGGCACAAAGGCCGTGCGCAGGCCGGCCTTGGCCAGCCCGAACCAGAGCCACAGGAACTCGGGGCAGGCGGGGAGCAGCAGCGCCACGGTGGCCCCGGGGGCCAGGGGCGCCGCGCCGCCATCCCCTCCCCCCGCAGCGCGCGCCGCCTCGGGGCTTCCGGCCGCCCCCTCGCCCTCCCGGGCGCCCCCCGAGCCGCCGCCGGGGCCGCCGGGGCCCTCGTCCCAGCCCCGCGCGCGCAGGAAGGCGCGCGCCGCCCGGTTGCTCCGGCGCTCGGCCTCGGCGTAGCTGAAGCGCCGCGCGCCGTGGACCAGGAAGGTGTGCGCCGGGCGCTGGCGGGCCAGCTGCGCGAGGCGCCAGGCCAGGCTGCAGCCGCCCTCGGGGCTCCGCGGGTCGCCGGCGGCCGCGGCCAGCGCGCGTGCCCGGAGCGCGCGCCGGCACCGGAGGGCGCGCGCCGCGAAGGCCAGGTCCGCCGCCAGCCAGCGCCACCCGGGCCACAGGCGCGGCAGCAGCAGCAGCAGCGGCGGCAGCAGCAGCAGCAGCGGCAGCAGCAGCAGCGGCGCAGCCATCGCGCCCTCTTCCCCGGCCGCCCGCTCCTGGCGGCCGCCGCCGGTGCCCGGGGCTCGCTTCCGAGGAAACCGGGGCCTCCTCACTTTCTGGCTCCGCGACCCGCTCCTTCCCCGGAGCGCGCGTGCGCCGGCACACGCCCCTTCCCCCCGGGAGGGGAGCGGGGCGGAGGTGGGGGCCGCCCCGCGTTCCCGGCCTCCCCACCCCGACGCTCCGCCCTGGGCTCGCTCCCGCCAGGCTCCCCGCCTGCACCTCGCCAGGTCCTGGGCGGCGCTCGCGCCTCCCCTCCATCCCAGGGTCATCCTCCCACGGGAGGTCCCTCCTCAAGGGCGGCTGAGGCATCCGGCTGGACTCTGGCGTCCAGGGCTGAGCACCGGGACGTTTGGATCGAAGTCCATCTTTCCTTCTCTGTCTCATGTGCACCCGTGATGGAAGGGTGCCTCTGTTCTCTCCCAAAGCACTGAAGGGCTCGGGCCCTTGCCTGTTGGGTGCTGCAAGTCCCGGCAAGGTGGCCAGACCCAAGCCCTCCCTCAGCTGCCAGCGGCGGCGGCGGCGGCAAGCCCAGGGGCTGGGTGGGAGCGGAGAGCGAAGTAGGGGAAAGGTGGAGGCCGGCCCGCCAGATTTCCGGAGGGGCCGCGGCGGAGGCCCCTCCCTCTGGGCAAGGGTACAGTAATTGGGGCCAGCCAGCGAGTGCTTTCCATCCCGCTTTTAATTGGGGCAGAGAAAGCTGGGGAAGGAGAGAGGAAGGAAGAGAGGCCTCTGGCGGCTCAGACTGGCAAAGGAAGGAGTCGCAGCTCCGAGGGAGGGGCGGGCCTGGGCTCCGAGAGGAGCTGGCAGGCTGAAGAGCAACGTCGGCCCCCAGCCTGACCTTCACTCCTCCAGCTGGCCGCCCCGCCGCCCTGAAGGAGGGCAAGGCCGCAGCCACGGAGCTCTTCCTGCGGGCACACACAGTGTGAGGAGGGAGGAGTGCCCGGGATCTGAGTTGGGAGCGTCCCTCGCAGTTGGCATTCGGCCTTGCTAAATGGAATATGACAACCACTAGCTTCCGGAAGTCTCTACTTTGAGATGGTTAAGGACAGACCTCGGCGGCAGCCAGAATGATGGGGGACAGAGCCAAGTCCCCTCTGCTTCAGACCAGAAGGGAGGGCAGCCTGACCGGTGTGGCTCAGCGGTTGAGCACTGACCTATGTATGATCACGGTTCGATTCCTGGTCAGGGCACATGCCCGGGTTTCAGGCTCAATCCCCAGGAGGGGGCGTGCAGGAGGCAGCCAATCAATGATTCTCTCTCATCATTGATGTTTCTCTCTCCCTCTCTGAAATCAATATATATAAAAAGGGGGGGAGGGGGGAGACAGGAAGGGAAAAGGGGGAAATTCTGAAGTCACAAGAGGGGTGCCAATTAAACAGACTCCCTGTACGTGCACAGGGTAAATGGGGACAGCAACTCCAGCACAAAAGAGGTTCTGGCTTGTTTTATTGTCATTTAAAAACAGCTTTTAAAACACGATTATCTCTGCCAAAGAAAACCCCACAAAAAAACCCAAAGACGACAACCAAGGACACGGGACCTTTGACAGTTCTGGGGAACAGTCTCTGAGACTCCGTGGGCGCTGGCCCAGCTCGGGTGCCTCCAGGGCACACCGGGGGGCCGTGGCGGCCCTCTCAGGTTCCTTCCTGAGCTCCGCGGCTTCTGCCCCACGGAAAGGAGCGGGCAGCCGGCACTGCCACCGGCCAAAGGCCCGCTCACACCAGTGTACGGAGAGAGCGGCGACGAGGGCTGCCTGCTCAGGGCAATTAAGACCCAAAGGGGATCCTCAGAGAGGACACTCGCTCCCTTTAGTCTTTCCTCCCACCCTCGTCTGGCCAGCGCCCCTCTGCCATTTCTCTCCTGATTTAAACAGCGCTCTGGCTGGGGGAGGGGCGGGGGCCGGAGGACCTCCCCGCGGTCCAGGTTCTGAAGCTCTGGCTTCAGTGGGACCCGGGCGGGCGCCGTGGAGCAGCGGTGCGGTGGGCTGGAGGCCCCGGGCGGGGAGGAGGGGCTGAGGGCTGCATGGCAGCGGATCAGTCCTCCCACCAGCGGCGTCTGGGGGGGGGCCTGTTAAGCCCCTGTTAAGCCTTGGATCCACCGAGGAGGAGAGGGCGGTCCCACCAGGGGCTCAGTCACTGTCCGACCCCACGGCCGAGGACCCCTTCCGCTTCCGCTTGGTGGGCTTCGGTTTTGTGTCTTCTTCCTCCTGGAGGAGACGGAGGGGGGATCGTCAGCTCGCCGGCTGCTGCCCCCCACCCGGCCCCCACGTTCCTCTCCTGGGCAGGCGGGGGGCTCACCGAGGCGCTGCTGGAGCCAGACTCCTCTTCGGCGTTGGGGGGCTGAGCGGCATTCTTTCGGCTCCGGGGGCTGGACAGAGCTGCTTTTCGCCGGCTCTTGGGGGGCTTGGTGGAAGAGTCCTCATATTCCTCTGCCAGGGAGAAGAGGTCGCTGAACCTGGGGGACAGGAATGAGCTCTCAGAGGGGGGCCTCGGCTTCTCCTCCACCCCGCGGTCTTCCCGGTCATTGCGTTTGTGTCCCGGGAGGCCCCTCCCCTCGGCCTTCGCCCACCAATTCCCGGGGAGCCTCACTTCATCTTGTGGGCCTCGTCGCAGCTCGCCTGGACGTGCTGCAGCGCCTGGAGAATGGGCGTCTGGCTAAAAACTAGAGGGAGAAGGAGGGACAGCAGGGAGGGAAGGACGGTCAGAGGTCTGGGAGCTCGGCAAGCGGGCCCAGGGGTGATTTTGTCTGCCCTGCTCCCGCCCGGCCCGGGGCGGGCTGAGGCAGGCGGCACGGGGCGTGCCAGCCCCAGGGAGGGCGGCGAGCGTACAGTTCTGCTTGGTGTTGGTCAGGTTGAGGCGCAGGTTGTCCAGGTGCTCCAGGATCTGCTCCAGGGTCAGCTGGGCCAGCTTGCTGCTGGAGCTCCTCAGGCTGCGAGGAAGGCACGGAGCCGGATCTGAGCTCCAAGCGAGGCTCCGGAGTGCAAGCCCCCCCCCCCCCCAGGTCCCCCTGAAGACAGACACAGCCGGACACACAGGGAGGGGTCAGGGAGGTGAGCTAGAACGGGGACCAGCCACAGGGCACTGGGAAGAGGGGGGAAGGGGCCACAATGGCCCTGCGTGCCGTGTAGCTTCGGACCACTAGGTGTCACCCACAAGCCAGGCGGGGACGGCGCGGGGTGGCTGGCCTGGGGTGGCGGGTGGACAGCGGGTGGACGGCGGCGCGGCCCCCACCTCTGCCTCTTGCGGGGGAGGCTGTTGTTCTTGATGAGCAGGGACTTGATGTGCTCGGCCAGCAGCTCGTCGTGCTTCATGCACCAGTGCCGCAGGATGCTGGTGGTGAACTGGTCATCGGGGTGGCAGGGCCGGCTCAGCACCATCTTGACCATCTCCTCGCTGGGCCTGGGAGTGAGGGGGGCTGTGGGTGCCCCGCTCACACAGCGGGCCCCAGGAACCCCCGATCTCTCCCGTTACTAATTCCCCGAACCTCGGCCCGCCCCACCCCGCCCCACCCGCGCCTGCTGCGGCTTCCTCCTCTCACATCCCTCTCCCTCTTCTCTCTGGGCCAGGGAAAGCCCGGCTCATCCTCCGCAGAAGCCAGGAGGCAGGAAGTGAGATTCTCCAGTTTCTGTGGTAGGAGAAGGTGCGCGTGGGCCCGCGGAGAAGGAAGCCCCCGAGTCCCCCCTTCCCCCAAAGCTTTCAGGAAACGGACCAGGGAGGCAAAGGACAGCATGTGGGGTGTGAGCACTGCCCTGCCCCCCCCCAGCTGTGAGCCACCCCAGCACCCCTCCCGCCCCCCCCCCCCCACTTCCTTTAGGACGCTTTGTGCCACTTCCAGTCTCTCAGGCAAGAGAGGTGGGAAAGGAAAGACAGGAAGGTAGGAAGGAAGGCACACAGCTGTTGTGCCGTGTAGATGGAGCTGCTGCAGGAGTGCCTGTGATGGCCCTGGCTGGTGTTGCTCAGTGGTTAGAGTGCCAGCCGGAAGGGCCTTTGATTCCATCCCCGGCCACAATAGGGGCACATGTGGGAGGCAGCCAATGGATGTGTCTCTCACATCAATGTTTCTCTCTCTCCTCCTCCTCCTCCCTTCTACTCTCTCTAAAAATCAATGGAAAGCCGAAACCTGTTTGGCTCAGTGGTAGAGCATTGGTCTGCGGACTGAAAGGTCCCGGGTTTGATTCCGGCCAAGGGCATGTACCTTGGTTTCGGGCACATCCCCAGTAGGGGGTGTGCAAGAGGCAGCTGGTCGATGTTTCTCTCTCATCGACGTTTCTAGCTCTCTATCTCTCTCCCTTACTCTCTGTAAAATATCAATAATATATATTTAAAAAAAATAAAAATCAACGGAAAAAATACCATCGGGTGAGGATTAACAAAACAAACAAACAAACAAATAAAAGTGTCTGTGATGGGGCAGGGCCTCTCTGCGTTCTCTCCCTCTCCACCTCACCCCACCCAGCAGGTCGAGGAAGCGGGTGGCGTGTGACCCCTCCGTTCTGACCCTTCCTCCTCTTGGATTAGCCGGGGGTGGCCTGGGGGAGGGGCGAGGAGCTCCGGGATTAGAACTGCTGTGGCAGCAGGAAACAGGGATGTCCGGTCCCACCCCCGGGGCAGCTCCTGGTGGGCAGGGGGAAAGTCCAGAGGAAGCCCAGATCCCCGGGAGCTGCTGATTTGTCAGTCACTCTGGGGAGAGGACAGAATAAGCCCAAGTCAACAACAGGAGCAAACACGGCCACGGGGCCGGAGGGAAGCCCCCTCTCAGAAGCCTCTCCGGAACGCCGGCCGGGGCCCCTCAGCTCCGGGGACTCACTTCTCTCGGCGGAGCTGCAGCAGCAGGCAGGACAGGGCCTCCGGGTGCTCTGTGGAGGGGGGTAGAGGCCACTCAGAGGAATGCACACTTCCAGCAAGACATCCGGGTACCCCTCCCATCCCCCAACCACAGCCCCAGGGAGGAGCAAGCACCATCTCGAGGAGCCAGGAAGAAGAACCTACCCCCTTCCTGCGCAGCCTGCGCCCAGCGGGGGCCTGGCTCGGGTGGGCGGGCAGGGCGCAGCTAAGAGCCGAAATGGCTGACCTTCTGCAAGAGCGTCGGCGGGAGGGAGCCGTGGGCCCGGGTCACCCAGAAGGCTCGAGGCCTCAGCCTGGCCCCAGCCCGACCAGGGGAGTCCCGTCACCACGCTCCCTGCCACAACCCCACTCACCCTTGTACTTGAGGTGCTGCAGGATGGGGATGATGGTCTCCAGGGGTATGTTGTGGGCCAGGAAGAGCTGCCAGGCACAGTACTGTTCAAAGGTTTCCCACTCCAGGCTCTGGACTTCGAGACAGTGAGGAGACATTTATTCTATCTCTTTCTCTCCCTCCCTCCATCCTTCCCTCTCTTCCCCTAACGACCAGCACTCCAATCCTAAGCCTACAGAGACCCCCCTTTCCGCCAAAGGCTTATTCCCCAAGCCTTCGGGTGGCTTCTGTGCCCCATCACCCCCACAACCGGCTCTCCTGTTCCCGGCCACAGGCTGCCACCCCTTCTCGCAGGTTCCTGAGGGGCCTGCCCACTTACTGAGTATGTTGAGAACTGAGTCTTTGCGAAACATGACCAGGTTCCCCATCATCACATGGCAGACCAGCTCCTGGAGCTGAGGAGGAGGAGGAGGAGGAGGAGAAGCCATAACCCACTGGTTCTCAGAGAGGCTGGAAGCTAGCAGGGCAGAGCTAAGAGGGCTCAGTACAGGGGAAGTCGGAGGAAGTGAAAGCCTAGTTTTAAAGGTTTAGGGAGGAAAGGACACACGATGGATGCCGGGGTCTCTGAAGGACCAAGGGGCCTAGGAACGAAGCAAAGGGCCTGGGTGGTCGCCACAGACCCTTTGGGGCAGGAACAGTTAGGTGAGCCACCTCCACACCGAGACAAGAGGTTGGCAGCGTCTCCATCAGAGTTAGGGCCTCCGCCCCTCCCAGCCTGCACCTCGGGGGGGGGGAGGGCCATGGCAGGCCCAGCTCCGGGTCCCAGGTGTGGGGAAAGCAAAGCAAAGGAAGGACTCTGGAGCACTGAACGTCCTCCTTTATGGAGGGAGAGGAGGGACAGTGACGGGCCCCGGCTCAGCCTGAGAATGGACATCAGCAAAGCTAACGCCTCTCGGGGACACATGCGTGGTGGGAAGGTCAGACAGAACCCTGTGACCGTTTCTTCCTGAGTCAAGTACGTGGAAGGCCGGTTGAGAACAAAAACCAATCCCTTCGCTCTCCCTCCCTGTGGGACAGAAGTGCCCAGAGAACAGGAGAAGGGGAACCCCTGGGGACTGCCAGCCTGCTGCCTCTCTGGGCTGCTTTCTTCCCGCCCCGGGCCAAGCACGGCAGCAGCCGGGGCAGCAGCCGGGGCAGCAGGGGCAGCCGGGGCAGCCGGGCGCTGCAGGCGGGCAGAGGCAGAGCCCCGGGTCCCATCCTGCCGCCCACACGTCCGGGGATGACAGGTCGCTCACCTGAGCAGAGTCAATGACGGCCACGATCATGTTCAGCAGCTCCCCACTCCGCAAGGTCTCGTCTGGAAACTGGAGGAAAAAGAGGGGTCCTGGGCCGGGGTCCAGGGCGCACCCCGCGGCCTCCACCTCACAGCCCATCCCCGGCCTCAGCACGCGGTCGGGAGGCCGGGTGAGCGGACACAGAGTCCTAATAGAAAACCCTAAACAAGGCCCAATAGCTATGAAGCTGGGGACCTAACCCTGGTCGTGTCACGTGTGTGGTAGTGTGTGCGCGCACGAGGGAAAGAATGGGAGCTGTGTAGCGACAAAGCGAGAGCAGAAAGGGATTGGACCCGACGGCTCGTTCTGTGTGGTGACAAAATACGCATTTGCATCTCTGGCAGCAGAGAAATCCAGTCTTTTCTGGTCCTCAGCCAAAGGAGAGAGGCGCCGAGCGCGTGTGGGTGTTCAGGGAGTGTTCAGGGCGTGGGGGTGGGCAGGACCCCTTCTGGAGAAACCAGTTCACCAGTGAGGGAGCAGAGGAGGGAACCGCCATCTGCGGGGCAGCTGCACCCCCGCCCCCCCAGCGCTGGCTGAGATCACAGTTCCTCTGTCAGGCCCACACCCGGGGGGGGGCCTGCTCCCCCGTTCCTGCGAGCTTCCACCCGAGGAGGGAGAGCGGCGCCCCCTGCGTGCCAGCTCCAGGGAGGACGGCGCGGGCCGGGAAATGAGAGCCCAGCCTCCGCCGGGGCCCTGGCCTTCGGGAGCCGTTAGGAAGACGAGGGGGAGCCAGCTGCCGGCAGCAGGGCGGAGACCCGTGACCGTGGGCCTGGAGGGGGGCCCGTGCCGGGGCCATGAAGCCGAGTACAGAGGCCCAGATCCCAGCTCGCAGAGACACGTGGGAGCTTGCGGACCTTTCTAAGTCTCTAACGAAGATGTGGACGGCGGGGACAGCTGTGGCGGGGGAAGCAGTGGCTCCCCCAGGCCGGCGGGGCGGGGGGAGGAGGCTCAGGCTTGTGTGCAATGAGACGGGGCAGGCCGCCCCCCGCCCCCCCATGGACGCGGGAGGGGGCGCTGACCTCGGTGTAGATGGAGGGCGTGAGGTGGCACAGCAGCCGCACGTCGTCCTCCTGGCAGGCCTTCATGTCCATCATTAGGCAGGTGTGCAGGTCGCCCAGCTGGGTGGCCTGGGCAAACGACTCGTACAGGTTCATCTTCCCGGCGGCGGCTTTGCTGCAAGACCAGCGGGGCCTGAGCCGGCGGCCTGGCCCCGGCGCCCAACCTCCAGCGCCCCTCAGGGAGGCCGCCGCTGGAACCCCCCTGCTGCCCCCGGCCACCCTAGTTCTTGGCTCTCCCCTGGCTTCCCAAGGTGCCGAGCGCGTGTGGGTGTTCAGGGAGTGCTCAGGGTGTGGTGGGCAGGACCCCTTCTGGAGAAACCAGTTCACCAGTGAGGGAGCAGAGGAGGAAACCGCCATCTCTTAGGTAAGAATGGGAGCCAGGAGACACCTTTCCCCAGGGCCCCAGACAGGGCGTGGACCACATCTAAGCTACGAGACGGGGACAGTCAACAACAGGAGGAAGAGGGCCCGGGTCAGGCTACAGAAACCTCTTTCCTGCTTTCTGGCTCTGAGCAGTGAGGACAGTAACTCCTACCTCACAACACATACAAGACTGAACTCAAAATGGGTTGTAGGCCTAACTGTAAAAATGAAATATATACTTCTTAGAAAAATACGTAAGCATACATCTTCATGACTTCAAAAACACAAGTGACAAAAAAAAGTAAACTGGACTCATCAAAATGTAAAACTTTTGTGTTTCAAAGGATGCCATGAAGGAAGTAAAAAGAGCCCTAGCCGGTTTGGCTCAGTGGAGAGAGCCTTGGCCTGTGGACCCAAGGGTCTTAGGTTCGATACAAATCAATAAAACATTTTAAAAATCAAGAGTAAAGAGGACAAATAACCCAATTAAAAATAGGAATGAATGTGGACAGCTGGTGTAGCTCAGTGGTTGAGCGTCGACCCAGGAACCAAGAAATTGCCCTTAAATTCCTGGCCATGGCGCATGGCCAGGTTGCAGGCTCGATCCCTGATCCCCACAAGAGGGCGTGCAGGCGGCAGCCAATCAATAATGCTTCTCTCTTCAATGCCTTCTATCTCTCTATTCTTGTCCTTTCCTCTCTCTCTAAAAAAATCAATAAAAAACAAGCAAGCAAACAAACAAACAAACAAAAAATCACAGTGAGACACCACCTCACACCCATTACCATGGCTATAATAAAAAATCCAAGCAGAAACAAGTGTTGGGAGAACACGTAGAAAATTCTGAACTCTCACACATTGCCGGTGGAATGTAAAATGGTTGCAGTCATTTTGGAAAAACAGTTTGGCACTTCCTCACACACGCAGAGATACCATCTGACCCATTCCTAGGTATACACCCAGGAAAACCGAAACCACGCGCTCACCCACTAATCTGTACCTGAGTGTTCACAACAGACAAAGAAACAGAAACAACCGAAATGTCCATCACTGGCTGTGATCGGATAGTGGTTGGTACCCTGCGTTGTGAAATGTGCATTACTGAGCAAATGGATACTACAAAATGCGGAGCATTACTCACTCACGAAAAAGGAAGGACTGACACACGCTGCAATGGGGACAGACCTCGAAGATAGTAAGCTACGTGACAAAAGCCAGGCACGGGACGTTACACACTGTATGATCCCATTTATATGAAATACCCAGAATCAGTCAATCTACAGACAGGAAGCTAACCAGTGGTTGACAGGGCTGGTAAAAGGGAGACAGGGAAAGGCACTGCCAAAGGGGATGGGTTTCTTTTTAGGGTGATAGAAATGTGAATTGGACAGCAGCAATAGTTGTACAACCTGTAACTGTACTAAAAATCACAGAATTGTACACTGTAAAGCTGTTATTTTAAAAAAGAGAGTGAGAGCGAGAGCGAGCGAGAGAGAGAACACGTGAGAGCCCTGGTAATGACAGACAAGGGGGCGGATCCGGAATGGGAGGGGAGTGGCCTCCCGGATGCTTCCGGACCCCTCGTAACTGTGGGCCCCGCCCACCTGGCCCTCAGGTAGTAGAGCAGGTGGTAGCCGATCTTGGGCTGCCTCTGGTAGAGCTCGGAGAGAAGGTCCAGAAGCAGAGAGAAGCTGCTGTTGTCCTCCTGCATCTGGCACAGGTTCCTGGAGGGGGAGGGGAGAGGAGGGAGGGGCGGAGCTTTACCCGGCTCTCTCCTAGGAGCTCCCAGAGGCGTGGTCTGCTTGCCCCACTGCACCCCCTTCCTTCTGGAAAGGGGTCCCCTTACCCCGGGTCAGAAGCGGGTGTGCTCTAGGGGGGGAGGGCGGGGCAGTGTCTCCTACCGCTGGACACTTACCTAAATATCAGGTAGAGGGGCTTCCCCACCGATTCCTCCAGGGACCTGCGAGAGCAAGGTGATGTGTGAGCCCATGTAAGCGGGGAGGGGCGGCAGATGTTGTGGAGGACCGGCTCGGGGCAAGATGCCAGCCCCTCCTTTCCTAACTAAAAGCCAGCGTCCTGCTGCTCCAGCGGGGTGGTCCCGGGAACACAGGCTCCCATCACGGGACCACATGGGGTTGTCGTCGTCACTCAGTGAGACTCCCGCCCTTCAGGGGGGGCCCAGGCAGGTCCGATCCCACCCGAAGAGCAAGGACGGGGCTGCTGGGTACACACAGGGCGGGCACACAGGGCGGGAGCTAGCCCACCGCCCAGTACGCTCGGCCTTCAGCGGGGAGAAGAAACCCTTGTTTAAATGGATCGGTGCACGGGGACCAGAACAGACGGTGCCTCCGGGAGCACTGCCGGCTCTAAGTCAGGAAGGTGAGCCTTACTCCTCCGTAACCTCCTCGGGCAGCACCTCCCCTCGGAAGTGGGCCTTGAAGAGCTCCTGCAGGCAGGACGCAAGGACCGACAGCTGCTCTGAGTCAAAGTCTTCCTGGGGGGGAGACGGGGAGGGGATGTCACCATCAGACACAGCCTTACTGCCCCCGAGACCCAGACTCGTCAGCTTCCACCTCCAGGATTAGCCAGCCTCTCCCCCCAGAAAAGGGGACCCACTGGGCAAGGGAGGAGGGAGTCCGCTGCTGGGGGGGGGGGGGGAGGTGCCCGACGCTGGGCAGGCTGGCCGCTTCCTCCCTGAGGCGAAGGATTTCTTCTTACCTCCAGGACCTGGTCCACAATTTCCTGCATGACCTCACACTGGGCCTCGGTGTCACTGCCGTGCAGAAGGGAGAGGAAAGCTCAGGGGCGTGAGCGATAGCAGAGGGCAGGACACACACCCGCCAGAGCGACACACCCACACGCACAGAGACCAAACAAAGGAGCTCTGTGTGAATCCGCTGCGTGGGGAGGATCGGGGTGGGACCGCTGCTCTCTGGGCAGAGGCCCCTACCGAAGCCGAATCCCCACAATCCTGCTTCGAAATTCAGAGCCTCAGAACCCCCGGAGTGAGAACAGACGGAGGGAGAACCGGGGTGCTGGGGAATGAGCCACCACCCCCAGGCCGGACACGCCACCAGAAGCCGCAGAAGGCATCCCGCATGCAGCTTCAACCGCCTCTCCGTATACCTCCCATGTCCCCCAACCCCACCACCCCGCCACCCCGCCACCCCCACCCCGCCCAGCGCCAGGTAGAACCCGGGGCTGGACGGCGGGGCTGAGAGCAGGGCGCACCTACCTGCCCTTCTGTAGCTGGAGCACTTTGTCCCTTAAGGACTCATCCAACTGGTCAAGGTAAGGCGTGATATCAACCGGCTCCTCCACAACTGTCTCCTTGATGGGGTGGAAGCGAAACTCTCTCTTCTTTCCTGAAGGGAGGGGTTTGGGAAAGAAGTCACTCTGCCCAGATACAGCCCCCCAGAGTCACCCGGCCCTCCGCTCGCGCATGCAGCACCGTGGGCGTGGCCTGGAGCGTTCCCCTGAGTGTGTGCACACCCGAGCCCTGAGGAACTCACAAGGCCGGGACCACCTCTCCTTCCCCTCCTGCCTCAGTGCCCGGTGCAGGCTCTGCACCCGGAGCCTCAACCAGCGCCCGCCGACAGAACTCACAGCGGGCACAGGCCTCGCCTACCAACGGGGCGGACACACCTGAGCCGCCCTGGCTTCCGGCCTCACCTTTGCTGTTGAGCTCCTCCTCATCGTCACTGAAGGCTGCCTCTGCATTGTCATAGCAACTCTCATCTTTGTCTGACATATGGTTGTCCATCTCCATGGAAACCGGCTCCTCGATTTTGACTTGGGAAAGAAAGACAAGGCATTTGATGGCTTCCTGTGTCCCCTACCATGCACCTCGCTTGGAAAAGAGGAGGCGGAAGGGCAAGTGAGAGAACGAGGAGTTCATGACCTAACCGGAATAGGAACCCTGCAGGACAAAGGTCTGATTCTCCCGACCCTCCGGGACTTGCAGGGGATCTGCCAGGGATAAAGCAGGCCACGACTCCTCTATGCTCGGCTCAGGATCAGCACGTAGATAAGACCAAGGACAGTCTTAAGCACTCTTTAATGTAAAGCCAAATTGGGGAATTTTGCTCGGCTTAACCCCTCCCCCTAAACAAAAAGTGTTTGTGTGTCGAGTGAGCAAGACCTGAGACCCAACGTGATGACCTTTCCCCAAGGCCAGGGCCCGGAAAGAAAAAAGGTGGACACAGTTAAAGCAAGGTAAACACATCCCGTGAACATCTCCACCTACTGAAGACAGGTTAGTAAGAGGAAAGATAGTTAAGAGAGCAAGCGAGATTAGCGCAAGTTAGATAAAGGGGGATGGAAAGACCCTGGTCCGGCAGCTGGTTAGAGAACTGTCCCAGTGCACCAACGTTGTGGGTTCAAACCCCGGTCAGGCAAGAATCAACCAGTGGCCGAAACCGGTTTGGCTCAGTGGTAGAGCGACGGTCTGCGGACTGAAGGGTCCCGGGTTCGATTCCGGTCAAGGGCATGTACCTTGGTTGAGCGCACATTTCCCGGTAGGGGGTGTGCAAGAGGCAGCTGATCGAAAGCTCTCTATCTCTCTCCCTTCCTCTCTGTAAAATATCAATAAAATATATTTTAAAAAAGAAAGAATCAACCAATGAATGCATATGTAAGTGGAACAAATTGATGTCTCTCTCTCTCTCTCTCTCTCTAAAGATCAATGAAAAGATTTTTTAAAATTAGACAGAGAGGGAGAACCTAGGAAGACATGAAAATGAGTGAGAGAAGTAGGGAAGGAGAAAGGAATGGACAATGACGGAGGCAGAGAGCTGCATAGATGTGTCACCTAAACAGGGCTCTCGTCTGAGAGCCCCGAATGTCTCTGTCCCTCTTTTGAAGCAGCTGACGACATGGAGGGTCCCCTACCTTCCACAGGAGGGCTGGGTGAACTGCAGAACTCGGGAAACTTCTCCCGCAGCATGGCCCGCAGCTCCTTATCCAACTTGGGGTTGTCGAACAGGGGAGCCAAATGCCTAACGGGGACCATGAATGAAGATCAGCATCAGAGCTTCTCCCCCACAATTCCACACGGAGGTACGGGGGGAGGTCTAAGCCCGACCAGTACAAGTGGCTGCAGTCAGACCCTGGAGGGGGTCCCCAGGGGACGGGGACGCATCTGAAGCCCTTTGTAATGTGATGGCAGGAGAGACATTTCTCCGAGGGTCAAGAGAACGCAGGCCTCGCCTTCTGAGGGGGAGCCAGGACTCTCTGTACCCCTCAAGGTAAAGGGTCAACAGCCGTGTGGTACTATCGGATGTGCCTGGCCTGGTGAAAATGGCTAAAAACCTTCCCTCCGCCCAGACACAAAGTCCTTACGCCAAGACCCGTTTCTCCACAATGTGGTTGAGGGAGGAAAAGACACCCTGCCGCACATGGCCCTCCAGCGGTGGGTAGAAGTTGGGAATGATCTGGAAGGGAAGAAGGGGAGAGAATGAGCACACAATCTAAAAGGCTGCTTTAAAAAAACACATATATGGAGCCAGCCAACCCAGCTGGCATGGCTCAGTGGTTAAGCATTGATCCATGAACCAGGAGGTCAAAGTTCAATTCCCAGTTAGGGCATATGCCCGGGTTGCTGGCTCAATCCCCCGTAGGGGGCATGCAGGAGGCAGCCGATCAATGTTTCTCTCACAGATGTTTTGTTTCTCTCTTTCTCTCTAAAATCAATTTTTAAAAATACATTATTTTTTAAATAGTAAAGACAAAGGACTGTTTCGGGAATTTCCCTGTCATCCTCGCACGGGACCCTGCTAATCTCTGTGTTGTTCCACCGCAGTGTAAGTGCTGCGGAAGAGAGCACAGGACTGGTTTTGGCTGGGGCCACCAGAGCACGGCCGCAGCAGGGCTGGATGTCCCTGACCGTCCCGGGCTGCTACTTAGCCGCTCAGCCGGGCACGAGGAGGAGAGAGGCAGAGGCACTTACGCGGCACATGAAGTCCAGGAGTGTGGCAGTGATGGCTGGGTGGGGCTTCATGGAGTGATGCATGACCAGGATGGCTGGCTCTGGAGAATGTGGAATTAAAGGGACCCCATATCAGAGAGTCTGTTCTTAGCTCCATAGCTGAACGATCAATATGTATGAATGGTTCCAGAGAGCTTTCCCTGTCTCCTATTCCCACTGAGCAGAGCAAAAAGCACCCCCCACCCCCACCACCAACAGCTGGTAGACCTAGCTCCCCGCTTGTCCCCAGTACTTTGCTTGGAGAAAGGAGGTAGCAGGAGAGGAAAAGTGGGGCATGGTGCAGCCTTTTCCTCTGCAGAGACCCCCCCCCCCTCGCCCCTGCTAAGTCTAAGCAGCAGGCTGTAAGGAAAAGCGGGTGGAGCATGGCTTGGCCTCATCAGAGCACTTTCCTTCCAGGTCAAGGGAGCACTGATGAGGCACACGAACAGCTCCCAGATAAGCGGCCCTGAGATTGGTGACTGCTATCACTCACCCGGGGCTAGAGAGCGGGGTGGGGGGGAGAGTGGGGTCTCCTTCACATACCTATGTTCATAATGCTATCCTTGTCCGGGCTAAAGAACAGCCAGTCGTAAAACAAAGCCAGCTTGGCATTAGAGGCGGCCACATTTGACTAGAAGAGAGAGGGGGAAGAGGGCCAGTCTTATCAACCAGCTCCCTTCCCTTCAGGAGCCCAAGGCAGATTCCAGGGCTCACAGTACCGATCCATCTATGAAAATCCAGTTCCTAGGGAGGCAGAATGGAACCCCCGCACGGGTGAGGGACACCCAAGCCTGTATGTGTGTGTGAGTCCCTTACAGTCTCAGCAACCCAGGGGCCGAGGCTCAGCGTGGGTCCCACATTCCAGAAGGGTACACCTGACCCCACAAGGGAAGACACCTGACGCTGGGCTGGGAGTGCCTGCTCACTCGTGAGCTGAGCCAGCACCAGTCCGAGCCCCTGCTGGACGCACCAGGCACATTCCTAAAGGAAAGACCCTAGGAACGGCCTGCTGTTGCGTCTGAGTCAGCACATTCCAGGGAGACAGTCAGACGGGGGAGCAGGAGCCCTGTGAAAAGAGGTCAGAGGGCAGCTAGACGCCAGGGAGCAGAGTTTCCCACCCTTGGCATGGGAGGGAAATGCTGGGGAGGAGAGGGCGCCGTTGTGAATTCACTACTTGTGGAGAAGTATCCAAAGCCGATGCCAAAGGCGTGGAAGTAAGTGTGTGAGGATCGCAGCTCTGGATCTGAGCAAGAACAGTCATCTGTGGTTTCCGGAAGAGGGAATGCCTAGGCACCAGGGCTTGGGCACTGGCACCGGTAAACCTGTCTAACCCAGTGCCCAGATGGGAAGTAATGAGTGCAAGTCAATTTCTCGAGACCTGAAGGGAGAGGGTGCAAAGACGGAGACATTCGTGAGAGTAAGAGGGCCCTCAGGGGTCAGGGGGCTCGAGTGAGGAAGAAGCATGGATACATGGGCAATGTGAGGAAGGGGGGACCCTTTGCCCCCCAACAGCCTCCATGGACCAGCCTCTCACCGTGCACGTTGTCAGCAACCAACCAATGATGGCCCATCGGGGCAGGATATCTGAACTCAGCACTTCATTAGAAGGGTGGACAACCCCACAGATGTAGCGAATGAGGTCACAGCGCAGAGACTGACTGTCTGGGGTTGACAGATACTGGCGCTGGAACCAGTCCTGGTATCGCTTTTGTTGACCAAACCGCACCTGGTGGAAGGACATTGGAAAAGAAACATGGAAAGGAAGGTGAGGCAGAGGAAAGTGAGCACCATTCAACTCTAGGCTGGAGCCAGACCTCAGTTTCTTCCCACAATTCATTAGTCAACTAACACTGTCTCTCCAGTCTCCCCTCCTTGATTAAAAAAACAAAATGCTGAGCCGAAACCGGTTTGGCTCAGTGGTAGAGCGTCGGTCTGCGGACTGAAAGGTCCCGGGTTCGATTCCGGTCAGGGGCATGTACACTGGTTGCGGGCACATCCCCAGTTGGGGGTGTGCAGGAGGCGGCTGGTCGATGTTTCTCTCTCATCGACATTTCTAGCTCTCTAGCTCTCTCCCTTCCTCTCTGTAAAATATCAATAAAATATATATTTTTAAAAATGCTGAAAGTCACACAACTGCAGTGCATTCGTTCTTGCCACTGGCCTGATGTCACATTACCTGCAACTGCTCCTCCTCCTGTGCTGGTTCCTGATTCTTCAGTTGTAAGCACAAACTTTCTTCCCCCCCATAAGTATAATCTTTTATTTTCTTGAGCTACTTGTGAACAGCAGGCAATGCCCCTTCAGAACAAGAGCTGAGCCTCTGCACTGCTCAGCACTGACTGAAAGCTTCCCGACACTAGATGACTTAGCAGGATAATTATCCGAGGCACATACAACCGCCAGTCCTTCTTGCAGGTTAAGTCCTTCCCCCAAACAGGCTATGTGGTTATGAAAAACAACACTAATTAAGAAGAAAGATCTGGTTTTCCTCTTCTATTTCCCAAACTCAACCAAAACAAAGAGCAGAATGGTTAAAAGGATAAAAAAAGAACATCTAGACCAGCGGTTCTCAACCTTTCTGCCTCAACCCTTTAATACAGCTCCTCATGTTGTGGTGACCCCCAACCATAACATTATTAGGCTCTACAGCAGCGGTTCTCAACCTGTGGGTTGAGACCGCTAGCAGGATTGCCTAAGACCATCAGAAAACACAGATATTTACATTATGATTCATAACAGTAGCAAAATTAGAGTGATGAAGTAGCAACGAAAATAACTTTATGGTTGGGGGTCACCACAACATGAGGAGCTGTAATAAAGGGTCGCGGCATTGGAAAGGTTGAGAACCACTGCCCTAGACCAACATTGTCCAATAGAACTGTCTGCAATGGTGTAGTTACTGAAAACTTAAAATGTAGCTACTGCAACCAAGGTCCTGACTGTTAATTTTACTTAGTTTTAACTATTTAAGTCATAACACACAGCTAGGGCTACCCCATGGAACACCACAGATCAAAAGACAGCTCTCCTGGATGGCCTGGGAGCTGGAAGCTGGCTCCAGGAGCTGTTCCCTGACACCAGGCTGGCTGCAGAGGAGCAGCTGTCTGGAAATTGTTAGAAATGCAGATTCTTCAGGTTCTCTCATCTAGGAAGATGTATTTTTCAGATGCTCCTCAAGCAATTCTGCCATAAGTCAGCCACGTTTGGAAACCAAAAGACCAGGCTCTCTTCCCGAGAGCTCATGGTTCACCCAGAGGAACAGTGGGTTTTCCAGACAGGACATCCTCACTTTACCCTTTTATAGCACATTTCACACTTATCAGTTACACTGTGTGTGTACGATTGTTAGTTTAGTGACGCTTTAGACTGGGAGCTACACAAGAGCTGGAATTGTCTCTCTTATTCAGCAAAGTAGCCCATGCCCAGTGCCATGCCCGGTGCCAGGTAGATCGGGGGCATCCACCTGACCACTTCCCACCAGTCGGTGACAGGCCGGCGGCTGAAGGAGGAGCCCGCCAGCGTGCCGCGTCTCCTGCTGCCGGAGGCGAGCTTACCCGGGAGGTCATGAAGAGGAGCTTCGTCTCCATGTCTGGGGTTAGGCGGCACGCGAGGAACTTTCGGGATGTCCTTGACTGAAGAAGCTGCAGGATACCTGGACCAAACGTAGAAGGGAAGAGGAAAAAAGAAGCGTGAGGACTAGAATGGAGGCAGGTGGGGAACCTGGACCAAGGACCGCTGGCCAGTGGTCTTACTCACGGGGGAATTCTAAGAGAAGACCAGAGCCAAGGTGAAAGTGGGGGTTCTAACCGGCATCTGTATATTCCGCTCCGATGGACCGCCATCCCCACAACCCAGACAAACACATTCCCTTCTACTGGCCATCCAGAGCCTGTTTCTCACATCATTCCCGCTGGCATCACGTGGGACGGTGAGGGGGAAATAGGGGAAACCCTAGCCTCTCTTCCTGCTCTTTTTAAAATATATATATATATATATATTTTTTTTATTATTGATTTTTTTACAGTTAGAAACATCGATGAGAGAGAAACATCGATCAGCCGCCTCTTGCACACCCCCCACTGGGGATGTGCCCACAACCAAGGTACATGCCCTTGACCGGAATCGAACCCGGGACCTTTCAGTCCGCAGGCCGGATGCTCTATCCACTGAGCCAAACCGGTTTCGGCTCTTCCTGCTTTAATGGTCCCATCACTGGGCCTGGGATCAGTGTGGTGGTGTGGCATAAGCAAGAGCCCTGTATTCGCACAGAGATGGATCCAAATCCTGCCTCTGACACTTACTAGCTGTGTGGCCTTGAGCATATTACTTTGTCTCCTTGAATCTAATTTTATCTGTAAATATGGGAAGAACATCCCTCTTACAGGATGTCCTCAAGATTAAATGAGCTAATATAGGGTGTCCCCCCAAAATGTGTAAACACTTTCACAGCTTGATAGCTCACTTACATTTCACTCCTTTTCAGCGTTAACTGGTCTGAAATAATGGGTGAAACCAGACTACGCTTTGAACAAAGAAAAGTTATGCTGACATGCCATGCCACTACACTTTTTTCATGGGGACGCATAAAAGACCAAGTTTACGGTACAAAACCAGCAACAGTCAATGAACTGAAGGCGCACGAATATCGAATGAAATGATTCTTGATGTTTGCGATTCCGCTGCTTCAGTTATCAGCAGTGTTTAGACCAGATGGTCATCAATTTGAAAACAGGCGTTGACAAAAAAAATTGTCCATTTCTGTAGACTCTTTTAGATTTTGAAATGGAACTGTATGTTAATAAACAATGACTTCATCCTCCAAGCGCGTATGTATATTTTTTAGACACCCTGTACACATGTGCCTCGCACACAGTTGGCACTTAAACAACTCAATACGTGTTCGACAGAAGAGCCTCACAATACAAGGGAGAACCAGGACTTCCTTCTTTCCTGACTCTCAGGTGCTAACCGACTGTTTTCATGCTAGGTGTGCATGCACACCCGCCTGCCTGCTCGAGGCGGGGTGGGGAGCAAAGCTGCACAGGTCTAGTTTAGACCGTGAGCAGGAACTCGGGGAGAAGGGACGTGGAAAGGACCTTGTCAGAGCAGGCACACGGAGCCTCTTTCCCTCCCCCACAGAGGATTCTGAGCAGCTGGATCCTCGGAATTCAGAGACAATACTGCTCCTGGGAGGCACCTTCTCTTACAGGACTAATTCCAGTGCCTCTGCTGACTCAGTCTCACGAGCTGACCTCTGACTCCTCTGCTGGGCTCAGGGAAGCTGGAAAGCGGTCATCAGCTCACCCCTTAAGCCAAGCAGCTGCCGGGAGAGGGGGAGGGAGGAGAGCAGGGTCCCAGTTCTGTTCCACTTTTCCTTAGGAGCAACGACAGCTGGGGCCTGTCAGGCAGCGCTATCTGGGAGCCATATGGCCTGCTCTGTAGCTCTGCCATTCCCTCAGCCAGCTGTACTTGGCAGCGCCTGCTAGGTCCCCAGTTTCCTATGTCTGACTGCCAAACCCTCTCCTGCGCATGCAACTCTGCCCTCTTGAGTCAAGCAGCACGTACGTATGACCTCCCACCTCTCGTGGACAGCATGCTCCAGCCCTCACTTACCTGTGAACTGAGGACTCAGGGCCTGAGGGTTATGGATAATATCTTTCCAAAGCAGTTCAAACTCTGGTATCCTGGCCACATTCTGAAGTAGTCTTACGAGGTCCCGGCCAATCATCAGACATTCCATGAACTTGATGGGGTGATGGGGTTACAGAGAGGAAAAAGAGCAAAAACACGGACTGTTTACCTGCTGCAGAGGGGGCAAAGAACAACATGTTCTAGGGAGGGGGAGAAGGAGGGCTGAAGGGATTATGTGATTCCTTCTGGAACGAAGGACTGGCTCTGAGCTGCTCAGGGGAAGAGGGCTACAAGCTGGGGACTGATGTCAAGGATGAGAGGTTACTAGAAACTGCTGGAACCCTTCTGGCTTTCACATTCATCTCCCGCCTTCTCCTCCCAGAATTGTTTCCATCCAGGCCAAGAGAGACTGACCTTCTAAAAGGATAGGACTGGCAACTGAGCCCCATACACCTCACCCCAAAACTTACTTGCTCCAACAGAACAACGGAATGATCTATATCGGTGCTGCCCAGAAGGATACTCATTAGCCACAATTAGCACTTGAAATGTGGCTAATTCAACTAATGCATTAATTTTAAAAATGTGTCTAATTTTAATTTAAATGGCCACATGTGGCCAGAGGCTACCACATTAGAGCCTTAGAATCATTCATTCTTGGGAGAGATGCTAGTGGGCAATTCACAGTCCCACCAGATCAGGCAATTGCCCAGGGAGGTAGGCGTGGGGATAGCAGTGAGCACACAAGAACAGCTCCTGTCTGCGGTGCACAAGTGTCCATGAAGCTGACCAGGAAAATCCCTAGGATGCCAGAGTAGCAGGCAGCATTTCTAGGAACAAGGGCCATCCCACACTGATTCCCCTACTCCTTTACCTTCATCTGTCTTAGAATGATGAAAAAGAAAAAAAACAACAAAACCCAGCAGACTTTGAACTACCTCCATCACTCCCACATGACATCTCCGGCCCAGGTCGCTGTATAGGACCCGCAGGGGTCCTGGCCTGGGTTTCACTCCCCCACCCCGTCTTGTCCTCACCCGTTCCCGAAGCAGCGAGACGCAGAAGTCCACCTCCTTCTGCCGCAGGGCCTGGAGCTGGGCGCTGCCGTGGTGGTCCACAATGAGGCGGAGGTATGTGTAGACGGTCATGGCGATGAGGATGCTGCTCTTTAACACCCACTCCCTGCAGGGAGGGAAGGCAACGGCACTGTCCACCCGCCCAGCCCCCCCATTCTTGGCTCCAGGGTCTTAGAAAGGTTTGATGATTAGTGCTGGAGGTAGGGTCTTTGGTTCCCTGACTGCTCACTCACGCTGCCCTGACCTAGGAATGCCGACTGGCAGAGGCGGGACAACTTCCGCCTCCTCTACCAGGTGCCCAATACAGATAACGCTGATGGAAGCATTTTCTCTTTACCATGTAACTACCTGGATCTTAATCAAATAATTTTGTTTGTTGACTCCCTCCCTCCAATATTTACTGAGTGCCTCTCATGTGCCAAGCATGTGTGAGGTTCTAGGGGCAGAGGGAAGCCATAGCTTCTACCCAACTCAGATCCGGGGAAAACATCAGTAAGTCTCCCTGAGTCAGTGGATCTCTGGGGATTGCTAAGATCCTCTGAGAACCCTGGAGGTTTCGGAGCACACTGTTTGAGCCCTTCCATCAGGCTCCACTAACCACCCCACCGTGCCCAAACCCTCCCCTGGTTCGAGCTGGCGCGCGCTCTCTCTATCTCTCTCTCTCTCTCTCTCTCTCTCTCTCTTTCTCTCTCTCTCTCTCTCTCCCTCTCCCCCCACTGATTCCATTCCCAAACAATGAGTCACCTGCCCCAAATCACAAGCTGAAAAGGAGAACTTCATTTCGGATGGCAAAGCCCATTTTCCTGGGAGTTCTAGGCTTTCTCTGGGGAAAAGACGGTAATGAGAGAGTTGTGTGCTCTGCTGCTTTAAAGGGGTAGAAAAGATGCAGTGGGGAGTTCCACATACTCCAGTGCCATCTCTAAAGTGCCCAAACCGGGGAGCTGTCTTCCCCAAGCAACGGGTCTGTAGTGGCTTTGGCCCCCGCGGGAAGGAGCGAGCCAGGGGGACAGAGGAACAGGGGGTTTTACGAACTCTACCAGGCAGCACCCCGATTCCGGAGGAGCGCTGCCGCCACCGAATGACGAGACTCTGGCCTTGTCCTTGCACAGAATGAAAGCAGCGGCCAAGGACCCTGGGGAGGCCCTCTCCCCGCCTGCCACCTTTAACTCCACACCGCCAGAGACACTTGGGAGGGAGGGTGGGAGGAAGGGGGAGGGGAAGAGTGTGGAAGAGGACAGTTTTAAACTTCTAGGGACCCGCGCCAAAGGATGTGTTTTGGAGAACAGAAAAGGTAGGACACTTATCTGACACTTGTATCCTGAGTCTGCACTCTAATTGCCCAAGTGAGGGGAAACTGAGCTTTTTTTTTTTTTAATGGGTAGTTGTTTGATAACTCTGCTGTTCTTTCTTTCTTTTTAAAATATATATCTTTATTAATTTCAGAGAGAAAGGGAGAGGGAGAGATAGAAACATCAATGATGAAAGAGAATCATTGATTGGCTGCCTCCTGCTCGCCCCCTATTGGGGATCGAGCCCACAACCCAGCACGTGCCCTTGGCGGAAATCAAACCTGGAACCTTTCAGTTCACAAGCTGATGGCTCTATCCATTGAGCCAGACCAGCTAGGACAGAAACTGAGCTTTAAGGTATGGGAACAGGAGGTATCTTGCATTGGGAACAAAATGAGAGAAATTACTTTTTAGGAAAGTTGCTAACAGAAGTGATGAATGTATCTGTCCAGAAAAAGGAAGGAAGGAAGGAAGGAAGGAAGGAAGGAACGAAGGAACGAAGGAAGGAACGAAGGAAGGAAGGAAGGGAAAGGGAATCCCTCTGAAGAAAGAAAGAAAGAAAGAAAGAAAGAAAGGAAGGAAGGAAGGAAGGAAGGAAGGAAGGAAGGAAGGAAGGAAGGAAGGAAGAAAGGGAATTCTTCTGACCAGGACACAGACATTCTGCAAAGACACGTAAGAGAAGCAGAGGCCTGGTAAGGAGCGGCTAGGATCTCCTTGCTGTGCGGTGGTACCAATGATGATGGAGAAGTGACTCCAGTCACAGCTGCGGGTGCATGTCTGTGCCCAGGGCACTAGGTGGCACTGCACAGCTGACCTGGCACAGCGCTCAAGCCTGGGCAGAGCACAGAACACAGCCTTCTCTTTCAGAAGTGTGAGTAGAGGAGGAGGTCCATGGACACTCGGAAATAGCAGGGGATATGGACACTATGAGCCTCTCAATTATCTGACCACTACGGTGTCCGCACCCTGAAACGGACACTGAAATCAAGGACTGAGGTCAGAGGACCAAGAGGAAGGCCTCAGCTCTGGGACAGCCCTCATAACTTTCCTGGTCCTTTCCTTTGCTGGGGAAGGGAAAGAATCAGTGAGAAAACACAATATGCCCCCACCCCCATGCCCGCTCTACCACTCGAGCCTCCGAGCCCTTCATGCAAACCCTAGCGGGTCTTGATGACCTCCTCGCTCCCACGTCTCCCACACACACACAAAGAGCACGTGTGGGATGGAAAGTTTTGGAGGGAGAGAGGGCACCTGCCAGGCCTGGGTATTTGGCTGGCCCCGTTCTGCTGAGCTCATGCTCCCCCGCTCCCCACAAAGATAAACATTCCAAGGAGGTCTGGATCAAAAATAAACCCTTATCAGATGAAACTGGTTTTTCCTGGGCTCTGAGATATTTCAGCAAAGACCTCCTTTCCCACCCCTTCATCGCTTTGGGCATATCATGGCATTAATCCCTTCACTTGCCACCCTTAGGATTGCTTCTCCCTCCCCTGCCTTCGTCTCTCTCACCTAAGGTGTTTGGGGTCACCTATTAGTCTTCATACTCGCCTTTCCCCCCCCCCGATCTCCCACACTTGCAACCAACAAGGCCATCTCTGGCTCTCCCCACCCTTCGTGGTAGACTCTACCTCTGCTCCGTCAGGATATCCAGGACGCTTTCTGCCAACCAGATATTTTTGGTCGTAATATCCCCACCTAATTAAAGGGGAAGAAAAGAGAATCAGAATGATTCTAATCAGCTAGTCAGATACACAAGACATTTTGTCACCCACCCCACTGGTCCATCCTAACTGTTACCCATCACTGATGTTCTGAGTCTTGGGAAACAGCCTTTTGTTCTGTCAGGCTTTCAAGTTTCCCCCTTTGCCTCCAGAGAGAAGGGAAGGGAAGGGAAGGTTCTGGATTTTTCCAGAAACTAGAGCTGCAACTTTCCCAAAGATTAGAGTTTGGAGTGGGAATACTTTGACCCTTGAAAGGGAATGTCTGGGAAGGAGACCAGGGTTGGGAAGAAAGGAAGACATCTCAGACAGGGCCTGCGAGGTGCCGGAGGGGCTGGGAACAGTAGCAGTCCGGAATGTGTACGTCCCAAATCCCATGCCAGGCTCATGACAGGCCAAGGGTTTCTTGTTTTCAGGTATCAGTCCACTGGGCTTGCTAAGGAACTTCCTGGGGCAGAATTAATATGCAGCAGCGCCAGACCAAAGTCTAAGGAGAAGTGAGGACTGAGAGGGCCTAACAGGGAAGAAAGTGCCAGGAGTGTGGATAAAAATACCCCTCACGACGCTGTCTTGCCCCAGGTCCCAATTTAAAAATGCAATGTTCACATAAGTCACACATCACATAAATTAAGGTTTACAGACATCCAAACAGGAGCATCGGTGTTACATAAAATCCTAAAGAAAGAAACAAGAGCCAGCGGGCACTGGTGAAGGAGAGGCGGGCTCGTGGTTAAACAGGCACATGCGATCTTGCGGAAGGGGTAGGAAGCAGCACAGGCAGGCCTCTTGGGCAGTCAGTGGCCTAGACAGATGTCACCAATGCCAAGAAGATAATAGAACCTAAATGTCAGGGTCTGTTTTGTGACATGATTTGTCCCTCAAACTGGCCCTAATCAGATGCCGTGATTATTAGGGAGCAAGTACACAGAAGGTGGGGGTGGAGCCAAGAAAGATGTCTGTTTCTGCAAGCATAATGTGACGGGAACAAATGATTGGCCCTTGCTTCTCTCCCCATTCCTTCTAGATCCTTCCAGGTGCGATACACCATGAACTCCAGGATACATTTCACTGATTATTGATGAGGCTGAGCGCCTTCTCATGTCTATTGACTACTGGCTCGACTGGCTAAAAATAAAATAGGTCAACTATTCTATGTCGGGCCTGAGTTTGGCAGGAAGAAAAAAATGAGGCAAGACTTATTGATTCAAAGGGTGCCCCCTGATTTTTTTTTTCAATCTCTTCTTCAACACATGCGGCCAGAAGACGCCTTCTTCAGAAGGAGAGTCTAAGTGATCAGAAACAGAGTCCCTTAGGCATGCAATCATTCTCCACGGCCCGGTGTGGTCTCTGGGCTCCTCTCCTTTCTTCTGTAGGCTCTGGCCATCAAACTCACCAGCAATCTGCTTCATGAATGTCATGCATACACCATCAGCTCCCAGAACCCCACTCTTCACTAGTTCCCGTACCAACCACACCAACTAAAGGAGAAAGGAAAAAACAGATGAAGAGAAGGGCCTATGAATTTGAGAAACGGGCTAATCCAATAACATTACAACTCAGGTGCACAAAGACGGGGGGTTACGTTACCCCCAGTGCCTCCTCTGTTCAGTCTTGGAGCTGGAGCTCTTTTCTTCCTGGCCTTACCTGAGTTCGGCAGGTGTCCTGCAGCTTCAAGTACTTCTCCATAAGGATCTGGTTGATTTTATTCAAGACAATATTCATGCCGTCGCGAGACACCAGAGCCAAGTCCCGGTAACACTGAGAAGAGAGGTTTGTAAGCAGCCAGCAAGCTGAGGATCCGCTCCTGACCCCACCCGCCGGGAGACCCCTGGCCTGTTCACCTCAGCGCCAGTGTGAGCAGCAATGAAGGACTGCCCACTCGGGATGCATCGCATGGAGGGGGGTGAGGGCGTGGGGGCAGACTGAGCTACTCTCTAACAAGGCAGAACAGCCTGCTAAGAAAGGCTCCCTGTCCCCCCACTTCCCTTCTTAGGAAATGTCACACTGTTTGATGCCACAAGCTGAGCAAAGCCAGGTGGAGGCCATCTGCTTTTCATCTGCCAGGAAAAGGTCACCACAGAATGGGTTTGGTTGAACAGGCCAGAAAGGATCACAGAGAAGGTTTTAAGCCTGTACTGACCCAGCCAGAGGAAGCAAAGGGACAGGAACATTAAAGGAAGAGGATCCAGGGGAACTGGCCCCCAGAGAGAAAGGGCAAAACGAAACTCAATTTCCTTAGCTCGGTGTCTTTCTTTCCTCTGGGCTGCCCTCTGCTTCTGCCAAGAAGTGAAAAAGAAGGGGTCCTTATCAAACCCACCCCCGGGGGAGCTGAGGGCGGGCATTCCAATTTCCTCTGAGAGCTCTTGCTTCCCTTTCCCCTAGAGCTTTTCTCACCCGGTCTCTCTGGAGACCAGACTCCTGGAGGAATACCTTAGGGGACCTCATTAGCACCTTCTTAGCCTGCTGAGTTCTCTGCTGCCGGGGTCTGAGCACAAAGGGTAAAATTAGGCACGCAGCATCCCACGACCTTGGGAGGCTGGCATCAGCCATAATAGCAATTATAACAGCAATTATAATGCACCGGCATTGTGTGCCACGTTTGTATCATATATTTATTATCGCATCTGAATTACATAACAACCCTTTGAAATAGTACTGTTTATTATATCCGTGTTTACGGACGAGGAAACAGGCATAGAGAAGAGGGAAGAGGAAGAACCAGGATTCAAGTCTAGACAGTCCGATTGTAGAATCCATGCTCCTGACCACCCCTATCCCGCCATTAGAAATCACCGAAAGAAGAGGCTGCTGGGATGGAAAAAGAATTTGCGGTGGTTCTGAGACTGCTAGATTTTTAAACGCTTTCATCCTAAGTAGTCAAAAGAGGAGTCCTCAAGACCAGCTGCTCCCTGGCCTTGGCGTGACGGGGGACTCCTAAGAGATTTGCTACTGTCGCTTCCTCTTGTCTCTAGGGTCCTGAGGTCAAACGAATTAATACAATGAAAATACCAACACTTAGGGAATCCCACCATGTGCCACAAACGTTTCACACCCAAAGGAAAACTTGGTTAGTCTCTGACTCCATCCGAGGTGAAGGCAGGGAGATCAAAAGTATAAGCAAGGGAACAAGGAAGAGGTAAAAGGACCCGGTGAACCACTGCCAACGTGAGGTCAGCACATGTCGGTAGCGTAGCCTGGCGCCTCCCCCAGAGCGGTGAGCCACAGAATGCAGAGAGGATGAGGGGGGCAGAGAAAAACCTGTGTCAGACCAAAGGTAAGTGAAAAGCCCTCCTGTCTATTCCAACGAGAGCAGAAAGGTAGAACAGAGCCAGAGCGGGGAAGGAAGGGTCTCTGAGGAAACACAGGGTCAGATGAAGGAAGCAGATACTGACTGCCTAATTTCATGCTCCAGCTGGGACCTTATCAGCCACAACTGCTAGTCGCACGTGGCAGCTGGGTACCAGGAGTATCGTATTCCTGATGCTGCCAGTTTTCTCACCAACCTCTGTACCAGTTTGCTGAATGGCTTGGAAAACAAATAGAGGAGGAAGAGGGAGGACTCAGTAGGGAACAGAGAAGAGAAGGAGAGTCTCAAAAGAAAGGAAAGGTGACAGGACGGTGCTTCTTGGCTCTGCTGAGGTAGATATTCCATCCAGCCTCGACCCCCACAGCCCCCAACTTTCTGGAGCTGCCTGCTTAGAGAGCTGTATCTAGACCAAGATCGGCCAGGTCCAGAGTCCTTGAGCCCTTGATGAAGAGAGATCTTGGCAATGATGTCAGACCCTTCTTTTTATCTACTGACCACCGGCGCCTGCCCAGAAGATAAGGCCTCCCGTTTAGCCTCTCTTCTCACCAGAGTCCTTCAGCCAGGCCTGCTCCCAGCTACTCAGTTCAAACATCCAATAGGAAGTAAACAAAGTCAAAGAATATAAACATTCCTAAGAGTTGCCAAGAGAGCAGATGTAAATCAAGAAGGCACAACTGACTGAAACCGGTTTGGCTCAGTTTGGCCTGCGACTGAAAGGTCCCAGGTTCGATTCTGGTCAAGGGCATGTACCTTGGTTTCAGGCACATCCCCAGTGGGGGTGTACAGGAGGCAGCTGATCAATGTTTCTCTCTCACTGATGTTTCTAACTCTCTATCTCTCTCCCTTCCTCTGTGTAAAAAATCAATTAAAAAAAAAAAGTACAAAGGGAACAAAATCCACCCCATGCATATTCCACTCTCCACCAATACCTGATCTGCTTTCTCTTTAACTGAGTTCTCTGGTTCAATCCACCCACTTAGAAGTCTCAGAGAGCTGGTCCTAACTCTTTGGACCTGCCTGCCAGCACTGACACAGGCTCCTCACCTCACGTCCCCTGAGCAAGTTTCTCAGGTGTTCAAGACTTAGTATCTACCTCCCCCTTCTCCGTTATCCCCTGAGAAGATGCTGAGGATAACGGAGAAGGTGGTCGCAGAAACTACCACCTGGAATCCCCGATCCATCCTCAGGTTTCTGTTCCAGAGACAGAATTAACCCGAATAGACCCTTAGAAAACACTGCCCTTGTTTTAAGCTAAAGCCTGAAACAATGCATTAGGACCAGCCCTCATCAGTAACTCCCACCTAAAACTTCTGCAGGACAGAAGGATTTCACAACATAATCGCCCTTTTAGGGAGAAGGATCAAAGCACAATGGGGGACACGTCACTAACTCTTCCACCGTAATCTGACGTGGCTCAAGGACTCTGAATGAGTCACTGATGGTTCTTCACTTGCCTAAAACTGTATCCTTCTATTTCCCCATCTTTACCCCCTTTGTCTGAAGAGGCCTGCCCGGGGGGTCTGTCCGCCTAGGAAGCTCCCAGGTAAAGGATTTACGTAGGAACCTTTAGCACGTGAACATAATCCTGATGTAGCTGGCAACCAGCAGTGAGACCCAAGGCGACGGCCTGGGCCACCCCGGAGGGCTACTGTAGGGCACAAAGAAGACCAGGTACCCTAGTCCCTTGCTGTGTCTGGATGTCCAAATTCACAACATAATAAGCATTCATAGTGCAGAGTCCTGGGGCCTCTCACGGCAGGTCAGGCAAAGAACTAGAAATACTCCACACACCCTGTTCCCTTGACCGAGGTTTACTAATTAATATGCCCTCACCGATTCAGATTCCATCTGAAACAAATAAAAAAACAGCAGGCCCAGCTGGTGTGGCTCAGTGGTTGAGCGTCGACCTATGAACGAGGAGGTCATGGTTTAATTTCCGGTTAAGGCACATGTTTGGGTTTCAGGCTTGATCCTCAGAGTGGGGTGTGCAGGAGGCAGCCAATCAGTGTTCTCTGTCATCATTGATGTTTCTATCTCTCTCTCCCTTCCGCTCTGAAATCAATAAAAATCTTTAAAAAACAAACAAACAACAACAAAAAACAGCGGGCAAAATGACTCTGCATTAAGATGATTAAATGAGATTTTAATTGTATTTATGAAACCCACACAAGAAAAAAATTAAACCTCAATCCCAATCCCTACACACCCAACTTTGCCAATAATTTCTCTACAATAGAAGGGCTGCCTGGCAGGACTGTTCAGTTGGTTTGAGCGTCATCACTATGTGCCAAGGTTGTGGGTTCGGTCCCCAGTAAGAACACAAACAATAAACAACCAATGAATGCATAAATAAGTGAAACATCAAATCACTGTTTCTCTCTTTGTTTCTCTCCCTCCCTCCCTTCCTTCCTTCCTCTCTCTCTCTCTCTCTCTCTCTCTCATTAATCAATCATAATCAATCAATACATAATAAAATAAAATAGAGGGGCTAGACTTGATCATACCCCTGTTTAACACCACCAACTTGGCAACATTCATTTGTTTTCAAGGATCGTAACGATGAATTCAGTATGAAAATGAAATGCCAGTTTGACTCAACAAGGTCCCAGCACAGAAACGGCCTGTGAAACCAAGGACTTGTGAGTACTTGCTGCCTCACCCTCCCAACAAGCATACCAGACCCTACTCCAGCTGGCACCAGAGAGTACAAATACACCTGGTTGCCATGCCCATAAACCCTTTTTTTTTTTTTAGTTTAATTCAAAGCAGCTACGCCAGGGGACCTGGGCATCCTGTCTATGTCCCTAGGAATGATTTTTCTTTGGTTCTCCCTGGACAAACAACGATGTCTCTGATATCGGGTTAGCTGACAGAGAAGCGGGGAGAAGTTTAGGGCGAAGGGACAAAGCCACCAACCTCACGTGGCTCTTTGGAAGGATTGAACGAGAACCTGTCTGCCTACAGCTTAACACAGCTGGGCACAGGGCACTCCCCTTGCTCAGGGAAGGGCCGGTGAGAACATTAAATTCTCCCACTCCAAGTTCTTCTCTGTTAGCGGCTTACGGTGAATGCCAGATATCAGACACACACTTTTAAACCAACAGGCCAAGACACAAAGGACACAGAATTGCTGGAAAGGGGACATGTGAAGAGGTGAAAGAGAATTTTGCTCCTTTCTTACAGAAAGACCAGAATCCAAAGAGCTCATCCTGTCCAGTCCCTCACCTCAGGGAAGGATCCCCCTTAAACCATTCCACACAGAGAAAGCTCGGTGAAAACCCCAGGCTAGCTTTCACATAGTATTCCTCAGGAAGTCTAATTACATCATTACTGTAGCAATCATCTAATATTAAGCTGCCTAATTTAAATCCTACCTGCTGCAACCGAAAGCCGGCTTTCTATCCACCTGCCGGTGATAGATCCTGAAACCACAGGTTCTGCACTTGTGGGTAAGAATTCCCCTGGTTACAGTTCCCCTGTTCTCTGGATCACACCCCAAGTCCTTCAACCTTGACCAGTAAGCCTAACATTTAAGCTTTTTATATGCTTTTCACTCTCACAACTGCCTTTTAACTTCAGAATCTAGAGACAGAGAAGGGACTTCAGCCAGAGAATGACAGATTCACAGAGCGTAAAACACGGTGTGTAGAGACCGAGGTGGCCCAGCTCTGCTCAGTGTCTGGCACTCTGCCGTGAAGCCACATGCGTGTTCCACCGAATTCCCAGATGGAATCTGAGACGGGTCTGTGGATCCCGAGCAGAGTATCTTACCTTCTGGGCTTGATTAGGTTCGGTGAGGACGAGGGTAAAGAGACCCAGGCAGATTTCCTCATGCTGGGGGGGGCCTTTGCACACCTGGGATCAGAGGAAGAAAAAAGAATCGTTTTTCTCCCAGGAAACTCGGGACTCCTAAGCAACCCGCAAAGGAGCATCACCAACTCCCTAAAAGTGGTGGGGCATCTGTTCTACGGGAGAGGGGGAGGGGAAGGGTACACCTTTATTGCTTTTCTCCAAGGCTTGATGCAGACCAGGAGCAAAAAATTAAGTGTTTAAAATGGAAAAAAACAAACCCTCCTTCACATCCTCCTCCAGACCTTAACTGCCTTCTGCAGAGCAGAAGCTGCAAACAGTCATGAAGTAACAAGCACAGCTACCAGGGGAGGGCAGGGGAAGGGGGGAGATCAACCAGAGGACTCGTTGGCATGCACATAAGCCTAACCAGGGATCATGGACAACAGGGGGGGCAGGGGCATACGTGGGGAGGGGTCTGGGGTGGGAATGGGGGGATGAAGACAATTATGTGATACCATAATCAATTAAAAATTAACAAAGAAACACAAAAAAACAAGCACAACTACCAAGCCAAGTTCTTGGGAAAATCAATCATTGAACCTCTGACATTTGTAAAGTGAAGACAAAATGACAAAAAAATAATAACAAAATAATAATTGGGTAATACTTATAAGGCATTCACTATGTGCCATTTTTCTAAGTCCTTCATATGTGCTATTTACAATATTTTTTAAAATATATTTTTATTGGTTTTTTACAGAGAGGAAGGGAGAGGGATAGAGTGTCAGAAACATCGATGAGAGAGAAATATCGATCAGTGGCCTCCTGCACATCTCCTACTGGGGATGTGCCCGAAACCAAGGTACATGCCCTTGACCGGAATCGAACCCGGGACCCTTCAGTCCGCAGGTCGACGCTCTATCCACTGAGCCAAACCAGTCAGGGCTACAATATTTTTAACACCACAGATTAGAACATGTGAAAGATCACATGCGTAAGAATGGTTTACAAAGAAAAAAGTCACTGCGGAACTGTGAGTTATTGTTTAAAGACGCCTAAGGGTCCAGCATGGCTCAGTGGTTGAGCTTCGACCTATGAACCAGGAGGTCATGCCTCATTCCAAGCCAGGGCACAGAACTGGGTTGCTGGCTTGATCCCCAGCAGCGGGTGTGCAGGAGGCAGCCAATCAATCATGCTCTGTCATAATTGATGTTTCTTTCTCTCCCTCTCCCTTCCTCTCTGAAATCAATTATATATATATATATATATTATATATATATTTTTTAAGATGCCTAAGGCTCCAAGACATTAACTTCAGTTCCCTAATTTCTAGCCATTGAAGTATTTCCACCTTTCTGATCACGTCTTAGAGCTTTCAAACAAGCAGAAACGGGTAAGGGGAGAGAGCATGATACTCACGTAGGCATTGAGGGCATCATTGGCCTCTCGCTCTGAGACACCAGTAGTCATCGACGTCACAATGCTCATACACCTTTCCAATCTCTGTGAACAAGTGAGAAAAAATTAACAGTGAAATACTTCTGGCCCAAAAACATTTTAGAAATTCCAACATCATGATGTCTCTAGAGCTAACTACCACCACTATGGGTATAATCAGCAAAATCCAGAATGTGGGAAACCTGACACGTGATCTGATCTCTTTAACACGTAAACTGCAAGAAAAAAGTCCTTGCTGGGTGGCTCAGTAGGTTGCAGGTTTGATCCCATTGGGGCTCATTCAGGATCAACGTTTCTCTCGCTCTAAAAATCATTAAAAACAGGCCTAGCCAATTTTGCTCAGTGGATAGAGCATCGGCCTATAGGCTGAGAGATTCCAGGTTCCATTCCAATCACCAGGTTGTGGACTCAATCCCCAGCAGGGCAACAGATCAACGATTCTCATCATTGATGTTTCTATCTCTTTCTCCCTCTCCTTTGCTCTCTGAAATTATATTTAAAAAATTAAATTAAAATAAAATAAATAAATTAAATAAAAATAATTAAAAACAAATCCTTGGGTGAGGATTAAAAATAGAACACTTTTTTTAAAATGCAAGGAAAATAAGCAAGAAGAGAGATACCTATACATTAAAGGAGACTTAAAATTATAACCCATTGCCCTGACTGCTTTGGCTCAGTGGTTAGAATGTCAGCCCACAGACTGAAGGGTCTTGGGTTCAATTCCAGTTCAAGGGCATGTACTTCGGTACTTTGGACTTGGTCCACAGAGTGAGTGTAGAAGGCAACCAATCAATGTGTCTCTCTCACACAGATGTCTTTCTTCCTCTCTCTCCCTTCCACTCAGTCTGAGAATCAATGGAAAAAATATCCTCGGGTGAGGATTAAAACAATAAAAGTAAAATTATAACCCAGTACCCAGTAACCCTGAACAAAGTAATAACCCAGGTGTCAATGCTGATAGATACAAACATAACAAAGAAGAGAAAGCTCTTCTGTACAGTGGAATGCCAACTAATAAATGCAGAAGGAATGACAGGAGCAATAATTAATCCAGGCAAAACATCAATGGATGCTAAAAACGGAAGCACAATTTTCACAAGAAAGGATATTTACAAAGGTTCAAATTGCTTATTAATTACAAAGAGAAAACAGTAACTGTAGGAAATCCTGGAGGATACCACCTTAGCCAAGTGACCAAAGTTAATACTGCCAATAAGGAATACGTACTATAAACTAAAACCTGATGCTACCTGCCTCCAGTGTAATGTACTGACAAGTTTATAACATGGCTTCTATGGCTTTCTTGCAAAAAATGAATAATCGTAGTCTAATCATGAAGAAACTTCAGACAATCCAAATTGACAGTCTACAAAATAACTGGCCTGTCAAAGTGTTTAAGATCATGAAAGACAAAGATAGAAAAGTCTCTGTTGCAGATTAAAGAACTAAAGAGACACCACACCAAAATGCAATGTGTGATCCTGGACTGCTATAATGGACATTACTGGTACAACTGGTAAAATTTGGCTATGTACTATAAATTAGATAAGAGTAACATATCAGTGTTACATGTTCAGATCGTGGTAGTAGAAGAGTGGTTATGTAACAGATCCTTATTCTTAGGAAATACACGCTGAAGTATTTAAACCTAAAAGTGGAAGCATGGCTGCAGTGTACTGAGGTAGAGAGAGAGAGAGAGAGAGAGAGAACACAACAAAGCATATGTGGCAATTATTAATCATTGGCAAATCTTAGTGAACAATATATGAGAGTTCTACGTATTATAATTTTTCTCTAAGCTTGAAATTATTTTAAAAGTTATTAAAAAATTTAAAAGACACAGCAAGAGGATGCAAAGTGTGGTCCTTGTCTGATTACTGATACCAACAAACTAATTATAAAAAGAATTTATGCACACTGAATATTTTATTATTATATTGTGGCTAATTTTTTTTTTTAAAGTCCTTCCCTACAGATGAAATGATTTGCTTCAAAATAATCCAGATAGACTGGGGGAGATAAAGCAAGACTGCCATATGCTAATAAGTACCGAAGCGGTGATAGCTACGTGGAAATTATACTCTTCTCTCTACTTTTTTGTTTGAAATGCCCCCTATCCCCCCCAAAAAAAGTTAAAAACAAAACTTTAAAATGAGCGTGAGGAAAAGAAAAGGAGAGCAAAAGGCCACCCTAAAACCTGCTGGGCTCCCGTCAAAGGCGGGGATGGCTGCGGTAAAGCCCACTCAGGGCAGCTCTCTTCCATGGCGTGTGCTCAACGTCCTAAGGAGAGCTTAGTCACCGGTCCCTGCTCCAAAGAGGCATCTAATACTAAATATTGAGAAAATATATCCATGGTAAGTCAGTGGGTCTCTTCATCATCACCACCTAAACTACTTCCAGAGTCTTTTTATCTTGATTAACCCAAAAACTTTTTAAGGAAAATCACTTCCCAATCCCCAGTGATAAGGATGCTGGGAAACCGGGGACAGAGGCTGGATCCTAGGGGTCAGCACCACAAAACATCTTGTAGGGAACTGGCGGTGCTGCCGCACTGTGAGGCACCAGCAAGTAAGGACAACGGGAGAGAGGCCTGAGGGCAATCGTGGGCTCCTTTGCCAGGCCCCCGAAGAGTGCAGGGTGGCACAGGGCAGAACGGAGTGCTAAGGCAAGGCGCTCCCTCAGCCACAAAACTTCCATCTAAAACAGGCCCAGAGCCACGGGGGCTGGAAGGCGTTGTGACTTCACTCTCCACCACCAGCCCAGCCCTCAAATTAGGTCAGATCACTGTGTTCCCCTTCACCAACAGCACCCGTGTACTTGTGAAAGGCGCTGTGAGATCACAGGAAAGCTGAGCCGTGACTCACACCCACAAGCTCTGAGATTCATCGTTACCTAGCCGCGCTCCTGTGTGAGGGGAGGGAAGGAAAAACTTCAGGTTGGATTTCTCTTCTTAAACCTTATCCCTCTCCACCCGGGGGAGTTGTCAACGACCGCAGCATCGGTGCATCCAGTGGCTGGGCCCAAACTATCTCTGCTGACAGCTCTGGGGGGACCTGTTCACCCAGCCTAGGTCCACAAGCAGAGTCAACGTGGAGGAAGATGAGACGCAAGCAACAGCACAGCATCCTAGAATTCTGTGAGTCGCTGCCCAGGCGAACAGAAAAGTGGCCTCTGGGGAAGTCGGGATGCACGAAGCGCGAGTCCAGAATTTGGATGTGCAGATAAAAGCAGCGAGGAAAGAAAGGTGGGGGCCAGTCCTTCCGGGCGATAGAAGTATAAAAGATGCTCCTCTTTCCGAACTGCAGGAATTGCTTTTCCAAACACGGAGGGAGAACGAATTACAAGTCACTCGGAAGGACCACACTGCCTCAGAGAGGGCGACAGGGGGCCGGGTCTCTCTAATCAAGTAGCGGTACCCCTGCCCCCCCCCCCCCCCAGTCTCCGCAGGCCCGTGGTAAAGATGGAATCTACATGCAGTTGCCAACAGCTGGCAGAACAGCTCTGTCCGGAGCAAGCCCTCCACAGTAGCACCTCAGAGAGCTGAGTAATTATTTGCCATGTCCAGGAGCTTCTGGGTTCATTTTCCTAGTTTTCAGAGAGCCTGGCTTCCATGAGAGCAGCAGTAGGTGGGGCATGGGCAGAGGGCGGGAGGTGGCCCTTCAGTTTTCCTGTATGCACCTGAAGCTGGAGAGAAGTCAGAAGGCTCCCTCTAACCTGTTTCCCCTCCCTCAGCAGGTGAATATACAGTCTGGTTAAAAAAAAAAAAAAAAAGATGTATATGGAATACTACCCCCTATGGAAGTCAGTGAGTGGCCCTGAAGGACTAAATTCTACCAACTTCAGAAAAAGAGGATCTGATCCAGCCTGCAAAATCCCACACATCCCTGTGTGTGCGATCTGGTTCTGATCAATAAAGACCCGCATTATTGAACAAGCTGGGTCCCAAGTATTCCGCAACCAAGAGTCACGAACCTGAGAGACGAGGGCTTAAGGGAGAGAGGGGGGATCAGAGATAGCTCTGAGCCCACTCCCTAGAGATTCCTCACAGGCATGAATTATTCCTTGGAGAAAACCTGGAAGGGACGTACCCCTAACCAAAGGCAACCCTGACACCTGCCCACAGCGTAAGAGGAAGTTCTGGCTTGTCTGGGCCACAGCGCCTGCCATCAGCCTGGCTTCCAAGCGGACAGGGTCCTTCTCACAGAGAAAAGACCGGGGGGGGGGGGACGGCGGGGGGGTGAGAAAGTTTATGAGACTAGGAGCTACGTGTTCTAAACGCTTCCAATCTGTGGCCCTATTTTTATCTCATTCCCAAAAGGGGAGAGGGCTCGGCAAGAATTCCCTCTTCAAAGAGAGGAACAGGGCCAAGGAGAAGAAAGGATACGACCAACACTCCCTTGGGTAGAAGAGTCCCGGTCCCCGCCTGGAACGCTCCTCGCCAGAGCTCCACGCCCCAGACCCCCAAGGGGCCCCTCCTCCTCAGGCCAGCTCCAATGGCCCAGCTCTTCACTTCCTTAGCCAGTTTTGGTTTGTCTTTAATATATTTTATTGATTTTTTTTTTTTTAACAAAGAGGAAGGGAGAGGGAGAGAGTTAGAAACATCAATGGGAGAGAAATATCAACCAGCCGCCTCCTGCACACCCCCACGGGGGATGTGCCTGCAACCAAGGTACTTGCCCTTGACCGTAATCAAACCCGGGACCCTTCAGTCCGCAGGCCGACGCTCTATCCACTGAGCCAAACTGGTCAGGGCTCCCATAAGCAGTTTTGTTTTGTCTTTTTGTTAACCTTCCTATGGTAAGTTAACTCAGTCTTTAGATCAGGGGTGGGCAGAATTTTTGACTCGAGGGCCACCATGGGTTCTTACACTGGGCCGGAGGGCCGGAACAAAAGCAACCTGACCATGCTGGCACTCTCATCTTGGGCTGCTGGTGAAGGAGCGGAGGGGAGAGCAAGAGAACCCTCCGCTCTTTCGGCTCCGCGGGCCGGATAGGACAGCCGAACGGGCCGGATCCGGCCCGCGGGCCGTAGTTTGCCCACGGCTGCTTTAGATGGTGAGTTCTGGAAAGCAGACCTTGGGTCTCCCTCATTCTGGTTCCTATCAGACTCAGCACACAGTAAACATGCATGGTCAGGAGGCTAACTCTGATAACCAAGCGAGAACAAGCAGAGATCAGTCAGTCTCCGTGAGGTTCTGATAACTTCGGTGTGCAGGGATGTGTGGGGAGGCCCGGAGGAAGAAGCCGGAAGAGACGCCCTTAGAGGCACTCGGGTCTAATGGGAACCATACACACGGGGTTAAAAGCAGAGGAGCAAGAAAAAAAAAAAGGGGGGGGGGGAGGAAGAGCAACACGAATTGCAAAAAATAACAACAAAACAAAAACAGAGTGGCAAGTTCAAATGCACAGGGCAAAGGGCAAAGAAAGGGGGAGACCAAGACGTGCTGGAAACATCTACACCACGAAGGATTTCCGGAAAAATAAGAGAGACCCTTCCTCCCCCTTCTCCCTGGAAACAGTTAAAAGTTCACTTTCAGACAGACCGAAACAGCCAGAAAATAAACGCTTCCCCCTCTCCTTTGCCTTCCCCTCCCGCCATCCCACCACGTCTACCAGTCAACGCGTCACTGCTCCGCACGGGAGGCTGATTCTGTGGCACAGACTACAGAAGAGGAAGGATGGCTGTTATTCTCTCTCTACAGCCCAGGGCTCAATCAATACTTCTTGTCAGTGCTAGTGGCCACTTCTGAAAAAGCGGGTGCCTCACACTGCCGACCAATCCTGAAGTCGTCATTTGTCTGGGGATACATGGCTCTTAGGAGCGCTGTGTATGCTCCTGGTTACATCTACTTTAACGGATCAAAACAATGGGAGAAAACAAACTTAGGTTTTCCTAAAAGCACAAAGAATTATGGGGGAGCAGCACGACAGAAAGCCTGTCTGCGAGGAGTCACGTGCTGGTGGATAATCCGCAGAGTTGCTATCCAGCCACCTCTTGATTCACAAAACGCATCTCTGTACCTATATCCCACCACCTGACCCTGAACCAGTATTTCTTCAAATCTAAATTCTGAATGCCACCTGCCTGCCTGCCCACCCTCTAATACAGATAAAGGGCAGTGAAAGCAGGGAAACGGCCAGTGAAGAGCCAGAGTCCAGCTCCCTCGGCCTGTCCCCGGATAACCAAGCTGAATGCATTAGAGCGGATGGACAGCTCCACAATCACCTCCCAGTTCTGGGTCTCCCATACCTAAGTCTGTCTCTTGGTGTGTGACAGTGGAAAGAGATGCATGATCCAATGGGGGGGGGGGGCCACGAAGAGGAACAAGTGGGGAAAGGGAGAAGGTCTACTATCCCTAATCTAAAAGCCCATTAAAGTCCGCTCCATCACCTCACTCCACCCACGTCCTTGGCATCTCTGTGTGTGCGATCTGGTTCTGAAGGTGCCCCTCACCCCACTGCTGCCAGATGCTGCTGACTAAACACTACCGCGTTCCCTTAAGTTTTCACGCACTCCAAATGCCCGGCTAAGGGGGCATTTCAGATCTTGCTCCCCCCGTATAGGTCATCAATTGGGTTCCAGTGAACTATTACAAAAACTCACAAATACACAAATAAAGACATGCCCAGCTAACACCAACTGGCAACTGACTGTGCCGACATGAGGTCGATGCTATCTAACATAAGGGTTCAAGATCTGCTGCAAGTTCCTATCGGCCCCCGGACATGTACACACACACACTTACATTTCTTCTCAACACATGACCTACTTCTGAAACAGGGCAAAAATGAATAGCTGTGGCCTGTATGTGCAAAGTTATGTTTTTAAAAAAACAAAACAAACAAAATCGGTTGGTCTGGATGCAGCATCCCTTCCTCAGCACCCCCCCACCCATGTTCATACTCGTGGCTTCTGTTGCTATGACAACCTGTCCAGGAAGTTGGCCCACACTTCTTCCTTCAGGAACAGGAAGTGTGGAACAGCGTGTTGCCTTAGAAAAAAAAAACTTGAAGGCCTCCTCTCCCCCCCCACCTCCCCAACCCCCCCACCCCATATCCGCTCCGGTATTATTCCCTCCTCAACCCCGTTCCTTAACTCCCTCCCCCCACACCTACCTCCTCTAACTCATCCTTGGCATCCAAACTGGTGGAAAGTAGCAGCCTCCCCCCGCCTGGGGCTCCTGCTCCCGCTCCTCCTCCACCTCCCGCCGCGCCTGGAGCAGCAGCTGCTGCTGCCCCCTTTCCCTTCTGCAACTCCATGGCTGCAGCCCGGAGGCGGGGGGAGGCCAGGGAGAGGACGGGGGGGCAGTCCTAGGAATGCGGACCTCGGGGCTGCCCGGGGCTGGGGGCAGAGGGGACTGGGGGGCAGGGGGGTCGGGGGGGAGGGAGGGGAAGGGTCCCTGTCCTCTCCACTCCTCCCTCCTCGGCGGAAGGCCGCTCTGGAGGAGGCCCAGGGCCCTCGGGGTCCTGCCGTGGAGGGGCTGCGCCGTTAGCTCCTAAGTCGGCTGCAGCGCGGGGCTGCGCCCCTGTGGGGAGGGGAGGGGAGGCCCCGTGGGCGCGGGAGCTAAGCCCCTTCTGGCTCCTGCCCCTAAGAGAAGTGGGGTGGGGGGACCCTAAGTTTCTGCCTCAGGAGGTGGGTGAGAGAGGAGTCCTGCCCCAAAAGCCGGGGGTGGGGAGCCTCCCTGGCGGGCGCCCCAAGGGTTAGAGGGCGAGGTTCCTTTGGATCCGTTCCCTGGGGGGTGGGGGGGAGGCCATAAGCGCTACAGGAAGGCACCGAGGGCCAGCTTCTCCCTACACCACACAGAGGCGGCCATGGTGGAAGGGCGGGGGGTGGGAAGCGGAGGGCGACAGCGGGGGAGGGGAGGGGTCGGGGCGGCCCGCGCCGGAAGTGAGCCGCCGCGGTCCCCGGCCTCCGCCAATTGCGCGCTCGGCGCTGACTCAGAGGCTCGGAGCGGTAGGCGGAGGCCGGGGGCCGGCCCGCTCCCCGGCGGCCAATGACATTAAGAGGGGCTTCCGGCCTGACGGGCAGCTAGGACGCCCAATCGCCGTCCTCCTTTGTTCTTGGGGGGCGGGGAAGTGCAAGGCGACCAGGAAGGAGCGAGGTTGCGCTTGCGCGCACTGGTGCGCACGCGCAGCGCGGCCTCGGTCCCCTGCTTTCTTAACCCTCGTTTCCTCTCTCCACCCGGAGCTTGGGGAGGTTCAGGAATTGGGAAGCTGTGGTTGACTCTGGGAAACCCCAGTTGTAGATACGAATGGGCAGCGAGGGAGCGGAGCTGTCACCCCAGGCAGTCCGGAGTAAACGCCTTCCGATGCCGTGGAGCCAGCTCCGCAAGCTGAGAATGCAGCACACAAGCAAGCGTGTATGCATTCACGCAAGTGCAGTTAGCCAGACGTGGCAAAAAAAAAAAGTGCATAGAGCCCCTTGTGCAAATCACAGTCGTGCCAGCACTAGATCTCGCAAGTCTTTACTAAACGACAGAACCATTTTTCTTCCATTTATTTTAATCTTCACCCGAGGACATGCTTTTATGGATTTTAGAGATAGTGGAAGGGTGAGAGAGAAACATCCGTGTGAGAGTGAAACATGGATGGGTTGTCTTCTGCACGCGTCCCAACCAGGGTTGAACCCTCAACCCAGGCATGTACCCCAACAGGGAACGGAAGCGAACCCGTGATCTTTCAGTTTACCAATTAACTGATTTTTTAAAAAAATAGTCTCAAAAGCAAAGAAACAAAAATAGAATACAGACACATTAAGTAAAAGTGTGTCATTTCATGTATATGAAGTTCAAAAATACTGAACGTTATGGCAATAGAAGTAAGTTAGCTCCGAGGGGTGAGTTTGGGGGAAGTATTGCTTGAGAAGGGACATTAGGGACACTTACAAGGTGCTGGGGACAATCACATCTTTATTTGGGTGATGATTTCGGGGTTTATTTTGGTGACTGCATATGGTTTGTTTTCCCAAAAAATATATGGAACCCTATAAAGGGTACTTTAGAATGGATATAAAAACTACAAATAGGTATACCTTATGACTGGGCAATCCCACTCCTAGGAGTTTATCTTGCAGACATTCTGCATGGGACATGACATTAGGTGTAGGTACCAGATTAAACATGATAGCATTGTATACAATAGCAAGAGTTTGAAAACAGGTAAATGTCCATCAGCTAGGTCCTTGGTCGGCAAACTGCGGCTTGTGAGCCACATGTGGCTCTTTGGCCCCTTGAGTGTGGCTCTTCTACAAAATTCCACGGCCTGGGCGAGTCTATTTTAAAGATGTGGCATCAGAAAAGTTTAAAAAACTTGGCTCTCAAGAGAAATTCCAATCATTGTACTATTGATATTTGGCTCTGTTGACTAATGAGTTTGCCTAACTGAGCTAGTTAATAGATTATGGTATCTGCAACTAAATTAATACGATACAACTGCAAAAAGAATAAGGAACCTCTTTCTAAATAGATATGGAAAGAGTTCAAGATATTAAATGAGCTAAGCAAGATGCCACTTTTTGTATAATAAAGGGGAAGACAATATATATTTGTATGTGCTCATATTCATACAAAGAAACCCAGGAAGGACCAAAAAGATTTTTTTTTTTAAAGTGCTTACTTAGCCGAAACCGGTTTGGCTCAGTGGATAGAGCGTCGGCCTGCGGACTGAAAGGTCCCGGGTTCAATTCCGGTCAAGGGCATGTACCTTGGTTGCAGGCACATCCACAGTGGGGGGTGTGCAGGAGGCAGCTGATTGATGTTTCTCTCATCTATGTTTCTGACTCTCTATCCCTCTCTCTTTCTCTCTGTGAAAAATCAATAAAACATATATTTTTTTAAAAAGTACTTATATGTATGTAGCTATAGATGACAACGGGGCAGATGCAAGATAAACTTTTCATTGCATCTTTTACATATTCAACTGTTTAATTGCTGATTTTAAAATTAAATTACTTTATTTTAAAAGAAAAATAGATTACCATATGATTCAACAATTCCACGTCTGAAAACACTAACTTGAAAAGATATGGAGTGCCCCACATGCACTGCAGCAGATTTTAAACAAAGAACAGGGTGGGGAAAGACTGGGTGAGCAGCAGCAACGTGAGAAACGTGCTGTGAGATTGCAGGGAGGAGTTGTATGTGCGGCCACAAGTTCCAAATAGCCCATTGTGTGACAGTCACAGGAGATGACAGTTGCCTGCTCTTTGCTCTCTTCAGACTGCATCCGGACAGATTCTGCTCCAGATAAGGAGGAAGGCAGTTGTCAAGAGGATATTGACACACTAGGGTGAACCTATAGGAGCTCATCCAGAATGGATGGTAAAGGGTCAGAGGAATCTCTAAAGAAATGAGTGATGTTATGTTGCTGAGACTCCAATGTGTGGGTGAGGGGGAGGCAGCAGGAACTGTTGAAAGAGGAGACGTGTATAGCAAGGGAGGACAGTGCTAGGACCACTGTGAAGGCAGATTGGCTTTTCATTAAATGTAAAGGGAGTTTATATTAAACTAGTGGTCCGGTGCATGAAATTTGTGCACATTAAAAGGGAATTAGAGGAAATATTTTAATATTGCTAGTTGCCCTTTCACTATGATATAAGTGTCGGTGATTAAAGAAAATTAGTAAAATGTATATGAAAATATCCCTCCTGTCAGAGTCTGGGTGCACCGTGGGACTCAGAGTCAAGTCCCCACCCACCTGTGCGCACCTTGAAATCACATCAGACCCAGACCCAGCCAGCCCCACCCATCGGGTAGGGGGTTCAGCCTCAGGTCCTCTGGCCCGGTGCACGGAGGGAATGAGGGTGTGACAGCCATTTGCATATTAGCACTTTATTATATAGGATACCCAATATCAAACAATTTATAATTTACATTGGGAAGATGTTCATTAAATGTTAACAATAACCTGGCTGCTGTGTCTCAGTGGTTGAGGGTTGACCTATGAACCAGGAGGTCATGCTTTGATTCCTGGTCAGGTCACATGCCTAGGTTGCGGGCTCTATCCCCAGTGTGCCCCATGCAGGAGGCAGCCAATCAATGATTCTCTCTCATTATTGATGTTTTATCTCTCTCGCCCGCTTAAAAAAAATGTTTTTATTTATTTTAGTGAACAAAGAAGGGACAGTGAGAGAGATATAGGAACACCGATTGGCTGATTGACTGCCAGCCGCTGGGGATCAAGCCCACATCTAGGAATGTGACCTAGGTGGGGATTGAACCAGCGACCTCCTGGCAACATTAGTCTTTTTAAAAAATCTCTTATTAGAGTGGAGAGAGGGCAAAGGGGAAAACAAAAAGGGGGACATATGTAATACATTCAACAATAAATATTACCAAAAAAATCAGTCTCTATTAGATATATTTCTTCCCAAAGCCCCAATTCAGTTACTGAAATACTTCTTACTTGCTTCTTCCCTCAACGATTGCACAAATGAATTTAGTTCATTCCGAGCGTCACAATTTCTATGAAAACGCAGTTCCAACCTCAGCAAAACACCTTTCTTATATGGCTGTGGAAAGGGCAAGCCCCCGTGTCCATAAACAAAATGATTCCCTCAAAAGGAATTCTAGCCATTGAAATCTCTCCATCTTCTTATGTCAGGAAGAATATTCTAGTTACCGCTGTTCAAAAATAGATTGGTTTGAGTTCCAAGTTCCTGAAAGCTTTCCAGGAGAACATGGAAGGATACACAGATATTTTAAGAAAGATGTTGGACCTGGGTAGGCCGCCGGACTGCACGACGTCTACTTTTTCTTATAAGATGTTTATTTTTTTAAATATATTTTATTGATATTATACAGAGAGGAAGGGAGAGAGATAGAGAGCTAGAAACGACGATGAGAGAGAAACATTGACCAGCTGCCTCTTGCACAACCCCTACCAGGGATGTGCCCACAACCAAGGTACATGCCATTGACCGGAATCGAACTTGGGACCTTTCAGTCCGCAGACCGACGCTCTACCACTGAGCCAAACCGGTTTCAGCCTCTTATAAGATGTTTAGACTCACCAGCAGCTCTCGCTGAGGTCTGGTTGTGTGCCGCATGTCACGTCCAGCTCTTCCCTGGACAGCAGGGGCTCCTTACATGGAGCAGTGTGGTTTGTATGATGTGGTCTCCATAAACCAGCAAACACTTATCTGGTTCTCACCACTTGCCGGTCAGCACCCTAAGCTTGTCCTGGGGAGAATTAACTCATGGAATCTTCAAAGCGACCCTGAGAGATAGGTCTTCTGGCCATCCCCGTGTCACAGAGCAGAAAGCGGAGGCTCAGCGGAGTTGAGAAACTTGCCCAAGATTACGTGGATTAGGAGGAACAAAGCTGGGATTTGCATCCAGGCAGGCTGTCTCCATAGTTAGCCAGCATTATACTGCCTCTCACTTCAGAGATGTTTGAAATTGCTCCAATTCCAAACATTGAGATCTAGGAGGTATTCTAGCCTGGCTCTGGCCTGCTGCGAGTTTTGTGGGCTGACCTGATCATGGGACAGATCAGCAGACAAAGTATGCCGTGTGCAGTCCACATTTGTGGTTTTTTTGTTTTTGTTGTTTTTAAAATATATTTTATTGATTTAAAAAAAATATTTATTTTTTATTGATTTTTTACAGAGCGGAAGGGAGAGGGATAGAGAGTTAGAAACATCGATGAGAGAGAAATATCGATCAGCTGCCTCCTGCAAGTCCCCCCCCTTCCCCCCACTGGGGATGTGCCCGCAACCAAGGTACGTGCCTTTGACCGGAATCAAACCTGGGACCTTTCAGTCCGCAGGCTGATGCTCTATCCACTGAGCCAAACCGGTTAGGCCACATTTGTTTATTGTTGTTGTGTTTTAAATTGGCTTTATTGTTGAAAGTATTCCCGATGCCCCCTATTTCCACCCACTGACCCCCTTCACCCTGGATCTGCCTCCCCCAACCCCCTCCCCACACTATTGTCTGGCCATGGATGATGCTAATAGGTATACAAGTTCTTTGGTTAATCTCTTCCACCCCCTCCCCGTGAAGGCTACATTTGAAAGCCGAAAGCAGAGAATAATAGTGGGCTAGTTGCATCAAATTCAGAGGGGGTGGCACAGTGATTTAACAGATATACTTGATTACGGAATCTTTGCCATGGAAAGGTTCTTAAGGGGCAACCCGCCCCGCCCCCCACTCAGTGATGCAATGTGTGTGACAGGGAACTGAGTGGGTGGGCTCTTTCCCACCTGGACACCCTCGCTAAGCCTGGGCCTTGCACTACGGGTTCCTGCCCGCCCCCTCTTGTCTTCCTTGGTCTCCTCCTCTTCCTCCTCCTCCTCCTCCTCCTCCTCAGCATCTTTGCCTCTGCTTGCTGCATCACCAAATTCATCAGCATCCTAACTCCTTCATCTCGGCGGTAAACACCTCGTCTGTAACCCTGCTTGCCTTGCAGCTCAATGAGATTAGGTCTTCCTGGACAGCATTCGGTATTTTTTTTATGGTTAATTTATTTGTTTTTATACTTCCACAGCTCCTGCAATTTAATTAAAAATGACTTCCAGGCTGCAAAACTGTCCTCCGCTGCTAATTAGATTCCACGGATCCGTCCAGAAAGGTAGAAATCATTTTTTTCAATAAATATACATATATTTTTTAAAGTATTGCTTGCCCTGGCTGGAGTGGCTCAGTTGGTTGAGCATCGTCCCTTGCTTCAAAAGGTCGCCAGCTTGATTCCTGGTTAGGGCACACACCCAAGACTCGGGTTGGCTGGCCAGTCCCCGTACCTACAACTGGCAACTGATCACTGTTCCCCTTTCACGTCGATATTGCTCTCTCCCTATCTCCCTTCCTGCTCTCAAATCAATAAAAAACACATTTAAAAAAAAAAATGTTATGCCCTAGCTGGTTTTTCCCAGTGGATAGAGCGTCGGCCTGTGGACTGAAAGGTCCCTGATTCCAGTCAAGGACATGTACTTGGTTGCAGGCACATCCCTAGTGGGGAGTGAGCAGGAGGCAGCTGATCGATGTGTTTCTCTCTCATCGATGTTTCTAACTCTCTATCCTTCTCCCTCTCCCTTCCTCTCTGTAAAAAAAAAAAAAAAAAAAAAAAAAAAAAAAAAAAAAAATCAATAAAATATATATTTTTAAAGTTTAAAAAGTATTACTTAACGTACTGCTATGATAAGGTACCCAAGCTCTTTGACATAGAGAAGGAGGAGGTGGGGAGGAGGATCTCTGTCTTGTCAACTCTACTTTTTTCCAGGCCCCAGCCCTGCGCAGAGCTGGTTGGGCTAGGGTTCCCTCAGCACAGTCCAACCCCCCCCAGCTGGACTGTGGCCGGGCCCTCCTGCCCACAGCTGCTCGGCCCACACCCCCCTTCCACGGGCGTCACGTGGACCCATGAGCTAATGTATGTGCAAGCCTTTGTCAACCCCGAGGCACAACTGAACGCCAGCGATTGCTGTTGTTATGTTCTTCTCATCGCCCTCCAGGGAAACCCTGCTGCCCACTCGGCCCTTCCAGACCAGCCAGGGAACCTGCCCGGCCAGGCCGCCCTCCCCTGCAGCGGGCGGTGGCTCCTGGCACAGACCTGCCTCCCCGGGCGGAGGAGATCGGCTAACGTCGGACACGGACCACCCGCCCCCCCCACACACACACACCCCTCGTTGATGGCTTTCCCAGTTCTTCCTGGCTTCAGGGACCTTCCTCCGGAAGGAAATCTTCTGGGCCCCAGTGAAAGTTCTGGAGCCGCAGCCACCAGCCACTCCCAGGGCCTCTCCGGACGCCCACCCCCGGCGCCCTCCCCTCCGGCGTCATCGGCACCGCCAGGCTGCCCCGGAAGGATCTGACGGGCGATTTCCTAGAATTGTCTTCCCGGAGTTCCTCGGTCGTTCGGCTCCCCGCTCCCCTCCCCGAAGCCCAGTCTCTTCAGATACCCAGCCCCCCCCAAGCCCAACCTCGTAGGCCCCAGTTCTCCTTAGCGCATCCACTCGGTTCTGGGGTGTTCTGCTACCCTTGGGAGGGGGGAACGGGGGCGTGAGAGTGGGAGATGGTCACCAGAGCCCACGAGAGAGTTGCGTGTGCTGTGGTTACCAGGGCAACCATCCTTCTGTCAGCCCGCCCCCCCCCACGCTTCATCCCCAGCCGAGGGTGAGGACTTGACCACGCAAGCCAGGCCTCCCCCAATAAATCAAAGCTGACGGAGGCCCAGGAGGGCGGGTGGGGAGCACAGAACATCGAGGTCCCTGGACAAGAGAACAATTTACCCTTTCTCCACCCCAGACCCCCACTTGCGTGTCGGGGAGCACTGCCCCGACGGCAGGCCTCCGCGCTGCCCACCCTTGCCTCCAGGCCCCCCTGGGTGGGGCTCCAGGAAGAGGCTGGGGAGGGGAGGTGGGAGGAAGGGCCTGTCTGCGCTTGATGGATGGCACTGAAGAAATGTCTGGCACTTTCTTCCCCCTTGGGGGAGGTGAAGCTGTAGCCACCTCTCCCCCCCTCATCTGCATTCCTGCCTGCCGGCCTGCCGGCCGCTCGGGAAGGGGGTGGGGAGGGCGGCTGGAGCTGGACCGGAGGGCCCTGAGCCCAGCGGAGAGTCCTGGTGCGCACTGCCACTCACTTTTGTCTACACTGGCATGGGAATGGGGGGGCGTGTGGGCGATCCCTACATCTCAATGGGATTAAAAGGGGATCCATGTGTTCCCCCCCCCCCAACCCCCGACTCTGTCCGTCCCTTTTTCTTTGCTCTCAGGCCTCCTGGGGCAAAATTTTCGAGAGTTCGCCATTCCGTCCTCACTGCTTTTCCTGCTTCTGATTTTCCTGCTCCTGCTAGTGCGTGATTTGACTGTGTTATTTGCACTGAGTGTGAAAAAGCAACGTGTGTGTGTGTGTGTGTGTGTGTGGGAGAGAGAGACAGAGAGAGACAGACAGAGAGAGAGACAGAGGGAGACTGCTGATATCTTAGCATAAATCAAGGCAGTAGCACCAAACTAGTCACTGAACCTTTCCATTATCACATATTGCCAGTTAAAAAACAAACAGGTTCTCCCCCTCTCTCTTCTTTTTTGTTACTCCTCTCCTGAGGATACATGCCCTGGACAAGGGCCTCGACCCTCCGGCTGACGTAACCGCTAACGAAGCCCCTAGTGTTGGTTAGGCTATCAGTTTCTCTTCAGAAGGTGCTTGATAAAGCAGCAAGAAGTCACTAACATGTGATGGGTTTATTATAGTTATTTCAAATGAGTGAATAGGGCTTGTTTTCGTTTACAGTACAGGGTATATACCAATAGATGATAAGCCCACATAAACCAAAGCTCTTCGGGGCCCTCGATAACTCTGAAGGGTGGAAATGGTTCCTGGGATCTAAAGCGATGCACGCGCAGTGCTTGGGTGACTCGCAGGCTGTTCCCGGCTGGAGAAACATGTCTCCGCTGACAGAGAGGGCGGAGGACATGGCTGTGTCCTCTGGCAACCCTCTCTCCTCAAGAAGAGACACTGTCACTAGAACAAAGACTTTAATGGTCTCCGCTCACAGTTGAGAAGCCAGGCATACAGGCCGCCAGCCCCCCCATACCCTGCCTCTCCCCATGGAACTAGGGCCTATGAGGTTGGGCTTGGGGGAGAGGCAGGGCGGGAGGTGATGGGAGACAGGGGGGGGTGTCTGTGGCAGTTGTGGACTCCCCCTCCCCCCAGATTCACCTCTAAAGCCTTTTCCTGTCCCCCCTCAGGGTGGCTCTTCCCCTTCGCCATGGAAGTCACGGCGCAGCAAGGCTGAGGGAGGAGGGCCGGGGGGGAGGGGCAGGAGGGTCCAGGAACCCACACCCGGGCTTGGCCTGAGTCGGGCGGAGGATGGTGCGGGTCCCAGGGTGTGTGATGGTGGCTGTGTTCCGGCTCTGTGAGCTCCGCGCCCTTGCCCCTCCACCGGTCCCCTTGCAGAGGAGACGCCGGTGTCTCCGCTGGAGCGAGCACACCCGAGCTGCTCAGCCACTTCTCCTGGAAAGGCAGGTCAGCCTCGGGTGCTGTTGCCCCGCTCCCCCAGGAGCCAGTAGGTCCGCACTTTGCCTTTGCCCTGGAGGGAATGGAAGGGGAGGTTGGGATGGGCAGCAGCAGCCCCCCCCCCCCCCCCCCCCGTGCCACACGGTGGGAGTGGAAGCGGCTGCCTGAGAAGGGGCTTGAGGGAGGGGAGCTCCCTGGGGGGGGGCAAGGGATGGTGACCCTAGGGGCTTCCTTCTCTACCTTCATTTCTACGTCCCCTCGAAGCTCCAGCTCGAAACCACCAAACTCCTCCAGGACAGCCTTGGTCTCCGAAGACAAGTGGATCTTCAGGGCTGAGTAAGACAAGGAGGAGAAGGGAAGTGAGAGAGGCCAGAGAAGGGATCAGAGGAAATCAGGGAGGGGGGGTGGCGCAGAAAGATGTTCTCTCCTTCTTTTCTGGTCCAGGAAGCTTCCTAACCAGAGTCCCACCCTCTCCATGTGGTGTCTGACCGCACTGGCCTCTCTGCTGGAGCCAGGAGCTGTGTGATCTGTCCATCCTGGTAGTGAAGAGTCTCGCGTGTGGCTATTTAAATTTAAATGACTTAAAACGAAATCAATTCATTAAAAATGCAATGCCCCCGTTGCAAGACCACATTTCAAGCGATCAGTAGCCCTCGGACCAAGGTCCCCCCCATACGGACAGCTCAGATCAGAGAGCAGTTTCATCACTGCGGGAAGTCCCACTGGCAGCACCCCCGCGGCACCACCAGGCTCTGCTACACAGTGAGAGTGTGGCACAGTGGTCAGGACGTTGGGTCCTGCTCTGCCCAGAACGAGGGCCCGAGGGAAGGCTTGCGTGGGGAAGTCATAGGAACTCTCTGGCTTCATCTTCCTAACCCGCAGAGTGCTGACAGAGTCTCGCGTGTGGCTATTTAACGGACAGCGCCCATCTCGAAACCCTGCCGGGAGGATTAAATTTGACCTTCAAAAAGGGAACAGAATCTGGCACACAGGAAGCCCTCGATCAGTGACTGCTGTTGGTGATTTTCTTTTAATTTATTTCTTAAAATGTATTGATTTTTTTTACAGAGAGGAAGAGAGGGATAGAGAGTTAGAAACATTGACGAGAAAGAGAATCATTGATCAGCTGCCTCTTGCACACCCCCTACCGGGGATGTGCCCGCAACCAATGCACATGCCCCTGACCGGAATCAAACCCGGGACCTTTCAGTCCCCAGGGCAACGCTCTATCCACTGAGCCAAACCGATCTCGGCTGCTGTCGGTGATTTAACTCACCACCCTGGTGTTCCAGCTGAGGCAGCCGAGGCCTAGAGGAGGAGGAGACCGAGGCCTCCTGACTACTGACGGGTACCCCACAGCCCTTCTCTATGGGATCTCTCTCTGAACTCGCCCCCACCCCCGCTGGGGTCTGCCCTCCTCCCGCCGGGGGGCTTGGGTGGGGTCCACACGGACTCCACAGCCAGCTGTGGGCCTGGGTCTTCCTGTCCCGGCCAGGTGCTCAGGACACAGCCCTCGGTGAAACTGTGTTGGACGCAGCAGGAAGGCAGAAAGAAGATCAACAGGAAGCAGGGCCACAGGAAGAGGCGGGAGCAAGCGTGTATTGGGCGCCTACTGTGTGCCGGGGGCTGTGCGAGGGTTGCTACGGCCTGAGACGGGCATCGTTTTTTTACAGATAACATCCCATGCTCGGAAAAGTCGATGACAGCCATGTCCTCCTCCTGTTACAGGGCTTCCTCCTGCAGCTCTAGCGAGGCAGATTATTTTATTCTCTTACAGGTGAGGAAAGCGGAGGCTCAGAATGGGGTAGCGAATGGATACCCGGCTGGGTTAGCTGCAGAGCCTCCTTACCCCACACCGAGGGGGGAGCCGAGTGTTTCTAAAGGCGGGATTCCAGCCGGGAACTGGTGACCTGGGGCCTGGAACGACTTTTCAAATATTTGGAAAGATAGGGCAGCTGAGGGTCTGAGCCTCTGACTGCTAGACGCAGGGTGCTCTGCCCAGGTTGAACTCCCAGGGGCAGGAGGCGGGAGGAGAGAGGGGGGAGCTGGGACAGGGGTCGGACAGACACAAAGCTGTGGGGGGAAGGACGGGACTTTCCTGGGCTCCCATCCCCTTTAGGGGCCACCGTACCTTCCCCGTTAGACTCCATTCTGGAGGCCGTGTTGACGGTGTCGCCAAAGAGACAATAACGGGGCATCTTCAATCCCACCACGCCAGCACACACGGGCCCTGGAGGGAGCGGAGCCCATCAGCGAGGGGGCGGGCGGGTGAGGAGGGAGGAGGGAGGGAGGGGATGGGAGGGAGAGAGGGAGGGAGGGAGGGAGGGAGGAAGGGAGAGAGGGAGAGAGCGAGGGGATGGGAGGGGATGGGAGGGAGGGAGGGGATGGGAGGGAAGAAGGGAGGGAGGGAGGGGATGGGAGGGCGGCCGGAGGTGGACCTGAGCCTTCGGGAGCCCCCCCCCCCCCCCCCCCCCCCCCCCCCGGCCGCGGGCTCACCGGTGTGGATGCCGATGCGCAGGCGCAGCTGCTCGTGCGGCCGGTGGCGGATGCGGAAGGAGCGCACGGCGTCCAGCAGCGCCAGCGCCATGCGGGCCACCTCGCAGGCGTGCAGCCGCCCGTTCCGCACCGGCAGCCCCGACACCACCATGTAGGCGTCGCCGATGGTCTCCACCTGCGGGGCGGGAGAGGGCGCGGGGCTGGACCTCCCTCGTCCCCGGCCGCCCCAGCCCCTGGGTGCGCTCCCTCTGGACCCGCCCGACAGCCGGTGGTTGGCTTTCCTCATCCCCATCCCTCCATCCCTCCGTCCCTACGTTTCTCCCTCCCTCCATCCCTCCGTCCCTCCATCCCTTCATGCCTCCGTCCCTCCCTCCTCCATCCCTCCATCCCTCCAATCCCTCCATCCCTCCGTCCCTCCATCCCTCCGTCCTTCCATCCCTCCCTCCCTCCGTCCCTCCATCCCTCCGTCCCTCCCTCTCTCCGTCCCTCCATTCCTCTGTCCCTCCATCCCTCCATCCTTCCGTCCCTCCACCCCTCCATCTCTCCATCCTCCATCCCTCCGTCCCTCCATTCCTCCGTCCCTCCGTCCCTCCATTCCTCCGTCCCTCCATCCTTCCATCCCTTTGTCCCTCCATCCCTCCTCCCTGGCGGTCTCTCCACTTGTCCCTGGGTCTCCTTGCGATCCTGTCTCCCCCGTGCACCTGGGTCTCCCCTCAGAGATCCCACTTCCCTCTCCCCGTCCCCTTCTTCTGCCCGCCCCTCCCCGGCCACCCGCACCCTCACCTTGTACACGTCGAAGTTGTCTATGACGGCATCGAAGCAGGTGTACAGGTCGTTGAGCAGGGTCACCACCTGGGGAGGGGAGAGCCCGTGAGGGTGGGGGCGGGGATGGGGGCTCCACCTGGGCCCGGGTGGGAGCGCGGGCCGGGAGGCCGGGGGACCCAGGCCGCCCCCGGCTCACCTGCATGGGCGTGCTCTCGGCGGACAGGGCGGTGAAGCCCACAATGTCGCTGAAGTAGATGGTCACGCTGTCAAAGGCTTCGGCCTGCACCGTCTCCCCGCGCTTCAGCTGCTCGGCCACGGAGCTGAGGGGCCAGGGGTCAGGGGTCAGAGGGTGAGGCGGGGCGGGGGCAGGGGGGGCGGGCAGGGGGGCGGACGGGGCGCTCACTGAGGCAGGATCTGGTAGAGCAGGGCCTCGGCCTTGCGCTTCTCCTCCAGGTAGGCCTGCGTGCGCTCCTCCACCAGCTCCTCCAGGTTGTTGGCGTACTGCTCCATGCGGGACAGCAGGTTGTCCAGGATGTTGCTGCTGTTCTCCCTGGGGGCGGGGGCAGCGGGCAGGCAGGGGTGAGAGGGTGCCCCCCCCAGGCCTCCGCCTGGCCCAGGCTATCCGCCCCGCCCCCACCCCACCCCCAACTGCAGTGGGGACCCCGGAGAAGGCTGGGGGTGAGGGGCACCACAGAATGGGATGGCCACGGGGAAGGGGTAGGAGGAAGGTTCGGTGCATCTCTGAGATGATGATGTCAGGGTCAAGCGTGAAGCTCCGGGCACACCAGCTAATTTGTTGGAACGCTGAGTTAGAAGGAGGCGGGAGGGGGCTCTGATTGAGATGGCAGCAGGAGGGCACACAGGCTCAGGGGTGCATCTGGGGACACTGGGCCCCAGGTGGTACAATGGGCGGGCAGTTCACAGTGGGGGGCGGGAGCTCCGTGGAGGGAGAGGCCCCGTGTACACTGCACACCAGGGAAGACCAGGGGCCCTGGGGCTGGGCAGGAGGGCTGGGGGGGGTGCTGTGGGGGGAGAGGGGTGTGGGGGGTGGGGGACGTTAGGGACACCTGGGCCATTCCGTATTCACACAGGGGGCTGTGAGGCTGTGGTGGCTGCAGTAGCTACTGCAGGGATGAGATTTTATTTGTTTATTTATTTATTTATTTTTGAGACATTTTATTTTAGAGAGAGGAATTGGGGGGAGGGGGCGCGGGGGGGGGAGAAAGAGAATTTGTTGTTACTCTTATTTATACGTTTATTGGTTGATTCTTGTATGTGCCCTGACTGGGGATCGAACCTACAACCTTGGCATATTGGGGCGATGCTCTAACCAACTGAGCCGGGCAGGGATGAGACTGAAGTGGGGGGTATATGGTAGGGGGTGGGGACGGGGGAGGCTCGGGGGGCTCCATGCCCACGGCCAGAGACCTGTTGAACTTCCTCAGCATCAGGCGGATCTGCTGGAAGGGCGGCCGCTCCTGCGGGTCCTCGGCCCAGCACCTCTGCATCAGGTGGCCCAGCTCCTCCAGGTGGCTCTGCAGGTCCAGGGAGGGCCGGAACGGGGGCTGCTCCCCCCTGCTCACCCGCTCGATGATCTCTGTGCGGGGGGTGGAGGGGAAGGGGCTCCGTGGCTGGGTCCGCCAGGGGCCTGGTGAGAGGTGGGGTGGGGACGGCCAGGCCCCGGGCAGCGGGCAGGAGAGCCCTGTAGGGACCTGAGCCGGGCATGCCTCAGGCATGTCACTGGCAACCATGGGACAGCGGGCACCTTGCCGGAGTAAGATGGGTGGCATTCCCAGGCAGCCCTCTCTGGGGCTGAGGCCGGGCTGGGGGACAGCTCGGCCCTCTTACCTTTGGGGCTGAGGTCCAAGCCTTCCACGTGGAACACGCCGCTCCTCAGCGCGATCTCCTGAAGGATGATGCCAAAGCTGTAGACGTCTCCGGCCTGGGAGCCCCGGACGGGGGGCGAGGCCATTCGCAGGAGCTCGGGGGCTGTCCACAGCTTTTCTGCGGGTCAGAAGTCGGGGGTCACAGGGTGAAGGGCCCCATGCTAAAGGGAAACAGGGATAGAGCTGGGAGACTGGTCTGGGGCTGATCTGGAGACAGCGAACCGAGCGCCAGAGCCGGAGGCCACCGCGCCGGACGCCCCGTGGCAGCGGTGGACGAACGGGGCACAGCCCCCCGCCGGGCTGTATGGGGGGGGGGCAGCGTGGGTCTGAGCTCACTGGCATAGAGGGTGTGCCCTTGGTCTGGCTCCGGGTCCCTGAAGCTCTCCAGCCCGTAGTCGGTGATCTTGAGCACGAATCGACCATCGACCACACAGTTGGACGACTTGAGGTTCCCGTGGGAGCAGATGGCCCCATTGTGCAGGAACAGCATGCCCTGGAGAACGGGGGCGGGGCCTGGGGTGTGGGTGGGGCTTACGCTAAGGTGACCAGACAGCCCGCTTTCGGCGGGACGGTCCCGGTTTTGAACCATTTGTCCCACGTCCCGCGGCGTTTTAAAAATATTACAATACTGCCGAAACCGGTTTGGCTCAGTGGATAGAGCGTCGGTCTGCGGACTGAAAGGTCCTGGGTTCGATTCTGGTCAAGGGCATGTACATTGGTTGTGGGCACATCCCCGGTGGGGGGTGTGCAGGAGGCATCTGGTTGATGTTTCTCTCTCATCGACGTTTCTAGCTCTCTATCTCTCTCCCTTAATCTCTGTAAAATATCAATAAAATATATTTTTAAAATTTTCTTTAAAAAATCAATAAAATATATGTTTTTAAAAATATTACAATACTATTTTTGCGTTCTATGAAAATTTTTGTTGCTCCATATAGACCAAATTTTTAATCAGGAACCCCCCCTCCCCCCGTCAATGGTATCCCGCTTTACCAATGTTAAAATCTGGTCACCTTCACTTACTCCCACGGCCAGAGAAGCATGCGTCCCCCACGACCTACCTTGACGATGTCGTTGGTGAGGGAGTACCGGAACATCCAGTCCAGCGTGATGCTCTCATTCTCCAGGATGTCCTGCTGGGCAGTGAGAGTCAGACCGGTGCCCGCAGACCACCCCCCCACCCCCACCCCCCCGCAGAGGAGGGCAGGGGTTCCGCTGCCATCAGTGGCAGAGCAGGACAGGACTCGGTACTTGCTGTAGTGCCACCACCACCCCCCCCCCCATTTTACAGAGGGGGCGGATAGCGGTCAGAGAGAGAGGGGGGGGGGCCAGCCTGGGGTTAGAGCCAGGGCGAGAGCCAGGTTTCCTGACTCGCCTCGACCCCCTCACCTGCAAGCTTCCACGGGGGCAGTACTCAGTGAGGATGCAGATGTTGGGGGGGTCGGTGCAGGCACCCACAAACCTGGTCAGGTGGTCGTTCTGTATGTCCCGCATCTGCAGGTGGGGTGGGGGCCAACATCAGGAGCCGGCAGAGACCTCCCTCCTCCAGTTGTCCTCCCCCCCCCACGCGAGGACCGCTCGCTCTTCTTGACTCTGTACCCGTTCCCCAGGCACCCCAGGCCCTTCCCTGGCCATTCCCACCCGCGCTCCGCAGCCCAGCGCCCCTCCCGAGCCCCCGAGGACCCCCCTCCCCCTCCGGGACGTGCCCGCTGTCCTTTCCCCACCCACAACGCCCTCCTCCCGGGCACAGGGCACGGGCGTCCCAGGCTCAGACGGCCCCGAGGTCCCTCCACAAGCCGCGCTGGGTCCCCCTGGGGCGCCCCCCCCCCCCCCCCCCCCGCCTCCTGCCCGACATTACATGCTTCAGTTCAAACAGGACTTTTCTGGTCAGCTCAATGCGTTTGCGGTTCACACTTTTCACAGCCACGAGGTTGCCCTGGGCACGGAATGGAGACGGTCACCGGTCACTGCGGTCAGTGTGAGGAGAGGGGAGCTCCCAAAGGCCCTGGGAACTGCAACTGCTCCTCACAGCCCCCCGTGCCTCCCGGACCCCCCCCATCCCTCCCGGGCCCTCCCCCCCACTCCTCCCAGATCCTCCCCCCCACTCCTTCCAGCCCTCCCCCCCATGCCTCCCGGACCCCCCCCCCCCATGCCTCCCGGGCCCTCCCGGTGCTGTCAGAGCAGCCTGCCCAGGCCTGTGGCCCCATACCAGGCCCACCTTATAGTACACGGTCTTGGCGAAGACCTGGAACTGGCCCTCGGTGGTGAGGAGGGAGCCGTAATTGGAGCCTCTCTGGAGGACGGAGAGCAGGAGGGACGGTCAGCCCGTGGGGAGTCCACCCCGGGCCCCCCTCGCTCCCTGCTAACGGCCTGAGCTCTGGCCTTCCCCGCCTCGCTCCACATCATGGGATCCCCTCCTCCCGTGCCTTCCCCCTTCAACGTGTTTTCCCGTGAACTGTCGCCTCAGCCTCTGAGGGCCCCGAAGGGAGGCTCTGAGAGCCGCAGGGAGGGGCCTGACTTGCCCGAGGCCACACAAGTGAAGACAGCTGGGGGCAGAGCCCTGCTCTCTCCCTTACGGGTCAGGCACTGCCCTCCCCCCTCCCCATCCCCAGCTGTCCCCCAAGTCCATCCCCCCCCAATACCAGTGTCCTTACCGCGCTCAGGGTCAGCCGGCTGCCCGCACTCCGGAGGTGCCTCTCCAGGCTGCTGGGCTGCAGGTCCTCCCAGCGCACCCGCCACAGCTCCGAGGCCAGCTCCTTCTCCAGCTGCATCTTCCTGCGGGACACGGGCCTCTGAGCCCCTGACCGGCGTGGGGAGGCTGCCCCTTGGCCCCTCTCAGAGCCCTGGCCCCCGGCTCTGCTGGGGCGGCTCTCAGGCCTGCCCCGGGCTCGAAGTCGGGAGGCTGGGCTGCCCTCTGCCTCCCTGGGGCCTGGGGCGGTCCCTGTATTTCCCTGAGTCTCCTGTCTTCCTGTGCAGATGTCCTCGTTTAGAAACGGGGAACCTCGATATTTGTTTCAAAAGCATTGTTATATGAGAAGAGCCCTGGCTGGTGTGGCTCAGTGGATAGAGCGTTGGCCTGGGGACTGGAGGGTCCCGGGTTTGATTCCGGTCAAGGGCACATGCCTGGGTTGTGGGCTCAGTCCCCTGTAGGGGGCGTGCAGGAGGCAGCCACTATCGATTCTCTCTCATCATTTGTGTTTCTATCCCTCTCCCTCTCCTTTCCTCTCTGAAATCAATAAAGATATTAAAAAAAAAAAAAGAATGTGGCGGGGGAGGGGTCTGTACATGGTACACGATCCACCAGCATCGATTTCCTCCCCTCCCTCTATCCTTAACTTCTCCCGAACTCTCGTTCCAGCTCCACTGGGAGGCAGGCCCCGGGCTCCTCACCCTGCCTGCTCATGGCGCCCAGTCCCAACATGTCTGAGCCACTGCCTCCCCTCCTTCAGCAGGAGTAGTGGGGACAACATCCGGGCCTTTGTGATGCCCCCCGCACCCCCACCCCACACCGCTGTCCGGGATCACCTCCCCCTCCCTGGCCACTCCTACCATTTCCTCCTTTCGTTGCTGTGCCCTCACCCTTTATCCTTCCCCTGCTGTGCCCTCATCCCCTCTCCCTTCCCCTGCTGTGCCCTCACCCTTTCTCCCTTCCCCTGCTGTGCCCTCACCCTTTCTCCCTTCCCCTGCTGTGCCCTCATCCCCTCTCCCTTCCCCTGCTGTGCCCTCATCCCCTCTCCCTTCCCCTGCTGTGCCCTCATCCCCTCTCCCTTCCCCTGCTGTGCCCTCATCCCTTCTCCTTTCCCCTGCTGTGCCCTCATCCCTCATCCCTTCCCCTGCTGTGCCCTCATCCCCTCTCCCTTCCCCTGCTGTGCCCTCACCCTTTCTCCCTTCCCCTGCTGTGCCCTCATCCCCTCTCCCTTCCCCTGCTGTGCCCTCATCCCTTCTCCCTTCCCCTGCTGTGCCCTCATCCCCTCTCCCTTCCCCTGCTGTGCCCTCATCCCTCATCCCTTCCCCTGCTGTGCCCTCATCCCTCATCCCTTCCCCTGCATCCTTGCCACCTCCCCTGAGTCCGGCCTCCCGGCCTCACTCACCGCCCTGGTCCGAGGCTCACCTGTAGATGAAGATGGAGACGATCAGGATGCTGAGCAGAGAGAGGCTGCCCACCAAGGCCAGCACCTCGAGGGTGGAAAAGTGGGCTGCGGGAGAGAGTGCCAGGGGCAGCAACAGAGAGTTTGGTTAGCCAGCAGGAGGGGTGCCTTCCATGGCCAACCAGTGAGCGGGGATGAGGGAAGAAGGGAGGGAAAAGGCCGGAGTCTTCCCAGAACACTCTCAGGGTGGGAGGGGAGCACTGATCTAACTCCCCATGCAGGGAGGAGGAAGAGGGAGGAGCAGTGTCTCAGCATGGAGGCCTGGAAGGCAAGGGGCAGGCACCTTGGTTGCAGGCGGGGTCCTCGTTGTCAAAGCCGCATTTGGGGATGTCGGGGGGCGGGTACCCTAGGGGCCAGTGCAGGGTGCGCCCTGACACAGACTCCAGCTCCTGGGAGGTCCCGTTGTAGTCCAGAACGACCTATGGGAGGAGGGAGGGAGGCGGGAATGGTGGGCGGGGAGGACCTCCTGTCCTGTCCTCCTGTCCTGCCCCCCACCTGCCCCATCTCTGCTCCCAGGCCTTTAACTGGGATGTCAACTCTGTATCAGACCCCTGCTGTGATGGACACGGAGACCCCGTACCCAGCCCCGTGTCCTTAGAGGGGAATGACTTGAACACAGTGGCTGTTCCTCTGGGCTCTGAGCTGCCGTCTCTGTGGGAGCGGTTCTGTGACCTCAGGAGACACCAGACTTCCCGGGGGCAGGGCTGTGCTCCCGCCTCAGGCATGGGGCTCCCCGAGGGTAAAGCCTATGAGTCCCCGTCATTCTGGTTGATCCCCCCACACACACACTAGGGCAGACCCCTCTAATCCAGGGCTCTCCACAAGAGACCGAGCGTAGCAGGCAACTTCAGAGGAGACAGATGCACCGCCAGGGCTGGGGTGAGGAGGGGATGGGGGGGGAGGGGGGAGAGGGGTGAGGTGTCTTTCTTGGTGGGCACTGTCCTCCCGGGCACAGCCTTACCCGAAAGGCTCTGGTCTCAGGATCCATGTCCCAGAGGGAGAAGTCAGTCTCTCGGTCCCCGTTGCTGTCTATTTTCAGGTGCCCTGTCACTCCTGGGGGCGTGGAGGAAGATGGCTGTGTCTTGAGGGAGTGGAAGGAAGTTCAGGGGTCCCCCTTCCCCCCCCAAACCCCCTTCCTCTGATCCCTTGACCGTCTCTGCCTTGCCCTGCCCGCACACACATGTATGGAATGGTAACAGAAGGGGCAGACACTCTGGCCACAGGGCTGATTGGCGCTGGATGCTTAGAGGGACTTCGTGATGGAGCTGGGAGAGCGGGCAGGGGGGCCCGCGGGAAGCTGCGGGAGGCTGGCTGGCACCGGTGGGTGACTGCCGGGGCCCGGGGCACAGGACCCGAGGCCTCCCGGTGCAGGCCCTGGCAGGCCGTTCCGGCCACCCCCAGGCCCTGACCTTGGAAGCTCCGGTTCCACATGCGCTGCGTGATGCCCTCCCCGTCGGTGACCGCTCCCCCGCCGGCCAGCGTCTCCGTCACCGCCTGGGCGAAGAGCAGCAGCCCGTCGTGGAAGGCCGCCGGGATGGTGTTCACCTGCGGGCACCAGCAGAGCCTCACTGGGGGTGGCACGCGAGGGGCACGCAGCAGCGGGTGCTGTGGGCAGGCAGCGGGAGGTGCTGGGAGCGAGGAAGGGCACGGGGGGGGGACACCCCCACAGGACAGAAAGGCCTTGCCATCGAGGAGATGCCACCCCCTGGGTGGTGGGGCAGGACGTGTCACTCCCCTCCGACTGTGAGGACCTCAGGTGCTGAGGTTGGCCTGGTCCATGCCACCTCCCCGCCCCCATCGTCAGGAGAGACACAGAAGCAAGGGGAAGGGAAAGGGGGGAGGCCTGGGGACCCGGGGTGGCTGCGAGAACAGGGTGGGGACGGGCAGAGGGCCACGGAGGGGGGGCTGGAGGTCGGCCTTGGCGGCCCCGGGGCCCCCTCCGTCCTACCAGGCCATCCTCAATGGTGAAGTTGAACTGCTCGCGAGCCAAGTGCTTCAGCTGCTGCAGGAACTCCGGGTACTCGGGGTTGTCTGGCTCTCTGTAGGTGATGATTTTGGCCGCCTGAGGAAGGAAGGGGTCAGTGGAGAGGGGTGAGCTGGGAGCGGACCCATCCCTCCAGTAGCCTGCCCCCACCCCCCCTCCCAGAGCTGCATCTCCGCTTCGCCCCGTGTCCTGGGGGAGGCGCTGTCTGCTCCAAACCGGGGGTCCAAAGGATGTGTTCTCCCAGCCCAGCCAGTCTGCAGGCCTTGGCGTCCTTCCCCCTCAGGCCTGGGCTCACGTCTTCTTCTCCCCCTGCCTCTGAGTGCCGCCCCTCCATACACCTCTGGACCCAGACCCCTGCCCTTCCTCACCCAGCTCCCCGAGAGCAGCAAGGATTTCTCTTCTGCCCTAGCCGGTCTGGCTCAGCCCCAGGTGCGATTCCAGGCCAGGGCACAGGCCCAGGTTGGGGGCCCTGTCCCAGGAGGGGGCGTGCAGGAGGCAGCTGGCCAAGGATTCTCTCTCATCGTTGATGTTTCTCTCTCCCTCTCCCTTCCTCTCTGAAATCAATTATATATATATATATATATATATATATATATATATATATATATATATATATATAAAAACTCCTTTAAAAAAAAAGAACGAACTTCTTTTCTAGAATCATTTCAGATAATGCAAGCCCCAGTGCCCAGAAGCTCCGTGCCATCGGTTCCGAGCCCCCCACGCTGGGCACGCACCTGAAAGGCGCGGCGGGCCGCCACGTCCTGGCCGTCCCCACGCTCCCAGGGCCTGCGGGACCCGAGGCCGCCGGCACCCTGCAGGCTCTGCCCGAAGAGGTCCAGGTGGAAGAAGACATAGTCCTCCCCGCCCAGACCCGCTTCCAGGGCCAGGAGCATCAAGGTTCGGAAGACATCTGGGGAGCTGCAGACGTAGATAACTGGGGAGGGAGGGGGAGGGAGGGTCAGAGGGGGAGACTCTCTAGGAAGGGAAGCTGGGGCACCTGGGGGGTCGGTCAGAGACTGGGACTCCTGACTCAGGGCCGGCCGCGGCAGGAGACAGGAGGGGAAGGCAGGAGGAGGTGGAGGTGGGAGGGAGAAGGAGCAGAGGTAGGTAGGGGAGTGGGCAAAGGGGAGGCCGAGTCCCTCCCGAGGCGAGGCCAGGCCAGGGGGGAGGGCGAGGAAGGCCCGCTGGAGAGGGGGCTGGCGGGAGCTGGTGTGTGGGAGCAATGGGGGGAGAAGACGGAGGAAGGCGCGAGGCTGTTGGGAAGAGACAGAAAATGGGCGAGAGAAGAGGGACGGGAACTAGGCCAGGAACCTCTGGGTGAGGAAGGGGCGACAGGCGCCCCTTCCTCACTCGCTGGAGGGCAGGAAGGAGGTGGGGAGTGGGGTGGGTGAGGAGGGAGAGGGCCGTGCAGACGGGGAGAGCAGGGGATGGGAAAAGAGAAGGAGATGGGAACTCAGAGGTGGGAAAGGCTGAGACAGGAAAGAGGAGGAACCGTGGGGAGGAAGAAGAAAAGGAGAAGGAGAAGGAGGAGGAGGAGGAGGAGGAGGAGGAGGAAGAAGAGAAGGAGGAGGAGGAACCGTGGGGAGGAAGAAGAGAAGGAGAAGGAGGAGGAGGAAGAGAAGGAGGAGGAGGAGGAGGAAAAAGAGGAGGAGGAGGAGGAAGAAGAAGAGAAGGAGGAGGAGGAGGAACCGTGGGGAGGAAGAAGAGAAGGAGAAGGAGGAGGAGGAAAAAGAGGAGGAGGAGGAGGAGGAAGAAGAGAAGGAGGAGGAGGAGGAACCGTGGGGAGGAAGAAGAGGAGAAGAAGGAGGAGGGGGAAGAGAAGGAGGAGGAGGAGGAGGAGGAAAAAGAGGAGGAGGAGGAGGAGGAAGAGGAGAAGAGGGGGAGGAGGAGAAGAGCCTGGCCGGAGAAAAGAGGGGCCCTCGGGGCGCCTGCCCGGGGTGAGGGGCCCGGGGCCCCCGCGCGCCCGCCCGCCCGCCGGCTCACCGCGGCCCTGGCGCCGCACGGTGCGCAGCAGCCTGGCGTAGTGGTCCAGGTCGCCCTCGGCGAACTCCAGGTGGTCCACGGTGATGTTGAGGCGGTCGCGGAGCCGCAGGTACAGCCCCTCGACCACGAAGAAGCAGGGCTGGTCGTCCCCGGGCCGGTAGGCGTAGAGCACGAGCGCGCGGCGGGCCCAGCCGAGCCGCCGGTGCAGCGCGGCCACCAGGTCGCCGAGCTTGGCGTGGCTGGGCCCGGCGCGCGTGGTGAGCGCGTACTCGTCCTTGGCGCCGAAGCCCAGCGCCGGGGCGCCGGCCGTGAGCAGCGGCACCCGCCAGTGCGCCGTGAAGCGGCCCACGGGCGCGGCGGCGTACACGCAGCCGGGGCCCAGGAAGGCGGCGGGCGCGTGCTCCCACTTGAGGTCCACGGCGGCCAGCGGCGCGGCCGTGTCCGAGCAGACGCCCCGCGCGTCCTCGCTGCTGCCCAGCACCGTGCGCACCGTCCAGCCGGGCAGCAGGTCGGGCCGCGCCCGCACGCGGGCCAGCGCCAGCGCCACGGCCGGGCCCACGCGCGCCCAGGACCACGGGTACGAGGTGTTGGCGAGCGGCAGCACCACGGCCACCGTCAGGTCGCCCGCGTGGCTGCCCCGGAGCAGCGGGAGCAGCGGGAGCAGCAGCAGCAGCAGCGGCGGGAGCGGCGGGAGCGGCCGGAGCCGGGGGCGGGCGCGGGCGGCGGGGCGCCCGGGGCGCGCCATGGCCTCAGAGGGGCCCGCGGGGGCGGCGGCCGGGGGCTCCCACCATGGCCTCCGCGCTCCCCCCGGGCTCGGGGTGCTCACCCCCGGGCAACCCGGTCCCCCTCCAGCGGCTACGGTCACGGTCACGGTCCGGAGCGCCGAGGGTGCGGGGCGGGTGGGAGGGAGGGCGGGAGGGCGGACCCCCGGGCAAGGCGCAGCGGAGCAGGTGGGCGCGAGGAGGGGAGCCTGGAGCGGAGCGGCCGGAGCGAGCTAGTTGTGTGTGTGTGTGAGTGAGAGAGAGAGAGAGAGAGAGAGAGAGAGAGAGAGTGAGAGAGGAGCGGGGGAGAGGGAGAGGTCGGTGGGTCGGGATGGCACGGGAGGAAGCGGGGAGTGCGCGCCGGGTGCGGGCGGGAGCGCGGCCCCGGCGAGTCTGCCCGGAGCGCGTCCGGCTGGCCCCCGTCTCCGGCTGTCCGGGGGGGGGGGGGGGGGGGAAGGCAGGGGAGGACCCGAGCCAAGCTCCCACCCCTCCCTGCCCGCCTCCCGGGCTCGTCCCCTCCCAGGCCCGGTATCAGCAGAGCCAATCCGGACCTTTAACTCCTTCCTCCCCGCCCCCGGGCCGCGCGCCCCCCCGCGCCTGGAGCCTGCGCGCCGGTCCCCCGGCCCCGCCGCCCGCCTCCCGGCCCCCGACGCCCGGGCGCGGGAGAGCGGGATGGAGAGGGGTGTGCGAACCCCCCACCCCGACCTTCGTCCGCCCCTCCTCCTGGGGAGGAAGGAGGTGCTGGTTGGGGATCTCGGCGGGAACGTGTGTGTGGGTGTGGGTGTGAGTGTGGGTGATGGGAGTGTCTGGGAGAGACGGGTTTCTGGAAAAGACGCTGGAGAAGCAGGCGAACCCCAGGGTCGTGATGGCCCGGACCATCTAGGACGCCCCCATTTAAAAGGGGTCGGCGGAGAATAGGGTCAGGTGGAAGGGCAGGATGAACTCTTTAGCTCCTATGGGATTAGGGAGCCGAGGAGGGGAAACGTGCGGGCGGTTGGTGAGAAGCAGGGCTGGGAATGGCCAGCGGAGGGGAAGGTTTGGGTGCGCAAACTTGCCGGCGGGGCGGCTGGACCGGACCCCTGTGGAACCAGCCTGCCCTCTGGTGGTCAGTAGGCGTCACCGCCGGTAGTGGGACGCCAGGTTCTCCAACCCTGCGCCTAGGCCGGGACCCAGGGTTTGCAAACAGTTGCAGGGGACCTACCGTAGTAAGGGTTAGGCACCAGCTAGATGGTAAGGGCACAAAGAGAAGTGCGTATAGAGTCTGTACCTCAGAGAGCTCTATTTGGCACATACAGTCATAACGTAAAGTCCTTAAGCACTACTAAAAGACATCCTCCCAAAATAAGATTTTAGGAGAATTTGAAAATTTTAATAGTTAGAGCAAACTGTAGCCCAACTTAGGATGGCAGGCACATTTTGTTTGGCCTGCATTTTCTCTCTCTTTATTTAATAGCCCAAACTTAAAAATCAGCAGATGGGCAGACGGGCATTGCTGGTGTGGCTCACTTGCTTGTAGGGTCTGCCCGTGCACTGAAGGGTCTCGGGTTCGGTTCCTAGGTTTCAGGTTTAATCCCCCATCAGGAGGCAACTGTTGGGTGTTTCCCTCTTTCTCTCCCTCTCCCTTCCTCTTTCTCTGAAATAAATTTAAAAAATCAGTAGAGCCCTGGCCGCTTTGGCTCAGTGTATAGAGCGTCAGCCTGTGGACTGAAGGGTCCCAGGTTCGATTCCGGTGAAGGGCATGTACCTTGGTTGCGGGCACATCTCCAGTGGGGGGGGGGGGGCTGATTGATTTTTCTCTCTCACTGATGTTTCTAACTCTCTATCACTTCTTCCTCTATGAAATAAATACATTATACATTATACAGAAGATGGCACATGAATGTTTGGTGTTCTGACTTGTCTTGAAATATTGGAAAGCTGACAATATATGTATGCCCTGCATCTATCCATGATCAATCAGCTGGAACTAGTATCCATCGCCTCCTTGAGATGTTTAGTTCATGTTTAGTAGATGTTTAGTTTCCACCCTGTTCACTCATTGGCATTACTAGCTGCAGTAGGAGTTTGTTTTCAGCACTGATCTATGATGTAAGGTGTGTACATGTGGGGATGAGGAGGCGAGGCAAGAAAGGGCAGCAGATGGCAACTTATGCAAGCTTTTGTGTGACAGGAATGGTCCCATAAGGGGAGTTACAGAGACTATAAAGGTAGATAGGAGATTTAAAAATGTTTATGTTTTTATTGATTTATCCTATTGGTTGCTTCCCGCATGCAACCCAACCACTACTGAACCCACAACCTGGGCATGTGCTGTGGAACTAGCGACCTTTCAGTGCACTGCACGAAGCTCAACCAACTGAGCCACACCAACCAGGGTGATTTTTTAAAAATATGTTTTTAAAAAACATATTTTATTGATTTTTCACAGAGATGGATAGAGAGTTAGAAACATCGATGAGAGACAATCATCAATCAGCTGCCTCCTGCACACCCCCCACTGGAGATGTGCCCACAACTTCAGTACATGCCCTTGACCGGAATCGAACCTGGGACCCTTCAGTCCACAGGCTGACGCTCTGTACACTGAGCCAAAGCGGCCAGGGCTCTACTGATTTTTAAATTTATTTCAGAGAAAGAGGAAGGGAGAGGGAGAGAAAGAGGGAAACATCCAACAGTTGCCTCCTGACCGGGGATTAAACTTGAAACCCAGGAATCGAACCCGACACCCTTCAGTGCACGAGCAGACCCTATAAGCAAGTGAGCCACACCAGCAATGGCCCGTCTGCCCATCTGCTGATTTTTAAGTTTGGCTATTAAATATATATAGAGAAAATGCAGGCCAAACAAAATGTGCCTGCCATCCTAAGTTATACAGTTTGCTCTAACCATAGAAATATTCAAAATTCTCCTAAAATTCTCTATGTAAAAAAACCCAAAACTTCAGTTTCTGCTCTCTCTACACAGAATACTTATTCTTCTACACTTGTTGATCTATTTCGCGCTCCATCCACTGAACCAAACTGGTTTCAGCTGTTTTTATTGATTTTTAGAGAAAGAGGAAGGAAGCGGTTTAGAGAGATAGAAACAGATTGATTCCTGGGTTAATGCTCAACCAATGAGCCACACCAGCTGGGCAGGGCGATTTGTTTTTTAATGCGTCAAATTTTTATTGATATGCAGCAAGCCACTTCAAATTCCTGGGGAGGAAGGAGGTGCTGGTTGGGGAACTCGGCAGGAACGTGTGTGAGTGTGTGTTTTTTCTCCCTCTCATAAAGATAATAAAAGAGATGAAAAACCTAAGAGAATGTTAGAGACATAGAGGATACTGTGAGAAAGTCTGACACACCTTTATTTGGGGCCCAGAAGGAGGGAAATAATAGGATAGAAACAATATGTGAAGAGATTATGGCTGTGAATCTTAAAAAGTAGATGAAATACATTAAGCCACAAATTCAAGTGCAATAAACCTCAAATAGGATTTAAGAAATCCATATCTAAACCCATTAGAATCTGCAGGAAATTAAATAATAAAATCTTGAAAATATAAACAAGAGGAAAAAAGCCAAAACTGGTTTGGCTCAGGTGGATAGATAGAACGTCGACCTTCGGACTGAAGGGTCCCAGGTTCGATTCCGGTCAAGGGAATGTACCTTGGTTGTGGGCACATCCCCAGTACGGGGTGTGCAGGAGGCGGCTGATCGATGACTCCCTCTCTCATCGATGCTTCTAACTCTCTCTCCCTCTCCCTTCCTCTCTGTAAAAAATCAATAAAATATATTTTAAAAAGAGGAAAAAAAACAAAACAATAAAATAAAATATAAAAAATATTATTAGCCCTAACCGGTTTGGCTCAGTGGATGGAGCATCAGCCTGCAGAATGAAGGGACCCAGGTCAGGGACATATACCTTGGTTGCCGGCTCATCCCCAGTAGGAGGTGTGCAGGAGACAGCTGATCCATGTTTCTCTCTTAATTGATGTTTCTAACGCTCTATTCCTCTCAGTAAAAAATAAAAATAAAAGAGTGTTAGTTGCCTTTAAAGGAAAAACCATTATTAGATTGACAACTTTTTTTTTTTTTTTTTTACAGTAAAAAAGGAAGCCATAAGAAGGAGGGAACTGCCAAAACCGGTTTGGCTCAGTGGATAGAGTGTCCTGCGGACTGAAAAGTCCCAGGTTCCATTCCGGTCAAGGGCATGTACCTTGGTTGCGGGCACATCCCCAGTAGGGGGTGTGCAAGAGGCAGCTGATCAATGATTCTCTCTCATCGATGTTCTAACTCTCTGTCCCTCTCCCTTCCTCTCTGTAAAAAACCAATAATAAAAATATATTTAGGAGGGAACCTCACGTGAGTCTTAAACTCAGGAGTTGCTATAGTAACCAATCTAAGGGAAGAATGACCAATTAGAGGGGATATCTAGGCACAAAGATCTGCAGCCTTTGTAAACCGTAGGGAAAAGGGACTCAGTGGGACTCTTTCCCTCTCCGCATGTGGGAGTCTGTACCTGTTCTTCAATAATTATCCACCTTTACCATATATATCCACAGACAGTAAAATAACATTGTAAATGTGATGAAATAAAATAGCTCCCAAACTAGGAAGCCAAACCAGAAAAAAATGTCCTTTGAAAACACAGGTGAAATGAAGATGTATTAATACAAACCAAAACCAAGAAAGCAGCCAGCAGAGAGAGGGACGCTAATTCTCAAGCAGAAGGAATGTTATTCCAGGTGAGTGACTGGAGTTGCAGGAAGGAATAAAGAGCATATCCGGCCCCTGGCTGGGTGCATGAATGGGTGGAACAACAAATCTCTCTCTCTCTTTCTCACCAATAAAAAATTTAAAAATGATAAATTTAGTCAACAATAAAAATAAAGTTTAAACATGGTAAATCTAAATGACTACTAATTTAATAAACATTAATATCTAGTGTGATTGAAAGTATATAGATAATTAAATTGTGTGCACATATATACCTACACCTATCCAAGAGAAGTGAATGCATCTGACCACAAGAATTTTGCAAAAAAAAAAAAAAAAAAAAGTCCATAGCAGCTTTATTTATGTCAACCCATATGTGTTTGTCTGAAACTCAGTTGGTTAGAGGTCCTGAATTCATCAAAAGGAGAAAGGACAGACACACAGTCCTATGTGGCTCAGTGGCTGAGCATCAACCCATTCACCAAGAGGTCACCAGTCAGGGCATATGCCCAGGTTGTGGGTTTAATCTACAGTGGGGGCCTGTAAGAGGCGGTTGATCAATGTTTCTATCTCTCTATCCCTCTCCCTTCCTCTCTATAATCAATAAAAATACATTTTAAAAAAGGAGAAAGGACAAACTGTGGTATATTCAATGGAATGCTACTCATAAATAAAAAGGGACAAATTGCTGATAAATGCAAAAACTGGAGCTAGGCCAAAAAAAGAGTACATACAGTGTGAGTCCATTTATTTGAAGTTCAAGAACAGACAAAACTACTCTATGATCATAGAAACCCGAAGAGAGATTGCCTCTAGTGGCAGGGCAAAGGGGTGTGAGCAACAACAAAAAAAATATCATAATCTGGGTGTTGGTTTTATAGACGGAATATATTACTCAAAAATAATCGAGCTTACGGGCTTACGATCTGTGCATTTGTTGTAATAAATCACATGTCAATAAAGTATTTAGGGGGGGGCAATGATAAGCTATGTACACAGATAATACCTTAATAAAAAATATTAAAAAAATAAAATGTACAGTGGTAACACCCCCCCCCCCCAAATAAAGTATTTAAAAGAATTACGACAACAGCAATAGCATATAAATCTGGAGGGAGTGATGATTAATTATTCCTGCATTTTTTAGGAGCAGAGTATAAAAAATATTACATAAATCAAGGATTGTTGTAATTTTTAGGGTAGCCAACATAAGAGAAGAAGAAGAGTAACTTTCCATTAACAAAGGCGGGGAGGGAATAATAAACATTAATCAATGCAAAAGGAGGCAAGCGTAGGGGCGGGTGTATTACAGGAGGGACAAAGCACGTAGTAATCGGATTGATTTAAACGCAAATGCTGCATATCGGCATCTGTAGCCGGTGAAACCTCGCATGAGGGTAAAATCCGTCAGTTTGTAGAACGAGGAAAGAAAAGAAGTGCGGGGATGGCCGGGTCCTTCTCTCCTTGCTTCTTTCCTTGCTCGCTTTTTCTGAAATCTCTTCCCGAAGCTGCCTCAGTCTCCTTTCTGGTCCCTCACCATCGGTGCCTTTCCCTCTGATTCAATCATCACTTGCCTCCTTTGCTCAAAGCCGCTTCTTCTGAGAAGTGTTCCTTGCTGCTTGAAGTCCCTTCCTATTCCCTCACTTCACTTTGCTAATGGCCAAAACAACTTCGAAAGATTGCATTTTTTGAGGGAGGAAAAAGTAGAAGGATGGCGTTTAATTTTACTGGGGAAAAAAAAAAATAGAAATTTTCTTTTATTCTAGTGAGGGGGAAAAAGAAAAGTTCTGCTAGCAGAGGATGGTTTCGATCCATCGACCTCTGGGTTATGGGCCCAGCACGCTTCCGCTGCGCCACTCTGCTTGCACAGGTATGAGGGCCTCATGATTCCTATAGAAAGTTTTCTACGTAATCTCTGCCCTGATCTCTCTACACAGCGCCGTCTAATGGCTGGTTAAAAAAAAAAAATCGTCATTACTGCCTACTGTGTTCTTATTGGCTAGCTCCTGACACAGCAGGGGTTTTTATTGGTTTACGAGCCTGCTTTCTACGGTGAACCAATAGGCGTAGGCGGAGGGGTAAGGCGGGAGCCAATCGCACCGTCGTTTGTTGGGACGCGCCGGCAAGCCACCTCTGCGCCTGTCGGCTTCTCGGAGGAGCGGGGCGGTTGGTGTGGCTTCCATTGTTCAAGACTTAGGGCGCCATGAGGTGAGGACTCGGAGGCCTGGGAAGATGTGGGGTGTCTGGCGGAGATCTTTGGGGAGGTGGGTCGGCGGGAGTCGAAGGACCGGGAGGGACCACGGGATCTGGGGGCTGCCCTAAAACCTGAGGACTCCAGGTCTGGGCCGGTGGGGAGATCGGAGCCCGCGGAGGCGCGGGAACCTGGGTCCGGGATGGAGGGTTCCACGTCTCCATGTCTGAGGGGTTCGGGGGAGGGGGAGTCCGCAGGCCCGGGAGGAGCAGCCATCGTCTCCCCTTGTAGCCGGAGAAGGCTGGAACGGGCCTCATTCATTCATCCTCAGTGCTTGAGAAATGTTTTACTGTCTCGGTGGAGAAATCCGCGATCTTGAGTCTCTGACGCGTTAGAGCCGGCGTGCCCCGGGGATTATGGGATGTCTTGTAGAGGCTCGGTGCTGGGGCGCCGTCATTATTTGGTGCGGGCTGTGATTCACGGATCCAGAACGAGGGGATCGTGGGTGGGTGAGGTGGGGGTTTGAAATGGGGAGAAAGGTAAGTGGGAATGGGGATTCTTAGTGTCCAAAGGAAAGTTGGGAGATGGAGGTGGGCCGACCTGAAATGACGGGCCGGTAAGGTGGAGGAACACGTTAAAGTCTATTTATTTTATGCATTTCCAGGGGCGACAGAGGCCGAGGTCGTGGCGGGCGCTTTGGTTCCAGAGGAGGCCCGGGAGGAGGGTGAGTGCCAGTTTGTAGCATCTCCGTTTCCGTCATCCCGTCATCCGAGGAAGCGTTTGGAGGGGACTAACGGTCCCTGCTTTTGGGAGATCCAGCCGTGGTTTAGAAACCACACGCTCGCCTGCTAAACGAGCTTGGCCCCCTAAGCTGTTACTTTATTTCCTGTAGTTAATAATTTGGACCGTTTCTCTTGTTTTAGGTTCAGGCCCTTTGTGCCTCACATCCCATTTGATTTCTATTTGGTGAGTACCATTGCCCTGTTCCCCCATGGCCAGAAATGGAGCTTGCCCACTTTTCACGGTACTTTCCTGGGCCCAGCACCTCTTTGTTAAAATGCTGGTGGCAGTAGGAAAAGGGATTGGTGACTAGAGTTGGGGCTTTGAATCAGCTGTATGTTGTTTTACAGTATACCAGTCAGCTGGGTAGGGAAGCTAATTCCTTGGCTATTACTGGCAGTAACAGGTTTATTCTATTTGTTCTGAATATTGTATCTCTGGCTTATTTGTTAATATAAAGGTGGCAAGAGCTTAAGTTATGGCTGTTTTTTTTCCAGTTAATATCCTTGTTTGGACATCTCAAGGAGTAAAAACACGTGTTGAAAGATTTTTTTGTTTCCGATCTTTTCTGTTGTAGCAATAGAAAAGTAATCTCCCCAGTATATTATTTAAAAAATATATTTTTATTGAGGACTTGTATGCATGCCTATGAGCATAACCAATGGACACAGATGGGGGGCAGGGGTGGGTGGGAAGTGAGGGCATGTGCTGGGGGGGTAAGAATGGGGGTAGCTGGAGGGGAAGGAGACTTATGTAATAGTTTTAAACAATAAAGAATATAAAAAACATAATTGATTTCAGAGAGGGGAAGGTAAAAACATCAATGATGAGAGAATCATTGATAGGCTGTCTCCTGCACACCCCTACTGGGGATGGAGCCTACTGGGCATGTGCTGTTGACTGGAATCAAACCTGGGACCCTTTAGTCTGCAGGCCAATGCTCTGTCTGCTGAGCCTAACCAGCCAGGGCTGTATATTATATTATTTTGATAAATAGTAAGTAGTTGTTTATTTCTGGTTTAGTGTGAAATGGCCTTCCCTCGGGTTAAGCCAGCAGCTGATGAATCTTCCTTCAGTGAGGCATTGCTGAAAAGAAACCAGGACCTTGCTCCTAATTCTGCTGAACAGGTACGTTCTTTTGGCTTTACCTGAGATTTCTCTGAGAAAGCTAGAGAAGGGAGTAACTACCAGCCTCCCTCTCCTCCCCCTCCCAGCCTTGTACATGGGGTGTATGTTCTGAGACCCACACTGTTTGCCAGAAACTGGGGATAGTACCGAGTCTGGTATATACTACCTTTTTCCCTATACAGATGTACCTATGATAAAGTTTAATTTACAAATTAGACACAGAAAGAGCTTAATAGCAGTAACTATAACTTCTAAAATAGAATAATTATAATAATATACTGTAATAAAAGGTATGCGGATGACACGACCCTATGCCTGCATGAGGCAGTGAAGTGAGGAGGATGACACAGGCACAGGCACTGCCTTGGGCAGCTCGCTAGAGGCTTACCTGAACGAAGCACTGTGACACCTCAACAGTTGCTCTGAGAACAGAGGGCTATGGGCAGGGAGCATGTACAGCATGGATATATCAGACAAAGGGGTGACTCATGTCCTGAGGGGGGTGGTGCACAATATAAAACTTATGGATTGTTTATTTCTAGAATTTCCATTTAATATTTTCCTAACACAGTTGACTGCAGGTAACTGAAACCATGGAAAACAAAACTGGCTAAGTGGACTACTCTAAAATTGTCCTCCTCATTTCTCATTGTGGGTGGAGTGAGAGTGCCAGATTACATATGCATTCATATTTTTATTGGGGAATCTATCTTTGAGATAAAAAAAAAAGTTCTATTTTGGCAAATTCAAGGCCAGATGGGTGTTTTCAGAGCACTATATTGGTATTGATTCAGCTTGCATGGAAGGGACTAGGGTGGAAATAATTCAAACTGAGAAGTTGCTTGTAATTTTTCACCTGAGGTGGTTTTTGTTTCCTGCTGTTTTTCAGGCCTCTATCCTTTCCCTGGTGACAAAAATAAACAATGTGATTGACAATTTGATTGTGGCTCCAGGGACATTTGAAGTGGTGAGTTTTTGATGATTTAATCCTGGGAAGGGGCAGCCGTGGTCGTGTGGAAATTACATTGGCTCCTGTTTTTTTTAATTCTTCCATTACCTATTACCAAAGCCACACCTACATGGGAAAGTACAATGGAATGCCTTCGAGGTACTGACCTCGGGGACAAGACTTTATTATTGTCTTCAGCTCCCCTGAAAGGCTTTTCCTAATGGTTTTGGGATGTGATTTGACCGGTGCAACTTCCAAGTCTGGGTAGTAACAGCTCTGAGAGGTACCAGGCAGTCTTTTCACTTTTTCTCTCTGAAATCCTTTTTCAACAGCAAATTGAAGAAGTGCGACAGGTTGGGTCATATAAAAAGGGAACAATGACGACAGGACATAATGTGGCTGACCTGGTGGTAATCCTAAAGATTTTGCCAACGTGTGAGTTGACCTCTTTCTGGCTATGGAAACAGAACACAGGAGTTGGATTTGAGGCACAGGGATCTTTAAAACCCAAATTTCTCTCCTTTTCTCTCATTTTAGTGGAAGCTGTTGCTGCCCTAGGGAACAAAGTCGTGGAAAGCCTAAGAGCACAGGATCCTTCTGAAGGTTTGTTTGTTGCTGACACGTATTTAGTGGTCATAAGAGCCGGATCTGTAATTCTGTTACAGTTACAGTCTGGCCAGAGGAGATGTGCATGGAGAGCTTTATGCTGGGGAAGTGTGGGCGAGATCGCCATTGTTCACAATCCTGCTGATCTTTACTTTTTTGTCTTTGTTTTTGTTGACATGATATTTACCTTTAAAACTCTGTATTCTAAATCCTCATTCTGGACTCTTGCTGCTTTTGAAAACCTATCAATTCACTAATGGAAATCTGAGAGTTAAAGCTTTTGAATTTTTTCTTTCAGTTTTGACCATGCTGACCAATGAAACTGGCTTTGAGATCAGCTCTTCTGATGCTACAGTGAAGATTCTCATTACAACAGTGCCACCCAATCTCCGAAAACTGGATCCAGAACTCCATTGTTAGTCTTTTTTTTTCCATTGCTGGGAAATTTGGAGGAAATTCAAAGCATGGTATACAGTTGCTGTTGAGTTTACTTAGTTTGTTGCTATTGCACAAAAAACCTTATGCAACCCAAGTTTATAAACTTTGTTACCTCCATCTGTAATTTGGAGACAGATTTACCAGCTTGCTAGTGAAATTGTCAAAGATAAGATGACCAGGAAAGCAGTTTTGAGGACTTAAGAACTATGGAAATACTTAAGGTGGACTTGGGTTAGATTTTTGGAAAACATCGTGGATCTTGTATGCTTCTAGATTTAGTCTAGGACAGTGGTCGGCAAACGGGGGCTAAAGAGCCACATGTGGCTCTTCCACAAAATACTACGTTTGGGCAAGCACATATAGTGCGATTGAAACTTCATGGCCCATGCAACAGAAATCAGTTTTCGGCCTGGACAAGTCTATTTTGAAGAAGTGATGTTAGAACACTCAAGGGGCCAAGAGCCCCATGTGGATCAGGAGCCGCGGTTTGCTGACCACTGCTCTAGGGGAAAAGTATCAAGTTTTGGATAAGTGATTTGCTAATCTGAGGAACAGAGTGGTTTATTAATTTATTATTATTTTTTTACCCAGGACATGAATTTTTATTTATTTTTTTAGTGAGAGAGGAAAGGAGGAGAGAAACATTGATTGGTTGCCTTGCCTATGTACCCTGACGGAATTAAACTTGCCATCTAGGTATGTGCCTGGTCTGGGAATGGAACCGACAACCTTTTTAAAAAGTTATTTATTGATTTTAGAGAGAAAAACATATTTGTTGTTCCACTTATCTATGCATTCATTGGCTTTTTTTTTTTAAAAAAAGTTTTATTTTTTAATATATTTTTATTGATTTCAGAGAGGAAGGAAGAGGGAGGGAGGGGGAGGGAGAGAGAGAGAGAGAGAGAGAGACAACTGTGATGAGAGGATCATGGATTGGCTGCCTCCTGCAAACCCCCACTGGGGATCAAGCCCACAACCTGGGCTTGTGCCCTTGACTAGAATGGAACCTGAGACCTTTCAGTTTGCAGTCTGGTGCTCTGTCCACTGAGCCAAACCTCTTGGTCAACTGAATTGTTTTTGTGTTGGCCCTGACCGGGGAATCAAACCCTCAGCTTTGATGTATTGGGGATGATGCTCTGACCAACTGAGCTACGTGGCTGGGGCAAACTTACAACCTTTTGGTGCATGGGATGGTGCTCCAATTAACCGAGCTACCAGGCCAGGGTGAACATGGTGTGGTTTAGGAATTATGTTATCCTATCATCCTTCCAAGTTACTGAACTGTGGTAGTGGGGTTGAATTGCTTGCTTAGTAATAGGAATGTTTCATCTTGGCCTGTCATGCTTCTAGTGGACATCAAGGTGTTGCAGAGTGCCTTAGCAGCCATCCGACATGCTCGCTGGTTTGAAGAAAATGCTTCTCAGTCTACGTGAGTTCCCCCCTCAGTATTTGAGCTATGGTAACTTAACCCTTCTAACTACAGTACAGGATACTGCTGTACTTCCTCTGATAACTATTTTGGCTCCAACCTTCTGTCTGGGTTCTGCATTTTATGTTAAGCAACATTCAAATTGAAATGGAAAGGAGAGAATGCATAGTTCTGGAAATAGCTTTAGCTGTGTGCCTCGGATGTGGAAGTGCATGATCATATTACTTTTACTCTCTGGTCCCTCCTACCTTTAGAGTTAAAGTTCTCATCAGACTTCTGAAGGACCTGAGGATTCGCTTTCCTGGCTTTGAGCCCCTCACACCCTGGATCCTTGACCTACTTGTAAGTAAAGGGCAGTTGTTCCTGATCACCCCTATTTAATAATGCTCTGACATCTACCAGAATCTGCAGTTTGGTAAAGCTTAAAAAATATTTCATTGCTGGACAAGTAATCCGATAAAGATTTTTTAGAGTAGTAAAAGAGTAGTTATTAATACCCCTTTGTCTTACTGCTGTCATTTCGCTAATGTAATAATGGAGAGGACATACTAGATGAGCAGTCACTTCAGAATCCCTTCTGAACGTGAAAATTCTGACTTGGCCTTAATAACCAGTTTTCCTCATGATAGCTTCAAGTTTTAGTTTGTTTGAAAATAGATTGCTTTTTTATGGCACACCTACCTGATTTCCTCTTTCCCAGGGGCACTATGCCGTGATGAACAACCCCACCAGACAGCCTCTGGCCCTCAATGTGGCATACAGGTACGGCATGCTTCTCTGGGTAGGGACGAACTGGAGGTAAGCTGTCTTGTATGCTCTTTTAATGCCTCCCTGTGTTTCAGGCGTTGCTTGCAGATTCTGGCTGCAGGACTGTTCTTGCCAGGGTCAATGGGCATCACAGACCCCTGTGAGAGTGGCAACTTCAGAGTACACACTGTCATGACCTTGGAACAGCAGGTAATGGAACAGCTCTGAAATGGCGTGTTGTGTGACACTCTTGAATACTCCTGGGTCTGAAGGAAGAGGGAATATGGTCTTTGGGGTCAAGGATATGGGGCTTGAAATTAAAAGGTTATCTTCATCTCCGTTTTCATGAGAATGAAATTTGATTATACATCCTTATTTATCCTCACTTTGCTCTCCTTCAGGACATGGTCTGCTACACAGCCCAGACTCTGGTCCGAATCCTCTCACATGGAGGCTTTAGGAAGATCCTTGGCCAGGAGGGTGATGCCAGCTGTGAGTGATCCTGGGTTGGAGGTTCTTTGGGGTGTTCTGTGGTCTACAAAGAAACTACACGGTTTTGATGTCTTAATATTCCACCGTGCAGATCATGACTTGTGTGCTGGGCTACTTGTCTGAAATCACACCTTTTTTCTCTGCTAGATCTTGCTTCTGAAATATCTACTTGGGATGGAGTGATAGTGACACCTTCAGAAAAGGCTTATGAGAAGCCACCAGAGAAGAAGGAAGGAGAGGAAGAGGAGGAGAATACAGAAGAACCACCTCAAGGAGAGGAGGAGGAAAGCATGGAGACTCAGGAGTGACTTCTCTCCACCCTTTCTTACCCAAGGGGGAGATTGGAGCCTACCCTAACTGCTGCTGGGCTTTATGTGGTGGCATTTCTGAGGGATAGCAAAGACGGCAAATATAAACTCTACGGAAGGAAATGTCATCCCACTGAATTCTTAACTGACTTAGTAGCCAGAAGTCTCCCATCTCTAGTGAAGCAGGTTACCAGCTTTTCTTCATAATGTTGTAGAATCCCCAGTCCTTGAAATCTCTCCTCAACCAGTTCTTTGTTGTTGAAATGTCAACTGTTTATGCCTGGAATTTTTTTTTTTCTAAGAAAAATAAAGTACCTCCTAGTAGGGCTCTTTCTTGGTCTTGTATTTCTGTATTATCTGGCCACCTTTTTTTGCTTTCTGTGCTCTTCGTTGAAAAAGCCACTCCAGTGTTTTCATTGTGGACACTAGATCACAATTTGAAGCTGTATTTGAATTTATTAAAGTACAAAGATTCTTGGAACCTTACCATATACCAAAGTAAACTAGAATATTGTTTAAGCATTTATTGAGTTAAATGGTTCCAGCAAGACTACTGTGTTCAAGCCAGTGAGATCTACAAGAGGGTGGATGGGTGACTGCCTGCCCTCTCCAAATCCTAAGCATAACCAGGAGAAGGAGAAGTCACGGGTAGAGGATGTGCTGCCCTGGCACCAATGATTCCGGCCATGTGATAGGAAGCCCCTCCTGGTTAACTAGACTTGAAGGAACTAGAAACTAGAGTATGTACCTTTAAAAAATGTAACGGTCTCAGCTCATTCTTGGAAGTAAGAGCTGGAATAAATCCTTTGGGATCCTGAGTCCTGCTGAAGAGATGTCTGAGGACCCACACACAAATGGGTACGGCTGTTTCAAACAATCCATAGGATTGTCCATGTCCCAGGGTTACAGGGTGTCCTGGAGGAAATGAGGCAGGTAGAAACAGTACTTGAGGTATTCTGAGGCCCATCTTCTGTTACTTGCTTGGGGAGCCAGGGGGGTAAACCCCTGAATCCAGCATTGCCCTCCTTCGGGCTGTTTCCTTGGCAACACTGTGGTTTAGCCGCCTCAGCCGCTCCTATAAGACAAATGTGTAATCTTAACTGCTCTGTGGAAGGCTTTAGAGCTCACTTGTTACCTGGACACTAAAATATCTGGCTCCATCTCAATGTAGGTCTAAGGTATACAAGAAGTAAGTAAGAGCCATCGAGTATTGAGAATAAACAGTTCTAGCCCAGCTGGTGTGGCTCTGGTTGAGCATCGACCTATGAGCCAGAAGGTCATGGCTCCATTCCCAGTAAGGGCAAACACTCAGGTTGTGGGTTCAATCCCCACTGAGGTGTGCAGGAGGCAGCAAATCGATGATTCTCATCCATGTTTCTATCCCTCTCCCTCTCTGAAATCAATAAAAATATTTATAAAGAAACGGTTCTAGTATGACAGACACTAATTTAGTTGACAACTCCCTTAAGCCCAAAGACTTGAAGAATGACTTTCATTGAGTTGGAGATGGGAGACATCTCTTGAAAAGTGGAGATATACACTAAGAACATAGAGCAAAGAATGACTGTTGGTAGGAAATTCTTTTACCTGGGCATTCTGTAGAATGTTATTGACCAAGACAACTCGTCGCCGGGCATTAAGTAGCTTCTTTACATAGGGATCGAGATCCAGGGCCACTTTCTGATCCTCATTGATACGGCACAGCTCTGTGGGTGTAATGTAAGGTGCAACTAATACCTACTGGCTCATTTCTTGTATTTTGGCGAAGCAGGATGGAAAACACTCTTGCACCACAAGGACCGTAGTCACGAGAAACTTATTAACAGCAATCTGAGGCAGCGCTGCCATGTCGCAAGGAAGTGACAGAACCTCAGCCCAGAGGAGGGACGGCAAAACATAAGGTTCTGAAAGTAAGCTGAGGGATTCCGAATACACAGGGATGCTTACTCACCAGTAGCTAGGTTGTCAATTTGTTCCCGCAGCTCTACCTGGCTCTCTCTGCAAAAAATACAAGACCTACAGGGTCAATCAAACAAAGGACTCAAGAAACCTGTTCCCTCACGTGCCCACCCACCCCCGCACCCGGAGGCAGTTCTGTGCAGCCTCGTTTCCCACATTCTTAGCCCCATCAGAACCCCGGCAGCAACCCAGCTGGACTCCGCCCTTTCTCGGCCCCGCCCAACCTCCCCTCTCGGGCACCTGACGGCGTGGACGTGAGAGTCGAGCTGCTGCACAGCGGGTCGCAGAAACTCGAGGAGTCCCTCGGCGAAGATGTCGCGGCCTGCGGGCCCCGCCACCGGCGTCCCTGCCCCGGACACAGTGGTGGAACCAGCCCCCGCCATCGTGAGTTACCCTTATCCCGGAACGTGCCGCGAGGGCCGCCGGGAACTGAAGCCCCGCCGAAGTACGCCGCGCGGGGGCGCCGGAGTAATGTGGCTTCCGCTCAGCCTCCGGGATTTCTGGGAAATGGAGTCTCTGGAGCCCGCAGGGCGGGAAGAAGGCAGGCCGGGAGTTGTAGTTCTTTTTAGGCCTAAAGGGGCGGATTTAAAAAATCTCCAGACTTCAGTAATTTAGGGGAAGGAATATTTTTGGGGGACGGGTACTTTTTGTTTTCTCCAAAGGTGAAAAATAAATTATTTTTATTATTTATTTTCCTTAATATCTTTATTTTTATTGAAAAATTAATTCTTAAATCCCTAGTTGGCCATAGCCTTCCTAGCCTAATTTATGAGAAAACCAGATTAAATTCATAGTACAGTTTAAGAGTACAATTAAAAAAATCCTCACCCAAGGATTCGTTCATTAACTTTTATTATTTTTATTTTTTTAAACATTTTTATTGATTTCAGAGAGGAAGGGAGAGAGAGAGAAACATCAATGAGAGAGAACAATGGATTGGCTGCCTCCTTCATGCCCCCCACTGGTGACCAAACCCACCACCTGGGCATGGAACCTGGAACCCTTCAGTTCCCAGCATGCGCTCTATCCGCTCTATCCACTGAGCCAAACCAGCTAGGGCCATTCATTGACTTTTAGAGGGGAAGAGAGGAGAGAGAAAAAAACATCAATGGGTCAGGAGCATACCAGAGGCAACAGATAGCTGTCTCTCTCTCACATTGATGTTTCTCTCTACCTCTCTCTTTTCGCCTTTCTTCCTCTCTAAAATAAATTTTAAAAAGATAGTTAAAGTGCCTAATTTTGTGTAATGTGTATTTTGCCACAGTAATACACACACACACACACATTTTAGCCAAGGCTGGGTAGCTCAGTTGGTTAGAACATCCTCGCAATACACCAAGGTTGAAGAATTGATTGATCCCCCATGAGGGCACATACAAGAATCAACCAATGAGTGCATAAATAAGTGGAACAACAAAATCAATGTTTCTCTGTGTCTCTTTGCCCTCCTTTCCACTTTTCCAAAATTCAAGGAAAAAATAACCTCCGGTGAGGATTAACAACAATAGCAAAACAAATGGATGTCTCTCTTTCTCAAATCAATTAAAAAATAGTTTAAAAAAGAAGCTGGTTAGTGGGAAAAAAAATAAAAAAAGAAGCTGGTTATTTGAGGAAAATGACTTTTGGTTTGTTTTCCTTTCCACTCCTATCATCCCGACTTGCTCTTATCTTTCAGGAAGCCATTGCAACAGCCTCCTGATCTTGCTTCTAGTCTTTCTATTCTTCAGGTCATTCTGCATTCTAAAATACCAGTCAGATGAAAGGGAATTTTAGAATCCTTTCTTTGGTCCCTTGGATATCTCTGAGGAAGACTGGGCAAGGGTCTTCCAGAAACCCTGAAGTCTGATATCAGGTTGAAGGTCAGTGCTGGTTCAATTATTCATTCTCTAAACATTTATCAAATTCCAGGCATCATGACACAAGGTATTCAGCACAAAATCTCCTCGGGGGTGGGGGTGGGGCTGTAATGGTAATATATGTACACAGATAATAATTTAATTAAAAATTTTTAAAAAAATAAAAATAAAAAATCCTCCTCCTCCCGGCTTGCCCCCCTATCACATTTCAGTGGCTTTCCAGTCCTTGGCTTTTCCATAAAGGCCGAAGGAGATCCTAAGGACTCCCCTTCTCTTCTGTCTCCCATCTCCTCACCCCCTGGGAGGTGCTTAGGTTGACCTGCCCCCTCCTTGCTGGCAATTTGAAGGTGGGTAGTGGGGTATGTCCATGAGGAAACTGTAGGGACAGCTGTTCTGGCTCAGGCAATACAGCCACACACAGTACCCTCTGTCTGACAGGTTAGTTGCACCCCTCTACCCACTGAATGGGGCAGAGAGGGCAGTCAGTTGAGAGTTCTTCTTGTGGTAGTGGGAATAGAATGGTATCTGGTGATGGCTTTAACTGGGGAGGGAGACCTGAGAGTTAGACTTGTTAGGTGCAGGTAAGGGACAAGGATTTCCTAGTTTTCACCCTGATTCCTGGGAGATCAGAACTTTGTGTGGGGAGCTCTACAATGCTTCAATGGCAGGACTGGAAGGGCCAGCAGTAGTGGCGGTGCTGCCGGCAGTTAGACATGAGCAGAGCAAGGACAAGGGGTCAGGTACAGGTCACCAGGATGGAAAGCCCCATGTGCCTAGCAATGGGTAATTGTAGGGTGGGACCTCACCTCCCGGGTGACCTTCCCTCCCCTAGAATGTCCCTGGTCCATGAGGTTAGGACTCCCTGACCTTTCCTCTCTAGAGATAACATCTAGGCCTCCGTTGCATTTCAGCTCCAGGCTCAGAAAAGCAACAAAACCAACCCCCTGCTGAAGTCAGGTGCCTGACTAGATGCATGGAATAGTAACCCCCCTGCCTTGGTGCTGGCCAACCAATCAGTGGAGACCACCACCCTGAATGGACACACCTGGAAAACTGCTAGTCTTCCATTAAGATATTTCCCTGGGACTCCCCTAAAATCTCCACTTTTAAAAATATATATATTTTATTGATATTTACAGAGAGGAAGGGATAGAATAGAGAGCTAGAAACATCGAACAGCTGCCTCTTGCACACCCCCCACTGGGGATGTGCCCGCAACCAATGTACATGCCCTTGACCGGAATTGAACCCGGGACCTTTCAGTCCGCAGACTGACGCTCTACCACTGAGCCAAACCGGCTTCGGCTAAAATCTCCTTTCTTAAAATCCCTAGGATGGAGGACCCAGCACGCTTTATCTCAAGGGTCTCAGGTTCGATTCTGGTCAAGATTTGTGGGCTCAGTCCCCAATGGGGGGCGTGCAGGAGGCAGCCAATCTATGACTCCCTTTCATCATTGATGTTTCTCTCTCTTCATCTCTGAAATCACTAAGAATATATATTTTACAATTTAATAAAAACAGAGGCTTCATGAAGCCTCAGCTGTCACAGGCCTTTGGGCCTGCCAGCCCTACAAGGTAAGAGGGCCAAGGTGGCTGCTGCCACCGTCACAGTCCCCAGAGCCTTCCTGGGCCGGTTTCCACTAACACACACTTTCCTTGGCATACAACATGCTCTTTTAGGTGTGGATACCTTTGTATTTGTTGTTCCCTCTACTTGGAATACTCTTTGTTAAACTTTCCTAGGACTTTCAAGATCCAGTTTGTCATTCTCTTCTCTATGCACCCAGTGCCCTTCTAACAAATAATGCCTTGTTTGTACCTGCATGGCAAGTCCTCTGCGGATGGTGGCTGAATGAGAAAAGGCTGACGTAGGAGCCAGGCTGACTCCGGGGCCCACTCTATCGGGGACACTCAATAGGGGCAGAGGATGGCAGAAACAGGACACAAGCCTCAGGTGCTGAACTGCAGTGAGCAGCAGGTGGGGCTAGAGAGCTTGTAACTGTAGGGGAATTCCTTGAACCCACTGTTGGGAGTGAAGGAATAGAAGAGGCAGAAAGAGAAGGGAGCTTAGGCTCCACTGGGACCCTCAAAGCCCCCACCCTCCACCCCACCAGAATGCCTCAGGGTCCCCTGAACACCAGGCCGTGTTGACATTTTCACAGTAAAGATTTCAGATTTTAGAAATGAGGCCCGGCCTGGTCTTAGCTCCCTGCACTGCCCAGTGGAGCCAGGCCAAGGGTGTGGAGGACATGGAACAAATCCTTTTGAACAGACACCGTAGGCACCAAGAACAATGAGTCAGCAGAGCCTGGTGGGATTGGGAGCACCCTGGGCAGGGGACCCTGAGCTAGAAGAGGCTGAGAGAGACTAAGGTACACCCAGTGCCCTGGGAGGTTCCCTTCTCAAAGGACCCAAACTTCCTAGCCCCAACTGCTCCTCCTTAGCGCAGGGAGTTGAGGCATCCAGGGGTCCTGTCCTGAGGTAACCCCCGCAAAGGAATCCCATTAGTGGCTGAAGGGGTGGTGATGGGAGGCACCTGCTGCCATCCTGTGCTCTTCCCTACTTTGGGACTCCTTCCGTAGTTTTTATCCTGGAAGTTTTGCCAGGATACTGCTTGACCTTTGTATGGACCAAACGGGTCAGTACATTACTTGGTGTGGTTCATCTTTCTGCAAGGCTTACTCAGGGGTGGACAGATTCTTCCCTTTCTGACCCAAAGCCACAATACCCCATTCCCAGGATTTAAAAAATGTCTTTTTATTTTTGATTCTCACCCAAGGATATTTTTCAGAGAGTGGAAGAGGGAAAGACATAGATAAATATTGGTAAGAGTAACACAAAGATTGGTTATCTCCTGCACAAACCCCGACCAGGGCCTGGGCAGGGGAGGAATCTGCACCCGAGCTATGTGTCCTTGACCGGAATTGAACCCAGGACCCTTTGGTCTGCAGTTTGACGCTCCATCCACTGAGCCAAACTGGCTAGGGCCCCCCCAAGAATTTTAACGCAACTGTGAAGGACTCAGCTCTACAAGGGGTATATTAAGGTAGTGTTACAGTAGCCATAGCATTTCCAAGAGCACAACAAATAAAAAGTCCTAGCTGGATTTGAGAGAACAAATTCTTGTTATAATAAACCATAAATACAAGATTCTACTGAAAAGGAAACAGTTGACAGAACATGGTTGAGCTTACAAACCTTCAAGAGAAATAAGTGGATAAACAAAGCCAATGTGTGAAAAAGCCCAAGACCGGTTTGGGATAAACCTAAGAATTACATTTAACATGGGTGTCTTCTGACCCCTCCCCAGCAGTATCTGCCATAGTTCTCCCATCCCTCCTGAAGCATCTGCTTAGCCAGTGGCCTTTCCCTCTACTGCAGGTGAGGCCAACCCAACGGCACCCCTTTGGACGTGACGCAAAGCCAAGAGGCAGGTTTACAAATCGTATTCCATGGTAGAAACAATGCACACACCAAACCAGCTCACATATGTGGTATCAGTGCACATGGTAGCGACTTCCATCAAATGAGAGCTGCTACCACGTATAACGTGTGCAGTGTGACACTGTAGTTAGGCCAATGCTCCTAATTTACTTTACTAAAACATCAGCGTGGCAGAATGCATTTTTTGTAACCACTTCTAAGTGGCTATTAAAGTGATACAGAACAGAACTGTATCATAGCCACCTAGGCATTAGGGAGGAACCCTGAATGGATTCTTTCTGGGACTTTCAGAGAGAGAGAAACAAGAGGAAAGGTGTGACAGTCAAAGCATATATGGCAGGGGAGGGGAGGCAGAGGTGGAAAGAGGGCCCACATGTTCATGTTCATGTTCATGTTCAAAGAGAAGTCTGGGAGAAGGAAAAAACAAACAAACCAACCCAAACAACAAAATGAAACCAAACCCAAGTCAGAGGAAAAAAGGGTTTCATACAATAGTTATCAAAAAAGTAAAAGGAACACACTAAATGCACAAACTGGTGGCGAGTAAGTCCATAGTCTATTGTGATAGGTCCTTCCAGCATCAATCAGGTAGGCTCTTCTCATCTGTTATCTCAAGTTATTTACAGGCGTGGTAACTTTTGAACAAGAGTCTCTCAGAGGAGGGAAGGCAGGCCTCAATCATTGGCTTCCGGATCTGTCTGTGCCATATAGGCATCCAACTCCGCGTCCAGGTGTCCTTTCGTTTTTGACATGTACGCATCCAACTGGTTGTCCAGCTGTTCCTTGGTCAGTACAGGGCGAGTAAGGGCACCTCTCCCTCGTCCACGGCCTCGGCCTCGGCCTCCAAAGCCCCCTCTTCCCCGACCTATCATACCCCGACCTGGTCCAAGGGAAAAAAAAAAAAAAAAGACAGTTACAAGTAGGTTTAACGGGTGTCATAGTAAATGCCCCGTAGAGCAGCGGGGCCTAGCTGAGAGGCTGAAGGGCAGGGCAAAGAGGAGAAATCTGGAAAAATAGGAAACACAGTGGGTAGCAAGCAACACATGGAAAGCACACATAATGAATTCCTTATTATATGCTCATCTCTAAATGCTATTTAAAATTTTATTCTAAAAAAAAATCTTAATCTTTCCTAAAATAAATTATCTCAACTTTGAGACCTATTATAAGTTCATAATTAAAATACATTACAGATAAACTCATTTATTAAGATAGGGAGAAAGTAATAAGGACACAGAGCAACAGGGGTATGGAGCCAGACATTTTTCAAATTAAGCTTTACTTGAGATCCTTCTGGAAAATTAGCTTATCTCTCCTCACCTAAAGAGCTGACCCTATGTTGGGGGCTGAGGAGTTATTTTTACATAGGAACAATGTGGGGAGATGGGGAAAAACATCCTGAGTAGCCTCAACCACTTTATCTGCTATTCTAGATACTTATAACAATTATGGTTATCTGAGAGGTGGTTTCAATTCACCTGACAAAACATACCCAGCTAAGACTTTGACTCTCACCCCAGTGTCGTTGCTCAGAAACCAAGTCAAGATAATTTGGAAACTTGCGATTTCATCCTGAAACCCAAACTAGCTCGCGCTTCACTCAATAAGCCAAGCAACATATAACAGGCAGGAAGAAAACAAGCCCTCACTTATCAGCTTCCCTTTCCTAACAGTTATTATTCCTTGGCAATCTTAAGGTCATAAATTATGGACCCACCACACATTTTAAAAGGACCAAAGCCAATATATACAGGGTTAAGTTAAGTGAGTAAAAATTTTGTTTTTCTTTGACAGATGTTGGGAGTTTTCCATTTAACTTTAAGCCAGAAAATTCCCATGAGATCTGGCATTTTAACAGCCAACACCATGAAACCCTTCCAATCTGGGTCAAGAGGTCACAAGACAAGTATCACTGAGTCTCAAAGGTAAGATTGTTATCAAACATGAGTCAGTCAGTGAACTGACACAATACCATCCTTGCTTTCGACCTCCTGGGAGCAAGCTCTAACCTCTACCCCTTCCTTTCCTCCACAGGTGTGCTTATCCCAACCCCCCAGGAGACTTGCCACCAGGGGAACACGTGGTCCTGGGCTAACCCTCTGACCCTGTTGCTGCTTCTATCCTAGGCCCTTCCTTGCTTCACGGTCCCCAGTTTTAATAAACGTACTCAAAAAGTCAACTCTGGTTTCCCACAGACACAAACTTTACCTTGAATTTATTTGGTTTTATAGAGTCAATACCCAGTACCAGATCTCATCCTTATCTTTAAATCTGCTTCGTTTTTGTACACCTTCCTCTTTTAGATTTTTAGACTCAAAAGAGGGGTTTTGAGTTATGGGGTGTGTGGTGTGTGGTGGTGGGGCAGGGACAGAGAAAGGTAAAACCCCAAACTGACCACTTTGTCATTTTAACCATACAATTTAAATTCACAAGAGTCTGGAAGACTGCACACATAACCTGGCTCTAGAACATGCACCTGACTAGTTTTTGGAAAACCCACGACAGACTTTTGCACTACCACCATGTGCATTTAGAAAAATAAGCCAGTTTCAAAAAACAAAACAAGACAAACAAATAAGCCTGCCTGGAATTGAAGCTTGCAGAAAGGTGGCTCTGAGTTTTAAAGGGAGAGAGGTGAGAGGGAGCTATTCTCTGAAGTTGGTAGCTGACTAACCTCTACCACCGATTCCGCCACGACCCATAGCTCCACGCCCTAGGCCCCCTCTCCCAGGACCTCCACGACCTCGAACACCACCTCTTCTTAAGCCCATTCGGGGAGCTACGGCTCGTCCGCCTCGGAGCAGGTTTTGACCTTAGAGAGGAGGCATACAATGTATATGCAGGTAAATCCAAGAGAGACAAAGTAGATTCTAACCAAAGGAAGGTGGTAAAGGTTAAATAAGTTAATTCAGGTAATTTTTAGGTTGGGTGGGGCAAGTGCACATGGAATGTGAACAGATTAAGATGCTCTTTATTCAATCAATTCAACAAGTCTGACCAAAAAATCCTTTCTTGGGAAGAAGCTGGGAGGAGTTAAGGTAATTAGGAAGTATGTACATTTAATAAATATTAAATAATCAAATAGGTACCTAACATGATAAATTTACAAATAAAGGATATGGTTCCTGTTCTCAATACACTCTTGTAGGGACAATAACTATACAGGGAACAGTGTCCCAAATGTATATATACACATATATAGCTAAGTGCTATGGGTCAACTTGTCTTCTCTTTTTTATAGATAGTAACAGTATTTCACTAGCACCAGAAAAAGAGATGACTGGTTAAGATACAGGCCAACAGACCCATACATTTCTTAAGACTTGACTTATTTCTAGAACTTGAATGTGCTTTGATTCAAGCAGCAGCAGGGTGTTTTAAAATGGAATGGAGATGACATGAATTACCTGTTGTTACGCAGGTCATAGCCTCTCATCATTGCACATTATCAGAAAAGAAATGGTATTGATAAAAGGACATGCAGCACTATTAAAAATATGTGATATCAAGTTATTAATTTTATTAATACAAATTCAGGCTTAAAGATGTTAAACAAATGTGTCCATAAGCAGCCCAGGAGAAAAGGAAAGGGGGTGGGGCTCGACAATCACCAGGCACACAGCACTGACCTCGGAGCGACATCCCGCCCCTAAGCAGGGTTCTCGTGGCTCGGCCCCCTCGCAGTCCTCCTCTAGGCAAGCCTCTCTGGATTATGGGTAGGCCTCGTCCTCCGATCGCTCCCCTGGCCAGGGCCCCTATGGGGCGGCCTAACCGAGCCTGGATGTTACTCTTACCCAGGCGCTGCTTTAAGCTCTTCTGGAAGAAAAGGTGTTGAGGGATTGAGATCAAAAAAGCAATCCAGTGGGATTTTGTAACTCAAAGTGCAGAGAAAAAGAAGCAAGTGAGATGACTACGTGGAGGCAGATAACCTGCTGTGGGCGTCATACGGATGTTAAACTAGAAGCAAGCCTCGGAACATGACTGAAGGCAAAGTTCTGGTCCAGAGCTTCTCAGAAACTTGAGAAGGGCCCTAGGAAATTGGCATCACAACAATTACCTGCTAGTTTGCCTATAAAAGTCTTACACCAGGACTTGAAACTTTTAGTTTTAGTAAGAACACTCTATATTCCAAATCCTGATTGTGTTGTTTTTAAATCACAGACTGACAATGATATGACTTGATTAATACTTGCCCAAGGACTACCACTGTCTTCAAAGGTTTACTCAAACATCACAGGAAGTTCATCACACTCTGGGCAAAATTTAAATTAAAAGTTCATCTGAATTCTTATGACTTAAGAACATTTGATTTCTCAGAGGCCAATGTGTTCCATTTTTCCTGAGTACATATCCCCAGACGGTCCACTTTTTACCTTAAGATGTAAATAAACACAAAAAAAGTCAAACCACCATTTCTTAATTTCTTAAATAGCCTTAATTCCATGTCTACCCTTGCAAATAGCTCCATTAAACCAGTATAATGACATTTAATTATAAATAAACATATAATTCAAGTGTATCTCCAGAGAGAGAGACAGGCCGAATTTGTATCAGAATAAAGACAGGTGAGCTATAATCACAAAACTCAGACCCACCCTCCAGGACAAAGACATATCAGAGACAAAGATTTTCAATAATCTGTCTCTCAAAGAAAAATTATGAAGACCACATACCAAAGAATTAAATTCCTTCAAAGAAAAATGTAACTATGTAGCTTTGAACACAAACAAGACCTTAGCAAACTTGTTTTCTATGTATCCTTAGGCTTCACCCATAAACGACTACCAATGACTTTTTTGTTGTTGTTGCAACTATATATTCTGAGTTACTGTTATTAGCTTTCTAGCACAAGATCATAAACTGCTTCTAATCAGTGTTTTAAAGGGAGAGTGTACAGCACTTAGTTCTTCTCCCTTCCCAAGCCTTACCTGCCACCAATATTGGTCTCTAACATTGACAGGAAGCTTAAGGATGTCCACTCTCAACTATGCTGGACGCTAAGGTAGCCACTAGCCACATGTGGCTTTTCAAGTAAATAAAATTAAAAACACAAAACACAAAGAAACACCTGCCCACCCCTAACCAACAAAGCTCCTCAATCACACTAAGCACGTTTTAAGTGTCCAAAGGTCCCCTGTGGCTAGCGACTCCCGCATTGGAGAGCACACAGACCATTTTTACTACTCTAAGAGTTCTGGATAGGGCCACTCTAAAGGCTGTATCTGCACAGCCTATATTTAAAGCTTATTGTTGAAAGATCCTTTGGAATGATCTGTCAAACACTGGTCTTCAGCAATTTTTTATATTTACTCCTAGAAGACGGTGGTGCCTTTTACCGCTTTCCTGAGTCAGGGACGAACACAGCCACTCCAAGGCTTAAGGTAGCTGAAGCAGAAGGCCTTGTTTATTTTTGGTCAGTGAGCCCAATGGTTCTGGGTGGGGTGGTGTTATATTTAACTGCTGAATTTATGCACAGCCATGCAGTGCTCCCAGTTAGTCCTTACAGTTGCATGGCACCGCCCTTCAGACGCCCAGCCACAGCTTGGACATATCCTTCCACAGCCACTGTCCGGACTCGCATATAAAGTCTATGAATAACAAAGAGCAGGCTTTTATTTCAGGTCTGCATAGGATTCTCTCTTACTGGACACTTGAAAGCAAACCATTAACTTTTAAATTACTCAGTGCTCTCTCTGGGCTTTACTGACAAAAATGCAGGTGCTGTGCGGATGAGGGTCATCCTACTATTTCTGTATTTCAGCACTGAAAGCACTGACAGGCCATTCAGACTCCTGGACTAGGGGAGAAAGAATAAAAGTATTTCCCTGATTTGTAAACCATTTAACAGGGAATAAAGGATTTTTCGAAGGTCATCTAAAAATCAAAATTTCTTTGTAGAAAAAGCCAGTGAATTTACTTTAAGGACAAAGGATCAGAAAACAAGAGATTAGCACTCATTGATAACAGAGAAACAGGCCACATTGATGGCAAACACCCTAAAAGAGAGAGAGGCAACAAAGTTACTTATTGGTACCTGCCAAACTGGGAATTCTCTCAACTTCTCTTTCTTGCAGAGAAGTTTCAGCTTTTGCCCTGAGCCACCTTGTATCACTCCTGACAGTCTTAGCGGACTGCCTGACAGAAATCACCAGCTGCTTCGGGAATGTTAGGACTCATTCTCTCACCTGCTTAATTTTTAATGCTGCCTGGACAGAGGGTCTATTTTCCATCTGCTGGGCCAGTCTTCTGTTTCTGGCACTGGCTAGCTGCTGCTGTTGCTGCATCGAAGCCCGAATATTCACTGGCATCGGCTGTTTGTTCTTCAGCATATTAGTAAAGCTTCAAGGTCGAACAGAATGGATGTTTAAATAAAAGCTTTATTATAAAACATTTATTGGCATTTTCATGGCTTGCTAGACCAGGAACTCCAGATCCCACGAACTTTTAAGTAAAGCGGTACACTTAGATCAAAGCTGATGTGGGGTAAAGACTCCTCTGCTTCCATAAACTTGCAAGAATCAGAAACTTAGAAATGCAGCTAAGTGCAGCACATTCAATCAAAAATGATAACAAGGGCTCAGGTAACGGCTTTTAGAGAGGAGAAAGGTATGAAAAACACGCAGGAAGCAGATATGATGACAACACGAGACAAAAGATGTAGCTTCAAAGACAAACAAGGAAAGTCAAAACCCTGGGAGAACTGAGGGTGCATTTTAAGGGCAAATATAAGGAAGGATTAAAGCACCTTCAAAGCCCATGGAAATAATGCAGCCATGCAAGTTATAGGAGTGCATCGCACTTTCTTATGTATTTATCCACTTAGTGAATATAAAGAATTGGTATATCCAAGAGAAAAGCAGCACATATGCTTCAGAAAAGACAAAAACATGTGTTCTAAAATCAACTTACTAAGATCACTGGTCAAAGGCTTGCAATTAACAGAGCTCTCATAGAAAGAAATTGCCTTTTAGTATCTTTGCTTTTCTTAGTCTGAAATGATTACTTTTTTTTACTTCAAACTATTTCTGCATTAGTACAACTATTTAAGAGTTTATGAAGACATTATTATTTCTGTAAAATAAGCTTAATGGAACAGAAGAGAAGAACACAAATGAAAAGAATCCAAAACAAAAACAAATGAAAAGCAGAATGGAAAGAAAGTGAAATGGAGCAAAAGCAAGTGCCTCTTACAAGGCCCAAGAATGGCATTCAAGGGCCTTTGGACATATTCAAAGCTTGCTACCCGCCTCTTACAGGCCAGACCCAACACTGCTGGCCTCGGACTGGGCAGCAAGCCTCCTGCAGCCAGGGTTCCGTGCTACCAAGCAGCACCATCCCTGTGTCAACGTTAAAAAAAAAAAATGTGAAGAAAAGGGAGGGTGTGAGGAGTCTTTTTAAAATACATCCCACCAAACAAATATTTCAGACAGCTGAACATAAAAAGCTACTGGTAAGGGGTTTTGAAACAACGGCCCGATTTGCTCTGTGTACCACATAAATAGGATGCAACTAAGAACAGAGGTCGGTAGCCTTCTGTTGGTATTTAGTTCTAAAACCGGCTTTTGTGCATTGGACCCCGGGGCCAATTTAAGTAATTGGCCTTATGAACGAGCTGAAGTTGCTGTTGGCTGCCTCACCGCTCATTTAGAGACATCTTGGTGGTGCTTTTTAGCACAACTTTCGGTGCTGACTGTGCAGCCATCTTCAAATCCCGAGGATCTACAAAGGACAACAAATAGGGAGAATGAGCACATCAGAAACCACCACCATCTCATTTCTTCAGGGGCCAACGGCCCAAAGCAAGCAGTGAGTGAATGAATGAATGAATGAATGGGCCTGCCTCAAAGACTACTTAAGAGACTACACTAAAACTCACTTCCGGGTCTTACGCTTCTGAGACCGTTAGGTCAAACTAAATACACTTCAAGGCCGAGTCGGGCCAGAAAATATCTGCCAAAAGCCTCCAAAATGACAGACCCAGACCTAGCTAAAGAAAGTGTAAGAGTTTGGCTTTTCATCCAGCGCAGTGCTCAACGACCTTGGCTGAAAGCTTTAAAAAAATAAAAATAAAATAAATGCAGGAACCTGAGCCCAAACCAATTAAACCACGCTATCCTGGCGGTGAGGTCTGGGGAATCGGCCACTGGGGAGGGGGAGGAAAGGCTCCCCAGCGCTTCTCACGTGCAGCCCAAACCGAGAACCACCGAGGAGAGGGGACACGGGCACACCGAGTTTCAAAAACTGGCATCCGACTCCGAAACAAGAAGGGGCTGGGGACCCGGGAGAGGGGGGCGGGCCAGGTTTCCTCACGGGCTCCTCACCTGGGAGTTAGCTCCCGGAGAGCCCTCTCTGAAACTTAAACCTTAACTTCCCAACGCTCGTTCCCCCGGACCCCGCAGTCCTCATGTCACCTCCCTCCCACCTCCACGTCCCGGCAAGGCCTCCGACTTTGCCCAACCCGCCAAACAACTCTCCTCTGCACCCGTTTCCAAGCCGCCCCAACCTCTCCCACCAGCCCGTCCCGCCGCCAGTTTCCAAGCCGGGCCCGCCCCGCCCCGCCGCGCGCCGCGAGGCCCCGCCCCTCCCGGGCTCCCACGCGCCGGCACCCGATCCGCTCCCACCACATCCCAACGCCGCCCGGCCCGCCGGCCCTTCCGCTCCCCCCCCCCCGCCCGAGGCTCTCCTCCTCCCCCCAGACACTCACCGAAGGAAAACGACGCCAGGGCTCCTCCTGGGGCTGCCACGGCGGCTGCGGAAGGCGGGCCGGGGGCCGGCCGGACCTGGGCGGACGGTGCAGGGGCTCGGGCTAACGTGTGTGGTGGGCCTGGAGGCCTAAGCGGTAGGCTGCTAGGTGAGCGCGCTGCTGGCTGGCTGGCTGGCTGCTGGGCTCAGCCGGAGGTCCCCCTGCTCCCACGGCCTGCCCTTCCCTGCCTTTCGCCGGTGCCGCCACAACCGCTGCCACCAACTCCCGCTCGGTGTCCAAACAAAATGGCCGCCACGCCCAGTGCGGAGTGGGACCGGCTAAAATGGCGTCGGCGCGGTTACGTCATGCGTCAGGTCTGCGAACCGCGGGGGGGGCGTGGCGGGAAGCCTCGTGCTACGCCTGCGCGGGGGGATAGGGGCGGGGCCGTAGAGAGGGGGCGGGGCCTCTTCGGAGAGCTCGCCAGAGGGGCGTGGCCAAGGCCTCGCGTTTGGAGTTTCTTCTTCCCAGCGGGGCTGTCAGTACGAAACCTGGGCCCCTCGGAGCGATGTTGACCCCCGTGGAAATCACGTTCGTCTTTCCTCGCGCGTCTGCTCGCCTCCCCAGACTAAGGCAGAGCGTCTTAAAATTCTTTACGAGGGCCCGGCCGGTGTGGCTCAGTGGTTGAGCGTCGGCCCCTGAACCAGGAGGTCACCGGGTTCGATTATTCCCGGTCAGGATCGATGCCCGTTTGATGATGTTTCTCTCTCATCATTGATCTGTCTTTCTATCCCTCTCCCTTTATCTCTGAAATCAATACAAATATTATTTAAAAATAAATAAACTTCTTGTGGATCTCTTTTCCGGACCACGGGGCCTGGGTAATTTGCACTGGTTCTCTCCTCATCATTTGCTCACTCCAGAGAGTTGTGCAGTGCCATGAGACCCCCCGGCCAACGCTTGGGGGCTAATGTTGGGAGCACATCTCTACTGGATCCTGCTCCAGCCACCACTCTTCCCCCTCCATATTTTCCTCTTCACTTTCTCCCCTGCTCAACTTGGCCTGAATATTGTTAAATCCTTATTTGGGTGGGACCTTTGAGTCCCTCTTCTCCCTTCCAGGTCTTCCCTCCTCATCTGCCATTTATGTAGATTTTGATACAGACATATAAGGGATTTTCTAATGCCTGGATACACAAACTGCTCAAATGTTTGATGAATGAATGAATGAACACATCTTCAAGCCTCCACCCTCTCCAACCCCCACATGTGCCCATCAGGATCCTTTTGTTTTCCTTCCTAGCATTTCTGTGTATGTGTTTAATGGTCTGGCGTCCTTACTGGACTTCACCTGTGTGAGGGTAAGGATCGTAGTTTGTTTTATTCACTGCTGTATCCCCAGTTCCTGCACAGCGTCCGGCACATGGGACATCCTCTAAATATTCTTTTAAGGTTAAAGGGAAATTCTTTTTCTGGCTTTATAGCCGAGAAGCTACCATCTCATATTCACTTCCAGCTGGGATTTTGAACCCCTGCCTTCCTGGACCTTGAGAATCCCTCACGTCGGAAGAGGTAATGGCTCTGTGGCCTCTCTCTAAGTAAGATCCCCCCCAAACAAGGCACCTTTACTTCCCCTCCCGCGTCCAGAGCCCGAAGGAGACAGACAGACAGCAGCTGTTGAGAGGTAAGCCTTTAATGAAAGACGAGTTGCAGGTCTGGCCCACTACTCTGGCGCCCTTGTTGGAGGGTGGGCAAAGGTGGGGCTACGGGGAGGGGGCGGTGAGGAGGAAGGGAAGCAGGGTGTAGGGGCGGAGTGGCAGTGCAGAGGGGAAGGGCGCTGCCCACTGGGGCTGTCTGCTCAGCTGTTCTCCCAGAAGAAGTTGTTACAGGCCACCGTGAGGGCAGCCACCAGCACCACATACTCCTGGAAGTCCACCTCCCCATCGCCGTTCTCATCCAGCTCCTTCATCACCTTGTCCACAGCCTCCGCATCCTTCTGGGCCTGCGAGTCGAGGAGGTGGAGAGAGATCATTGCATGGAGATGTATATGGCGCGGAGTCAGGGGCAAGGGGGTGGTCGACTGGGGAGAAGGAGACGTAGATGGGCAAGAGGGGAGCTACATCTAATTAGGGCACTCTGCTGCTGCCCTCCTCAACACTGCACCTGGAGTCAGCCCCTGTTGCCCACAGAGTAAGCTCCTCAACAAGGCAGAGTGATAATAACGTCAGTCTGTGTGCCTGCTGAGGGATAAGCACTACCCCTGGCGTTTAGGAGCCTGCTCCAATGTAACCCTCACACACAGAGTGTGAAGTATGTTTCATTGTTCTTATTCTAGAGAAGAAACAAACAGGAAGTTGGTGGTTAAACAATGTGTCCAAAGTCTCGCCGCTAGAAAGTGGCAGAATTTGAACCCAGGTCTCATAAAATCTCAAAGCTGCCCTAACCGGTTTGGCTCAGTGGATAGCGCGTTGGCCTGCGGACTCAAAGGTCCCAGGTTCGGTTCCAGTTCAGGGCATGTACCTTGGTTGCGGGCACATCCCCAGTAGGGGGTGTGCAGGAGGCAGCTGATCAATGCTTCTCTCTCACTGATGTTTCTAACTATCCCTCTCCCTTTCTCTCTGTAAAAATTCAATAAAATATATTTTAAAAAAATAAAAAAAAATCTCAAAGCTGTTTCACTTATTCTCCTTTAGCCTACTTTTAAAAAAATTTTGATTTGAGAGAGAGAGAGGGGAGAAGAGAAACATTGATTTGCTGTTTCACTTACGTATGCGTTTATTGGTTGCTTCCCCTACGTGCCCTGACCAAAAATCAAATCTGCAACCTTGGCATTTGGGGATGACGCTCTCACCACCTGAGCCTCCTGGTCAGGGCGAGCCCACTTCTCTGCACCCTTCGCTGCAGTCAGAACCACTGAGCTGCATGCTGCATGTTCTTCCTGCTAATGCTTTTGTCCATGCAGACACCTCCCCCTAAAAGGTCTACATTCACCCCGGTAATCTTCCACTGGAAATCTGTGGCTCCGGTGCCACTTCCACGGGGTTAATATCCTCCCGTGATATTCTCTGCCACTTCTGTGAAGGCTCTGTGTGCTTCTTGGTGCTCAGGGTTTATTTCGGGGTCAGTCTTTCCCTGTGAGACTGCGGGCCTTGTTTTGGATGTATTGACACAGGGCCTGGCCCAGGGCGATGCATGAATCGGGGCATTTTGACTTGAACCAGGAGAGGAAGGAGATGGTTGAGCTGGGGTGGGGCGATGGCAGGGAGATGCCCACTCCGTCCCACCTTCCACCCCCCCTTCCCCCATCCCGCCCTGTGCTTACGTCCAGGAAGCCAGAGAGTTCGGTCTGCAGCAGCTCTTTCAGCTCCTTCTTGTTCAGCTTGTACTTGTCCCCCTCCTTGCCCGAGTGGGCGTGGAACACGTTGATGAGGGTCTCCATCGCCGTCTCCAGCTCAGAACCCATCGCGCAGCTCACCTACCCACCCCCCGCCATGGACGTGAGCTGGGAACCACGGGCAGGCCCTCAGCCTGACCCTGGTTCCACGGCCCCCGTGGCCTTGAGATGGGAGCCCTGCCACGATCGATGTTCCTCTCCCTGGGATGTTAGGACGCGGGGGAACCCACACAGATCCAAGTCCAGACCGTTCTTGGTGTCCCTCAATCCAGACGCCAGCCAGGGGGAGCCAGGGCTGGGGGCACGGAGGCAGGATGCCGGGAGCGGCTCCAGAGGAGGGTGTGGCGGGCAGGCGGGCAGGCATGCAGGGGTGGTCACAGGACCCAGCCTGGCTTCCTCCGGCTCTATTTTTACCCTGGACATTGCCTGCCTAGCACAGCCAAGCTCTGCGTGTTGGGGGGCAGTGGGCTGGGCTCCTCTCTACGGATTCAACTCCGCCGCCCACCCCAGGCAAGGAGTCCGTCTGACGTCCCCGGACGCCTGATGCAGAAGGTGCCAGCCCGAGTGGGTGCCCCAGGCTCATGGGGACAGGGTCTCATGGCCTCTGAGCTTCCTGCCGGCAGACCTGGGGCCTCTTTTTGGTCTTTCAACTCTGTTCTGACCTGAACATGGCACTTGGGCTCCCTGGGGTGAGCCTTTATCACCTCTGGTTTGGTTCCTCTCACTCCTTCCATCCTGTCCTGGGGGAGTGGTGGGAAGGGAGGGAGGAATGTCTGAGCCTTTGCCCCGGAACTGGAGCTTCCAGGGGAGGGAGAGAAGCCCCGTGGTGCGAGGGTTTTGTCCCCGCTGCCGGCCACTCCCACCCCACGGCCCAGCCCGGTAGCTGTGGGGACAGTGGCAGTGGGCAGAGGGCACTGGTACGTACTGGGGGAGAGAAAAAGCGGGGTGAGTGCGGTCCTCTGAGTTTAAGGGGCTGGGAGAGAGGAGGAGAAAAATGAAGGGGTCTGCCCGGAGAGGAGATCGCCAAGCCCGGGGTCTCTCTCCCCCGGGGACAGTCAGCCCCTTCGCCGCCTCCGGGGGCAGCTCGGGTGTCTCCGATCAGGTGTCCCCATCCTGCCCCGGGCCGAGGGGCTGGACAATAGGCCCCCGATCGGATGACAGCCCCGCGCTTCAATGGGGCCCTTGTGAGTGTCACCTGAACTCCGGACACGAGAAGCCGTTGTCACAGAGACGCGGGGGCGATGGAACCCAAGCCTGGCTGATGGAGGGGATAAGGGGCGCGCGAGGGAGGCGTGCTGGGGCTCAGTTACAGGCCCCCCCCCCCTCCGGGAGCGGCACCCGGGCTCTGAGCGAGCAGGGCAGCCGGGCATTTGATGGAGGGGGGAGCTTAACAGGGGGGGGGGCACCTGGGAAAACAAAGAGGAAAGAATGGGGGGTGGGAGGGAGAGGAGTCTGGAGGTCTGGGCCAAGAAAGAGGAGGACACGGGGGAGGCTATACGCAGGGGGCATTGGGGGTGGGTGTAGTTCCCTCGCGCCCCCTCTTCCTGATATCTCACCCCCAGACTTCCCTGGGTGGCGGCTGGGCGGGGTGGCAGCGGCGGAGGCTGCAGGGGTCGGGCAGAGCAGCTGTTCCCTCTGCTCTCGCTCTAACCTCACTGGACGTGAGCCCAGGGCCGGGTCCCCTCCCCAGCAGCTGGGGGACGGAGGGAGCCTTGGCAGGGCCCTCGATGCCCCCTGGTTGGAAGGCCCGCTCCCCCGGACACTCAGGGGCTGGGTGCCTCCCTGGCCGCCTCACCCGCCCACCTAGTGCCCAGACGCCTCTCTGGCCTGCATTCGCCTCCCCTCACGACCCTCCAAACCCCGGCTCCCCCAGTTCCCAAACTCCTCCCGGACCCCCCCTCCGCGCACCACAATGCCACGGTCCCCAGTGGAGCCGGACCACAGTCCCTTGGCCCGAGCTGGCCAGGGTGGGATGGGGCAGGGTACTCACTGTCAGCCTGGGCCCAGGCGGGAGCAGGTTCCGGACAGACAGACAAGGCTGCAACTGTGGCTGCGGGAGCCGTGTGGGGAGACCTGTCTTCAGTCCTCCTCCCCCGCTGGCCCCCCTCCGCCGGCTCCACCCCTTCACAGAGAGACACCCGTGGGGCACGGGGCCAGCGCGGACAGAGGCGCCCTCTGTCTCCGGGGCTGGAACAAGCCGCCCTGTGTCTCCCTTCCCAGGCGGGGCCCCGAGGCAGAGCCTAGAGGAAGGGGAGTGGGAAAGGTCCTGGCAAGGACACCGAACCCCCCCTCCCTCCGCTCCGTGCCCCCCACGCACCCCAGAACCTGGCTGTGGCCAGCTGGGCAGGGACGGGGAGGAGCCCACTGAATAATTCAGTCTTGGGAGGCTGCCCCCCGGGGGGGGGGGTCAGCACGAGACGCCACGGAGGGACTGCAACCTGGGTCCCCACCTGGGTCTCCTCTATGGGGGTCTCAGTCTGATCCCATTGCTTAGGGGGTCTCAGTCTGGGATTCTCTCTCTCTCTCTCTCTCTCTCTCTCTCTCTCTTAATATATTTTACAGAGAGGAAGGGAGAGAGAGAGAGAGCTAGACCAGCTGCTTCTTGCACACCCCCTAATTGGGGATGTGCCCGCAACCAAGGAATCGAACCCGGGACCTTTCAGTTCGCAGACCGACGCTCTACCACTGAGCCTTGAGGGGATCTTGGGCTGCAGGGGTCCTTGGGGGGACCTCCTTCTGAGGTGGGCGCTTCTCAGATTGGTTCTTTCCATCTGCAGTCCCCCCCTGGCCCCCCAATAATGCACACTCCTGATTAGACGTGGGGGTGCGGTGGGACACAGGGCCCCCCGCATGGGGGGGGTCAGGACCACAGGCTGCAGCCTGAACGGGACCTGGCCAGGCAGTTCCTCCCCCTTTTCCCCGCCCCCCCCCCCCCCGCAGCCAAAAGGGGGTGTGCGCGGGGGCTGGGCTGGCGGGGGCGGGGGGGGGGGGGAAGCCGGGTTCCAGGGCCGGTCGCCGGCGGGGCGGGAGGGGCGGAGGGGCGGAGGGGACGCAGCCGTGGGCGTCTCCTTTCCCCGGAACCAACAGGAAACTTGTCACCCGGGGCGTGGGAGCGGCCTCCCGCCTGCGCGCTCCCGAGCCTCAGCTCCGCTGCTCCCCGCTGCACCCCATCTGCGCGCCTGGCCCCGGTGAGTTGTGTCCCCCCAGCCCCGGAGGGAGCCCGGGGAGCCTCCCCCCCCCCCCCGGGCCCCTAGGTCCCTCCCCCGACCTGGGGAAATGCAGCTCCAGGCCCCGGGAGGGGGGGGGGGAGCGGGGCTGAAAGAGAGGATGAGCGGGCCTGTCCCCCAGCCTCCCTGCCTCCGGGCTGTGGGTGCGGGGCGAAACCCCTCCTGGGTGGGGCAGTCGGAGAGGCCCATCCAGGACCCTCGTCACCCGGAAACAGGGGCGGGAGTCTGGGGGTCCGGTGCTCTGGCCCTGCTGGGGGGCGGGGAGGGGCAGACTGCGTGCCTGCGGGTGATGACCCAGGTCCCCTCACAAACAAGCAAGCTTAAAATAAATATATATATATAAATATATATATTTATATATAAATTTATATAAATTTATATAAATTATATATAAAATATAAAAAATATATTTTTACAGAGAGGAAGGGAGAGCGATAGAGAGTTAGAAACATCCATCAGCTGCCTCCTGCACACTCCCCACTGGGGATGTGCCCGCAACCAAGGTACATGCCCTTGACCGGAATCGAACCTGGGACCCTTGAGTCCGCAGGCCGTCGCTCTATCCACTGAGCCACACCGGTCAGGACAACAAACAAGCTTTGGAGACAAACAGCCTCCTGACCCTTTGAGGCTGGGTGAGGTTCCCAGAAGGGCCCTGGGGCTGAGCCCCACAGACGTGTCAGGAGGCTGACAGGCTCCCCCTCAGCCTGGGAGCCCCGAGGTGCTATGGCAGCAGGCACTGGGCTGAGATCAGGGTCCCTGGGCGGCCCTTCAGGCACTGGCACTTCAGAGGACCCCGGGGGGGGGGGGGGGGCTCAGTGGCTGAGTGCTGACCTATGAACCAGGAGGTCATGGTTGGAATATTGATCTGGACACATGCCCAGGATGCAGGCTCCGTCCCCAAGAGAGGGCGTGGAGAAGGCGGCTGATCGATGATTCTCTGCCATTGATGTTTCTCTCTCTCTCTACCTCTCCCTTTCTCTCTGAAGTCAATAAAAATATATTTAAACCAACCAACCAACCAACAAACAAAACAAAAGGACTCTGGACTGAGATTCCCCCACCTGCACTGAGGTACTCCCCTGCCCAAGCTCCATCCCTGCCTCCTCCTTCCTTCCCCATAATGCCTTGTCCAGACAGAGGCTTGAGGGGGCCACCGAGGGCAGGGGCATTCTGGCCTCTCCTGACTCTCCTTTCCTTCCCCTCCTGCAGGTCAGCCCCCAGAGGACATCAGCGATAGCTCCCAAGGTCCTAATGGCAGCAGAGCCACTGACTGAGGTGGAGACGGCCATCGACACGTTGGTCACCGCCTTCTTCACCTTTGCAAGGCAAGAGGGCCGGAAGGGCACCCTCAACATGAATGAATTTAAGGAAATGGCCACTCAGCAGTTCCCTCACCTGCTCAAGGTGGGTAGGGGTCTCTGAGCCTGAGGTTTTGGTAGACAGTGACGGTGGGACTGTCTGTATATGTGACACGATGTTGCTGGGCACCATAACTGTGACCGGAGGGGTGTTGTGGAGGAGAGTGTAGGTGACTGCTTGTGCAAGTGGTCCTGGCTGTTCTTGCCTGGGGTGTGCGTGCGTGTGAGTGTGACTAGGTAACACTGTGTCTGGGCGAGGGGACGTGGTCTTGGGCTTTGTGCTCCCATCAGAAGATGCTGTGAGGCTCTTGTGTCTGCTCTGGGCCTCTCTGGCCTCATTTCCCTCACACAGGACCGGACCCAAAGTTCCTGCCAGGAGGTCCATGGGCCATCAGAGCTGGGTGGCCAGGAGAAAACCCGTCCACACTCCTCACTTAACAATGATGGAAACTGAGGCCCCGCTGTGGGGAGGGTTTATAACACACACACACACCACCACCACCACCACCACCACCAACAACAACAACAACATCCACAGCCCAATTCATGCACTCAGACTCTCAGTGACCTGTGCTTCCGGCCCACCCTCCCTGGGAATCATGTGCCTGACAAGGTCGCTACTTCTTTCCTCACTGGACAGACTAGGCCTTTAAATGTCATCCGCACTGGGCTGGTACAGCACCCCCAGGCTGCTAACAGTTTCTTTTGCATCCTTTCCGAAAATTCATGGGCACCCAAAAGTGTGTGAAGATGCCCTGTTCGGTTTGGCTCAGTGGATAGAGTGTCAGCCTGCGGCGGGCTGAAGGGTCCCAGGTTCGATTCCAGTCAAGGGCATGTACCTTGGTTGTGGGCACATCCCTAGTGAGGGGGTGTGCAGGAGGCGGCTCATCGGTGTTTCTAACTCCATCTCCCTTCCTCTCTGTAAAATAAATAAATAAATAAATAAATAAATAAATAAATAAATTAAAAATATATATATATATTTCTTGAGAATGCCTCACTTCCAAAGATTCTGTCTTCTTGCATCTCAGCATTCCACTCCTCTGTTCAGGCTTCAGATTTTGTCGTTACCCAAATAATGCACCGCTTCCAAAGTCTCGATTTTAAGCCTCTCGTTCTCTGTCTTCTACCTCCTGTCATTCTGATTTTGCTCCTCTGTAGGGGAGTAAAAATGAACGTTCTTCTGGCTAGCGTTCCCTCACACGGGCCTGGATCCTCCCAGGAGCTTTGTCTCTCTCAAATTAACATGAGGTAGATTAAGAGGAGAAACTAACCACATTTGATACATATGTACACATGGGGGTTCCATAAGAAAACGGGGCCCTAGAAGAGTAGAGGGTTATTTGCAAGGGGCAGGGGGAGAGGATTGTGATTTGGGACTTGAAAGGGCAGGAGGGCAATTCACATCGAGACAGAAGAGCAAGTGTTTGGCCATCTTTTAACAATGGACACAGAGAGGACTTTTCCCAAATGGGCTTTGAGAGGTTCCTCCCTGTCTATCACGCGCCTAATTCATATTAAACTATAGTTATCTATCATGAGAGTTCCTTTATGGAGCAGGGTTGTTTTTTTTTATAAGTATATATTTTATTGATTTTTTTACAGAGAGGAAGGGAGAGGGATAGAGAGTTAGAAACATTGATGAGAGAGAAACATCAATCAGCTGCCTCCTGCATAGCTGTGCCCCCAACCAAGGTACATGCCCTTGACCAGAATTGAACCCGGGACCCTTAAGTCCGCAGGCCGACTCTCTATCCATTGAGCCAAACCGGCTAGGGCATGTAACAGTTTTTTGTTTTTTTTTTAAATATATATTTTATTGACTTTTTGCAGAGAGAAAGGGAGAAGGTAGAGAGTCAGAAACATTGATGAGAGAAACATCGACCAGCTGCCTCTTGCACACCTCCTACTGGGGATGTGCAAGCAACCAAGGTACATGCCCTTGACCAGAATCGAACCTGGGACCCTTCAGTCTGCAGGCCGATGCTCTATCCACTGAGCCAAACCGGTTAGGGCTGGAGCAAGTTCTTTTTTTTTTTTTTTTTTTTAATATATATTTTATTGATATTTTACAGACAGGAAGAGAGAAAGATAGAGAGCTAGAAACGTCGATGAGAGAGAAACATCGACCAGCTGCCTCTTACACACCCCCTACCGGGGATGAGCCCGCAACCAATGTACATGCCCTTGACCGGAATCGAACCTGGGACCTTTCAGTCCGCAGACCGACGCTCTACCACTGAGCCAAACCGGTTTCGGCGTGGAGCAAGTTCTTTATCTAAATTCTTTTAGGCATTTAGGGGGAAGGTCAAAGGTTTTTTCCTGAGTCTTTTTTTTTTTTTTTAATCCTCATCCGAGTTTATGTTTATTGATTTTATTTTTATTTATTTATTTTTTAATGACATTTCATTTTTATTTATTTTTATTTTTTTCTAATTAAGGTATTATATGTGTACATAGCTTACCATTTCGCTCCCCCCCACCTCCCGTACATGCCCTCCCTCCCCAGAGTTTTGTGTCCATTGGTTGTACTTATATGCATTGTTTATTGATTTTAGAGAGAGAGGAAGGGAGGGAGGGAGAGAGAAATATTGATGTGAGAGAGAAACATTGATTGGTTGTCTCCCTTATGCACCCAGGGTTATCAGTGGGGCAGAGTAGGGGGAGCGGGATATTTATGTCTCCGGTAGAGCTTAGAGTAACCAGTCGAACCAGGAGTAGGCAGTGCACCGGAAAGTGGGCGAGGCAGTTTGCTGGAAACTGAAATATGTGTCATGTCTAGCAAAACCTGAAATGAGAATAATGGGAAAACCGGCAGGAGGGTGAGAGCCACACGCAGGGGGTGATGGTAGAGAATGTGCCTAACAATAACCTGTAGAGTTTGCTTTCTCTCTCTCTCTCTTAAATCCTTAACCAACACTATATTCTTTATTTCTTATTTTAGAAAATATATTTTTATTGATTTTAGAGACGACGGGAGAGAGAGATAGAAACATCAATGATGAGAATCCCCTACATCCTTGATTTGGCTGCCTCTTGCATGCCCTCTACTGGGGATCAAGCCAGAAACCTAGGCTTGTACCCAGACCAGAAATGGAACCCAAGGAATGTTCAACTACTGAGTCACACAGGCTGGGCTGTTTTTTATTGATTTATTTTAGGGAGAGGAAGGGGTGGGGGAGGAAGAAGGGGACTTGTTCTCTGGTATTACGCAGATTTTTACTGGTGGGTCTCACATGTTTATTTTTCAATAAGTATTTTAGTAACACTTAATCATGGTAAAAAAAGGATCCTGTAGCCCTGGCTGGTGTGGCTTAATGGGTTGGAGCTTTGGCCAGTATGCGGAAAGGTTGCGAGTTTGATTCCTAGTCAGAGCACATACCTAGGTTGCAGGTTAGATCTCCAGTCGGGTGAGTAGGAGAGGCAACCAACCCATCGATGATATTTCTCTCTCTCTGAAAAAGTCAGTAAACATATCCTCAGGTGAGGATTTAAAAAAAATAAAAAAATAAAAAATAAATCTATAGATTGTTAAATGGGATCATGTAAATACATTTTAAGGCCGAAACTGGTTTGGCTCAGTGGATAGAGCATCGGTCTGTGGACTGAAGGGTCCCAGGTTCGATTCTGGTCAAGGGCATGTACCTTGGTTGCTTGCACATTCCCAGTAGGAGGTGTGCAAGAGGCAGCTGATCGATGATTCTCTCTCGTCGATGTTTCTAACTCTCTATCCCTCTCTCCTCCTCTCTGTAAAAAATCAATAAAATATATTAAATAAATAAATAAATACATTTTAGGAAACATTTACATGTTTATATCATTGAGCCTTTCTCTCTAAAGAAATGTATGTTTTTATATTTATTTAAGTCTTTTTAAAAATTCAATGCATGTTCTGAGGTTCACTTTCCAATGTGGCTGGGCTGACCTCATTAGCACAACACAAGACACCTGATCATTCTCTACACTTAGGAGATTCCAAAGGTTTTGGGAGTTTCGAGTCAGGAACTGTGGAGGAAGACCACAAACGGCATATGAGAATGATATTTCGGTCAGTCATCTGAGTGACCGAATATATATGTTTTATAAATCACAATGTTGCATATATCCTTCAGTTCAGTTTTCTTCACCGAACCTAAATAGATTTCTACACTGATGCTAAGTGCTTTATTTTATTTTTTACTTTATTTTTTGTTGTTGTTAATCATCATCCGATGATATTTTTCCATTGGTTGTTAGGGAGAGTGGAAGAAAGAGGGAAAGACGGAGAGAAACATTGATGTGAGAGAAACACATTGATTTGCCAGAGCCTGACCAGGGCCTGGGCGGGGAGAAGCCTGCAACCAAGGTACATACCCTTGAACGGAATCGAAGATTCGAACCTGCGACCCTTTGGTCTATGGGCCGTTGTTCTATCCACTGAGCCAAACTGACTAGGGCTATTTTTTTTTTTTTTTACTATTTTTAATGTGATCTGTCTTATTATAGTTTCTAACTGGTTAACATTTATATACCTTAAAGGTATTTTTTAAAATATTAATATTATAATCATTGGCTTTATCATTTCTAATAGTCTTTTAAAAAATATATTTTATTGATTTTTTACAGAGATGAAGAGAGAGAGATAGAGTTAGAAACATCAATGAGAGAGAATCATCAATCAGCTGCCTCTTGCACACCTCCCACTGGGGATGTGCCCGCAACCAAGGTACATGCCCTTGGCTGGAATCCAACCCGGGACCTTTCAGTCCGCAGGCCGACGCTCTACCCACTGAACCAAACCGGTTTCGGCTCTAATAGTCTCTTTTTTTTTGGGGGGGGGGAGTGGGTAGACATACAGAATAGTGAGTAAGGACATAAGCTCTGAGTCAGACATCTAGGTTCCAATGCAGGTTCTAGCTAGCCTGTCATTCTTGGTTAGTTATTTTATCTTCCAGAGCCTTAATTTCTCCCCTGTGAAACGGACTCATGATAGTGTTTTTGGTTGGATTGGTCTTGCATTTGTTCAGTCGGTATTCTGTCCTGTCCTGATGCTAGGCTTTGGGTTGCCATGGTGAACGGGCATCTGCTTTGTGCCGGGCATTCTCCAGGCTTTGGCACTGCAGTGGTGAACAAGATGGACCAGTCCCTGTGCCCACGGACCCTTTCATCCCAGCAGATTACGAAGATTAAATGGAGCCAAAGAGTGTAATGTGTTAGCATAATGCTTGGAACAGTCAGCACTATTAAGTGCTTACACTTGTGGAAATGTTAGCTATTATCATTCTCTCTTTTTTTTTTTCTAGGTCCACAATGATGTAATTGCTGAGATAATTAGAAGTGAATTTTCCTCTTCTTTCCCAATACTTATTATGCCTTTTATTTCTTTCTCTTGACTAATTGTATGTTTTCTCACCCTCCTGATATAGTACTATGCTGGGCATCTTTGCCTTCAATTGGCAATGCTTATAGTAGTATTCTACAATTAAGCATGATTGTAGCTTTTCAAAAAGTCCTGTGTAGTACTTTTAAAAAAAAATTTTAAAATATATATTTTATTGGTTTTTCCCAGAGAGGAAGAGAGAGGGAATAGAGAGTTAGAAACATCGATGAGAGAGAATCATCGACCAGCTGCCTCTTGCACACAGCCCCTACTGGGGATGTGCCCGCAACCAAGGTACATGCCCTTGACCGGAATCGAACCCGGGACCCTTCAGTCCACAGGCCGACGCTCTATCCACTGAGCCACACCGGTGTCAGCCTGTGTAGATCTTGTTCGGATCAGCTTTGTGCCATCTATTGAACAGGCAGATCTTCTCTGTCTTCATCCAAATATTGACTCAGATACTGAGCGTGCCGGAGGCACCCTTCCCTGGTTTGACATGGATGTGTTGTTAAGTGGTTGTGATTGTTTATCTGGCAACAAATCCTTTGATCATGACGGGCCAGCTCACAGCATCCTTTGATAGCCCAGGCTTGTCCGGAGAGACCTAGTCAAGGGCCCTCTAGGACAACACCTCGAGTCTCTGCCATCCCCGCCTCCCCCCAATCTACCAGGCTGGTGACTCAGGTAGAAAAAAATGAGAAGACATCAGTTTATGCAAATGAGCAGCCACGTGCTGACCATCTCCCGCTTTCTGTGGGGGAGGAGGGTGGCCTGAGGAGGCTTTGAGGAGGATCGGAGTGGGTCCATGCCTACAAGGGCTCCCCCAAAATCCTTGGACAAATCCCAGGGCCGGTGCAGTGGTGTTCAGAACCCACGAGCACCCGCTGGTGAGGGCCCCCGGTGCGCCTCTCTTCCCGGCTCTGTGTGCATCCACCCGTCGGTGGTTCATAGTCTGCGGAGGCGGAAGTGTGGACAGCCCAGCAAACACTGTGACTCCAGTCCCCGCCCCCCTGTGCTCCTCTCCCTTGAAGTTGGGGCCCCAAGTCGGGGCAGTACTGTCTAGGGGCTTTGGCCTCATCTGGGAGGTGTGGGTCAGGGCCTCACACTCCCTGCGGGAAGGGAATGGCAGTTAGCAGTTCTTGCCTCTCTCTCCCTGTCTCGAGAGCCGTCGTGTCCAACCTCCCCCTTCCCTTTGGTGTCTCCTTAGGACGCGGGCTCCTTGGACGAGAAGATGAAGAGCTTGGATGTGAATGGGGACTCAGAGCTCCGGTTCCATGAGTACTGGCGGCTGATTGGGGAGCTGGCCAAAGAGATCAGAAAGGAGAAGGAGGCTCAGAAGAAGTCCGGCTGCCTGGGATAAGACGAGCGGCACCAGGCAGAACTCCACTCCCCCCAATAAAGCCTTCTCCTTAACACACGGATGCTTCTTATTCGCGCCCACCCTGGTTTCTTCTCTCGAGACGAGGGGGTTGGAAAGCTCTGCTCTGATCTGAGGGTGGGTCCAAAATTATGGGCTCTCTGAGGACCCGGAATATTACTCATCTTCACATATTCTGCAGCATTTAGCACCTAGGTCTTGTGCTCAGGTTAGGTTGCTCAACAAATACTGTAGTAAATGGTGGGTGAATATATGAACTTTAGAGACAGATCTCTGGGGCAGGGGAGGTGCCTCAGATCCTCCTGGTGCCTCCTAGGACTCAGGGGCATGGTCTTGGCTCCCATGCTTCTTTTAAAAAATATTTTATTTTATTATTATTATTTAAAATATTTTATTGATTTTTTTACAGAGAGGAAGAGAGAGGAATAGAGAGTTAGAAACATCGATGAGAGAGAATCACCAACCAGCTGCCTCTTGCACGCCCCCCACTGGGGACGAGCCCGCAACCAAGGTACATGCCCTTGACCGGAATCGAACCCGGGACCTTTCAGTCCGCAGACCGACGCTCTACCACTGAGCCAAGCCAGTTTCGGCTCCCATGCTTCTTATCTGGGCTTTGTGTCATTGGGTGATAACGACAGTAGTGAATATGCTGAGGGCTTGCTATGTGCCGGCACCGTGCTAAAGGTTTTCTTGCATTATCTTAGATAATTCTCACAGCCCTTTGAGGTCGGTTCTATTTGTAAGTCCTGTTGTAAAGAGGAAGAACCAGATTTTAGAGCGGTGAAGCCATGAAGTCATGAACAGGTGGAACTGGATTGGAATTCCAGAGCCTCTCATGCCCTGGCATCCTCCCTGGATGGGTGCTTGGCACGCTGGGCCCTCCCGTCCCTCCCTCCCCTCCCTGCTCCCTCCAGAGCAGGGGTGAAGCGGAAGGGTGGACACAAGGTTCTGGTTCGAGGACTGAGGGTGGGTAACGGGGGCGGGGGTGCTGCAGGAAGCAGAACATTAGGGCGCCATGGGGCCCCTCTCTCTGTCCTTGGCTTGAGTGGCCTGTGGCTTGCACTGCCCGCCACCAGAGGGAGCAGGGGTGGGGCAGCCCAGTGGGTGCGGACTTGCAGGGGCAGTGCCTGCACTACCATCAGCTGTCCATTGGGGGCCGCTATTCGTGCAGAGGCACATGCTCATTTCCTATCTCGCACCAATCAAGGCTCCTAGACGGAGACCTTCTAAGCGCCTCCAAATGGAGAGGGACTCCCAGACTGGGACTGCCAGAGCTCATTTGTCTGTGAGGTACCCCAGAGGGGCTCCCACACTGGAGGGCTCTCCCACAGGGAGATCCTAGGAGGGATTTCCAGAAAGTTCCTCGGAGGGACCCTGGCTGAGGCACTTTTGGAGGCGCCCTCAGATTGAGAGACGTTCAGAGGGTCTCCAGAATGATGCCTCTCGGAGAAACTTCCAGAATGAGACACGTTTAGAAGGGCCTCATTGGGACCCTGACAGATGCCCCTCACCAAGGCCACAAGCACGGCGGGGGACTAGAAGGGGCCTTAGTGTGGTCCCCTAAAAATATAAGGACAGAGTAGGGCAACAGGCTCTTACTTGAGATCCAGAAGAATCATTCTTTTGGAAGCACTGATTTCGGCAGAAACCCAGATAATCTGATTAAGAGGTGAGGGGTATTTGTGAGAAAGGGAATAATTACTGGTGGAGAGAAGAAAGGATTTATTTATACACTTATTTTTATTGATTTGAGAGAGAAAGGGAGAGAGAAACATTGATTTGGTGTTCCATTGGTTCATTCATTCAATGGTTGGTTCTTGTATGTGCCCTGAAGGGGATCGAACCCACAATGTGGTGTATTACGAACATGCTCTATATAACCCAGTGATTGACAAACTCCTTAGTCAACAGAGCCAAATACCAACAGTACAATGATTGAAATTTCCCTTTGAGAGCCGAAAACTGACTTCTGCGCATGGGCCACGAAGTTTCCATCGCACTGTACGTGCGCGCCTGCACGTACGTGGTATTTTGTGGAAGAGCCACGCTCAAGGGACCAAAGAGCCGCACGTAGCTTGTGAGCCGTAGTTTGCCGACCTTAACCAACTGAACTACCTGGCTAGAGTGATGAAGGAAGTTTATTTTTAATCTTTATTGTTGAAAGCATTACATATATCCCCCTCTACTCCATTGACCCCTTCTAGCCCACCCCGTTCCCCACACCCCAGGAATTTTTAGTGGCGTTAATGAGCTAAGGAAGGAATTTCTATGGGTGCAGTAAACTAACATAGTGATACGAATTCTAAGGAATGTGTCCAATTGTCCGTCTGCTTTCTTGTTATCTTTGCAAACAGTTGCTTGGGATACAGAGCTGTTAGGCCCAGTCCAAAGGTTATTTTGCCCCGTTTTAAAAGGTTTGAAGAGTAAGATAAACAGGGCAGTTTCTCTGGAATGGCACCCTGGACTCTATTTAAAAAAAAAAAAGAAGGTTTTTACTGATTTCAGAGAGAGGAAGGGAGAGAAACATCTATCCACTGCCTCCTGCACACCTCCTACTGGGCATGAAGTCTGAAATGCATCCGACACGCGTCCTGACCCGGAATCGGAGCAGCGACCGCCTGGTGCATGGGACGGTGTTCAGCCCACTGAGCTACACCGGCCAGGCACCCTGGACTCCATTTGAAAGTAGTTCCATTTATGTTATTATTATTTTTTTTTTACAGGAGGTTTGCTCTGACCTCAGAATTTAGGAAAGGAGCCTAGGAGCTTTGGGCCCCACCCCCTCGTGGCCCTGACCCCCTGCCCTTCTCCCCTCTTCCTCCTCCCCATCGGGCGAGGACAGCCTTCGGGCTGAGCCCCTGCATCTGCTCCCTAGGATGCAACCTCAGTACTGGAGTGTGTGTGAGTGTGTGTGTGTGTGTGTGTGAGTGTGTGAGTGTGTGTGTGTGTGTGTGTGTGTGAGTGTGTGTGTGTGTGAGTGTGTGTGTGAGTGTGTGTGTGAGAGAGTGTGTGAGTGGTGAGTGTGTGTGTGTGAGTGTGTGTGTGTGAGTGTGTGTGAGTGTGTGTGTGTGAGAGTGTGTGAGTGTGTGAGTGTGTGTGTGTGTGTGTGTGTGTGTGTGTGTGGTTGCTGTGGAGCCGCTGAGGTAGGAAAGGCATGAGGGAGGGAGGGAGGAGCAGGTGGCCCAACCAGTTTGGAGAGGTCTTTAGCTGCCAGGTAGCTCATCTGGGCCTTGCACATGTGCGCGCTGGGACAGCACCGGGGCTGCCTCTCTCTGGCTCCTTCTTCCCCATCCAGTCTTCATTCACCTCTCTGCCACCGGGACAGAGGAAGCTGAGGTCTGGGATCTGGCCGGTGTGATCCAAACTGCCCCTGGTGTGTGTGTGTGTGTGTGTGTGTGTGTGTGTGTGTGTGACATCAAAGTACAGAGAGGTCCCTGCAAACCTCTCAGCCCACGTGTCCCTCATTCCCTCGGTGCCTGCCGCAAGCCCTGCCCTCATCAGCCTCCACCTCTGGTTATTAGCTCAGGGCCCCTCACTTCCCTGCCCTCCCTCCAGCGCCTCCAGGTCTTTCCTCCCAAGCTCAACCCTATAGCGTTTCCAAGCTCTCACCCTCTCCTCTCCCCCTGTCTTCTCCCGGGGACCCTGCCTCCCTGCGGCTCCCTCTTCCTGGCAGAGATGGGGGCGGGCTCTGGAGCTCTGGCCCATGGAGGGTGGAGCCCTCACGGCTGGCTCAGGGCCCTGGCAGCTGCAATCATCGCAGGGGTGGCTTAGGGATGAGGCCCAGCCCCCGGCCTCGCTTCCCTTCCCTTCCCTTCCCTTCCCTCCGACTCCCCTCCCTTCCCCCAGGTATAAGAGCGGAGCGCAGGGTAACTGGCTCATCCTGTCTCAGAGGTGTCAGCAGGTAAGGAGACCCAGGGCTGCTTTTCACCCCAAATGGGCTGCCCCCCCCCCCGTCCAGAGGGCATGCTCACACTGTTCCACTTGAACCTGCCAGGGAAGGGGCTGGGGGCCAGGCCCGGGGGGCTGGTGTGTGTGCCTGGAGCAGAAGCGGGTGGTCGGAGGAAGAGGAAGGAGTACAGCGAGGATGAGGTCCAAGGGGTTCTCTTTAACTGGGGGTGGCCTGGGAGTTGTCCTGCAGCCTGGGTGGGGACGGGGCCTTGTGCCCCCCCCACTAGGTGAGGCCAGAATATCCGGGGTGGAGCCCAAGGGGGTAGTTGAAAAAAAAAAAAAAGAAATGCTGGGGTTTCCCCTCCCCTCTAGGTGGATCATGAGCCATCGGCTCCGCCGGGGCAGGCTGTAGACCACCCAACTCTCAACCCGAGGACCGAGCGCACGGGGCACCATGGGACAGTGCCGGTCAGCCAACGCCGAGGTGGGCCCATTCATTCCTGGCCCGTCTCTCTGCGCCCTCGCTCCTCTCCTTCGCCCCGAGGGTCTGTGGTCCCCCCCTGACCTCTGCACCCTCGCCTTGGCCTCGGTCTGCCCTCCAGACCCTGGCGAGGAGACCCGACCCCCCTTCCTGGTGCCCACGCAGGGTGACGCAGTGGGAGGCCTCCCAGGAAGAGGGTGCCTGGGCCACGTGCTGAGACCTGCCTTGCCCGGGGGACGGGGGGGGGGGGGGGCGAGATGGGTGGTGGGGAGGGAGCCTTGTCCAACCTGTGGCTCAGGGCAGGGGCCAGTGGGGGTGAGGAGGGCTGGCTGTTGGGCTGCGGAGTGGGCGGGACCTGGGCGCCTTCCAGTGCCTTCTGCCCTGTTGGCCTGGCCAGGTTCCCGGGGAAAGCAGGGTGTCAGAGGGTGGGGTGGAGCCTCCCTGATGTGGGTGATGATGCCCCTTTACCCTCAGGATGCCCAGGAATTCAGTGACGTGGAGAAGGCCATCGAGACCCTCATCAAGAACTTCCACCAGTACTCGGTGGAGGGCGGGAAGGAGACGCTGACGCCCTCGGAGCTGCAGAACCTGGTGACCCAGCAGCTGCCTCACCTGATGCCGGTACTGAGGGGGGCGACCCCACACCAGACAGGACACTGACTTCCCAAGCGAATGCTCCGAGGACCCACCGCCCAGCCCCAGCCCCGTGGCACTAGCAAACCCCCAGCCAGTGCCGGGAAGGCTCAAGTCTTGCCCGGGTCCCTGGGCAGGGTGGGTGGGGTAGGAAGGTGGGAAGGTGCTCGCTGGCTGAGCTGCTGTGTGTCTTTCCTCTCCCCAGAACAACTGCGGGCTGGAAGACAGAATCGCCAACCTGGGCAGCTGCAACAACTCTAAACTGGAGTTTGGGAGCTTCTGGGAGCTGATTGGAGAAGCGGCCAAGAGCGTGAAGCTGGAGAAGCCAGTCCGGGGGAGCTGAGAGCCTTCCCTTGGGGTTCTTGGGGGGCGGGGGTGGGGGATGCTGGGGAAAGGGGACCGTAGAGACTGTGGGCCTGGAAATAAAACTCTCTTTTTACCGTCACCCCACCGTTCCCCAGCCGGCACCGGTCTCACCTCTGCAAGGCTCAGGTTCATAGCGGCCCCTCCCGGGGTCCCTGCGCTTCCTCCCGGGGCTCCGCGGAGCTAAAGGGTCCAGGAATCCCCGCCGGAGGGAGGCCCGGGGGGGCGGGGGGCTGGGGCCAGGGGCGATGGGGAGGGCTGAGGACGGTGTCAGGGTCACGCCATTTGGTAGTGGTGGGTGCTGGGCCGAGGGGAGCCGGACGTGGGGGGCGGATTTGAAAGGGACTGGGAATAGGGCTGGATAGCTGGTGTTAAAAAGGGTCTCCAAGAAGGAGCTGTCTGTCCAATGCTTTGTCTTCCTGCCTCCAGCGCTGCCCCCGCTCTCCTCCCTAGACCGCCCTTGGACTAGGGGAGGGGACGCGGGAGGGCAGTGGGGAGGGGGGACAGGCTAAGGAGGGTGTGACCTTGGGGGGTGAGAACCGTCTCTGGGTGGTCGGGGCATTTAAAGAATGATGGCTGTTTTGTATCGTTTGATTAATAAAAAAAAATAAAAATAAAAAATGGAAAAAGTGAAAGGTGTCTTGTGTCTGCATACCTGGGTCCATGGGTGAGAGGTGGTTGGGGTGAATGGCAGAGCCATCATGTGGCACGGTCCACAGGGAGGGCCCGCACGGGCTGTCAGTGGAGGTGAATAGGGACCCACTTTACTCCATGGATTTGGGCTGAGGATGGTGCCAGGTCCAAAAGAGGGGGAGACCTGGTCCTCTGTGAGGGCCGGGCACCTCTCTGCCAGGGGCTGGCACTCCCACAGGAGGGGATGTGAACCCCGGGGTGTGCCGGATGGAGCCGGGGTGACGAGCGAGGCGAATGCGGGGCTGATGGCCTCCGTGTGAGTCTCTGGGAATGTGGGCCCGCGCTCAGGACCAGCCTCCTCATCTGTGCGGTGGGGGTCTTGCCAGCGCTTCCCCCAGAGGGTTGTTAGGATAATCGAGGCATCCTGCAGAGCACTTAGCAGAGAGCCTGGCACCGCGAGCGCTGGGGAGCTGTCAGGGTGGGTGAATGGGTGAATGGTCCCCTCTGGCTTCCGCTGCTGCCTCCTCTCAGGCCGTGGAACCCGCCCGTCCCCCTGGGTCCCGTGGGGGAAGGGCCAGAGGGTGTTTCCAGGGGAGTCATCCACACAAGAGCAGGCTCAGGGGTGGGGTCAGGAGAGGTCCTGGTGGTGGTGGCCCAGGTGTTACCTGCGAGCTTCTGGCTTGAGCTCACAGAGCAGGCATCATTCCTCCTGAGGTCCCCAGGGTGGGGAACTGTCTGCGGCCAGCCCAGCCGGCCTGCAGTCCAGACTGAGCCTGTCTGGTGGGAGCCCTGACACGGAGCTCCGGTGACCTCGGTGAGCAGGGCAGGAGGTGACGGTCCTTCCCTTCCTCTCCCCACCAGGTAGGTCCTTCCCTTCCTCTCCCCACCAGGTAGGTCCTTCCCTTCCTCTCCCCACCAGGTAGGCAGGCTCCGGCCGGCCCCGCGGGGCTGGGAGGGTGGGGTTGACCCACTGCCAGCTCCCACCGCTCCTTCTGGGCACGGGGTGGAGGGGGTGTTAAAAAAAAAGGTGTGTATCCCTTTAACGAGGGCCCAACCCCAGGGCCAAGTGGAGAGGGAGCTCAGTGACTACCTCCCCACCGAGCCAGCCCAGCCGGCCGGGAAGGAGGGAGTGGGACACGTCCTGGGAGCGCGGCGGGGAGGAGTCCTGGCGGCGGGGCTGAGTGAGGGTTGCTGCGTGGCGGTGCCAGAGCCCAGGCCCCAGAGCCCTGCTGGAGAGGAGTTGGACCGAGGAGGCAGGTGAGCACCCCAGGCCCGTCCTGGGAGGCCGGGGACTTTCGGAGAAGCCCCCCCACGGGCTTGTGAGGCCCGGAGAGGGGGCTGTACAGGGGCCTGAGGAGGGAGGGCCCTGCCAGAGACGGGGCTGGGAGGTTTCGTTAATGGTTAATTCCCCCCAAAAGGCTGGTGTTGTGAATGGGGAATCCTGGCGAGATTAGGGGCTGGGGAGGCCTTCGGGGGAGCGGGTGGGGGTGGTGAGACCCCCTCCCCAGCCCGGCGGCGGCCCGGGCTCCTCTCCAGCGGCGGGGCCACGGGGAAGGGTGTTTGGGAGCTCTGCCCGCAGCAGCTGCTCCGATCCTTTCCTAGCAGGAAAAGGGCAAATGCGTGCAGGTGGGGGAATTGGGGGTGGTCAGACCTTCATTCCAGGCCCCCCTGGCCTCCGGGAGCAGTGTCCTGGGGAGAGGGGATGGGGTCCAGGGAGCCTGAGAGCCCCAAGGGGGAGATAGGTGGCTTCGCTTCACCCTGGGACTCAGGAAGGTCCTGGATGGACAGACGCAGGCCCCATTGTGCGCTCAGAGCCCTTCCTGGGGAGGCAGATGGGGCGCGGAGGAACCTGGGTGACACCCCGGGGGCGCCCGGGAGCCCTGGGCCAGGGGCCAGGCGTCTGGGCAGCTTCTCCTCCACCTCAGGACCCAGGCAGGTCCCGGCTTGACTGGCTTTGTCTGGCGGAGCCACCTGCCCTGTGGGAGCCTTCCCCTGCCCAGCCCTGTCCGGGCAGAGGGCGGGGGCGGGGTGAGGGCAGGAGGTCTGGGGGGGAGGGTGCTGCGGAGGGGGGCTCAGCCTTTCCCTGGCCAGCTTACTCGTCCGGGAAAGCATTTAGGGGAGCAGGCGCTTCTCCTCCCAGCTACATTCTCTGAAATCACAAGCGGGCGGAAGGTAGCTAGGTTACCCACGTAGAGGGGGTCAGGAATGTCGGAGTTCCTCACTCTGTGTGTGTTTGTCCATTGTGTGTGAATGGGATGCACTGAGTCCTGTGAGGGTGGGGAAGGGCGAGGCAGGGGCGAGAGAGAAGCTTCTGGAATTGGGCACAGACCGGGGGAAGGCAGGGCAGAGAATGGGGCCATGGAGGCTGAGGAGATTAGCTGGAAACAGCCTTGCAAACAGAGCAAAGCATCACCGGTCTACTTCGGATTGCACTTTCCCTGCATACTGACGCGAATTAAGGATATGCACGAATGAATGAATGAATGAATGAGTTGATGAATGGATAAGCAAATGAATGGTGACTGAATAAAAGAGTGAACACATTTGAGGTAGGTGGAAGGGGCACGGGGGCATGCCCAAGTTAGGCTTGAGCGTGGGCTAGGCTCTAGGAGGATGGTAGCTGGGAGAGAGAGGGGTCCGGGTGTCAGTGGTGGTCCAGGGGGTCTCTGGCCGAGATAGCCTCTGGCCAGAGACAGCGGTCTGTGCCCTCAGTTCTTGTCTGGCTTGGAGGAATGGATCCAAAAGAGAGACAACTTGCTGGCAGCAAAGGCAGGCGAGGATTTATAGGTAGGAGAGAAACACACTCAGAGAGGACTGAATGGGCAAGTCAGCTGGAGGAAACCCAACCAAGAGCCCTAAGTGGGCAGCTCAGCTGGCTGAGACCAAAAGTTAGAGGGTTCATACCTCTCGGCTGGAGTGACCCTCGGCGAGGAGCAAATCATTCCCTCCCTCATGTCTCCAAAGAAAGGCATCGTGAAGCCACGAGGCTCCATCTAGGACCCAGGTGTTATGCCATCGCTTAGAGTCAGAGCCTGCCGTGGAGGGCTCGGAATCTCTCCTGCTCCCACGAGGGCCTGGGATCTCCATGGTCCGTTTCCAGTTTGCCATGTCTCACCCTTGTCTCCTCCAGGCCCCAGCTGCCTCTCCCTGCCTCTCCCAGCTCAGATCTTTCTCCCTGCTTGCTCTAACGCTGGGGCATATCCCAACATTTGGGAACAATTTAAGACTCAAGGAGGGTGTGCAGAAGCTGGGAGGGGGAGGTGAATTTTGAAGAGTATGGGGGGGAGAGGGGGAAGGGGGAATGTTCAGGGCTCCAGATGAAAGGGGATCAGAGAGTGGAAGAGATGGGGGATGGTTCGGAGGCACCCGGAGGGGTGGGGCCCGGAATCTGGGGGTGGCAGGGTGGGGCTGGAGTGGCTGAGACACATGGCGTGGTGTCGGGGCAATTTATGCTTTTGGAGAAGTCATCATCGAGCTGGGCTGAGGGGCGTGGGGGTGGGGATAGGGGCTTCTGGGTGCTCAACCATGAGTCAGTCAAGGAAAGGACAATGAGAGCATGTGGGAGGGTTGAGGGCCCCAGGTGAGGGGGTCCTTTGGGGAACCAGTGGCCTCCCCATTCCCACTTTTTGGGAGGGCTCCCATGGACATGTCTACCTCCCCCGAACGCTCAGGCCCGGATCGACCTGTAGCCAAGTCAATACAGGACCTACCTTCCGACAGAACAACACGCGGCCTGCCCTCACTGCCCCAATCCTGTGCCCGGGACCATCCAGCCTCCTTGGTGGGAGGCGGGGCAGGCCGGGAGGAGCCGGTGGCTCTGACTTGGGTGTAGTGGCAGAGCCTGTCTCCCAGCCCCCAGGGGAGGGAGGGAGGGAGGGCGGAAGAGGGTGGAGACACCTGACTATCCCACTCTGACATTCTTCCTTCAGAAAGGCACCTATCCAGATGTATCTCCAGAGGTGTCCATTTGACTTATAAGAAGGGGAAGGTGTGGATGGGTCATGGGCAGACTGTTGGGAGGTCTGGGAACTGAAATCCAGAGCTGCTAATGCTCTCTGGGGTCATCCCGCACCTGACAGCAGGTGGCTGATTGTCAACCGGGTGCTCACCCGGGTCCTGCCTACCTACTTGGCTGCCGGAGGCCCATAGGGACTGGGGTTGGTGTCAAGGACAGGCAGGAGGTTCCTCAGGTCAGAGAACCAAGACTCCAAGAGGACAGGTGGTGGGAGGGGTGGGCAGGCTTTGGGGAAAGGGGCAAGACATGTCATCCCCTAAACTGGATTTCTTCCTATTTCCTCTTCCTGTTTTCCACAAAATTCTTCACTCAGGGAACAAGGTCTAGGATGGTTAAGGGTTGGGTAGTCTCTGAACTCTCTTGCCACTCGCAAAGCTCGTTTGGGAGTACACTTGGCACAGTCCTTGCCGCAGTGCTGGTCCCATTCTTCCTCCTTTGGATCACAGACCAGGGGAGATACGGGAAGGACTCCTGGTCAGAGATGCCCCAGCCTGACCTCTCTCAACTTTCCTTCCTTCCTGCATCCTGGTCCAGTCTCATTCTACCTTCCAAAAAAGCTTTGCAAAAACCAACAAAACCAACAGACATTAGAAGAGAGGTCAGGGGCCTTTGTACACCGGTGTCAGGGCTGGAAGGAAGCAGGGCATTTATAGAACATCTTCCTTGAACAAAGCACTGGGCTGAGCAATGCGGGCTAGAAGAGATGCAGAGATTAAAAAGCTTTAAGCCTTGGCTGGTATGGCTCAGTTGGTCGGGCGTAGTCCCATGCACGGAAAGGTTGCTGGTTCGATTCCGGGTCAGGACACTTGCCCGGTCTTTCAGGCTTGATCCCTCCTTGGGGCTGGGTGGGGTGAGGGTGTGGGGGGGGGGAGGGAAGGGAGGGAAGGCAGGGAAGGAAGGAGGGTAAGGGAGGAGGCAGCCGATAGATGTCTGGCTCTCATATCAATGTTTCAATGTTTCTCCCTCTCCCTCTCCCTTCCTCTCTCTCTAAGGAATCAATAAAAAATATATTTTTAAAAATAATAAAGCAGTGAGGTTGTCTATCCAGGATTTTAAGAAATCGCCCACAGCCTCCTCCTTCTCTGTAGTTCGGAATACGCAATGGCTATGTGTCAGAAAACACTCTCCTTGCTTCCAGGAATGTCTGGTGTCTGAGGGCATTATAAGACCCAGAAAAAGGCTGGAGCCATACCAGTGAGTGGGGCCAGGCCAATGCCAACTGAGAGTCTGTGGGAGCCAGGGGAGGAGGGCATGGAGGGCAGGGGTCAGGCAGGCTTCCCGGGGGAGGTGCGGCTCAGTAGGCTTTAGCTAGGCAGCGAGGGCAGGGCAGTGGGCACAGCGGAAGCCGGCCTCAGAGAGCAGGTGGGAGGGGCGGGGACTTGAACCGGGGAAGCCCAGGCCCTTCCCTCGCCGGGATCTGACGGGCAGGGCGGCTGCAGCTCCTTCCTGGGCTTGGGGGCGTGCGTGGTGGAGGCTCATTGCCCGGGTTCACTTGGGGGGGCACTGGGCCTGGGCGGCGACTCAGAGTAGATCCGCCTGTCCCTTCATATCCTGTTATTCAGAGAGCTGTATCCGCTGGGAATGTGAGTGTCTTTTGTCCCCGGGTGAGGAGGTGACTCTGTGGCCTCTGGCTGGCCGGCCGGCCGGCCGGCTGCAGCTCTGTCTCCAGCTGGGGCAGACCGGGCCTGGCGCCTCTTTAGGTAATTGGGTGAAGGGTCCTCGGGGCCCGTGGCGTATTTTGGGGTGGGCGCGAGGGAGGCTAGGCCAGTGGGGTGTGGCCGGGAGCCTGCAGAATGTCTGACTCAATGAATCCGGACATTGTCCTTCCCCAGCAGCGGCCATGGCCCGGAGTCTGGGCTCGCTTTCCTGGCGCCTGGCCGAATGGACTGCAGAGGGCCTCGGCCCTCGCCCGGCTTTGCTGCCTGGGGCTGGGGTCTCAGCCAGTCTTGGTGTCTCGGGAGGGGACTATGGCTCCTGCCCCGGCCATCTTGGCTCAGCCTCCTCGCAGGTCCTAGCCGTGTTTTGGCCCCAGGGCGGAGGACCTGGGTGAGACAGGTGTGCAGACGGTGGTGGAGGGAGGGGATGGGCACTTACTCTCTTCCCACGGGAGCCGCCTCTCGCTCTCACTGGGACTCTGACAAGCCCAGCGCCGCCCGGGGCTGGGGAAGGGCCGGCAGAACCTGTTGAGGCAGTTGAGCTGGGGAACACCTGGATTAGAAGAGCTGCATAGTCCTCATTCCAGGGCTCCCCCCCCCTGTGCCTCCCTTTGCCTGCCTCCTCCTGGAGGACTGTCAGCGAGGAGGACCCAGGGCTCAGGGTGTGTGTGTGTGTGTGTGTGTGTGTGTGTGTGTGTGTGTGTGAGAGAGAGAGGTCTGGCCTGGGGGGGTCTCTTCTCATCTGTGATTCTCACGGTGCCCAGGCCCCTCGAGGAGTGAGGCAGTGATGGCGGACTGCTACACGGAGCTGGAGAAGGCGGTTGTGGTTCTGGTGGAAAACTTCTACAAGTACGTGTCCAAGTACAGCCTGGTCAAGAACAAGATCAGCAAGAGCAGCTTCCGAAAGATGCTTCAGCACGAGCTCAACCACATGCTGACGGTAAGGCCCCCACCCAAGGGCTCTGTCTCTCCCCAGTCCCCCCTCCCTCCCTCCCTCCCTCCCTCCCTCCCTCCCTCCCTCCCAAGCCCTGTGTTCCCTGTTCTTTCAGAGTTACCCCACACACTAGGGTCTTTTTTAGAATTTTTATTATATAAATATATTTTATTGATATTTTACAGAGGGAAAGGGAGAGAGCTAGAGAGCTAGAAACGTCGATGAGAGAGAAACATCGGCCAGCCGCCTCTTGCACACCCCCTACGGGGGATGTGCCCGCAACCAAGGCACATGCCCCCGACCGGAATCGAACCCAGGACCCCTCAGTCCGCAGACCGATGCTCTACCGCTGAGCCAAACCGGTTTCGGCCAAACTAGGGTCTTGACCCCGCCCAGGCCTCTGTCCTCTTGGGGTGCCCGGGCCTGAGCCAGATCCTGGGCCCTCTGCCTAGGGGGCTCGGTGGGACTGCCCCTCCCAGCCTTGCTGACCCAGGTTCCTCCCCCAGGACACGGGGAACCGCAAGGCCGCTGACAAGCTCATCCAGAACCTGGACGCCAACCACGACGGACGCATCAGCTTTGACGAGTACTGGACCTTGATAGGAGGCATCACCAGCCCCATCGCCAACCTCATCCGCGAGCAGGAGCAGCAGAGCAGCAGCTAGAGGACCCCCACCGCCCCCTCCTGGCGCTGCCCCGATGCCCGGCCCCTCATGCTCTTCCCAGCCTCCTGCCCACCCGGGCCTGCCCTCACTTCTCCCTCCAGACCTTCTGTTGATCATTGCCGAACAGGGGGACGGGGCGATGTCCGGGCCTCGTTGTGAGCGTCTCAGTCTGGGGGTGCCTACCTCAGGGTCTCAGTCCCTGGAGCCAGCGGGCGCTGGGCATCCAGGCCCTCAGTGCTGTTTGGGTAACCCAAGCGTCTCCTCAGTCCACCTACCCTGCCACCATCTGATGTTCCTGCCCAAGTCTGAGTCTCCCGCGGCCTCCGGAGGTCAGCTCGCTGCTCCCGGTCTCCCTGCTCCCGGCATAAGCACCGGAGACGTCTCTCCTTCCCCTCAGCCCCTGGGCGGGGAGAAGACTGCCAGGGACTGCCCTCCCGCTGGCGGCCTCTGGGTCTGGGAAGAGACAAGCAGGGTTGAGCCTTGTCCCTCCTCCTCAGCCCCTGAAGCGTGTCAATAAAGGCTGGATTTGAAATTTGCTTCCCCCTCACCCAGTCCCTTTGTGGTGCTCATTAAAAACCCTTTCACACACCTCCTGGCCAGCGATTCCTGGTCAAGGGCACATACCTGGGTGGCAGATGCCATCCCTGGCCCCGGTCAGTGCGTGTGCAGGAGGCAACCAATCGATGTGTGTCTCTCTCCCTCATGGATGTTTATCTCTTTCCCTCTCTCTTTCCCTTCTCCCTCCTTTCTCCCTCTACCTCCTCCTTTCTACTCTCTCTGAAAATCAATGGAAAAAATATCCTTGGGTGAGGATTAACAACAACAACAACAACACACACACACACACACACACACACACACCAAACACCTTTCCACTCTTTGGAGCAGGTGCTGTCAGCCCTGGACCAGCAGAACCTTCTTTCCAGCTTCATGAAGGTCCAAAGGCCACATGTCACCAACTCGGGCCCTCCTGGCCCGGACTCAGACAGTGTGTCTCATCTGGTCCTTGTTGCAATTCTGAGAAGAAGAGGCCATGACCCTTAGTTGCACTGGGGACCTGAATGCTCATCAACAGATTATCTATTTATTTATTACTTAAAAATATATATATATATTGATTTCAGAGATGAAGGGAGAGAGAGAGAGAGATAGAAACATCAACGATGAGAAAGAATCATTGATTGGCTGCCTCCTGCACGCTCCTGCACTGGGGATGGAGCCCGTAACCGGGGCATGTGCTCTGACTGGGAATCAAACCTTGATTCATAGGTCGGCACTCAACTACTGAGCCATGCCGGCCAGGCGAATATTAATATATTTAAGTGGATAATGCAGAGCATTACACCATTGTGATGTTTAGATCTTATCAAGCACGAATTTAAAAGACTTGTTTTATAACACTATTTAAAGCATTCCAGAATTTATAGACTCTGCAACGATTTAAACTTGTGACAAAAAAAAAATCTTAGCTGTCAACTTAAAATATATGTGAATCAGTACATAATCCTTGTCCACCCCCCCTTCCCACCTCCCCCAATTCCTTCAGGAAGCACAGCGCAAACCCCATGAAGACAGACTGTTGCTTTAGAGAGCAATAGGGTCATTGGGATATTGGGTGGGCTACCTGCGGGAGCTTTGGGGGCGGGATACACTGATCGAGAATGGGAGCCGATGTGGGCAGATCAAACAGGGGAGAGAAGGGAGTCTTGGAGAATTGGACAGAGACTAGTCAGGAGCCAAGGCCTTGGTGTGGAGGAGGCAGGTTCTCAACGCCACGGCGTGAGGGATGCCATGGGAGATACCAGAGGCACTTCCTCCTCCTGCTCCAATCCTCCCCAGTGAATGTCTTAGAAGAGGGTGGTGGTGGTGGTGGTGGTGGTGGTGGTGGTGGTGGTGGTGGTGTGTCGGATGGGCCAACCCCGGCCCTGTCCCTCAGGATCCAGCTCCTGCTTCCTTGAGAGAAGCGGCTGTGCTCCCTTCGGCGCTCTGGTGCATGCCTGGATTTCAGCACTTCCATCCTTCCAAGACTTTAGGACAGCAGGCAGGAAATGAGAAGGCGCGTGACCCCAGCTAGAGGCCTGTTTCTCGGAGATTTAAGCTCAGACCTAGAGTGCCGGGGAGGACATTGACCTCCGGTGGAGGTCAGAGCATCTTAACAGCCGCCAGCGCCTGGGCTTCAGGGCCCAGAGCCAGATGGGCCCCAGAGGGACCGCGCTGTCACCGCAGAGCCAGGCCCTCGGCCGGCCGGAGGCCTCCCTGGGGAGGGGCAGGGCCGGAGGAGGGCGCGCCTTCCTCTCTTACCCACACGCTCAGGGCTAGACAGGCTGAGCAAGGCCAGGGCTGAGCGGGGGAGGGAGGGCCAGAAGCAAGCCCCGCAGTGCTATTGAGCAGGGTCCCTCTGTCTGCGTCTTACCCTGGCCCGGCCTGGCGTTTAAGCCACTCGGGGCGGAGGTGGTGGGTGCCCAATACGTTGCACCTGCAAAACCCCTCTGTAGCCAGACCTGCCGTCCAATGGGGTGAGAACCTGGCTTGTCTTGTCACGTGAGGGTAAGAAAACCACGACTGCCCGTGCCAGCTTTGGACCTTCCTGGGCATTTTGGCCTTTCTTTCCATTTGGATTTTTAGTAATTCCTTTTAGAAAGCTGCTTGTCCAATGTGAAAAGCTTTACAAACACTTTCTCATTCAAGTCTCATTGGGTCCTCCTGTCAGCAGCCCCGTGAAACAAGAATCATGACCCGCCTTTCACAGGTGAAGCTATCAGAGGTGAGGTGCCCCAATGGTGACCAGATCCCGTCTTTCTTTTTTTTTTTTTAATTGTTTTTTTAAAAAAATATATATTTTATTTTATTTTATTTTTTTACAGAGAGGAAGAGAGAGGGATAGAGAGTTGGAAACATTGATGAGAGAGAGTCATAGACCAGCTGCCTCTTGCACTCCCCCCCCCCCCCCCCACACTGGGGATGTGCCCACAACCAAGGTACATGCCCCCGACCGGAATCGAACCTGGGACCTTTCAGTCCGCAGGCTGACGCTCTATCCACTGAGCCAAACCGGTCTTGGCGGCTGCAACTTTTTTCTTTTCAATTAGAGAGTGGTATTCAGTTAAGAGAACAATTGTTTCATAAAAGCTGCATCAGAGGCAGCTGAAGATGAAAACACTACCATCCCCGCATATAACTCATTTGTGCTGTGCGCCGACCAGAACCTGCTTTAAACTTCCGTGTCAAGTTACAGCCCATGCTGTCCCAGGCAAGGTGAGTGGCTACTGGAAATACCGCCAGGACAGGGCTATCCAGACACACATCTGGGCCGGCCCTGCCAACGTGGCCCAGTTGGTTGGAGCTTTGTCCTGTGCATGGAAGGGTGGTGGGTTCAATCCCCATCAGGGCACATACCGAGGTCTAGGTTCGATTCCCCGTTAGAGGCAGCCGACCGATGTTTTTCTCTCTTCCTTCCTCTCTCTCTAAAATAAATAAAAATATATATCCTTAGTGAGGATTATAAAACAGAAAACATTTTTAAAAAAAAAGACATTTGGTAGTGTCTTTTAAAAAATCCTATATAATAAGCCGAAACCGGTTTGGCTCAGTGGTAGTGCATCGGTCTGCGGACTGAAAGGTCCCGGGTTCGATTCCGGTCAAGGGCATGTACACTGGTTGCGGGCACATCCCTGGTGGGGGGTGTACAAGAGGCAGCTGGTTGATGTTTCTCTCTCATCGACGTTTCTAGCTCTCTATCTCTCTCCCTTCCTCTCTGTAAATGATCAATAAAATATATTTTAAAAAAATCCTATATAATAAAAGGCTAATATGCAATTGTCCCCTTGACCGGGAGTTTGACTGGAAGTTTGACCAGGGGTGGAGCCAGCCAACCGCCAGCAGCCCCTCCCCCCAGCCACCCAGCTCCCAATGGCCCTGATCAGGGCGGGCTGGCTGGACCCCACCCATGCATGAATTCATGCTCTGGGCCTCTAGTCAAAAAACAAGACAAACAAATCTTACACAGCCTTTAATTTCAGGTTTTTTTTTCTTTAAAAGGAATGAGTTGTGTACAGGGTAGGAAATGCTTTATAGACAAGAAATGCTTTATAGACAAGAACCAACGCATCATCATCATCTCATTCATCTTCATCTTCCTCCCGTGATAGGATCGTCTGACGTTAGAAAAGTTCCAGGACACGCAGAATAGGGAAACTAAGACGGATAGTTAAACAGCAGTTTACAGCCACATGGTAAACTCTATCTTCCCTACACCAAGGACACGTAAGAGTAAATGCTTTGCATCTCTCCTCCCCAACCAGAGGGTAACAGCCCAGGAAGACAGATAACAGAAATCCGATTAGTGCCATTTGCCAACCACACCCAGGAAGTTAAGAGACTCAATCTCGTTTTGCTATGTCCTCATAAAGCTGACGAATATTCTATTGATCCTCCCCTAAGACCTCCCCTAAATGCTAAGCCTTTAAAAACCCCGAAACTGAAGTTCCTAGTGGGCTCTCTTCCCCTTCTCCCCCCACCCCTCCAGGAGCATGCCTGTGTAATTATTCTCTTTCCCTTCTCCTTCCCCCGCAGACATCTCTCTCTCTCTCTCTCTCTCTCTGTCTCTGTCTCTCTGTCTCTCACTAATATATTTTATTGATTTTTTTTTACAGAGAGGAAGAGAGAGGGATAGAGAGTTAGAAACATGGATGAGAGAGAAACATGGATCAGCTGCCTCTTGCACACCCCTCCTGGGGATGTGCCCGCAATCAAGGTACATGCCCTTGACCGGAATCAACCCAGGACCCTTCAGTCCGAAGGCTGACGCTCTAGCTAGCCACTGAGCCAAACCGGTTCTGGCCAGACACATCTCTTAAACTTCAAGGGACCCCGTGAGATTTGCAGCCAAGGGAGCAATGGGCAGTGGCAGCCGATCTCGGGCTGCACCCCTGAACCTTTCCTCTGGGGAAAAAAGAATGGATGAGGAGGGGAGAGACTGGAGCCCGGAAGGAGACTGGCCAGGGGCTTGCTGTTCATGTGAGAAACATTCAAACCTGTAAAGAATTTTTGTGAGTTTATTTGCTCAAAATTGTCAAAAATTGCTGGGAAACAGAATCTCGAGATATTGAGATAATGCTTTGGAACATGGCGGTTTTTCACCTACTTTTATAAATTACCATCAAAGGAGAAGACGTGCCGAAACCGGTGTGGCTCAGTGGATAGAGCGTCGGCCTGAGGACTGAAGGGTTCCGGGTTCGATTCTGGTCAAGGGCATGTACCTTGGTTGCGGGCACATCCCCAGTAGAGGGTATGTATGCATGCAAGAGGCAGCTGGTTGATGACTCTCTCTCATCGATGTTTCTAACTCTCTCTCTCCCTTCCTCTCTGAAAAAAAATCAATAAAATATTTTTTTTTTTTAAAAAGAGAGAAAAGGAGGAGATGTGAGTGGGTTGCATGAAATTCATTGCTTACAGATTAGAGCTGAGAGAAAGCAAAGCAGGGAAACCCCTGGGATTGGATAAAAAGTAAAATGATAGACACATGTTTCTTTTACATGGGTGGGTACGGGATAGCTAACCATCAACCATGGACAGGATGACAATAGCAGTGAGGGGATCTGTGGTCTCCTCCCTGGCCCCCGGAGCACCGGTTGTGCCCCGCGTGGTCGGGATAAAGGGAAGTTACAGGTTACCCTGACATTCCACAGGTATGTCATCATAGATGCAGAAAGATAATAGGCTCAGCTCTTTGTCAGGGAGCATACTGGCCTAGGGTAGGACTACCCACGCTAAACCACTTTTTAATTTAAGACGTTTTCATTTCAGACCACCCCTCGGGGTTACTTTAGGTCTTCGGGTTTGCAAGGCCACCCACCAAGCAGGCCTCCCCTGAGTCAGATTAGCAGGTGGCTCTTTCCGTCCGCAGAAACATTCAAGAGTTTAATTGACGAGGTAGTCAGTAGAGAGACCAGGAAGGTTTTTGAGCAAATGGTTGACCACATGGACAGCTATGACCAGAATGGATGAGGAGGGGAGGGGCTGGAGTCCAGGAGGAGGCTGTGCTGTGTCAGGACAACTGGGACGAGGCGGTGACCACGGGCACAGGGAGAAAGGGGTGATTTGGCGAGGTGAGGTTGCAAGGAAAACTCTGCAGCACATGGTGAGGACCCGTGGCTGGCCAGGCTGCTTGGCCACGTCTGGGGTTCCGCAGAGCAAGGCAGAGAGGATGTGGATTGGGGCCTGGACGACTAGGGGAGCAGTGAGGGTTTGGTGCCGGGAGGATGGGGCTGGCCGAGGACAGTCAAACCCTTTGACCTCAGGAGTTCTTTACACCGAGGCGATGATGCCGCTGTGAGGCAGAGGGAGAGAGGGGAAGGACCCAGCGAGAAGCAATCAAGAGAGAAAAGGGAAGAAGCGAGGCAGGGTTAAGGAGGGGAGGAGGAACGGGGCAAGTGGCCAGAGCGGGAGCTTTGGGTGAAGGAGCGGCTGTCAGGGTGACTGAGGAGTGGTGCTCTGTTGCCAGGCCAACCTGAGTTCAAATCCTGGCTCTGCACTTAATTCCCTGAGCTCGTCTTTCTTGATCTATTAATCATAGACGTTGCCCACACTACGAGGTGGCTGGGAGGATCAGATTCGGTAATGCATCTGCACACGGAGAGCGCTTGGAACAATGTCTGTGCAGAGTAAACACTCAGTAAACTTTAGTTTCTTCTCACTCACCTGCCTGCTGCCCTCTTCCCTTCTTGGAAGATGCTTATCTGGCCCAAAGCCGGGCAGGCTCAGAAACTCATTTTTTATCACTGCTCTAAGGGATGATCTTGTTCTGAGAGACGGATTCTTGTTCATTCTTGTGACCGCATGGTAAACCCAAACTTTCCAGAAATCAGGTTGTTTGTTTTTTTTCCCCTTCAAGAAGGAAAGTCCCGTTGATAATCTAAATGCAGACCAGAGCGGGCTGGCGAATGAAGAGCTGGGGTGACTGGAGGGGAAGGGTCATGAAGGGCTGGTTACATAAGTACGCTGGGACGGTCACGTGTGTAGCTGCACCAAGTAGGGAATTGATTTCCTTGTCTATGAAATGGGGTTTGGAGAGGCATCGAACTAGATCAAACGAAGCTGTCACCAAACTCCACTGTTTTTGAAGCTGGAGGTGTTTTGGCAGTTACTGTAATGGGAAACATATGATCATTTTTCCAAGTGAGGAGGAAGGATGAAACCAATGAACAGACTTTTCTCACTTAGAAAGTTTTCTTTTCTTCCTTCCTTCCTTCCTTCCTTCCTTCCTTCCTTCCTTCCTTCCTTCCTTCTCTTTCTTCCTTCCTTCTCTTTTCTTTCTTTCTTTCTTTCTTTCTTTCTTTCTTTCTTTCTTTCTTTCTTTCTTTCTTCCTTCCTTCCTTCCTTCCTTCCTTCCTTCCTTCCTTTCTTTCTTTCTTTCTTTCTTTCTTTCTTTCTTTCTTTCTTTCTTTCTTTCTTTTTAAATATATTTTTAGCCGAAACCAGTTTGGCTCAGTGGATAGAGCATCAGCCTGCGGACTGAAAGGTCCCGGGTTTGATTCCGGTCAAGGGCATGTACCTTGGTTGCGGGCATGTCCCCAGTAGGGGGTGTGCAAGAGGCAGCTGATCAATGTTTCTAACTCTCCCTCTCTGTAAAAAATCAATAAAATATATTTAAGAAAAAGAAAAAATATTTTTACAGAGAGGAAGGGAGAGGGAAAGAGAGGTGGGAACATCAATCAGTGTCTCCTGCACACCCCCTACTGGGGATGTGCCCGTAACTAAGGTACATGCCCTTGACCGGAATCGAACCTGGGACCTTTCAGTCCACAGGCCGACACTCTATCCACTGAGCCAAACCGGTTTCAGCTGAAGGTTTTCTTGATTGTTTTGTTCTTAAACTGTTAACACCTGACATGAGCAGATGACAACACGAGGGCTCCAAGGACACACAAGTATTGGCAGGGAAACCAGAGGCAGACCATCACTGTCCTTGTGCTTTAGGGCACGTGTGAGGTTCGATCGTGGTTTCCTGTTGCCGACGCGTCAGACTGCCTCATTCAGCAAGGATGTTGGTTCTTGCTGTGTGTCATGGTTTCTTCTACTGCTGTATCTAATGACACACGCGGAGTGCTCACCAGGTACTTTGCTTATGTTATCTCATTTGATCTGCGAGGTGAGTGATAGTATCGCGTTACGGAGGAGCAAACTGATGCTTAGGAGGAGGCTAAGTGATGTTTGTAAGGTCACGTGGTTAGTGCAGGAACTGAGGTAACTTGCTTTCTTCTTTTGGCCAGAGACGCTTAATGACAGGTGTGAGTCCATGGCCCACGCTGGTCAGTCACAGCACGCTGGCTTCTTAGGAATGGGGGCTGGTTTACGGCTGAGTACACAAACCAAGCAGGGCCAACCAGGGCTCTTCCCGGGCTATCTGAACACCGGGTTTATAAAGCTGGAATAGTCTGTGACCATGTTTCTCACTATACAGAGAGGTCCCGCTACAGTAAGAGGAAAGCCCACATGTAAAGAGAGACACGCAGCTGAAACCGGTTTGCCTCAGTGGATAGAGCATTGGCCTGCGGACGGAAGGGTCCCAGGTTCAATTCCGGTCAAGGGCATGTACTGTGGTGGTGGGCGCATCCCCAGCAGGGGGTGTCCAAGAGGCAGCTGATCGATGATTCTCTCTCATCGATGTTTCTAATTCTCTATCCCTCTTCCTTCCTCTCTGTAAAAAAAATCAATAAAATATATTTTTTTTAAAAAGAGAGAGAGAGACAAGCAGCGATGAGAGAAGGAGGGATGGTGCTGTGTTTCCTGTTCTAGCCCCCAAGGCTGTGTGGTCCATTGACCCTGCACGCCACTGATGTAATAACAGTACACCCCTCTTTCGCTACTTCACGGGGCTTTCATTGAACTTCTGTCTCTTATCGCCGAAAGGTCTTGATCAACAGAGCTAGGACACGGGAGAGTCAAGATCCAAACTCAGGGCCCAACCTCTTACCTTCTCTACAACAGCTATTTTGCTAGCATTACGCATAGGCTCTCTTAGAATGTCACTTTCAACCACTTCCTCATGAGCAACACCCTATAATTTTTTACAGTCACTGCTCACTCTCCCGTCACCTTGCTTTTACGGAAGCTGGCTTCGGTCCCTCTCTGAGATTCGCACCATTCCCTGGGTTTGTCAGGACACATCAGAACACATCTCTCGAGTTGAGTGTTTCCGGGGTGACGGTTAATCACGCTGTTTTATGTCGATTCCTGTTAGCACTGGTTTCACCAAGTGACGCATTCCACCCTTGGCCCTCCATTCTGGCCAACGGCAGAGCCCAGCTTCAGACCCAAGTCTGCCTGACTCCCAGGCCTGAGCGTTTGCTGGGGCAGCACCTGGGCTCCAGACTGCGGGAGGCTGTGAGGAGTCTGCAGGCTGGGGTGGAAGTGTCAGACCTCAGGAACTACCTACCTACCTACCTAGTACCTACCTCTATACACTGCGTCTCTGTGAGGAGTTGTGCGTTGGGGAGACAAGTCCCCAAACTTGAGGCCCAGAGTGGCTGTGCTCCTGTGAGCCTGCGTGTGCGACCACAAGTAGTGGTGAGGGTGGCCAGATGTTGGGGGCAGACAAAAAAAACCAGTTTGTTCTTGACCAGATTCTCTGATTCTGCTAGAGGTTCCCATCACTTTCCCTTTTGAGTTCTGATAAAAAAAAAATCTCCAAATCTCAGCTGTGGACCAGAGAATGTAATTTGGAGCTGAAGCCAAAAAGTTCTTTATATTCTAGTTTTGCTGCTTCCGGAACTGACGTACCCCCACCTCATCACAGAGAGCAGCTGCCTAACTGTATCCTGCCCCATGGGAGGTGGGGTCACCTGGGAGGGAGGGAAGGAGGGGGAGCGGCAGGCTGGTTGAGAAAGAGAAAATCTGCAGCCCACAAGGGGCAGAGCCTCACCCCCCTCTTCCTTCAGAGGAGGGAGGGGAGTGCATGACCAAGAGAGGAGCCCTTCTGAGGGGCCCTTCTGAGGAGGGAGGCGTTAAACTGCTCCCTCCCCCAAACACTGCCATTGGCAAGAAGGAAGTTTCTGGAGCCACCGGAGAGAGCTGGGTCCATAGAGGGTAGCAAATGAGCTTTTAGAAGGTCCAGCGGTGGCGGTAGAGAACTGAGGGCCACGTCGGGAAATGTGGTATTGAAGAGAGGAGAGGATGGTGGCCATCAGGACAGCACTGGTGCGCCCCCCTCTGGTCATTCACCAAACATCCGCTCGGTGTCAGGCCAGTTCAGTGGGGGAGACATAAATAATCCCAATTAAATTTAATTTTTTAAAATGTTTCAATTAAAGTTGACACTCAACGTTACTTTATAGTAGTTTCAAGGGTACAGCCCAGTGGCCAGACATCCATATAACGAAGGGATTCCCCTGTGACTCCAGCACCCACCATATACAGTTATTACAACACCATCAACTGCATTTCCTAGCCGCCACTCCACGTTCCCGTGACCACCCTGCAACTATCAATTTGTACCTCTCAGTCGCCCCTGTCCACCCCAGCACCCCTCCCCCAAAATCTGGCAACCTTCAGTATCTAGGAGTCTACAATTAACTGTAAAAGGCATTGGTATAGGGCAGGGGTGGGCAAACTTTTTGACAATGGGTTCTTAAACTGGACCAGAGGGCCGGAACTAAAGCAACCTGACCATGCTGGCACTCTCATCTTGGGCTGCTGGTGAAGGAGCGGAGGGGAGAGCAAGAGAACCCTCCGCTCTTTTGGCTCCGCGGGCCGGATAGAACAGCCGAACAGGCCGGATCCGGCCTGCAGGCTGTAGTTTGCCCACGGCTGGTATAGAGTGACAGGCAAGAGGCTGAAAAAGTACATAGGAGAAACATGTACTAGTAGCTGTGTGTGTGTGTGTGTGTGTGTGTGTGTGTGTGTGTGTGTGCATACTCACGTGTTCTGAGTTCTGGTATGTGGGAGGCTGGGTCGTAGATTTCAGGGACGCTGTACAGAGGGGATGATAGATGAGCTGAGTTTAAAGGGTGGTTGGGAGACTGACAGGGGTGCAAGCTGAGGAAGGGCTTTCGAAGGGAGTGAACGGCACAGGCAGGGCTTGCAGGCGTGGAGGGCCTGGTGCAGGGCGATGGTGACGTTCCGGACCTGGGAAGAGTGCCACGTCCGGTAGCCTCCTCCTGAAAGCCGTGGGGAGTCACTCGGTGTCTTCCCGTGGGGAATGGTGTGCTTAGATTTGAAGTTTAAGATCACCCGGGGGGCAGAGCTGAGAAGGGGTCAGTGTGGGGGGCAAGGTCACGGCGGGGAGGAGCATCCAGATGTGTTTGCTGTTTCCAGGGGCAAGGGGGCACTGCAGAGCCACAGGCAGTGTGGACAGAGCGGAGCCCAAGGCGGAAGGCAGGAAGGTGGGTCTACTGACTGGGATGTCTGGATGGCAAGCAATGAGAAGGAAGCAGGATGCTAGAGGGCAGCCAAGGTTTCTGGTTTGGGTCATTGGGTGGATGGTGGTGTCCACTGTGGCAAAGAGGAGGGCAAAGGGAGATGGGAGACCTGAGGAAGGTTTCTTTTTCAATATATTTTATTGATTTTTTTTACAGAGAGGAAGGGAGAGGGACAGAGAACTAGAAACATCAATGAGAGAGAAACATCGACCAGCTGCCTCCTGCACACCCCCCACGGGGATGTGCCCTCAGCCCAATGTACATGCCCTTGACTGGAATCGAACCTGGGACCTTTCAGTCCGCAGACGAACGCTCTATCCACTGAGCCACACCGGTTTCGGCCTGAGGCAGGTTTCTTTTAAGCTTATTTGAAACCCAGACCAGAGTGCATTTGGAGGCGAGAGGAAAGGGGACCCCTGAAGATGAGAGACCAGCGCAGGTGGAGGAGGGGGGCTCCTGGGCACCAGGGGAGGCTGGGAAACGAGACTGGGTGGCCGGGTGAGGAGAGGATGGGCAGAGAGACCAAGGCTGGTCTGAGGAGCAGTTGGAAAGTTAGGGATTCTGGCAATACAGGAGGCTTACCTGTGTTTAAGTCACAATTCACTCTTCGTGTGAACGTGGGCAAGCTTCCCTGAGCCTCAGTTTCCATCTCTGTGAAGTGGGTTTAAATTGCACCAGCTTCCTGGGAGCGTTGTGTAAATTAAAGGGGGGAAAATATACAGAAATCACCCAGCACACATAGGTGCTCCTTAATGTCACATACACAAGCCCACCACATACAGCAAATCCAGAACGACCCGGATCCACCGTCCAAACACTCTCATGCTGATAATGCTACCAGGGGGTAGTCAGATAAATGATTTAATGCCGTTTTTAAAGAGAAAATGTTTCCACGAAGATTTCCGAGGGCAGAGGCATAATCAACGAGACCCTTGTCTAAGCTCAGAGGTGTGGTGCAGCTCACCTACGGTGAGTCAGAGGGAACACCAGGACTTGAACCTGAGCCCCAACAGTGAGGGCATTTCCCCTTCACCTAACTGCCCTGGAGAAAGGGTGGGTGGGCAGTGTTTGGCCCCTGACTTCTCTCTTTAAAAAAACAACAACACATTTTTTATTGATTTCAGAGAGGAAGGGAGAGGGAGACAGAGACAGAAACGTCAATGATGAGAGAGAGTCATTGATTGGCTGCCTCCTGTACGCCCCACGCCGGGGTTGGAACCCACAACCCGGGCATGTGCACCAACCAGGAATTGAACCGTGACCTCCTGGTTCATAGGTCCATGGAGACACGCCGGCCGGGCTGGCCCCTGACTTCTGCCCCTTAGTTCCTTCTGCCCCGTCCTCAGGCTTTTAAAACAGCTCCCAGGCGTTTGGCTTACTTCCAGAAGTCCACCTGGGCTGCTCCGCAGGGGCTGCCCGGGGAACCCCTTCTGTGTGAGGCAGATGGGAGGGGTGTGGGTGTGGGAAGGCTCCTTGGAGATGAGTCAGCACTGCCTCCTCCAGTGTGAGTCAGGTGCAGGGCATGGCAAGGGCTGGTTTGGCAGTGTTTCCCAAACTTTTGAAATATGTGTACCCCTTCTATAATTTTCATAATGCTGAGTACCCCTCGTCAAAAAAAAAGGATGTATTTTAATAGCAATCAAAATATATTTATTTTTTTGGTACATACACAAAATAATAATAAACGAAAAATAAAATTATTCATAATAAAATATAAATAAAAGGTATAAATAACATTTATTTGGATCAGTGAGAAGGATGAAATTGACTTGACTCATGAGAACGTAGAATTAGGCGCAGCTACGCATGGTGCAGTGCATATCCCCACCGAACTCCGGTGCAACACGTATCTCCACCAAACTCTTCCCGTACCCCTGGGGGTACGCGTACCACACTTTGGGAAACACTGGTCTACAGGAACAAGAAGAAGGGAAAGAGAGCAAGGAGAAGCTTGTAATGACATATTGCAACCACCAGGGGGCATGTCATGTAGGGGAAAAACCAGCAGCAGCTGGTGGAAAATCTCTGGTATGTGTGTGCGTGCGTGCGTGTGTGCGTGAGTGTGTGTGTGTGTGTGTGTGTGTGTGTGTGTGTGTGTGTGTGTGTGAGTGAGACAGAATGTGAGGACCCGGCTTCTTAGGCTGGGCATGGGCAGAGTCATTCCTGGGAATGTGCCCGCTGCCTGTCTGCCTTCATGGAGAAGTGGAAAATCAAGAGGGGGATTGGATTTTAGGGTTGGCTCTATTCAACCTTCCGGCTCTGCAAAGGGGAGGGAGTGGCTCCAGATCACACAGCGAGTTAGTGGCAAATGAATGTGATCGCCACCAGTCTCGGTCACATGGCCACTTGATGGGCACCCTTTGGCTTCCATTTCTAGGTTAGGGCCAAGTCTCTAGATGGGGCCTTCGTAATCAGTGGCTCTGCTTCTGTCCGTCAGGGGGTCTGTCTGTCTGTCTCATCTTATTTCCTTCTCCCTCACATTTTCTCCTTTGTTTCTGTGACTCTTTTTCTCTGATCTTTTCTCCCAGTTTCCATCTGACTGCCTCTGTGTTTCTCCTTCCTGCCTCCATCTGTCCCTGATGGGGAGTTTGCTCATCGGGTCCCTGGAGTGAGATGTTTCCTGCAGTCTCTCCTCAGGGATTTGTAGCTCTCTGACGCTCTGGTTTCCAACCCCGTGTCCCAGTCCCACTCCTGGGAACCAGAAAAGGAGCTATGACTTGCTAAGCAAACCTTGGGGAGGTCAGAAGGCCTTCAGCCTCCTAAATATTGTCTCTAGTGGCCCCCTTCCCCGACTGCCATTCCATGTCCACAAACCCTGGTTGGCACCTGGTGTGGGAGAAACCCTCTCTGCTCATGCAGAAATGAGTAAGACCCCGTCCCCGCCCAGTGAGCTCACCGTGTGTGGGGGGGTGAAGGCAAGAGAAGGCAAGTGATTCAACCTAGAGAAGAATGCTCTAAGTACACAAGGACAAAAGGAGTGCTTTGTATGAGAAAGAGCGGGTAGAGATAGGATCTGGTTGGGCCTGGGGAATGCTCTAGGAAGTAGTGGCGTATCACTGGCCTTTGAAAGATCAGTGTGGTTTTCCCACAGGGTCCCTCTCTATGCTCTGAGCAGAGGGGCCAGGATAAGAGGAGGGGTTCGGCCACACCCCGTGCAGTCTACACACGTCCCAGTCACCAGGAGCAAGGCTGTGAGGGTATGTGCAGGGGAGGCTGGACAGCTGGTGAGGACGGGGGCCTGAGCTCCTCCCTGCTGGGCTCCGTAGAAGGCTAGGGGGCCACCCCTGTGATTTCCGGACAGGAGAGGCACCCGCCAAAGCCCTCAGTGAAAATGGGAGGACCGCCGAGAAAAAACAATGCATCGCACCTGTTGAGCACAAAAGGGTCAGGAGGCGTGGGGTGGAACTAGAGGACAAAGAGGCTTGTTCCAGGGTCGTGGGATTTGCAAATAGAAAACACAACTAGGCAATCCCCCGAGTGTTCGGAGGAAGAAAGACGAGCTGAGAGTCCCAATAGGGAAAAAAAATACACTCTGGAGAACAACCAGCCCTTCATCCTTAGCCTCTGGATTGGCCCGGGACAACAACCTTCCAGATGCTCAGTGGTCTGGACAATGGCTGTCAGGTGGGCTGGATACATGGACATTCTTTCCTACATTTTTTTTTCTTGCCTAAGTCCTTCAGCAGGCTCTCTGTAGGAATGTGTTTGTTTCCAGGCATCGAGGCACAATTGGAAAGTTCAAAAGTGAAAGATGAAACAGAGGGGCCTGAGACCGGGATCAGGACACAGGCTTTTTTCTTTTTATTTTTTTAACATTTTTTATTGTTGTTTTTTTTTTTACAGAGAAGAAGGGAGAGGGACAGAGAGTTAGAAACATCGATGAGAGAGAAACACTGATCAGCTGCCTCTTGCACAACCCCTACTGGGGATGTGCCCGCAACCAATATACATGCCCTTGACCGGAATCGAACCTGGGACCCTTCAGTCCTCAGGCCGACGCCCTATCCACTGAGCCAAACCAGTTTCGACAAGACACAGGCTTTATTGAAGGAGAATACCGCTGCCGGCTGCCTTCCAGAGGGGAAAGAGGAAGAGGGCCAGGGTGCAGGCACCTTTTGAGGGGAGGAAAGAGAAGGGACGGGGGTTTAGGGCACTCAGCACACGCTGATTGGTGGTTTCATGTAAGGCACATGATTAGACACCTAGGGACTTAGGAATCGGGGGCTTAGGGTATTTGGCAGGTGCTGATTGGTGGTTCAATGCACAGTCCATATAAGGTGCCGTGTTAGGTGCTCAGGAATGTCCGGCTGCAGGTGGAGTTTACGTCATTCTCTGTCTGCCGGTTGGAGGAAGGGAGGATCTATCAAAAAGCTTAAGTCCTCAGGCCTTTTAATATTATCCCTTATGCTTCAGCCCATTGGGTCTGAACCAGTTTTGTCAGCTTGACTATAAACAATCGGTTTTAAGTCAGCTTAGCTGTGCTGACTCCATGTTGTTTTCTTTCTTTCCTTTTTTGTTTTGTTTTGTTTTGTTAATCCTCACCTGAGGATACTTTCCCATTGATTTTTAAAAATTTCTTTTTTTATTTTTTATTAAGGTATTATATGTGTACATAGCTTACCATTGCCCCCCCCCCCACCTCCCATACATGCCCTCCTCCCCAGAGTTTTGTGTCCATTGGTTGTACTTATATGCATGCATACACATCCTTCGGTTGATCTCTTATCTCCCCCAGATCTCCCTACCCTCCCCGCTGTAATTTGCCAGTCTGCTTGTTGCTTTACTGTCACTATATCTATCTTTTGGTTCATCCATTTATAATGTTCTTTATTATCCATAAATGAGTGAGGTCATGTGGTGTTTCTCTGTCATTGACTGGCTTATTTCACTCAGCACGATGTTCTCCAGTTCCATCCAGGTTGCTGCAAATGATACGAATTCCTCCTTTTTTATGGCAGCATAGTATTCCCATTGATTTTTAGAGAGTGGAAGAGAGAGGGGAAGACAGAGAGAAACATTGATGTGAGAGAGACACATTGATTGGTTGCTTCCTGCACATACCCTGACCAGGTCTGGGGCCGGGGAGGAGCCTGCAACCACAGTACGTGCCCTTGACCAGAAATGAACCTGGGACCCTTCGGTCTGCGGGCCAACACTCTGTCCACTGAGCCAAACCGGCTCGGGCTCCATGTTTTTTCTTCATTCCTCACCCCATTACACTCAGGGGAAGGACTTTTATCCCCAGCTCTACGTGCATAGGAAGGGCCGTAGCATGGGAGTTTCAAGTGTGTTGGGGGAGGAGGGGACACTAATGTGCAAGGTGTCGAAGAGAACATTTGGCTTCAAAGTATGGTGCCATCTGTGGTGCTCATAGGGCCCCCAAGGACCAAGGTGACCCTGAGGAAGAGCCAACTCTGGCTTCACATCTGATTCCAGTCAGTTTTCAGTCCGAACGTCTCCGAACTTCTCTGTGGTGTGGTAACCCAGAGCCCCGCGGGGTTGGCCGCTGAAGGGTCCCGTACCACGCCGGTACCACACTCTCCTTCCTGGTATGGAGCTTCCGCCTGCTGCCCGGGCCCTGCGGGAGGGGTGTGGTGAGGGTGCTGCTGAGTCACTGCCCGGGCATCTGGGCCTGGACCGCAGGGTGAGTCACCTAGGGCTGGGGGAGTACTGGGAGGAGGTTGGGAGCTGGGGGGAGGGCAAGAAGCTGCTGGACATCTGGAGGGGGGAGGGGAGCGGGGCCTGCAGGAAGGGCGGTGCCCAGGCTGGCAGGAAGGGCGGTGCCCAGACTGGATTGGGGATAGACCACGAGCAGCAGGTGAAGTGGGCCTGGGAGGGGGCGATCCCAGATTGCTTCAAACTCTCTCTCTCTCTCTCTCTCTCTCTCTCTCTCTCTCTCTCTCTCCTTTCGCTCTTCTCTCTCTCCTTTCTCTTTCTCTTCTCTCTCTCTCTCTCTCTCTCTCTCTCTCTCACACACACACACACACACACACACTCTCTCTCTCCTTTCTCTCTCTCTCTCCTTTCTCTCTCTCCCCTCCTCTCTCCTTTCTCTCTCTCTCTCTCTCTCCCCCCTTTCTCTCTCCTTTCTCTCTCTCTCTCTCCTTTATCTCTCTCTCTCTCCCCTTTCTCTCTCTCTCCGTTCTCTCTCTCTCTCTCTCTCTCTCTCTCTCTCTCACACACACACACACACACACACACACGCACACCACTTTCACATATACCAGTGGGCTTGTGAAGTCCAGTGTGTGCCTGCGGCTTGTGACACATGAGTGAGCTGTGACTCACAGGCAGGTCATGAGAACAAGGCCTGGTATGAGTCTCCAGCCCCACAAACAACGGCTATCTCCCCCCCCTCCCCTGGGCGTAGGCTGCCCCTTCCCAATGACCCCCCCCTCCCGCCCGCCCCCCTGTGGCCTGGGTGGGCCCAGGGGCTGCCATTTGAACCTAGAGCCCTCCTCCGTCCGTCCAGCTGGTGGCAGAGCAGATAGTCTCTGAGGGGGAGGGGACCAGGTGGGAGGGGGAGGGGTTGGCTGGAGGCCAGGTTTGGCTGGATCAGGTTAAGGCAGGTCTGGTTTCCTGAAAACGCCACGTCGTCGTCGAGGGCCAGCAAGGCTAGCATATAAATCCCCACTCTGAGCACCTTGCCCTTTGCTTTCCTTCCTGGTCTCTCTCTCTCTCTGCAACCTGGTCCGGTGAGTACCTACCTCTGCGGTGCCGAGGGCTGGGTGGGGAGGACCCTAAGGCTCTCTGCCTCTGTCCCTCTGCCCTGATCTTTTCCCTACAGTTTTCCTTTTCTGGCTTCCTGGGTGGGTCAGCCTGAGGCCTCTCTGCATCTCTCCCACGGCGGCGGGGAGAGGGGGCGTTTCTTCTGTGAAGGGTCGGTTTGATCGTTACTTCCCCGGTTCCTCTGCGAGGTCCCAGGTCAGGGCTTATCCTGAGGTCCGCTCTTGGATTTTAGCTGGGAGTCCCCCGTGGGTCTCTCAGTCTGGGTGTCTTCGTCTAGAGGCCCTTCTCCGAGGTCTAGGCATAGGAGTTTGAGGGGTGTGTAGGGGGGTGCTTTAACAGGAATCCTGTTTTGTCTGTTTGTTTGTTTTTTGTTTTGTTTTTTGTTTTGCAAAGTTCTGGATTGTAGCCGGAGTAAGGAGCAGAGCCAGGAATCTCGTGTGTGTGTGTGTGTGTGTGTGTGTGTGTGTGTGTGCCCGCTGGGTCTGCCCTGAATAGCAGCGTAGCTCTGCCCACTACAGCTTCCTGCCTTTTCCTGCCCCGTTACCTGCAGGCTGGCAGGATTGACCCTGTTTGTTTTTTCTTGGTTTTTTTTTTCCCTCTCTCTCTTCCCAGCTCCTCTGGCCTCGTCCTGGGATCCGCCTAACCCTCGTGGGCCGGCCTGAGCATTTTTAGAGGCAGGGCCTTGGGAAAGAGGACCCCTGAGGTCTGTCCTTGTGCCCCGGATTCTGCCCTTGGGTCTGCCCCGACCCCAGGGCAATGAACTTTAATTTCTTTAGTTCCAAACCCAAGAGTATCCTCCCTGATGGGGAGGGTGTTTAGGCCCTGTCTGCAAAGAGCCAGCACCCCAGTAGGCAGGGAGACATGTTCCTTACCCTCTAAGAGCACCTAGCCTGAGGGGGACACCATTTCCACTTAAAAATTTTTTTTTTTTGCTTTCCCTTATTTTAATTAAAAAATATGTTTTAAAATTTTTTTTTCAGAGAGGAAGGGAGAGGGAGAGAGAGAGAAACATCAATGATGAGAGAGAATCATGGATTGGCTGCCTCCTGCACACCCCATTCAGGGGACTGAGCCCATATCCGGGCATGTGCCTTTGACAGAGAACTGAACCGTGACCTCCTGGTTCATGGGAGCTGAGACAGGCTAGTTTTTTTTTTTTTTTTGTAAAGTATGTGTTTATTTAATTTATTTATCTTTTCATCTTTATTGTTGAGAGTATCACAGATGTCCCCCTCTCTCCCCTCCCATGACCTCCCTCCACCAGTTCCGCTAGGGCTCCAGGCCTGTACCGCCCTATTGTCTGTGTCCAGGGGCAACGCAAACAGGCATATACATCCTTTGGTTACCCTCTTCCCCCTGCCTCCTGCACCCCTTCCCTCTGAGGCCCGCCAGTGTGTTCCATGTTTCCGTGCCTCTGGCTCTGTTTTATTCACCAGTTTATTGATTCCAGGGCGAGTGACATCCTTTGGCCTCCGGGGCCCCACCCGAGGACCGAGCCAACTCCTCAGGGAACCTTGGACCGCTAGGCGGTAGCCATGGTTACTGCCCTGGTAGCCATGGTTACTGCCCTCCTCCAGTGAACCCCCCTTAGCTGGCTCAGGGATACGCCCGTCACCCCAGTGTAGACGCAGAGTCCACTGGCCTGGGAAGGAGCCAAATGGGACTCTGGTCACCCAGTCATTTCCCTTTCCACAGACACTCAACGCGGGGAGCCCTGCCCTCAGGGTGTGTGCCAAGGGTGATCAGAGGAGACGTGAGGCTCTGCCCCTGGTGACTTCCAAACACAGGGGAAGGGTTAGCACCCACCCTCGGTGTGAGGTCGAGGTGTGGTCTCTGGCCAGGGAGCCACAGTCTGAGGGGGCGAGGCAGCCCCTGCCTGCCCGTTCAGAGAAGGATTGGGGGAGGGTATTTGGGGCGCAGGGGCAGAAGTGGGTCCTGCGGGCGGGGCTGAGCCATCTCCAACACCTGTCACTCCTTTGGCCCCAGATCCAAGATGTCCAGTCCCCTGGAGCAGGCGTTGGCTGTGATGGTCGCCACCTTCCACAAGTACTCTGGCAAGGAGGGCGACAAGTTCAAGCTGAGTAAGGGGGAGATGAAGGAACTTCTGCAGAAGGAGCTGCCCAGCTTTGTGGGGGTAAGCGGGGCTGGCTGAGGGCGGGAGGCTCCTGTGTGTGAGTGCAGGGGCACCGGTTAAATCTATCCTCCCTCCCTCCGGAGTGCCTGCTGATGCAGACACCGGGGTGGGGCCGGGCCCTCCACGATCTCACCGGAGTGCGAGTGAGGCCCACGCGTGAGGGCCCTCTTAGTGGCCGTCCCCTGCACCTTTCCAGAGAATGGATGTGCTGTTGGGGTCTTCACAGTCCATCTGTCCAGCCCCCTCATTGGAGAGCTGATGAACAAACCGGAGCCCAGAGAGGGAACGTGCCTGCCCAAGACCACACAGACCTTTCTCTCTCTTGTTTTTAATATTTATATGCCAACCCGAGGTGCGTGGGGGAGAAAGGTCCAGTGAAGACACGCGCCCCGAGGCGCTGGCAGAGAAATGCAGTCAACTTTCAATGTGCCCCTTGCCCTTCCCATACCAGCTCCTAGATAAGCCCCAAGTCAGGTTTCGGGCTCTGAACCTTATGAAGCAGGCCCTTCATTCCTTGAAATATATATTTTTTGGGGGGGTCAAACTTTTAAAAAATTTGATCTCATTTTGGCTGGCGTTAAAAAGAGCTTGTCTTTTCTGAATTCGCCTTGCTGGTGATGGAGAGTGGCTCCCATAGTTATAGTTTCTTTGTCAGCAAAATGGGGCTTATGATGCCCATCGCGCCTGGCTCCTGTGGGGAGCAGGGCTGATCCTGTACTTAGGGGGCGCCTGATGTGCTCCCCGTTCCCATCAGGGAGAGCTGAAGGCTCCCACCGATGGGCACCCATCTGTTCTCCCTCATGGGACTCACAGTAGTTCCCAGGGACTCTCTGCCACCACTTACTGCAGCCCAGTTGGAAGGGGCAGCTGGGCTCTGGCCAGGGAGTGTGTGTTTGGGGCGGGGCGGAGAGCGTCCTGGCAATGACCCATTCTCTCTCGCTTTCAGGAGAAGGTAGACGAGGAGGGCCTGAAGAAGCTGATGGGCTCCCTGGATGAGAACAGCGACCAGGAGGTGGACTTCCAGGAGTATGCGGTTTTCCTGGCCACTGTCACTATCATGTGCAACGATTTCTTCCAGGGCTTCCCAGCCCGGCCCTGAGGCAGAGCTGTGGGCTCCCAGCCGTGGGCCTATAATTGCCCAGGAGGACTCTCTCTCTCTCCTTTGTAGCTGTATCACTCAATAAACCTTTGTTTGTTGTTGATAATCGTTTAATTGCTCAGGGGTGCCCTGTGACCTGGCTGGCAAGGTGGGAAACCGAGGGCCTCCTCGGTCTCCTTTCGGGGGCTCTGACCCTCCGTCTCAAATTCTCTCCAAGGCCAGAGCTGTGCCGTGGCTCCCACACTTTGGGGTTTCAAATACCGGTAAATATTTGGAAGTTGAAATAGTTTGCTATGTCATAAAACAGTTTTTAGATTTTACAGATAAAGAAGGGGGGAAGGAGGGAGGGAGAGAGACATTAGTGTGAAAGAGAAACATTGATGGTTTGCTTCCGGTTTGGGAATCAAACCCACCACCTTTTGCTCCCCGAACTGAGCCATCTGGCTAGGGCCATTTGCTAATATCCCCCACACCCCCCTCCCAAATAAAGATATTAAAAAAGGCAAATCCCATCTACCATCACTATCATTTCACACAAAAATTCCAACAAAGAAGGAAAGCTATAGCCCTAGCCGGTTTGGCTTAGTGGCTAGAGCATTGGCCTGTGGACCAACGAGTCTCTGGTTTGATTTCAGTCAGGGCATGCGCCTTGGTTGCAGGCTCCTCCCTGGCCCGGGGCCCTGGTTTCTCTCACATTGAAGATTCTGTCTGTCTTTCCTTCTCAATGGAAAAATATCCTTGAATGAGGATTAACAACAACAACAAAAGGCTGTTTTGATGATTTACTTCTGCATAACAAACCACCTCAACACTTGGTGAATTAGAGAGTAAATTCATTATCTCTCAAGGTTCTGTGAGTAGATGGGGTTTCTCCTTGGGATCTCGCATGCAGCTGCAGATGAAAGTTGGGGCTGGAGGCATCTGAAACTTCAAATGAGCGTGGCCAGAGTGGTCCAGTTGGTTGAATGTCATCCTGTGCACTGGGAGGTTGCCAATTTGAGTCCCTGTTAGGGCACAAGCCTGGGTTGTAGGTTCAATCCCTAAACAGGGTGCATACAGAAGGCAACCAATTGACCTCTTTCTCTCTCTCTCTCTCTCTCTCTCTCTCTCTCTCTCTCTCTCTCCCCCTTCCTCTGTTGAAGCATGTCCTCCTTGGGTGAGAATTAAAAAGACATTAAAAGACAGAAAGCAAGTTCAAATGAACTCAACTTCCAAGGTTGCTCGCTCAGTATACCTGGCAATTGATGCTGGCTGTCAGCCGGGAGCTAAGCTAGGACTGCCATCTGGAATGCCTCCCCATGACCTCTCTTCGTGTGGCTTGGGCTTCTCAGAACTTGGTTCTGAGAGGGAATGTCTCCAAAGTGAGCATCCCACGAAGCCCAAATAGGAGCTGCCAGGCTTCTTAAGATTTATCTGAGAAATCCCAGGACATCACTTCTGCTGCATTCTATCGATCAAGGAAGTCATTAAGGCTGGCTGGTATTCAAGGGGAGGAGAATTAGGCTCCATCTGTTAAGGTGAAGTTGACAGCAACTCTCTTGGAGACTATATATCATAGTCTGTCTTCTAGCAACCACGGTTCACAGTTCATTCCATATGCAAAATGAACTCAACTCCTTCCTACAGCATTTCACCCCATTAAGGCAGCAACTTGAAGCCCAGGTCGAGATACGAATGAGGCTTCTCAGGGGGAGTCCCTCCACTACAGCTTTTCCAGAATATTTCCCCTTGACCCGAGCATCTGTGAACGGCACAGTCAATGTACAAAGGAGAGGCAGAGATAGATAGATAACTGCAATAAACACTCCTATTCACAAGGGGGTGGGTGGTGATGGATTGGAAGCACAGAGGGTTATTGGTCTATAGCAATTCTGAAGTTGAGTCAAACCTATGTCACCAGATTCTTGATTATGAGTCAGCTCTTCTCCCTATAAATGGTTCTTGGTTCTACCCTCTCGGCTCTTGGCTTTATTTTCTGAGCTCACTTTATTTTTCATCAGAAATGCCTGTTTGCTTCTTTTTTTAAAAAATATATTTTTTAAAATATATTTTATTGATATTTTACAGAGAGGAAGGGAGAGAGATAGAGAGCTAGAAACGTCGATGAGAGAGAAACACCGACCAGCTGCCTCTTGCACAGCCCCTACTGGGGATGTGCCCGAAACCAATGTACATGCCTTGACTGGAATCGAACCCGGGACCTTTTAGTCTGCAGACCGATGCTCTACCACTGAGCCAAACTGGTTTCAGCATCTGTTTGCTTCTTGCCCATAAAAAGTTTAAGACTCAAAGATTCTCTTTGTTTTGAGGTGTCTCTGCTCTCTTTCAATCCAAGATGGTACAATTCTTTAAAAAATGTTTTAGGCTTTCTATGCATTTACTAGAGGCCGGGTGGGTCCCTAGGCCTGGCTGGTGATCAGGGTTGATCAGGTTCCCTGCTTCCTGCCTCCTTCCCTAACCACCTGCCTGCATGTGCCGCCACCCCCCCACTGATTCCCCGTCCCAGCCCGGAGGCCCGTGGGAGGAACCGGGAGGTCGGCCAGCAGCCCCTTGGCGATTGGGGCCTACAGGCTGGGAGCAGCATCTGCCCTCTGGTGGTCAGTGCACGTCATAGCGCCTGGTCTTTCCGGTTGCTTAGGATAATATATATATATATATATATATATATATATATATATATATATATATAGGAAATGGGCACAATTGGGCATTGACTTGGCAGTCAAAGGGGAAGTAGGTCTAAGCCCCACAGAACTAGACCTGACCTTCAGGGGGCAAGGCATTTTCCTGGGGGGGGGGCCTTTATAAGGGGATGGTGGTGATAATGGGGGACAGAGACAGTGAGAAATGGGGAGAGGGTCAGTGCGTTAAGAAGTCCTGCCAGGCCAGATGGCATCTGCTCTCACTCCTCACACTTCCATGCTGCTTCTGAGGGCAAGGGGAGAAAGGTTGCAGCTTTACCCCCTGCCTTCGTGGGGGCAGACGGCTGGACAACATGGCCTGGCGAAGAGAGCCTGGTTACCTCCCTCCACCTCCCTTCTCCCTGCTGCCTCCACTGAGGCGGCAGCGTGGACTGCTGAGTGAGACTCAGAGGCCTCTGCCCTGGCATCGTCTAGCAGTGTTTCCCAAACTTAAAAAGAAAAATTATATATATAATTGATATTTTACAGAGAGGAAGGGAGAGAGATAAAGAGCTAGAAACATCGATGAGAGAGAAACATCAACCAGCTGCCTCTTGCACACCCCCTACCAGGGATGTGCCCGCAACCAGTGTACATGCCTTTGACCGGAATTGAACCCGGGACCTTTCAGTCCGCAGACCGATGCTCTACCACTGAGCCAAACCAGTTTCTGCTGTTTCCCAAACTTTTGACATATGTGTACCCCTTCTATAATTTTCGTAACGCTGAGTACCCCTTGTCAAAAAAAAAAAGGATGTATTTGAATAACAATCAAAACATATTTATTTTTTATTTTTTGGTACATACACAAAATAATAATCAACGAAAAATAAAATTATTCATAATAAAATATAAATAAAAGTTATATTATAAATAACATTTATTTGGATCAATGAGAAGGATGAAATTGACTTGACTCATGAGAACGTAGAATTAGGCGCAGCTAAGCACGGTGCAGTGCATATCCCCACCAAACTCCGGTGCAACGCGTACCCCCACCACACTCTTCCTGTACCCCTGGGGGTGCGTGTACCGTACTTTGGGAAACACTGGTCTACGGTAACAGCAAGCAATACAGAGCACGTTCACAATGGGGTTCTGGCATAGGAGTCTTTCCAACACATTCTGGAGAAAAGGAAATGAAGGCCCAAACGAGGTCCAAATCAGGCGACAAGAGGATGGTGGAGTTGGATTAAGGGTTCCGACCAAGGGTTCTTCCCACGATGGTCCTCCAACCCCAACATGCCTCTGCTAAGACCCCGCCCCCTCTTCATCCCCCACCTGCTCCTGCCGGCTCTGGAAGTCTCCCCCTCTCCCCATGGGCAATCGGGTGGGATATCCAGGCCGAGAAACCTGAAAGGCCGGGGGATAAGGATGCAGCTCAGGAGCCAGGCCACCCAGCTGGGCTCTGACCACACATATAAAGCCCCCCCTCCCCCACCATCTCCTTTCCCTCAGCCCTTCCTATTGTCCTCCTCGGCATTTAATCCGTCTATTTACAGCCTGTCCTACGTGCACTTGTTATGGTCTGTTTTCTCCACTCCGTTGTCATCACAGAGCGGGGACTTTTGCTGCTTTGTTTACGGCCACGCCCTCCATGCCTCGGACAGGTGTTTCTAAAGATTTAAATGATTAGCAAATGGCTCTTAGTCCTACTACTGGTTAGCTATGTGGCCTTGGGCACCTTAACCGCCTCTCAGGTCACATATATGCCTTTGCCACATGCTAGGCTACATATCTATGAACTGTGTGTAGATTAACTCATTGAAGCCCCACAGCAATCCCATAAAATGGTCACCATTATTATTATTATTATTTAAAAAAAATCTATTTTATTGATATTTTACAGAGTGGAAGGGAGAGAGATAGAGAGCTAGAAATGTCGATGAGAGAGAAACACCGACCAGCTACCTCTTGCACACCCCCTACCGGGGATGTGCCTGCAATCAATGTACATGCCCTTGATTGGAATCGAACCCGGGACCTTTCAGTCCGCAGACTGACGCTCTACCACTGAGCCAAACCGGTTTCGGCAATGGTCACCATTATTATCCTCCGTCATCGACAGACGAGGAAAATGAGGCCGAGGGTGGGGCAAGGGGGGTGACCTGCTTCCGGGAGGTGGCTGGTGGCACAGCCAGGATATCCTAGGTGGGAGTAAGAGCTTGACCTAGAACTGAGTTAATTGCTGGTCCACTCTGGCTTCCATGTCTATGCCCTAATCCCTATAATTTATTGTCTATAAAACAGGGATGCCCTGTTTGGTGTGGCTCAGTTGGTTGGAGGGTTGTTCCATGTACCGAAGGGCTGAGGGTTCGACTTCCTGTCAGGATACATACCCAGGTTGCGGGCTCAATTCCCAGTCAGGGCGTGTACTAGAGGCAACCTATTGATGTTTCTCACATCAAAGCTTCTCTCTCTCTCTCTGTCTCTCTCTGTCTCTCTCTGTCTCTCTCTCTCTCTCGTTCCCTCTCCCCTCTTCTCTCTCTAAAGTCAATAAAAACATATCCGCAGGTGAGGACTAAACACACACACACACACACACACACACACACACACACACACGGCCAGTCACAGCTCACTCCTTCCTCCCGGTTGCTCCCTCCCCTCACCCACAGGGGCTGAGTCTTCCAGGAGAAGACAGCACAGGCAAGGTTTGGGTGCTGCGGGCCCACAGTGAGCTCAAGATATGAATATTTCTCTGGCTACCACCATGAGCACTTGGTGCTTCTTCTGAGGCCTGGGGGATGACCTCTCCCCGCCTCCCACACCCTTCTGGGCCTTGGGTTCTCTTTCTGTGAAATGGGCAGGGGTCTCTCAGGCTCTGGGATGAGGGAGGGAAGGGGGAAGGGATATGGAGTGTGGGGACGAAGGAACTTCCCTCTACCTTCTAGGTTCTTCCAGCTGGTGTGATAATTAAATTATTACAGGTAAACACCACCAACAAAACTAGCCATGCATGGAAAATTCACATACGTGAGAAAGTCAGAGGCCCTACATACATGAGGTCCAGAGACAGGAAGTTCAAAGGAGGGGTGGATGACATTCGGAGCTGAGGCTGAGGTCAGGAGCCTGGGGCTTCCGCGGGGAGGGTTACTGGCAGGATGACACGGGGAGCAGGTGCTTGGTAATTAGAGGTTTACCCCGCTGTACAGGTAGGTCACAGGAGTCTTTTCTGGAGATAACTCCTATTTACGGACAAAGCCCCTAATTTAAATTCTTTAAGGGAGAGGTAAACGTTTCTTGTGGACCCACCAGGTCTTTAAGGGAGAGGTACACGTTTCTTGTGGACCCACAATAATTCACGTGCCCCCCGTGGCACACCTTGGGGAGGCCGCTCCGGCCCTCTCCGGGAGGGATTTCCATTCCTGGCGATATGGTAACCGGTGCCTGCTCCAGCTTAAAACAACAAAGAAGTGCTGCATAGAATTAAAAAAAAAAAAATCCTTTTCAAGTATTTAAGCGCTGACAAGGCAGGAAGGAATGCAGAAATAAAAATCTAAGTGAAAACAGACTCCAGGAAGCCAGCAGGGCACCAGGGCCTCTGGCTCCCCGGAGGCCCTGGCCGGACCGTGCCAACACAACCTTTGGTGTTGATGGTCTGTGGAGGGAAGGAGACGGAGAAAAAGCACAGGCTCCTCTGGGAGGGGAGCCGAGGGAGACACCTCTCCATCACGCTGGGACCCCAGTGAGCCAGGGGGCCACGGGGTTAAGCTAAAAGCCAGAGGAGCCGAAGCCGGTTTGGCTCAGTGGATAGAGCGTCGGCCTGCGGACTGAGGGGTCCCGGGTTCGATTCCGGCCAAGGGCATGTACATTGGTTGAGGGCACATTCCCTGGTAGGGGGTGTGCAGGGGGCAGCTGGTCCATGTTTCTCTCTCATCAACGTTTCTAGCTCTCTATCTCTCTCCCTTCTTCTCTGTAAAATATCAATAAAATATATTTAAAAAATAAAAAAATAAAAATAATAAAAGCCAGAGGAAACCCACCCACCTCATGGGTCTGGAGGAAAGGTGGGTGGAGCTGGAGGGAGCTGGGGAAGACAGGAAATAGGCTGCAGGGGCTCTAGCCACGGGCAGCCCACGCAGGAGTCTGCAGCCCACATTCAGTCATAGCGCCCTGGGTGCGTCGTGTGCGCACACACACACACACACACACACACACGAGAACAGCCTGTACTGCTGCAAGTGGCTCTGGGAGCAACACGCCTTCCCCCGGTGCCTCAGAGGCATCCGTAGGGGTTCGGAATGAGCGTCCCCAGAATGCGCCTCCCTGGCACGTGGGTTATTTGAGCTGAAGACAGCCGAGGCCCAAAAGCCTCAGAAAGAGCTTCCGTGTCCCCTTTGGCCGCCGAAGGGAATTCAGATGAAGGGCCCGGCCAGGAAGGAAGAGCGTTGTCAGCAGACCGATCTGCAAAGAATGCGGGCTAGGATGGGAGAGGAGACCCAGTTGGGCTCAGAGACAGAGTCCTCTCTGTGTCCCGTTCCCTCTTCCTGACCGGCAAATGTTTGTTTTTCCACCTCCATGTGTATTGTCTTTCTCGCCTTTGAAGTCCTAGAGCCTAACCCCTGGGTCTTAGTTCATAAAGACCATATGCCACTGAGTCCCCCTTGCCTGACCTCCCGTACAAAATTAATTTTTTTTCCTCCTGCTAATCTGTGTTATGCTAATTTGATTATTAGACCAGCCAAAGGGCCTAGAAGGGTAAAATAAAAAATAAAAATGTCCTCCCTGACACATCCTACAGATGTTCTTTCCAAACTCAAAGCAATCTGGAGATCAGGCGGGATGTGTGTGTGTGTGTGTGTGTGTGTGAGAGAGAGAGAGAGAGAGAGAGAGGATTGGGGGGTCCCATGCCTTCGTCTTCTCACCTGTAAATGATGAAGGTGAGATGCTCCGAGATCTCCTCTGGCACGGGGGTCCTCTGGGGATACAAATGTACTCCAGGCTAGAGTGTCTCCCCACTTTGTATCCTGTGGTGCCTGTTCAGAGAGAGGTACAGGGGATGGATGCGCTGGACTAGCCCATCCCTGTGTCCTCCAACCGCCGGAGGAGGTGGGCTGTAGGCTGTCCCCAGTTCCCAGCTCTAAGGCAGGGCAGACGGGGGTGGGGGAAGGGGAGAATGGAGGTGGTGGTGTCTGAGGCCCAGACGGGGCCTTTGATGTGTGCGTGGACAGGTGGGTGGATGGGCTTGTAATAGGGGCTGCTAGGGAGGGAGGCAGGGGAGCCCCCAGGGGCACCCCCCGCTTGACCCACTTGGGCTCCCCTATAATTGCCTCCTGCCTCGGCAGACTACAAATAGGGGCGTGCTGCCTATAGGCTCCTGCATTGGAAACGCCAGCACCAGTGGTGAGTGCCAGCTGCGTCCGGCTCTGGGCTGGGCGTGGGGCAGCTCGGGGCCTGTCTTCTGGCCCAGGGTCTCGGGTTGGAGCTGGCGGGATACCCAGAGCAGGGTCTTAGGAGGTGAGGGAAGTCAGGTTTGCTGGACTCAGGGTTTCCCTTGTCCAGGAAAGGGCTGTTGGGACGTTTGGGTCCGGGGGGTGTGCAGAGCTGAGGTCTGGCCTTGGGGTGGGGGCCTTCAGCTAAAAGCACTGGTGCTGGCCTCACTTAGCTCCCTCCTCCTGCCTTCTTTCCTACCAATGGGCTGAGACCGGCCAGGCTGCGTGGGGAGAGAGGATTCCCTCCAGTTTCCAGGCACCGAGCTTCTGGAAAAACAGTGGTGGCGCCAGGCAGGCTGGCGGAAGCCCAGAAGGGCAGCCGAGCACCCCTGGGGATCCCTTTTCCCTGGGACTGTAGCCTTTTCCTCTCCTGGGGACGCAGACGCTCCAGTCCGGGGCGTCTCAAAGAGTTAGACTTTTTTTTGGGGGTGCACAGCCCCATCACCCCCTTCCTCCTCCTCCCCCACAGCCACGTTTGCCCCTTAGGGCCCAGCAGAGGGGAGTCATTAGGGGGAGAGGCTGGGCGCTGGCTCTCCAGAGCTGCAAGTCTCCGGTTCCCCGGGGCAACCAGGAGTGAGTCACTGGGCTCACGTGAAAACAACACTGGCCTTCCTGGCTGCCGTATGGTTTCACCAGGCTGGAGGTGCGCCCCAGAGGGCAGGGAAAGGGGCCAGTGGAACTGGGTGGGGGAAGGAAATTCCAGGAAGGGCTTCCCTAAAAAAAAAAAAAAAAAATTAAAAAAATATATCAGAGAAAGAAAGGGAGAGAGAGGGAGAAACATCAACGAGGAGAGAGAATCATTGACTGGCTGCCTCCTGCATGCCCCCACGCTTCGGATCGAGCCCACCACCCGGGCACGTACCCTTCCCCGGAATTGAACCTGAGCCCCTTCCGCCCACAGGTGGATGCTCTACCCACTGAGCCAAGCCAGCGAGGGCAGGGCTTCCCTTTTACCAGAACAGGGTGCCCCTGTGCAGAGCCTTCTGTCTCAAGACCCCTCTGGGCCAGGGGGTGGCCTCAGAAGGGGAGATTAAAGACAGGTCAGTCAGTCCCTGAGCTGCTTCCTGTCTAGGCCTGCGAGTGAGATGGACCCCACTTTACAGATTAGGCACCTGAGATCCAAGATCCAAATGGCTCCTCCAGGGTGAGAGGTGGCGAGGAGCCCACGAACATTGCCCGAGTCAGGGGAGGAGGATGGGGAGGGATGAGGAAGCGATGGGGGTCCCTCTCTGACTTGAGCCTTCCTGAGAATGCCCGGCTTCTCCAAGGGCCGGAGGACAGGGAGCATGGGCAAGGGTCTCTTTGAGCAAGTTTCTGCAGAAGCTCTGGGGTCCTGAAGGGGGGGAGGCTTCCGGGGCCAAGGGCTGTGTGTCCTAGGGTGGTGCCAGGTGGGCTGAGTCCTCCCTGGCTGTCCAGGATGAGAATAGTCGAAGAGAATCAGGAAGTCCGCAGGGAGATGCTGGAGAAATGAGACCTCTGCTGGGGGCGCACAGTAGGTGGCACTGGTGTGCACAGTAGGTGGCACTGGTGTGCACAGTAGGTGGCACTGGTGTGCGCAGGAGGGCTGCTTAGAGAAGGAGGGCTTGTGGGGGGAGAAACCTGGCGGAGAGGAAGACAGGTCTGGGGGCGGCCATGGAAAGGTGGAGGGCGGAGGTGCAGGGCGGTGACCTAGGCCCCTGCGTGTTCTGTGACAGCGAGGATGGCGAGGCCCCTGGAGCAGGCGGTGGCCGCGATCGTGTGCACCTTCCAGGAGTACGCGGGGCGCAGCGGGGACAGGCACAAGCTCTGCCAGGCCGAGCTCAAGGAGCTGCTGCAGAAGGAGCTGCCCACCTGGGCCCCGGTGAGCACTCGGGGGGAGCACTGCTGGGGCAGGCTCTGAGCACAGGACAGCGGGAGGGCGGGCAGGCTGGACCTCGGGGAAGGGGTGCCGGGGGGGGGGAGGGAACTGACAAGACCGGCATCTGTCTCCTCGTCACGCCTGCTGCTGGGCGGGTGGCGTGCGCACTGTGGAGAATGCCCAGCACCCAGAGGCACTCGGTAGCAATGGCGGGTGCTCCGTAAGTGACCGAGGAGGAGGGTTTGGGAGGGGAATTGGGATGGAGCGTTATCAGGGCACGCCGGCTGAGGCTGGCTCTCCGAAGGGCCGTGGGTTGGAATGGGATCATCCAGGCGTTGGGGGAGGGAAGCAGTGTGTGTGTGTGTGTGGAGGGGTATGTTTTGCTCTCATTGACCTGCCCCCCATCAACCCCACCCATCAACCCCACCCATTCCCCAACAGTCGGAGCTGCGGGAGTGTGACTACAATAAATTCATGAGTCTTCTGGACACCAACAAGGACTGCGAGGTGGACTTTGTGGAGTACGTGCGGGCCCTCGCCTGCCTCTGCACCTACTGCCACGACTACTTCAAGGGCTGCTCCCCGGAGCCCCCCTGCCCCCAGTAGCCCCTGCTCCGTCTCCGCTGCCCTGAGGTGGTCGTGGGCACGACACCCGCACCCTCCTCCCCTCTCTCCCGCACCCTCCCCATCAGGGGACTCCCAGATTTGCCCCTGACATCTTAGCCCAGGTAGGGCGGCCCTCCTCGGCCTCCCCACGGAGGGCGGAGGCCGGAGCTGCTTTGAGGCTGCCGGGCCGGGCAGAGTGTGAGCGTGAATGGAGCCACAACAGGAACGGGCCTGCGGAACTCCTAATAAAGACCTGGTGTCACTTGGCTCGGTTTGGTTCTTCTGAGAGGACAGCGGGGGCCTCAGGGCAGATTCCGCTGACATCTTTGCTCCTCTCTGCCCTTTTCCATGGAGCAGGCGGCGGCGGAGGGCAGTGTCAGACCCTGCGGAGACAAAATGGTCTCTCTCAGCCGTCCGGCAGGAGGGGGTGGGGATCTACACAAGGATGATGTTCAGGGGAGGCTGGTTGTGGTGTGTGTGTGTGTGTGTGTGTGTGTGTGTGTGTGTGTGGAAGAGGGAGAGCGGGCAGCTGAATCCCGATGGGATCGCAGTCCTCAGGACAGGATGTTCTGAGGGAGGGTGGGGCTGAGGGGGTGGGGCTGGTTTGTTCCCTGCCTGCGGCTGTGGGAGCCCAGAGAGCAGCACTAATAGGATTGGGGTGCCAGAGGCCCGACGAGGGTGTTGCCCGAGCCCCGAGGGGTTCCTTGCATTGGAGGGGACAGGGGAGACCTTGAGGCAGACCCCATCCCTGAAGCCACCCCCCCTGAGGGTCTTACCCCCCCCAACTTGTGACCCTCACTCCATCCCTGAATTCATTCCTCACTCTGAGGGGTTAACCGTGATCCATTTCACCCCTGGTTTTCCATCCCATTCTTCATTCCAGAGACCCACCCAGCTCTAAACTCTCCCGGGTGGGGGGGGGGGCCGCTGCCCCACCTGCCCCAGGTGCCTTCAGCCCACCCCTGAACCCCCAGGCCTGACTCCCGCTCCCCCTCCCCTCGCTACCTCACCCAGGACCCTTCTCCATGGTGCCAGCGCCTCCTTGGGGGTGCTCACCTGTCCCTTCTTCCCCCAGACCGCTAGGTCCTGCCCTGGGTCTCAGTGCGGCTGAGAGTCCTTTGGGGAGGGGGAGAAAGACAGAGTGAGCTGCCCCCAGCTCGGAGCCCGGGGTCCCCTGCGTTAGTTCCTGGGCAGTCACACTTTTGGGGCAACTTCCCAGCCATCACCCGCCACACCTATACCCACTTTCCTAGCTGCTGGATGGGACCACTTGCTCCCTGTCCCCGACGCCCCAGGCGCGGACTGCGCCTTCCTCCGGCTCCCTAAGACCCAGGCTGTGTGCCTTGGGGGGGAGGGGTGTGCCCACCTCATTGAGGTCCCCTTGCCTGTGCTCACCGGGGCTCGCCCAGTGCCAGTCTTTGGCTCCTCGGGGCAGGGAGTGGCGTTTCCAGGCCGGGCTTTTGGAGGGGGCCCTGGCTCGCACCACATTGGCCGGGCGGGCGGGAGGGCTGTCTCCCTCTCTCCCCCGTCCTGCCTGGGCAGGGCCTGGCCGGGGTATAAATAGGTCCGACCGCTGGGCTTTCCCCACTCTTCCTGTCTCCCCAACCTTCTCTCCTCAGCGCTTCCCCTCTCTTCGACTGGTGAGTTGTGGTTGCCTGACTGGCACGCAGAGGGTGTCAGGCTGAGGCCCGGGGCGGGAGCCAGGGAGGCTGGCGGGGGCCCAGATGGGCTAACGGGGTCCAGATGTGAGATTCCAGCGTGGAGGCTCTGGGGTGGGATGCATGTGTCCGCGCGGGCACGCCTGTGCATGTGCAAGAGGACGAACACAGAGAGAAACGAGGCTGGGGTGAGGCTGCAGCATTGCTTCGTTGCTGCAGAACGCTCGGTGTGCGTGTGACCCGGGGGCGTGCCGGCTCGCACACGCCCGTGTGCGCCTGCTCTGGGGTGGGGAGCAAAGTGAAGGCGAAGGGCCACCGTGGGCTCTCAGCTGGCCGTGGCCCCGAGCCTCTGCCAGCACCCAGCAGCCCGGCCCGAGGGAGCGTGGCCTCCCTCCCCGACATCCCTGCCTCTCTCTGCCGCTCCCCTCGGCCCCTCCCCGGCCAGACCGCTGGTGTTTTCCGCTACAGGCTCCCGGGCAGGCCGCCAGCAGCCTCGCCCCACGCGAGGAGGGAGAAGAATGAGCGGGGCGGGCTGTGTGGGCTGGGCCGTGGGGTGGGATGGACGCAGTGAGGCCCCGGGCGCCTGCTGCCCCAAGTCCAGAGTCTGCAAGTGCCTGCTGCCCACGCTCACATTGCCCACCGCGCACACCCTCCCCGGGGTGGGAGCGGAATGTCACCGGAGCTCTTTGAGTTGATGGAGTGGGGTGGGCCATATACCACATAGCCGGGGAAGGGTGGGGAAGATAAGGGTGCCTCTGTGACACTCCCCCCTCCTGCCCCCCGCCTCCAGATCTCCACCGCCACCATGACTACCCCCCTGGAAAAGGCCCTGGATGCGATGGTGTCCACCTTCCACAAGTACTCCGGCAAGGAGGGCGACAAGTACAAGCTCAACAAGTCTGAGCTAAAGGAGCTGCTGACCCGGGAGCTGCCCAGCTTCTTGGGGGTGAGTGACAACTGCCTGGGAATGAGCCCCCCCCCCCCCTCTGGGGCGTTCCCCACGGGGGCGGGGTTAGGGCCCCTGGAGGCGCCAGTCTTTCTGTGGAGCAGCGGCTCCCACCCCCGGCATCTGTCCCATCTGTCCCGGGTTGGGGAAGCTTGCTCTGGCTGCCTGGGTGGGAAACAGAGCTAGCACTCCCCACTCGCACCCTGGCGCCCAGCAGAAAGGCGGAGGAGGACGAGCAGGGGGGTAACGGGCCAGGTAATCGGCCAGGGGCTTTACCCCACCTAACGGAATCGCGGCACCTGGAACGCTCAGGGAGGCTAAGGCACTTCCCCAGGAAGTCCGTGTGCAAAGCTGGGATCTACGGGGGGCCACCGTCGCTCCAGTAAAACAAAACAAAACAATTTTTGATCGCTTCTCAGCCTTCTGGCTCAGATCAAGCACTGTATCTGTTCTTATCAGTTTACTACCTTACACGTCCTCTATCCGAGGACGATATAGTAAGTGGATTTTTGGGGCAGGGAGGTGGGATAGGAGCTTGCTCCGTCCACTCCTCCCATCGACTCGGTACTGCAGCAGTTCCGGGGACAGCTCATCAAATTCCCCCAAGAAAAACAAACAAACAAACAAACAAACAAACACAATTTTTGAGTTTCTATTAGGCTTTTAGATGTGAAGACACAGCTATAGGGAGACACCGACACACCTATTTCCCCCGATCAGGCACAGCTCCCATCCCCATCAAACTTGGCGCAGCTTATATATTGCTTTCACGACCATTGTCTCTAATTGGATTCTTAAAAAGTCCTCAGGGGAAGATGTGGTCCTCTTTTCCAGTTGCATCCTGGTGCTCAGATTTCCTCACCTGGGGGTACCCAACCCCCTCATCCACCCGCCCCAGCCTAGCTGAGCCTTGAGGGTTGGCGTTCCAAAGCTGGCTCCCTCCCCAGGAGCGGTTGGGCCCCCCCTAGGCCCCATCTGGGGGTGGGAACCTGGTCTAGTCACGGCTGGTGTCTACCTGTGGCCTCTCCCCCCCCCGCAGAAGAAGACGGACGAAGCAGCATTGCAGAAGCTCATGAGCAACTTGGACAACAACAAGGACAACGAGGTGGACTTCCAGGAGTACTCGGTCTTCCTGGCCTGCATCGCCATGATGTGCAACGAGTTCTTCGAGGGCTTCCCCGACAAGCAACCCCGGAAGAAATGAGGCTCCAGAGATATGTGTGTGTGTGTGGGAGGGGGGTGTGGGGGGGTGTGGGTGGCCTTGCCTGCCTGGTAGGGTCTTCCCCATGGGCAGTGGGCACGAAGCCTCACCCTGGCTCCTCCAGACATGTGTAGGATGCCGAGCAAATTCAATAAAGATTGTTGGAAATTATGAGGCTGATGTTCTGAAGGGTGCTGGGGGCATGGGGTGGGGGCTGAGGAATATGGGGGGACATGGGGGGGTGGGCAGCACTGGGAGCTGAGCTGCTGTTTTGTGGAGGGAAGACTAAGGGGGGTGAGGGAGGGATGTGGTGTGACTGTGTGTGTGTGTGTGTGTGTGTGTGTGACAGAGTTGACTCTGATGGGACCAAAGGCGGATCAAGGGGACTCCGGAGGCTTAGCATGTCTCAGCTGTGGGATCTCAGCTCGGGCACTCATCCCTCCTGTCTCTCCAGCAGTGGCTCTGTCCCGACCTCTAACTGAGGCTGGGTTGGGTTGAAGGTCACATCTGCTCCCGGTTGGTGTTTGGAATGGAATGTGTGTGCTGGGGTGGGGGGTGAGGAGGGTGGGGGCTAGGGGGAGTGATGGGGGGGCAGGGGGAGGAGGGAGAATGGGCTGAGTCATGGGGAGGGTGTGGAGAAGGGCTGAGTCCTGTGGATACTTACCGCCCAGGCCCTGTGCTGCCACCACCCTCCCGTGCATGGCCTCAACCCTCAGGGATGTGTGAGTCCTCCATGGACATCCTCAGATCGGAGAGGCAATAAAGAAAATATTGTTCTTTCCTAACCTCTGTCTCTGTCCCAAAGGCCCTGGGATGAGTGAGATCTGTTATTAGTTAGGAATCATGGTCCTTCAGGACAAAGGACCTCGGAAGGGGCGTGTGGGGGACACAGTGGCTGGAGTGGGAGCGAGGGAGGCAGGGGGAGGTGACCAGAGTTTTGAAGACAAAAATTCCAGACCTATGACCCGATAAATAAAGTTGAGGTTTACAATATCAGGCGTGGTGCTGCTTTTCCTCAGTGTAAAGCCGGTGGTTACAGCCTCCAGTGGGTGGGACCGAGTTTAGCTTTCCAGGTCACACCTGGGTGGGATGGGGACCTTGAAGAAACCGCTGAGTAGAGGGCAAGTCCAGAAGCAGGGAGGGCTTGATCTCTGGGTCTTGCAGGCTTTCCCCTTTCCCTCTCAGCACATTGTGTCTTTCCTCTCAAGTTTCAGAAGAATGGGGTAGATGACTCAGATATTCCCCCGGAGTGTGACTGTAGAGACTTTGGTAGAACAAAAACATTTGCCTCCTCCTCCTCCTTCTCTCTCTGCCCTCTGCCCTGCCCAAGTCCGCCCATCATCTCGGGATGCCTGCCTCCGGAAGCTCCTTCTGCTTCACTCCCCACTTCGGAAACTCCTGTTGCCAGGCAACCAGTCCCTTCTGCCTCTCCAGCCCTGCCAGCTGGGGGGGCGGGAGGTGGGGGGCGGTGGAGTGGGGCCAGCAGGGAGGAGCCAGGCAAGTTAGGGTGGGGCGGCATCAGCCCTAGGTGCTAAGCCCCTAACTTGGTTCTGTTCCCAGACTCGGGACTGTTGATGGTCGAAAATGAAGGCAACGCTCCCTGACCCCCTGTCCCACTCATTATTGCACCCGGAACCTGCTCCCCACGATTGAAACCTCTGCCTGACCACCGGGACCTACCCTTCCCCGGATCCCCTCCCCAATCCCCAATCCGCAGCCCTCTATTCCAAGAGCCTCTGACAATTCTTTCCCTGTGAAGTGGAGTGAGGGTTAGAAGAAAACATTCATTTGGAAGCCCTTTAAGAACCTTCGTCTCCATAGTGGCTAAGGGCCTGGATCATACCTTTGGCGAGAAACATCTTCCCCCACGAATCCCCATGTCCACCCCCCTCTTGGTGGGGGTGGGAAGGAGGTACCCTACGTGTAGCCCCCACCGCTTGGGTCTTCTTTCTAGGACAAGCCTGGCCTTTCTTCTGCCCTGTTGAGCCACTAGAATTCTGGGTTTGGGTTGGGAAGACAAAGTTTCTGGGGCTGAAGACGCGCATGCCACCGCGGGCCCAGTGTGCCCGTCCCCTCTGTTTGGAAACAGGAAGGTGAGACTGGCAGAGGCCTGTCCCAGGAGGCTCTCACCTGGGTCTCCTCAAGTCCCCGGCCCCTTCTCATTGGCCCTGTCCTTCCCCTGACTTCCTGGGCACGGGAGAGAGGGAATAAAGGCAGAGAGCCGGGGGAGGGAGCCTGCTTCTGCTGCGCGGGTCCTCTGGAGTGCTTCTCCTCGGTGAGTCCTTCCTTCTCACCTCCCTGGTCACCTACGTGGCTGGGCAATGAGGCCAGAGAGTGACCCGCCGTGGTGGCCTCCACCGAGGGAGGCCAGGCCCAGCGAGTGGGCATGGGTTCAGGGCGGTTGAAGGGCAGCTTTCAACATTTCCTGAGAAGAGGCTCTGGGGGCGGGGGTGGGGGGTGGGGAGGGGGAGGCGGGGATGGGACCAGGTAGGATGTTGCTGCCCTGGCCCGGAGGCCCTTGTCTCCGCTGCAGTCCGAGCTGAGTCTCCCGGAGATGGGGAGAAGCTGAGGCTTTTTTTTGGAGGGGGGTGTGGGAGGTGACCGACAGGCCCAGTTCAAGAATCGCTGGGTGGTTTTGGGGCCAGAGGGGAGAGCCAGCGGCTTCTTCCGGCTTGCTCTGTGCTCTGCACAGATTCACCTGCAGCCTCCGAGTTCCTTGGGTGTTGCCTCCTTCCTCTTGAAAGGGGAAGTGGCTTTCAAGTCTGAGTCACAGGAACTCCGGCTGCCTCTTTCCTGGGGTGGACGCCCCTCTGTGGGGGGAACGAGAGGGCCCCATCCAATGCAACCTCTGGGTCTAGCTCTCTGAAGGGTCCTGGATAGTTTATTTATTGATTTATTTTTAAAATATGTTTTTATTGGTCTCAGAGAGGAAGAGAGAGGGAGAGACAGAAACATCAATGATGAGAGAATCATCGATAGGCCGCCTCCTGCACGCCCCACACTGGGGACCCAGCCCGCAACCCGGGCATGAGCCCTTGACTAGAATTGAACCATGACCTCCTGGTCCATAGGTTGTTGCTCAGTAACTGAGCCACACCTGCCGGGCGATCCTGGAGGTTTTCATAAGGCCCAACCCCCTCGCTGCCTTGTGGCCAGTCTGCACGTACAGTCGCTGGGTCAGAGGCTGGAGACCAGCCGGACAGGTCCCATCACCTCTGTTCCATTTCCTGTTGAGGCCTGTCTCCCAGTTCCAGCCCTAGTCCTCCCCACCCTCCAACCCCTGGACTCTCTCACTGTCCGGCTCCCCACTCTCATAATGGGGACACTTCCCAATATCAGGAGATTTAGGCAGCCAGGCAAAGGAGGGGGACTGGGTGAGGATTATCTCTGAAAATGAATGCTCAGGCTGGATGGGGCAGAGAGGAAATCCTGGCCCTTTATTTGCTCCACCATCTCTCACCACTTCTTCTTTTGGGGAGGTCAACTTGTCCTCCCCCTGCCTCTAGAACCCCTTTTCAACATCCCCTAAGTGGGTCAGGGTGCAGTCTCCCCATTTTGGCTGTTCCAAGCGAGCTTTGGATCTCACTAGAACCCGTCTTGACACACTCGGAACCGCCTGCTGGTGGATTTTGGTCTCATCATGGATTCCAGTCTCTGGACCTTGAGGGAAAGGTCTGGGAACTGGGCTACTGGTAGGGGGGCAGCAGAAGGTCTGGCTTGTGATCTGCCTCCTCTCTTCCGCCCCCAGAGTTGCACACCATCATGGAGACCCCTCTGGAGAAGGCCCTGACCACTATGGTCACCACTTTCCACAAATACTCAGGGAGAGAGGGCAGCAAACTGACGCTGAGTAGGAGGGAGCTAAAGGAGCTGATCAAGAAGGAGCTGTGTCTTGGTGAGGTAGGTGGCTGTCTCCTTCCCTCCTCCCCAAAGTTCAAGTGCTCCCAGTGGCTATGCTAGGAGGGAGGGGGGGGGGAAAGAGGAAGCACTGATACCCGTGCGTTCCCGGAAAATAAGGCATCCTCCGAAAATAAGACCCCACATCACGGAAACATAACACATCCCCTGAACATAAGACCTAGCGCATTTTTGGGAGCAAAAATTAATATGACACTGTCTAATTTTCGGGGAAACAGGGGGTATTATATCAGGGGGTCCCAGGGGGAGGTGGGAGACCCAACAACCTGCCTCTACAGACCCAGAGTGAGGGGGCACACACCTAGGCCCAGGGGACCCCAGCTTCAGCCAGGAGCAGGATGGCCAAAGGGGACAGAGACCAATGTCAGAGAGGGCGGACATCTTGGGCCCACAGAACTCGAGACCTCCGTGCTGAGGGAGGAGTCGGGCTTCACGGGTAAGAAGGAAGTTGGTGTGAGGGTTTGGAGAACAAAAGCAAGGAAGCTTTGGCGTAGATCCTTCTCCTGGCCTGTGAGCGCAGGGGTGGGACAAGACAGAACTGATTCCTAGCAGACACAGGCGGTGGGTGGAAGGGAGGTGACTGGCGGAGGCGAAGACCTACGAGGCAGCTGTAATGTTATTTGACCGTAAGGGGAATAAAAGCCGAGGCTGGGGTCCGTTATATGACTTTGTCTAGAAATACCCAGCCCGGGAGAGGCCGAGCGGGGATTCCAGGGGGTGTAGTATCACGCCCCCCTTTTCCTTTAAAACCCAGCCTGGGTGCCCCTCCCGTCACATCCCGAGAAGCTCCCCTGCGGGCAGGGGGCTGACGCAGAGGCGGTGCCACAGGCCTGCGCTCTGGCCTCCCTGCCGGGTTCTCCGCATCCGGGAGTTAATGAGGGCGGAGGGAGGGCCGGGCCTGCGGGGGCTCATTACCGAGGACTCAGGCCCCGGGAGGGCCTGGCTTTAACAGCAGCCCGGGGAGGGGACAGGGTTGCATCACAGAGAGGCTGTTTCCAGCTCTGCACGTCCCCGTGTCCTGTCTCCCGCGGAAAAGCTGGGGCTGAGGGCCGAGGGGGGGGGGGGGGACACACAGGGTGTCTGTTTTCTTCCGGTGCCACTCGGAGGGTGGGCGCGGTTTGCATTTTCCTGCGGGAGCTGGGCTGGGAGGGCAGGGACGGATCAGACAGAGATTATAGGGGCGCCAGGAACTCGTCTCCACACAGCGGTCCTGCACGTTGTCCTGGCAGGGGAAGGACAGACACGGTGGCTCCTCAGTGCCAACACAGAGCTGCCACGGAGAGATGAGTAGCCTGGGTCAGTCAGAGACTAGGCAGGGCTGGGCAAACTACGGCCCGCGGGCCGGATCCCGTGAATAAAACTATTGAAGAAAAAAGAAAAAAAAAAAAAGACCGTACCCTTTTATGTAATGATGTTTACTTTGAATTTATATTAGTTCCCACAAACACTCTGTCCATGCTTTTGTTCCGGCCCTCAGGTCCAGTTTAAGAACCCATTGTGGCCCTCGAGTCAAACAGTTTGCCCATCCCTGGGCTAGGGTCATGCTCAATGGCACACTGTCCCCCCGTGTGGCCCTCGGGTGCTGGACAAAATCTAAATAATTCTTTGTCCGGACGGCCTTGCCTTCCCATCGTGCTATAAGTCCAGGATTCAGGTCCCCACTCCCCTGCTTGGAGCCAGGCCCCGTGCTGGGGGGAGACGGGGGGGGGGGGTTGAGTGCTGCTGACTCAGCTGGGGATCCTCCTGAGGCTGCCTTCCCTGGGGGTGGGAGGCACCGCGCCATGGGGTGGAGGGTGGGGTGGGGGGGGTGCAGGGCCGAGAGGGGCGCTGACCTGTCCCTCTCCCTGCCCCCCACCCCACCCCAAGAAGATGCAGGAGAGCGGCATCGATGACCTGATGAAGAGCCTGGACAAAAACAGCGACCAGGAGATCGACTTCAAGGAGTACGCGGTGTTCCTGACCACCCTGTGCATGGCCTACAACGACTTCTTCCTGGAGGACCGCACCTGAGCGGCCCAGCCCTTCCCCTTCCCCCCTGCCTACCCACCCCCCCCCCGGCCCCCGCAGCCCCTCTCCCTCCCGTGCTCCCGCCTCAGCCTTCCCGTCCAGCGGAGGAAATAAAGATTTTCCGTTCCAGGTGCCGCAGGCTGGTCTGGGACGTTTCGTGCCCCGTGGCCGGGGGAGGGGGGTTGGAAGGGTGGAGGGGGGCCAGCAGAGCTTCTCCGGGAGCGGGCTGCGAGCCTCCGGGGTTAGGGTCTGGGCTCCCCCCCACCCCCCGCCCTGGCCCTCTGCGCCCTGGATGTGCCTTAGCTTACATCAGGGCTTAGTGTGTCCTTGTGGGCAGGCGGGGCCGGGCTTCTGCTGCTGAGAGGCAGGGAAAGCGAAGGGGAAAGAGGGGAAAGTGCTCAGGGAGTGAGGGCCCGGGGGGTGGAGGGGGGGCTGGGGTGTGGTTCCTGAGGGCAATGCTGGACCAGCCAGTCTGACTTGTTGCCAGCTCACAGGGTGTGTGTGTGTGTGTGTGTGGGTGGTGGTGGTGGGGGTGGTGGTGTGGTGGTGGGGGATTGGGGGAGGGGGACACCCTATAACACTGACACGCAGGCCAAACCGGGCAGCCCCCTCTCTCTCCTCCATTCCCCGCTCCGTGGCAGCAAGCCCGGCCTCCGTCATCACCTTTCCGGGAGGGTCAGTCGCTAATGCCGCTCCGGGGCCCCAGGAAATGACACATTCCTGGAAGTCTACCACCTGGTCCTGGCTCTGGCCCAGGGCGGCCGAAAGCGTCCCACATTCAGCCTTCGGCAGCTCCTAACACGTCAGAATGGGGAATCCGGGCTCTGTGATTGCGAGAACCGGGCTCCCGCCCTGCCCCCTCCCAGGCAGTCCTGGCTCAGGCGAGTGAGTGGCTCACGGGGCGGGGAGGGGCGGGGTGCTTCCTTGTCTGGAAAGATAGATAGGAGGCCACCTTGAGTTCACTGGGCCTTACTCCTCCTCTGCTCCCGCCCCTCCCTCTGGAAGAGTGAGCGTATCCCCCACCCCCTGAGGGGGACAGACAGGATGAGCTCGGGAAGGCTGGTGAACTAGGCCCCAGAATGTGGGTAAGTGTAAGTCAGATGCCCGTGGCACCCCCTCCCCTCTCCTAATCCTCCCGAAGGGCAAGAGGGAGGAGGAGGAGGAGGTCTGGGAGGCCACCCTTCACCTCACCAGTGAGCAGCTGGTTCTGGATCGAATCTTTCCGCTCCCTCTTGCTCAGGGCGTCCTCGGCACCCTCTCTGCCCAGGGGAATTGTGGGAGATGGACGCCAGGGGCCTGGCCCAAGGAGGCCGCCATGGCGGAGGGCTGGGCGCAGGGGTGCTGGTCGGGACCGTGAGCAACGGGGCCTTCTAACCCACCCACACCCCCCAAGAGCTCTGCCCCCTCCGCCCTCCACTCCCTGGACTCCCCAGCTGCAGCCACCCAGCCTCCGGCACATGCAGGTGACATCTGAGGACAATCCGGGGCTAGAAGGGGAGGGGGGGCCCAGAGATCAGTGACCCGAGGGGGACCAGAGCTAAAGAGGAGGGGAGGCTCAATGATTCTAAGGAGCAAATGGGGCCACAGCGGAACACTGCCCATGAGGGGCCCCAAAAGAAGTAGCGGGTGGGGTGGGGTGGGGTGGAGGCCTCACAGCCTTACAGGGCCACACACTGCGGCTGACACGCCCAGGGCCCGCCCTTCTCACCCCACAAGAGCTTACCTGGAAGCCGCTCCACCAGAAGCCTTAGCCCAGGGCCAAGCCACGCTCCAGACCACTGCACTGACCTGCCCCATCCAGAGCCCACACAGGGGACCCCGGGGCCTTGGCTATGCTCTGCCATGAGGTTCTCGGTGGTTAAAAATACATCGGGCCCGGCTGGTGAGGCTCAGTGGTTGAGCATTGACCTATGAACCAGGAGTCCATGGTTGGATTCCCGGTGGGGCATATGCCTGGGTTTGGGGCTTGATCCCTACCTAGGGTGGGGCATGCAGGAGGCAACCAACCAATCAACCAATGCCATCTTTGATGTTTCTATGCTTCGTTCCCTCCCCCTTCCCCTCTGAAACCAATAAACATATATTAAAAATAAACAAATGGGGCAAGTGGAGGTACCTTCGTGTGTGTGTGTGTGTGTGTGTGTATGTGTGTATGTGTGTGTGTGTGTGTGTGTGTGTGTGTGTGTGTATGTGTGTGTGTGTGTGTGTGTGTGTGTGTGTGTGAAATCGACTCCTGTGTCCTGGCTTCCCAGGGATTTCTCTTTCCTCCTCTGCTTGGTGCTGTAGCGGCTGGCTGAGGGTCTGTCCAGTCCCTTTTGGGGGTGACTGCAGCTGCCCTCCAGGCCCTGGTCTAAGGTGGGGGGCAGGTGTACAGAGCCTGTCCCTGCATTCAGAGACAGGGTTCTGTGTGTTGGGGTGGTCTGAGGAGCTGGCAGCTGCACGAACACACGTGAATCCTGGGGTACTCACACCCCGTGGGCCGGGCTGGGGGTCCCTGGAGCTGGGCAAACTACAGCTTCAAGCCTTTAGGTCAACATTGAGCCCCGCCTATTCCTGCAGCCTCAGCAAAAGGAACCACCCCAGTTATTCCCCGGAGCCAAGACTCAGGAGCCCCCGCAGGCAGGGTGACTCACTGTTTGAGTCCACTGTTTGCCGGAGTGTGTTCAGGCTGCCGGTGGAGGTGGGGGCAGAGGGGTAAACTGTGTCCCGGGGCAGTGGAGCGTTTGTCCCAGGTCTGTCCCCTCCGGGGCCCCTCTGACTCACCTCCCCACTTTCCTGGGGCCCAACTTTGGGGAAATGGGCCTTTTTCCTTCATGGGTGGGGGTGAGTGGACAGTCCTGAGAAGGCTGGGAGCACCACCTTTTGGAGTCCCTCCCTCTCTAGTTGTCTCTGCCCGCAGGGAGTAGAAACTCCCATGGTTGGACAACAGGAAGGGACCCTGGGCCTGGGCGCCTGGTCTGCCCAGCCGTGTCCACGCCCTGGCTCTCCTCAACCGCCTTTGGAAAAGTCCCTCCTGGCCCGCAGTGGCCGGCTATTTGGGGTGTGGAGCGAGCGCCCTCGTGTGGGCAGGAAGCAGGACGCTGTGGGGAGAGTTGGGGTTAGTTTGCTTGAACCCCTGGGGAGAGGCCAATGCCGGCGGCACCACAACCCTGGCCGTAAGGGAGACTTTCCTGTGACGAGGAGGACAGGGCTTGGGCGCCCTGGAAATGCCAGCAGGGGGTTCTTTTCGCTTCCAGCAACCAACCCCCAAATAAAGCAACTCAACTGCATCGAAGACACTCCTCCGATGAGCAAGTCCATGAAGAAAAGCGGTTTGCAAAGACAAACAAAATCTGCATTCTGTCCCTCCCCATCCTGCTTTCAGAGCCAAGAAGACCTTCCTACAGAGAGGGAGGAGGAGTTGTTTCTGTGGGCAAGGACCCACAGCGGAGGGGAGGGCTCGGGGAAGGCCGTCACCTCTTCATTTTCACAGATCCGGTGGGTGAGCCAGCCAAGAGGTTGAAGAGAATCAACAAACGTGCACAGCCCCCCTGCTATAAAACCAGGCACATCCAATAGGGGGGGTGGCGGTGGTGGTGATGGGGCAGGGGCATGAATTTAAACAATAAAATAACACCGGAACAAATAGCAAATCTTTTTAAAAAATATTTTTTATTGATTTTTTTTACAGAGAGGAAGGGAGAGGGATAGAGAATTAGAAACATTGATGAGAGAGAAACATCGATTAGCTGCCTTTTGCAGGCCCCCTACTGGGGATGTGCCCACAACCAAGGTACTTGGCCTTGACCAGAATCCAACCTGGGACCCTTCAGTCCACAGGTCAACACTCTATCCACTGAGCCAAACAGGTTAGGGCAATAGCAAATCTTTTGTTGGCTTTGAGGTTATGACGTTTAAGGGTATTTTGGAGGGGGTGTGAATGGGTAAGAGGAAGCAACATTTAAAAAATATGTTTTTATTGATTTAAGAGAGGAAGGGAGAGGGAGGAATAGAAACATAAATGATGACAGAAAATCATCGATACCTCAGATACCTCTGCTACAGGGCCTGTGCCCTGACTGGGAATTGAACTGTGACTTCCTGGTTCACTCACAGGTTGACTCTCAAACACTGAGCCACAATGGCCAGGCAAGAGGAACCAGTATTTACAATGGAAGCTGGTGGGTGCAGCTGTCAAAGCGCCGGAGTGGGTGTGGAGAGGGGCACAGACTGGCCATTTTTATGGCATTTGCCTCCAGGCATTGTGAAGTGGTCCCTGAATCTTTTGGGTTCACTCTTTGGGGCAGAATCCGGGCTGAGAGGACAGGGAGGGGCTCCGATGTGAGCTGGGGCCTCGCCCCCTGAGGCTGGTCCAGGGAGTCCAGCTTGTCAGCTGGTGGCACCGTGGGAATGCTGTTTCCTCCAGCTACGGCTGCGTGTTCCCTTGCTGTGCATAACTAACAACCATCCTACCTATAACCCAGTCTTCTTGGCAGCTGAAGCAGCTGCACCACAGCTCATTTCTTTCTTTCTTTTTTTTAAAAAAAATATTTTATTGATATTTTACAGAGAGGAAGGGAGAGAGATAGAGAGCTAGAAACGTCGATGAGAGAGAAACATCGACCAGCTGCCTCTTGCACACCCCCTACCAGGGATGTGCCCGAAACCAATGTACATGCCCTTCACTGGAATCGAACCTGGGACCTTTCAGTCCGCAGACCGACGTTCCATCCACTGAGCCAAACCGGCTTCGGCCACAGTTCATTTCTGTAAACTGGGGTGGGCCTCAGGCAGAGGGGGGAGTTGATTGGTTAATTTGCAAAAACGCCTGGTCTTTCCCAAGCAGGAGGCAATGCAACCCCAGGGAACAAAGCCTTTCTCTCTCTCTCTCTCTCTCTCTCTCTCTCTCTCTCTCTCTCTCTCTCTCTCTCTCTCTCTTCTCTCTCTCTCTCTCTCTCTCTCTCTCTCTCTCTCTCTCTCTCTCTTCTCTCTCTCTCTCTCTCTCTCTCTCTCTCTCTCTCTCTCTCTCTCTCTCTCTCTCTCTCCCAGTGATATGTGCAGCCATGCGAGTCTAGTGGCCCCCTGAGGCTTGCAGCAAACCGCATAGGCTCCAAAGGACTAAGATTGAATTCGTCCGGAAACATCGTGAAGACAAGCATCGTGGTGCCGCCAGCATCGTGAAGACAAGACGGATTTTTTTTTTCCATGTCTGGGTGGATGGGATGGGAAGTGGGAAACCCAGTGCAGCGTTCTACTTCCTCCTGAGTAAATCTCGCCACAGCACAGTCTCCTGTGCCTGGGTCCACACCATGCTTTTCTCACCATCCCGTGAAAGTACACCAGTAACATCCGTGGGCTGCCTCCTGCCTGCCCCCTGCAGGGGATCGAGCCCAGAATCCTGGCATCGGACTAACAATGTTCTGTGTTGTTCTGTGCACGGGACAACGCCCAACTGAGTCACACCGGCCAGGACAATGCCACCCTTTATAAACATAGTTCCACACAAAGTGGAACATGAGGAATGTTTTTATTGCATTATTAAAAAATATGAATCATGATAAATATTTCCCTCATTCCCCCCCCCCCTCTATTTAGCGACAGATCACGAGAATTCCAGCCCTAGCCAAGTAGCCCTGCTGGTTAGAGCATTGCCCAATACACGAAGGTTGCAGATTTGATCCCAAGAATCAACGAGTGGCCCTGGCTGGGAGCTCAGTGGTTAGAGCGTCGACCTGTAGACCAAAGGGTCACGGGTTTGATTCCCAGTCAAGGGCATGCACCTTGGTTGCAGGTTTCCCAGCCCCTGTTGGGGCACATGAGGGTGGCAACCAGTAGATGTATCTCTCTTGGTAGGTAATTCTCTCTCTCTCCCTCCCTCCTTCCCTTGCCTCCCTTCCTCCCACTAGCTCTAGAAATCAATGAAAAAATGAGGATTAAAAAAAAAATCAATGAATGGATGCATAAGTAAGTGGAACAACAAACCTCTCTCTGAAAAGCAATCAATAAAAAGGAAAACAAAAGAAAAAAAAGAAAATTCCTTCAAGCTAACTGGTAGAGAACTATTTTTTAATGGCTGTGTATTATTCCACAGCATGTTAGCACCACAATTTATCTGACCATTTCCTATATCCCCAATCACGGCATTTCCTACTCCCATTTTTTTTCACTACAGGCAATAATAATATTGCTGAATAAACATCTTTGTATACACATTTCTTTTCAAATTATAAGAGAAAGTTTACATAGACAGTTGCAAAGGTAGAAGTGAAACAGCTGTGTATACGAGGTGTACCAGTTAATAATGTAGATTTTAATAAATAACCCGTGGAGCTCAGGACGGAGAAGGGCAGATGTAAGGGTCTTGGGAGAAGAAGAGAGAGAGAGGGGGGGAAGGCATGGCACACTCCTGAGAGGGAGGGCACACTGTAGTAGTTGTACCAGTTAATAATGGGGATACTGGTTAAAAATTCGGATTGACCCTTTACCAGTTAAAAATTCAGATTTTGTGATAAAAGAAAACATGATAATTTCAAGAGAAATATCAAAAGGGCCTTGTTCAGCCGAAACTGGTTTGGCTCAGTGGATAGAGCGTTGACCTTCAGACTGAGGGGTCCCAGGTTTGATTCCGGTCAAGGGAATGTACCTTGGTTGCAGGCACATCCCCAGTGGGTATGCAAGAGGCAGCTGATCGATGTTTCTCTCTCATCGATGTTTCTAACTCTCTGTCCTCTCTCTTCCTCTCTGTAAAAAAATCAATTAAATATACTTTTAAAAAGTGCTTTGTTCAAAGTAATGCTAGCTACACATTCCCCCCATCTTTCAGGTAATTTGTGGATACCGTCCCAATAGAACTTTGAGGCAGACCATTCAGAGACCCAATGTTCCACTTCTTTGTATGTTTTGAAGTGCTGCTCAGAAAGTGCGTGTGCCATCGGTCAGAACAAGTGGTCGTCTGAAGGAGCAAGGTCTGGTGAATACAGCACGTGGGTTAATACTTCCCAGGCAGTATTAGCATGTCTTTAATTGATTTAACTGATTTTGATGTGTGTGATGGTGTGTCATCATGAAGCAAAATTACTTTGCCGTGTCTTCTGGCACATTCTGGTGGTTTTACGATCAAAGCACGGTTCACATTGATTTTTGGTAGCGATCAGTATTAATGGTTTCACCTGGGTTTAGAAGCTCATAATACACCACACCTTCCTGATCTCACCAAACGCAGAGCATTGTCTTCTTTCCGAAGAGATTTGGCCTTGCAGTTGATGTTGATGGTTGTCCTGGATCAACTCATGATTTTGTGCGTTTGGGATTCTCAAAATCTACTTTTCCTTGCCAGTCACAATGGGATGCAAAAGACTTTCTTTCGTGCCGTTGAAACAACATTTTACTGATGACTTTTTGGCTTTCCATTGTCTTTTGTTCAGTTGATGTGGCATCCATTTTCCTTTTCTTTAAAATCTTTCCCATTGCTTGTAAACAATCAGGAATTGTTTGCTGAGCAACGTTTAATCTTTTTGTAAGTTGTTTTTTGGGTTTGACACACATCTTCATCCAATAATGCTTGTAATTGTTGGTCTTCAAACTTTTTGGTTGACTTGAACATTCTTTGTCTATCACAACGAAATCATCGCTTTTAAAACATTTAAACCAGCGCTCACAAGTATCTTGAGATGGAGCATGTTCGCCATAAGCCTCCCGAAGTATACAGTAACTTTCAGCAGCACTTTTCTTCAAAATAAAGTAATGAATTAAAACTTCCCACAAATGCTCTTCTTTTTTTGGCACAAAATTGGACATTTTTAAGCGTAAAAATATCTATGATGTTAGCATCTTCAGAAAATTTGAACATGAAGTTTTGAAGCTTGTGATCCATACAACAAAATAGCGTACATATCAAATCGCATATATATCAACATATGTGAACTCCATCTAGTGAAAAAAAAATCCGTGTTATTAACGAGGGTACACCTAGTATACACGTTCTTAAGGACTGATGCTTTTATTTCATTAGTACAGAATCCCAGGAGTGAAACTGCTTAATTGAAGGACATATTCATATTTAATTTAAATAGCTATTGCTATATTATTACTTTCCACCACGGCATTAACAATTCACACTTCCCATTAGCAGGGAAGGAGAGCAGCCTTTCCCGGCAGGGACAGCCGTAGGCAGGACCACTCTGGAAACTTTCAGCCAGTGTGAGAGGATCGAGTGGATTTTGGACTGCAACAGCTCTTGTGAAGCCCCTCAGGTGGCTCAGAGATTTTCCCATAGTGGGGTGCCGGCTCAATGGGGGAGCCTCCTGGCCCTGTACCCCATTCCAGCCAGAGCTCCACATTTTTCATATGTCAGCTTTATTTTAAGAAATGGTTCTGAAGGAATGTTTGAGAACCCTGTCTCTGGGCTGTGTGTGTGTGGGGGGCGGGTATTGAAGATGTTGATTAGGGGGGTGACTTGGTGAAAGCCTGGAGCTTGGCAAGGGGGACCTGGAAGCTGGTGGACCATGCTGCGGTGGGGGCGGGGGGCAGGGAAGAGATGACCTGGACTGCAGGGCGGTGGCAGGAAGAGGGCAGACACGTGTGCAAAGATGAGCTTACAGGATTCGATGGGTGTGAGGGAGATGGGGGTGGAGGGTAGAGTCTAGGGTCGAATGGTAACATGGGGCTTCTCTCTGGGTGGGCCAGAGTGAGCCCAACATGGATCCCCCCCTTGCCCTTCCTTCCCTTGGAAAAGCAGGCAGGACCCAAGGAGCTGGCTGCAAAGCAGTCCAGGGCCATTGCCAAGATAGGCCAGGAGGGGGCAGCACTTTCCTTTTCCAGGAGAGAGGGCAGGTGGAGGAGGGATGGGAAGGGGGGGGGGAGCTGGTTCAGATTTAGGAGGCTCTCAGAAAGAGGGTGGAGAATGGTTTGGAGGGAGCTAGTGGGTGCACAGGTGAGGAGAGCTAGCAAGGTTCCCAACTATTCTGCTACAATCTGGGACTGGAAGAGGGGCGGGGGCGTTGTATAGTTTCCTGGGCTTGCCCACCAGAAATGTTTAGCTTCTGTTTTCCTAGATTCTGGGTGGGGGAAGTTGACTCTTCCTCCATCTCCACCCCGCTCCTAGTAACAGCTGGTTTTGACAGGAACATACTCTTCCAGTGCATCCTGTCTTCTCTCTGATCTCAGGAGAGTCTGCTGGCTTCTTTCTTGACTGATGAGAGTCTTTTCTGAGACTCTCCCTTCCAAATATTTAGCAACATCAGGTGCATTGCCTGTTTTCACTTGTGTTTGGTTTTGGATGAAATGGAGGGACGTATTGACTTTTGCGTGTGACTCGTGGTATAGTACAGATAGTTCATGCATGAAAACAGCCTCCCGAGGCAGAGATGAGCAAGAGAATGTTAAGTCTCCCAAAAGCTGTAGGCGTCTTGGGGGAGAGCTTTGGACATCCGTGGATGCAATCTGCACAGGTGGGGATGGGGAAGCAGTCGCAACGAGCATGAAGACCCCTGTTGACATGTAGTTAACAAATGCAATTTAGAAATGTTAATGTATAGATTCTGGTTGAGAGAAAAACACACAAAAACTTAAAATATGTTAGAAGCAGGTGCTGGAAAGGTTTGAAATGGCTGGGGATGGTGTTTTCGGTATTATGTGGGTGGATGATTCTCTAACACAGTGGTTTTCAACCTTCTTCATCTCATGGCACACTTCAAGTAGCTGCTAAAAGTCTGCAGCACACCAAAAAAAAATGTATTATATTTTTTTCCGATCTGACAACAACAACAAAAAGGTATAATTTCAATTCATTGACACCAGACGGCTATTGTTGAGTTGGCTGCTGTCATTTTTTACTTGACAATCTAAGGGAAAAGAGGTCAGTGCCCCTGACTCTAGAGAGTCAGGTATTGCACGTTTCAAAAATTCTGGCGAGCCGAACCGGTTTGGCTCAGTGGATAGAGCGTCGGCCTGAGGACTGGAGGGTCCCGGGTTCGATTCAGGTCAAGGGCATGTACCTGGGTTGCGGGCACATCCCCAGTGGGAGGTGTGCAAGAGGCGGCTGATGGATGATTCTCTCTCATCGATGTTTCTAACTCTCTATCCCTCTCCCTCCCTCTCTGTAATAAACCAATAAAATATATTTAAAAAAAAATTCTGGCGGCACACGGTTGAAAATCGCTGCTCTAATGCCTGTGAACAGCAAATACCAGAGGCTACCCCTGGTCTGTTGGACGCATTCGTCATTATTAATGGGATGCGCTTCTTCAGACGACGGCCGGTTGGCTCTGCCTTGGGAACGTCCTGGGGGACAGGCTGTTCACACAAATAAAATGGTTGTGGCCCTGTCCTCTGAGTCAGGATCGAAACAGGCAGAGACTTGCTCCCCTCGTGCTGGAGACTCCGCAAGCGGGTGGTCTTTACGTCCTCTGTCCCCTGGGGCCAGGACTCTGGGAGTAGATTCCTGGTTTTTAGGACAGGCAGTAAATATTCATGGCAGGTCAACGATGATGAGGGTAATTACAGACTGAACCTCGAGGGAGGGAGGGAAGCCTCAGGCTGCCGTGGGAGAGGTCGAGTGGGGGTTGCTGTGGTGAGGGAGGCCGTGAGCTGAGCTTTAGAAGGCGGAGGTCCTGGGTGGGCGAGACGGGGCGGGAGGCATCCCCCGGGGCGGGGGACTCAGCCTGCAGGAGGGGGTGCGGTGGGACTGGGAGACCCCTCACACCAGGGCAGCGCGAGCTGGAGTGGACTGTGTGTGGAAGGCCTCGAGTGCAAGGGTGGGAGGGGTTTAGAACTGAGAAGATCAGAAGCGGTGAGCCACTCGGCAGGGGCTTACAGAAGAGGCCACGTTGAGAAGGTGGGAGACTGTATGTTTATGTTATTTAGAAGACAGTAGGAATGTGACGCCAAGCTAATCGGTGGAAAAAGCCAAACTGGATCATGTGGGCCCCGTTTTCCCCCCGACCTTATCGCCGCAGACCTCCCTCTGGGATCTGGTGATCTGATCCGAGGCTCAGGTTTCCCTGTGTTTGCCGTCTCTTCCTCCGTTGGGGATCTAAGCAGGAGGCAGGCGCGCAGCCCACGTGGGCCCTTCCCCGGAGAGCGGCTGGGACTCGGATGATGTCCGGTTTCTGGGCGGCAGCTGGGAAGGAGCACTCGGTAGGATGGATGCTTGTGGTTACAAAACACAGAATAACCCATTGAAAGTTATAAGTAGAGGCGTGTTATATCAAATAACAAAAAATCTGGATGTCAGAGGTTCTTGCTTTGGTTAACTGTGCTGCTCAACTATGTCAGTTACTCTGCAATTCTTTCTTTTTTCCCCCCAAAATACATTTTTTTGATTTTTTTACAGATAGGAAGGGAGAGGGATAGAGAGTTAGAAACATGGAAGAGAGAAACATCCATCAGCTGCCTCCTGCACGCCCCCTACTGAGGATGTGCCCACAACCAAGGTACATGCCCTTGACTGGAATCGAACCTGGGACCCTTCAGTCCACAGGCTGACTCTATCTACCGAGCCAAACTGGTTCGGGCTACTCTGCAATTCTTTTCGCTCCCCTCCAGAAAGGCGCTCCAGCGGCAAGAAGCATGGCTCCTCCAACGACAGCAGCTAAAGGAAGGAGGAAGGGCAGGGGACATAGTCTCCCAGCATCCCTTTCTCACCCAAGCAGGGAACCTTCCTCATAACCTCTCCGGAAGACCCTCCTTCAGGCCACTGACCGCTGGCCCCTTCAGGATGCCAAGGAAGCTTTGGAATGTTTTTGTCACTTCAGCTTTTGTCATGGAAGTGGGGGAGGGGACCGGTGGCCACTGAGGAAGACTGCTATAACCCCAAGGAGGAAGGGACGGCGGAGTGGGCCCAGAGGAGAGGAAGAAAACCAAATTCTTGGGGCTTGTGGGAGGGAGAGGCAGAGAGCTCTTGGGGTTAAAATTGGCCTATAAGTTGGGTCCCAGAGCAGAACCGAGGGCTGTGTATTGGGTGTGAGGAATGCCCCACCTGATTCCCCCACACGGCACTGGCACCTGTGCTGGGGTTTACTTAAAACTGAGATCAAAGCCACCCCGGTCCCTCTTTTTCCTCTTGCCAGTTTCAACCTCAAGGAGCCACCTTGAACCCACAGGGTAGAGGCTGGTTTGTATCATTGTAGTTGGATGGAGGTGAGGTGACTCACTTTGGGCTAGAGATGGGGTCTTTTACACATGCGTGGGGTGAGGGTGTGTTTTCCTCCAGAACCCAACCTCCATACACTGGGATCTCCCACCCTGCAGCCTCACCTCAGGGACCTCCCATCCAATCTTGTGTGTCAGAAAATTTCCTGCTTGTCAACTAAGAGGTCAGCCAATTGCATAAGTATTGCCTCTCTCAGGAATAAATAGAGCCCCCCACATTCCAAAACAAGCCGACCCCTCCCAGCCGGGGTCTCACCCCCTGGAAACCAGCAGCATGGCCCGGGCTGTGGGGATGCTGACTCCCGTCCGAGCCACAACTCAAGCTCTGTGTGACTTCAGAGAGACCAACCTCTCTCAGTCTCTGGTTTCCTCACCCAGAAACGGGCTCTGGGCCTTGAGAGAGAGAGCCTGGCACCTAGCTGGCACTCTGGGACTGCTCGCTCCCCCTTCTTGCCGAGTTTTGTCCTGAGTGTTTAGTCATTGTCCACCTGCTCTTGACCCCCCTTCTGACAGGTGCAGGGTTAGCAGCAGGAGCAGCAGTGAAAAGCCAAAACAAAACGAGCCACACCTCATTCAGCCATTCAGAGGGATTACCAGTGGACTGGGGGGCTGGCTCAGAAACAGAATCAGATCATCGGATTATCCTGAGACCACGTGGGATTAAGAGGGTCTGTAATCTATGACGGACTGCCAGGACTGACGTAGGAATTAATCCCCGGGAGGGGAGCCCACCTGGTGGTGTTTCAGACACCGTGACAGCGTTTGATCTGCTTCTCTGCCTGGCTGAGATGCGGGAGGAAAGCTGAGTGGGTGAGAAATGGGGCAGCAGTCTCGGCCCCTCTTTTAGCAGCTCTGCGCCTCCTCACGCCTGGATTCAGAAGGAAAAGGACAGCTCAGCTTTTAGGATCAAGGGAGAACGTGAATGCATTTCAAGGTTGCTTGTAGAGCCCTCGGGTTTTGCGGCTTCATTCCAGTGGTTGAAGGTCCCCTTTCGTGCCCTTGAACTCCAATTATGACTTACCCTCTTGCCACCTCCTCCAACTGCCACTAGCACTGCCACCCACTGCCACTTCTGCTACCGTAGAGTCATGACTCACAAAGAAGGTAGCATGAGACATAACAATAAGCATATTTAAAATAGGTATGAAAGTCTAGCAATTAAGAACATCGACTCTTGCCGAAACCGGTTTGGCTCAGTGGATAGAGCGCCAGCCTGCAGACTGGGGGGGTCCCGGGTTTGATTCCAGTCAAGGACATGTACCTTGGTTGCAGGCACATCCCCGGTGTGTGTGTGTGTGTGTGTGTGTGTGTGTGTGTGTGTGTGTGCAGGGGGCAGCTGGTTGATGTTTCTCTCTCATCGATGTTTCTAACTTCCTATCCCTCTCCCTTCCTCTCTGTAAAAAAATCAATAGAATATATTAAAAAAAAAAAAAAAGAAAAGGAAAAGAAAAAAGAACACCGACTCTAGGGCTAGACTGTCTGAGTTCAAATCTAGGCTCTGCCTTTACTCCCTATGTGACCTTGGGCAAATGACTTAACCCCAGCGTGCCTCAGTTTCCACATCTATCAAGTGGGGTGACAATAATAGTTCCCACCTCTTCCGTGTATTGTGAGGGGTAAATGAATTAAAGTGCAGAAAGCCCTCTTAGAACAATATGCGACACCAAGTATACCCTTATATAAGCGTTAACTCTTTGTATCCTCGAAAGTCCTTAAAGACGTACCATGGGTGATCGACATGCCGTTCCTCACTAAGTCTAACACAGACAAGTCTCTCAATCGTTGGGAAGGATGGCTGTTTCCTTAGAGGAGGCACTCGGCTTGGGGTGGGACGCCATGTTGTGTGACAGAGATGCTTCTTTATCATTGACAACATTCGCTGTTCATTGAGATGGTCACCCGTGGAAGCTCAGATGGCCCAAGGAGCTGGGGTTTCCCATCTCCCCACTTCACACCCGGGCAGAATCTCTGGCCCTGTTTTACTCGGCCCTTTTCCTCTGCTGCTCAGCTGTAGACGGGATGGAACGACAGCCCGATGCCATCCCATGGTCCCGCTGCCATTGTTGCTGTCGCCTTCACCACATGCCAGACTATTCACAAACCACTGGACAACGATCATCACCGGCACCTCCCACATCTCTCCACCACACAACGCCCTTGCATCATGAGCCTGGCCCTCGGCACATGTGATTTTAATATAGTGAAAACATTGGCACATCTGAGCTTCCTTCCAGGCGTGTCTTCCAGAATTTTCTAATTATAGTTTCTATAATATGTGCCAGCCCTTGCATAAGGAGGCCCAACTCTGTTTTTGTTTTTGTTTTTTCTTTTCTGGTGACTCTAGGGCACTTGCGGGAGACTCAGGGGAAGAGGTGGGTGGAAGGGAGTGTCATTCTACCAGCACAGATGTATCGTTGGCCTCCCTGACTCCCAAGACTGTGAGAAGAGCTTCTAGCTCGGTGCTGTTGGTGTTTCGGGCGACTAGCACGTGGATGGGGTAAATATCCCATTCGTTAGGTGAGATTTGCTTCCTTCTTGGTTTTCCCTCAGAGGCGGAGAAGAAGGCAGTATCGGCAGTCAGATGTGCACGTGCTGATTTCTAGGTGGCAGCACCAGAGGGACTGACAAGGAGAGCTTGACCAGACCTCATCTCAGGTGGCCTTAGAAAAGCAGGAGGAACAACGGAAGACCGACGCACACACCCGCCCCACCATATAACAGATAACCCAAGGAATGCCCCGATGACCCTCCAGCTTGAGATGTAAACAATTACCAAAGACCTAAGTGCAAGCTCTGAAACTATAAAACTCGTACGAAAACATGGGAGGAAATGTTCATGACATTGGATTTGGCAATGATTTTTTTTTTATATATAACTCCCAAAGCTCATGCAACAAAAGAAATAGATAAATTGAACTACATTAAAATAAAACGTGGCTATGGCTGGTGTTGTTAAGTAGTTAGAGCATCAGCCCACACAATTTTTTTTTTGCTGTTACAAACAATAATCCCCCAAATACTCTTTAAAAAATATATTTTTTATTGATTTTATACAGAGAGGAAGGGAGAGGGATAGAGATTAGAAACATCAACGAGAGAGAATCATTGATCAGCTGCCTCCTGCACACCCCCCACTGGGGATGTACCCGCAACCAAAGTACCTGCCCTTGACCGGAATCGAACCCGGGACGCCTCATTCCCCAGTCCGACGCTCCATCCACTGAGCCAAACCGGCCAGGGCTGCAGGTTTTTTTAATGATAATTTTATTAAATCCCTAGACTGAGCCCTTTAAGAAGAGCTTAGCTGCCCCTGGGGTCAGATTTGTGCCTCATTTGACCGTAGCTACGTGCAAATCCAGCTAACTTGCTGAGATGAGGCTGTGGGAAGAGTCGGTGTTAATTGGATTAGACCTGGCCCTGAGTAGCTGTTTTGCCAATTGAGGGATCACGCTGTGCCAGCTCTTGGCAACACTGGAAGGCTGACCTGCTCACCTCCTTTCTCTGCTGGCTGGCTGGGATCCTCCCCAATCTTCCATCCCCGAGGAGCTAGGATGAGGGCACCTGTCTGCCTGCCTTCCTCTGCATTCTGGGCCTAGAGGTCTGAAGCAGGGTCTAGAGACAGACAGAAGCAGGAGAGGCCCCTGGGGGACCCCCCCCCCCTCCTGCTCTGAGTGGGAAGACGAGCCCTGCCCTGAGTCACTGCCAGCTGGGGAAGCACACAACCTCCTCCCAAGGACCACCCAGGGAGAAAGGAGGGCTCCCCCCCCCCCAATGGTGCTACAGTCTAAGAGAGGAGGACACAGCCTCTGCCGAGAAGGCAGGTGACAAACAATCTGGGTGGCAGGGCTCTGAGATGGGGGTGGTGTGGAGGGACATCAGGGGTACAGCTTTGGGTGTGTGTGTTGTGTGTGTGTGTGTGTGTGTGTGTGTGTGTGTGTGTGTGTGCGCGCGCAGAATTTGGGGGGGGGGAAAGGCTTGAGCAAGGCCTGGGTGGAGGGAGGAAGGGGCTGAGGTGGAGGGAAGAAGGGGCAGGTTGTGCCAAGGCATAATCAGGCAGTAAGATCATCGGACTCACCTGCATTGGTTGGTGCCAACATCCACGCGCTAACTGTTGGCAGGAGCCCTTCCCTAGCAGGGCCGTGCCTAAGGTATGGCAGGTGCAGCCAAGCTCCTGGGCTGAGAACAGGGATGTGGAGGGTGAGGTTCCTGGTTCCCAGGGCGAGGAGGGGTTTTAAGAAAGGCCCGAGGCTGGTAGTGGTTTTTCTGGAGTCCTTCCGACGATGGCAGGGGAGCTGAGGAGGACGCAGAGTGTCTCCCAGGACCCCTCCCACCCCTCCCTTCGGGTCCTCCATCCCACTCCTCTCCACATCTCACGTGTCTCTCCCAGGGCCCTGCCCTCAGCTGGATGCTAATTGGTCACCACCAAGTGCCAGCAGGTAATAAGGGAGTATTTAAATTTTAATGATTTCTTTAAAAAATATATTTTATTGATTTTTTACAGAGAGGAAGGGAGAGGGATAGAGAGTTAGAAACATTGATGAGAGAGAATCATCGATCAGCTGCCTCTTGCACACCCCCCACTGGGGATGTGCCCGCAACCAACGTACATGCCCTTTAGTGGAATCGAACTTGGGACCTTTCAATCCACAGGCTGACGCTCTATCCACTGAGCCAAACCGGTTTCAGCTTAATGATTTCTTAAAATTGGATTTATTGGGGTGACATTGGTTAATGAAATTATATACGTTTCTGGGGAGTACAATTCTGTAATATTTCATCTCTGGCTGTACTGTGTGCTCACCATTCCAAGTCAAGTTTCCTTCCATCACCATTTATTCCCCCCCTTTATCCTTTTCTACCTCCCCCCACCCTAGATCAGGGGTCGGCAAACTCATTAGTCAACACAGCCAAATATCAACAGTACAACGGCTGAAATTTCTTTTGAGAGCAAACATGTTTAAACTTAAACTTCTAACGCCAGTTCTTCAAAATAGACTCGCCCAGGCCGTGGTATTTTGTGGAAGAGCCACACTCAAGGGGCCAAAGAGCCGCATGGTGGCTTGCGGGCCTCGGTTTGCCGACCACGGCTCTAAGGCACCAGAAAGGAACGTGGCCCCCCTGACACCCTGACTTTATCTCTTTGGGACGTATGACTTCCTGAACTGTTATGCATTTGCTTTGTTTTAAGCCACCAGGGTTGTGCCAATGCGTTACGGAAGCAACACAGGAAAGAAATACACGGAGTTTCGCTGAGTTTCGCTGTCTCTGGTCCTGAACTCTCTCATTCTCTTATCTAGTGCTACATTCCTTCTCTCCCTCCAGACCTCCTCCACTCTCTCCTTCACTCTCTCCTTCGACCCAGCTCATGAGGAGTCCTTTCTTCTTTCCTCAAAGCAGTGAGGCTCGAAGTTCTTCTCTGCGTATGGCCTATCCCCTTTCACAAAACCGCTGTTCCAGCAGCTCCCCTGTGGTTGGCCTCCTCCCCAGCTCTGAGGTTAGAGAGAGGAATGGCACTCCCATACCCAGGCTGAGGAAGGTGTTCTGTCCCTTCTGATGGGACGAAAGGACAAACAAACAAAAATAGAAACTCCCACGGAGCAAATAAAGACACAGGCCAGATGAATGCTATTTTTTTATGGCTAGGAATTAGAGGAGGCTCACGTGATATGTGTGGGGCTTGACAGTGACATTAAAGGAAGGAACATTTAAAAGATATATATATATATTTTATTGACTTATTACAGAGAGGAAGATAGAGGGATAGAGTTAGAAACATCGATGAGAGAGAATCATCGATCAGCTGCCTCTTGCACACTCCCTACTGGGGATGTGCCCGCAACCAAGGTACATGCCCTTGACCGGAATCGAACCCGGGACTCTTCAGTCTGCAGACCGACGCTCTATCCACTGAGCCAAATTGGTTTCGGCAGGAAGGAACTTTTTTTTTTTTTTTTTTTTGATGACTGCCCGTGTCTAGGACCAGCAACCCAGGCCTGGGTTGAGGCAGGGCAGGGCCAGCTCCCCCTGTCCCCTTCTGCCAGAAAAGCAGGGCCCCGGAAGCCTGGCCCAGCCTCACTCAGCTCCATCGGGCAGAACTGGTGGGCCGCATGCTCACTCTTGGTGGCAAGGGGCACAGGGAAAGCAGGAACAGGACTGTCCGAATGGCTTAGAGGAGACCAGACACACACGGAGGTACTGGGCACTCCAACCCCAAGCAAAACTGGGCTCTGTCCGTTCAGAAGAGGGGTTGGTACTGGGTTGGACGTAGTTGGTGCCTGTCCCAAACCTCTCACTTCCAGCACCCTTGGCTCTAGACTTGTTTTCTGTCCTCCTGATGACGGGTCTGTTCTGCCCTGTAGTTTTGCTCACATGCCGTGGTCTGGAATCTCTTTCCCTGCTTTGCTTGCTTGAACACGAGGTGTTGACATTCATTCAAACACCACATCTAAGGTATCTTGGTCCCCCTCCCCTCCTCTCTTTTTAAGGTATGCAGGGTGTCACTGTGTATCTCCTGTATCCACAGTTTCTATTTTATTCTTTTTGTCTTCACTTCTAAAGCGTGAACATTGAGAAGATATATATATATATATATATATATATATATATATATGCACAATAAACTTTTCTTGCCGTATGTTCATCCTAAAGCACAGTGCGTGGTGCTCAGTGGATTTTCCTTACATTTTATACCTTGAACAAATGGTCCAGGTCTCAGCTCCAAACGGCCAAGGACAACTGGGGTCTGGAGTCCATTGGGAGGAGTGCGAGAGAGGCTCAGGATAAACAGTAAATGCTTGCGAGATGGTTCCAAGTGATTGACCTGGCTGTGTAGATCATGTTGCCAAAGGATTATTGGCTCAGGGACTGGAAGACACCTGTAGCCTTTCTGGTGGCGGGAGTGACAAGGGAGATGCCGGGGTGGGACTGGGCTGTCAGTCACAGAGCTGCAAACACTAATGTCTCTCACAGCGAACGGGGTTGTTTTGAAGTTGGTCCCTGGGACCTGGGCTCATCCCTCTCTCATTCATTAAACACCCAGGACTTACACCCTGCCCTGGGCCCTTTCCACACACCTCACCAGAGAAGGCGGCTGATCCTCTGGGGAACATAAGGTCAGAGGTCAAAATCCCTCGTCACCTGAGCTGGAAACCATCCAACAGAAGACAAGAAAAACGAAGAGCACGTGGTATCTGAAGCAGAATCAGAGAAAATGATGTCACAGCCACACAAAGGAATGCTATACAATTAGGCCAGGGAACCAGAGAGGTCCGGAGCTGGTGCAGATGTGGACGTCACTGGGGACCGAAAGGCCCGGCTGCAGCCTGGAGGCCCAATGCGTTGGGAGGGCCTGACCCTGGCTGAGTAGTGAGCCTGGTCCCGGGGTGCCCAGTGCCGGAGCAGTCGTCTCCTCACTGCTGGGAGGATGTTCGAAGGGGAGCAGAGAGCAGGAACAAGACGTTCTTAGTGAGTCAGCAGGGCCGTTCCCCAGAGGTCCCCCAGGCTTCACCCCGAACAGATGCTCCTGTTTCCCGCACCTGGACTAGACTTCCCACAGCAGGTTGGGACACAGCAGACCCTAGGGCATGGCCACTGACTCCTAGGCAGACTGTCTTGCATCAGGGAAAGAGGAACATCACTGAAGAATTTATAGGAAGGCATCGTCATGGGAGGGGAGGCAACTTTGCCCCGATCTCCTGCTGGCTCATTTCATGGGGGGCACCATCCCTGAGTCCAGACAGTGGCTTCCCTGGTGGGCTCGGGCAGCCCCGAGAGCTGCAACGTGACGTTCAAGAGGGTGGGGCTAACACCAGAACTCAGAGCTCTGACCTCCCAGTCTTCCCTCACCTGCAGGTGATGTGCTATGCTCTCTGTGCTACCTGGTCTGTCACTGCGGGTCATGCCACCTCTTTCCCTCCCAGAGTTCCAGTGAGGACCCCACGTGAAGGTGGGAGTGAGGTGACCCTGTTTTCCTCTCTGGTCTTTGAGGTCACAGGCCCTGCAGGGACCCCAGAGGTCTAGTAGTGGGGTTAGGAGGGAGGTTTGGAATCAGGCTTTTCTGGGACCCTCTCTTGACCCTGCTGTCTATTAGCCTCGTGCACATAGGAACTTTGCTTGGTACCTCTTCCTCCCTCAGTTCCCTGTCCTCAACATGAGGGTAACAGCACCATCTCACAAGGTTATGAAGATTTAAGAGGAATATCCACACAGCAGGTAAGGTGATGCCTGGCCCAGGTAAGGACTTGTTAACCACTGGAGAGCGTTTTTGTTAGATGTCAGGACAAACCCGTGGAAGGACTGGGTGATGAGCAAGCACAGACCATGCTGCATTTCAGAGTCCCATCCTCTAAGCTCACAAACCCAGTTTTCTCTACCAAAAATCTCTGTCCTATTAATGACAACACCCCACCGTGTTTCCCCGACCCACCCCCAGGTTAAGCAAAGGACAGAAGAAAGCTCGAGGTGTTGTCCTTTGGGAGTTGCCTGGAATGTTGCTGGGACACGCTGAACACATACTCCTAGGTGTGTCCCACTCACCTGAGCGGGGCAATGGTCCAGGAAAGCAGACAGAAAACATGACTCCAGGGCTCCCAGATCCCAGGACGAGCCAGACGGAGCCTTATAAAAGGACCCAGTCTTTGCTCAGATGCACAGCACACTCATCCTTCTCCTCAGTGATACCTCGTCAGCTCCGGTAAGTATGCCGCTGACTCTTTGCCGGGAGGAAGAGGGGGTGCTCAGGGCCCGGTGTGTTCCGCTGTCTGCAGGAGTAGGGGAAGCAGTGGTGGGAGAGGATTCAGGAGCCTGGGTCCAGAGGTAATGGGGCTCTGGCTGTGATGGGGCTGCATGGCCTCATCTGTAAGATGACTGCACCGAAGCTCCTATTGCTCTGTTGGCTCCTCGGTGACAACTCTTTGGAACTATCCCTGGTGGGAGCTGAGGACACGGCCCTCCCTCTCTTCCTTGGTTTCTTTGCTCTCTGGACTCACCTGAGGACTGTCAGGTCCCGGTTTGGTGAGGACCCACCAACCTCTGGGGACAGTGGGGGTCTCTACCAAAGTCTTGAAGTTTCTCTATAACCTAGTCCAGCGATGCCCACTCACCTTGCCCTGGTGAGAAGACCTGCCACTACCTCGATCAGGGACTCATCAACTAAGGTTTTGGACCTCCTCCCCGGCTGAGGGAATGACCAGCGACCTTCTGTGCACAGGGCTCAGCTCTGGCTTTGGCCAAGTTGACAGAAGGCTTTAGGTGGTTCCACTTAGGGGCATAGCAGTAAGGTTCTTTCTCCCAGACCGGGAGACAATGGTAGTTTTTGTTAGATGCCCACATGTGTGATCCATGCACATTTCTTGGGTGCTTTGGAAAGTCTGGGGTGTGAGGGCTGCACTGTCCCATTTCTCTGCTTGGGGTCCGGGCTGTTGGTGGAGGTATTTGATGTTCTTTGAAGAGGGAAGTCATCCTTAATTGGTTCAGGTTTCAACTAAGACTTCAGTCCTTTTCCGTGTGGTTGACCCCTACCCTCTCTGCTTCTGCCTCCTGTGGTTCCGTCCACAGTGGGCTTCTGTGTCCTCCTCCATCTCCTCTGGGCCCTGACCGGCACGGGCCTGGTCACGCTCTCCTCCTTGTGAGCTTCTCGTCCCACCTCCTGGGTGATACAGTTCCTTCTGCTCCACCTGAGCCTCACGTCATTAGATGCCCAGTTCCCACCCCATTGTCCTGATTTAGGGACCCTGACCTGGGGGGTGGGGGGAGAATAACAAAGGTCCCCGTCTTTCTCTCTGGCAGCTTCCTTTAAAACCAAGATGAGCCAAAATCAAGTTGAGAAGTCCGTGATGGACTTGATCTTCCTGTTCCACAAATACACCAAGCCTGATGACATGATTGACAAGCGGGGCCTGCTGAAGATGCTGACGGAGAATTTCCCTGTATTCCTCAAGGCCTGTGTGAGTCCGGGTGACTTCTCAAGGTCCTGGCATGGCAGAGGACACTCTGCTGTGGGACCTCGGACAAGCCCATCCCATTCTCTCACCCTCCATATTCTCATCTGCAAAAAGGCCTAAGAGGACTCACCTGAGTCATTCTCAGGATGAAAGAGATGATACAGGTGGCCAAAGAGTAAAGGCATCTGGAGGTCAAGGGTGGTTATTAGGTGGCCAAACAGGAGAGTGAAGACTGGGTCCCCTCCCACTGGTCACTCACTGTCCATCCAGGAGACTGAAGCCCATAGGCTCAGGCTCCGCCTCTAGAAGCCGCCATTAGGTTCTCTGAAATCCCATGGCTGATAAAATGTAACACCTTTCCCATTACAATGAAAAGCTCATTCGTAGACCTGATTTAGTCTGACAGTTAGAATATACTGAACTGATTACAGGAAGAGAGGCTACTAGGATGGCACAGAGAGTGGGTGAGCAAAAGGGGGCACTGAGCATTGGAGATTCGGGAAGGCAGATAGGAGATAGGAGGGGAGGGCTAGGAATGAAGAGACAAGGGGTGGGGCCTATTTTGAATTTCTGGATTAAACTTAGGTAGATGGGGTCCTGGAAGTGGGTGGGGGGGAGCGGGTCTGGATCTAAATACCACCCACCCACCCACCCGCCAGCTCATTGATCAGAGCCTCACCACTACTAGGTCTCTCATTCCCGTTGACACTTGGGCCAAGGAATCTCCCTCAGAGACCTGCAGGGTAATGCTAATGTTCTCCTCATCCCCCGGTGCCCTCCACTGGCCCACACCAGCTGCCCCGGGTCTTCTCTCCCCTTCTCTGCCTCCTCCTCTTCCTCCTCCTCCTCTCCCACCCACAACACTTTTGGGATTGAACTTGTCTTGCTTCGTGTCTTTCCCACAGGACAAAAAGGGCAACGATTTCTTGGCCCATATCTTTGAGGACAAGGACAAGAATAAGGATAAGAAGATCGAGTTTTCCGAGTTCCTGTCGGTGTTGGGGGGAATTGCCACGGACTACCACAATCAGAGCCACGGAGCCCCGCCCTGTCCTAAGGGAGGACAGTGAGCCCAGCCCAGCCCGAGGCCTCCAGAAACCCCAAGAAACAATAAAGTGTCTCTTGCCCAGATACTGCCTGTTTCCTGCTTTTCTTTGGCTGCTTATGCTGCCAGATCTGCCCCCTTCGTGGTGAATGTAACTGTGGGTTCTCCCTGGGGGATTGCCCAGGAATGTGCCAGGAGGGTGCCCTCCCTTTGGCCTCCAGCACAACGGACCACCTCTCTCAGCAGGGCCTCTGCCCACCTCTGCCCCTGCTCCCTAGCGCAGGCAGCCAGCGTGCCAGGCCCCGGGGTCAGCAGTGCAGAGCATTCTGCTGGCCCAGCCATGCTTTTCCTTCTCAAGCCGAGATCAGCATCTGGGGATCCAGGAACTGCAAGGAGCAGGAGCTGAGGGAGGTGTGAACACGGTGTATCTAGCCCAGCCGTGGGCAAACTACGGCCCACGGGCCGGATCAGGCCCATTCGGCTGTTCTACCCGGCCTGCGGAGCCGAAAGAGCGGAGGAGGGTTCTCTTGCTCTCCCCTCCGCTCCTTCACCAGCAGCCCAAGATGAGAGTGCCAGCATGGTCAGGTTGCTTTTGTTCCGGCCCTCCGGTCCATGCACAGCCGTGGAGATGGCACAGGGGAGAGGGCGAGCATTTGGCAGTCCAGACAGCACTTAGCCAGTCTCTGTGTGAGGAGAGGCCCAGCCCAGTCAGCGAATATGGGGTGCATTTCCCTCCACAGCCACCAGGGTGGAGGGCGCTGGGGCTCCTTTATGCAGAGCTCATGCTTGTGCAGTTTGGAATCTCACTCTAACCTGGATGATTGCGGCCCATAGTGAGGGGGACACTGGCCAAGGTACCCGGCAGGCAGAGCCCAGAGGTCAGGAGGATTGTGACCTTCCAGGTAAAGGCCCCGACCTGTCCCATGGGGCTGGCTTGAAAATTAGGAATCCTAACCGGTTGGAAGCTCTTGCCTATTCCTGCCTATGTGAGGACTGTTTTTCTTTTCTTTCTGGGATCCGGTAAGTGAGCACTGACATGTGTGTGAGTGTACACACACACACACACACACACACACACACACACACACACTAGATCAGGGTGGGGAATGTCTGGCCAGAGGGCCATATAAGGCCCACAAAATCACTTGGTCTGGCCCTGCCAAGGCATTAGGGGCGAGTTAATTAAATGTTTAACCAAATACAGCAGGCTCATTTTTTTTAAAAAAAATATTTTATTGATATTTTACAGAGAGGAAGGGAGAGAGATAGAGAGCTAGAAACATCAATGAGAGAGAAACATCGACCAGCTGCCTCCTGCACACCCGCCACCAGGGATGTGCCCGCAACCAAGGTACATGCCCAAGGTACATGCCCCTGACTGGAATCGAACCCAGGACCCCTCAGTCCGCAGACCGACGCTCCACCACTGAGCCAAACCGGTTTCGGCAGCAGGCTAATTTTTAAGGTCACAATTTTGTACGGCCCTTGAATGGTGTTCTAACTATCCAGACGGCCCTTGGCAGGAAAAAGGTCCCCGCCCCCCCCTGCTTTAGATGTAAGGACTGTGGGAGGGAAACGAAGAAGAGCAGACACGGAGGAGGTGACAAGAGAACGCAACACCAGGTAGGAGGCACTTCTTGCACATGACAGCACTCCTCCGACTTTGGAGCCGCTGTCCCACGTGTGCCTGGACATTATTGCCAAGACGTACGTGCTGCACGATCCATTGTGCAGGCAGGAGACAGACACGCCCTGCCAGGCACGGGGGCGTGTCCAGGATGAAGAAGAAGAAAGAATGAGGGGTTGAGTCTGAACCCAGGTCTGTCTCCTCAAATCTGGGGCCCTGGCTGCACCCAGACCTTCCAGGGGGCCGTAGAGGAAGGCGTGTGGGTGTCGTGGGGACAGAGATGCATCCCGTGGAGAAGGGGTGTGAGCAGTCCGCAACCCCGAGGACTAGTTGGCTGTCTGTGGTTTGAGGAGGGGACTCAGGGACGGGGGTCGCAGGAAGTGAGGTCGCTTCCCTGAAGAACTTAGAACCCCCGTTGCCAGGCAGCCACATTCTAGCCACTGCCCAGCAGCCAGTTCCCTTGGCAAGAGGCCCTTGGTAGCAGAAGATGTCCTCTTGCTGGATCCCCAGCTCTCGGGGCTCCTGCTTCCGGAGACCCTGCAGTGGGCGTTTTTCCAAACTCTGGGGTCGCTGGTTTGACCCTCCTCCCCGGCGTCTCTGGCCGTTCTCCAGGCGGTCCCCTCAGGTGACCTGTCAGCCCAGCCGAGGCCGGGCCACCCCTGGAGCCGTCCCTGGGCAGCCCCATGCCCTCCTCTCCGTGTGGGGGGGCGGCGAAGGGAGGAGCCCTGGGCAGGAGCGGGCTGCAGGGCGGGCACCTCCTAGTGATGCCGTCATGGTCACAGCCAGCGCGGGGCCGGCAAGGTGGGGAGGGCTTTCCGAGGGCCTTTCCTCTGGGCCAGTGAGAGCCCTAGGCCCTCAGGCCGGCACGTCTTTCCTGTCCGCCGTGAGGTGTGAGGGAATGTGGTGTATGTGTCGGGAGTGGGAAGAACCACGGGGTCTGCGAAGCACAGACCGGGCTCTGAGGCTTTCCGCCCTCGGCTGGGCGCTGTCCTTACAGAGCTCCGCACAGGAGGTCAGACAGGGGGTCAGACAGGAGGTCAGACAGGGGGTCAGACAGGAGGTCAGACAGGGGGTCAGACAGGGGGTCAGACAGGGGGTCAGACAGGGGGTCAGACAGGGGGTCAGACAGGAGGTCAGACAGGAGGTCAGACAGGGAGTCAGATGGGGTCAGACAGGGGGTCAGATGAGGTCAGACAGGGGGTCAGACAGGGGGTCAGACAGGGGGTCAGATGGGGTCTAGACAGGGAGTCAGACAGGGGGTCAGACAGGGAGTCAGACAGGGGGTCAGTCAGGAGGTCAGACAGGAAGTCAGACAGGAAGTCAGACAGGGGGTCAGTCAGGAGGTCAGACAGGAAGTCAGACAGGGGCTCAGACAGGGGGTCAGTCAGGAGGTCAGACAGGAAGTCAGACAGGAAGTCAGACAGGGGGTCAGTCAGGAGGTCAGACAGGAAGTCAGACAGGGGCTCAGACAGGGGGTCAGTCAGGAGGTCAGACAGGAAGTCAGACAGGAAGTCAGACAGGGGGTCAGTCAGGAGGTCAGACAGGAAGTCAGACAGGAGGTCAGACAGGGGGTCAGATGGGGTCAGATGGGGGTCAGACGGGGTCAGACAGGAGGTCAGATGGGGGGTCAGACAGGAGCTGGCTGAGGGGGTTCTCCTGCAGGAGGCTCAGGGGCCCCTCGCTGCCCAAGGAGAGCAGCTCGGTCTGAGGTGAGTGAGGAGGCCCGGGTGACCCTACCTCCAGGACCCCAGGAGTCAAAGGGGCCCGGGTCCCAGAAGCCACCTGCTGCCCTGAGCCCCTCCCTAGAGTCCTGCTCCCCAAGGAATCTGGGGTTCCCTCTTCTCCCCCAGCCCACCCTCGCGGTCCAGCCCCTCCGGGCCGGGAGCAAAGCACTGTGAGCGTGTTTGTAGGACCATCAGAGAGGAGGCTTTTGTATCACTCCACCTCATGGTCAGCCAAGAGGATTTTTATTTTTGCATTTTTCTACAGATTTTCCTGTTTTAACACCCATCCCCAAGCGTCTCTGTTGGCCTGACAATCCTTGCCTGCCTCTCCCAGTCTTACCATCATCATCAGTGAGGTTGTTTTCCCCCAAAAGGACACGGGCTCGGGGTACCATGTCTTGTTGCTTTGCCACTTTCTGCCCCGGAGGACTATATCCGGGTGGCCCCTCCAGGTCAAGGGCTGGGGTCCCCCAGGGCTGTGTATCATACCCCGAGGGGAACAGTAGCCACGGCGATCCAGCCCTTCACTGCTGTGGGGTCTGGGGTGACCCCCTTCTGTTGCCATGTCAACGATGCTGCCCTGAACATCTCACATGCCCTGATCTCCCGGCCCCTCCCACCCCAGGAGAAGCCTCCATGTTCTCACCTGAGCATGGGCTGCTGTGTCCGAAACCTCAGGGACGACCCTGTTAACACAGGGACGGGCTGTCCACCCTCAGCTAGCAAAATGTGACCCGAGTCACTGAGGTGCTTCATTGCTCCCCTCCTGCAATTCTACGTAGTTGTTAATGCTCACCTGAGGATACTCTCTTCATTGCTTTTCAGAGAGAGTGGGGGAGAGGAAGGGAGGAGGAGGGGGAGAGAAACAATGACGCGAGAGAGACACACCGACTGGTTGCCTCCCACACACGCCCTGACCTACAGGGGTCACGGGGAGCAAACCTGCAACCTAGGAGCTGCTTTTGAGCAAAATCGAACCCAGAGCTTTCAATTGGGGGAGGGGGGGGAGGGGAGCACTCTAACCACTGAGCTTACCGGACAGGAGCAATTCTACTTTTCCTTGCCAACAACATTTTCTCTCCTGCGAGCATTGGTGTCCCCCCCTCTCGCCACCGGTCACCGAGGGCTTGTGGGTTCGGTCTGAGCTGCAGCTGCCAACCCACCAGGGGGTCCCCACGATGCTGTTTTGACGGCATCTCCCCCCTCTGTCCCACCCCAGGGGCAAAACGCACCAACCGGGAACACAGATGAAGTCTGCGTGGTGCAGAGCGCCCGGGCACAGCGGCTGGGCCAGCTGGTGGAGCACCTGGTGCCTGCCGTCCTGGGCGGGGACCCCGCCTTCGTCCCCGCCTTCCTCCGGAGCTACAGAACCTTTGCCACCGCCCAGCAGGTGCTGGACCTGCTGCTGACAAGGCGAGCGCCTGCCCCTCCACAGCACCGGGGTCATCGGGCACCGGCTAGCCCCGAGTCTTCAGAAGGTCACGCGTCTCCTGGAGTCTGTGTGCTCCTCTGAGCAGCGGGTGAACCCAGGAGCAAACTCACAGGATAATTATATGAACTGACTAACTGAGATGCCTGTGACGGGCTCCTTCATTCGGCAAAGGGACCGGCAGGTGCAGGCATGTTCTGGGCACTGACCCCAGCCCAGTGCGCAGGGCAGACCCTGGCCCCGATTTCCAGCTTCTGTGTCCTCGGGAGTGAGACAGTCACCCTGGCCTCCACAGGCAGGTAGCGTCCGCAGGGCAGTGATGTGACGTCCTCCCGGCCCCCTCTAGGTACGGCTGCATCTTCCCCCGCGCTGAGGAGGACGGTGGGCCTGGGGACCAGCGGAAAAGCTGAGTGGGCTTTGGGTCGGAACCGCGAGGGGAGGAGAGGGACCCCGGCGCCCACAGGGAGACCCTGGAGGTGAGTGTGGGAGGCCAGGCCAGGCCTCAGCCTCTGCCGCCGTGTCTCTCCCCAGCGCCATCACCGCCATCCTGGGCACGTGGCTGGACCAGTGCCCTCAGGACTTTTCCCAGCCCCCCGAGTTCCCCAGCCTGCGGATGCTGCTGGCCTTCCTGCGCCTCAGTTTTCCCGGCTCAGAGCTGGAGCGCCAGGCCCAGCGGCTCCTTGCAGAGCTGGCGCGCCGCCGGGAGCCCGCGGAGGCCGAGGCGGAGGCCGAGGGTGAGGAGGACTCGGTGGGTGATGTGGGTGATGTGGGTGGTGTGGGTGGTGTGGGTGCGTGGGGAGGAGAGGGGGTAGAGGCCAGGGGCAGAGCTGGCTCAGATCCCCGTGCCCGGGGCCTGCAGCCGGGACGACTTCCTGGGTGGGCTCTTGAGCGGGGACTCCATCAATGGATGGGAGAGCGTTTCTGTCTCTAGAAGGCTCCCCGAGGCAGTCATGGTGATCGCATGTTCTCCTCTGGGATCTGCAGAACCAGCTCCAGAGCAACAGCCAAACAGCCCTCAGGAGGCGGCGCCGGCTCCAGGGGCCTCTCCGGAGCCAGAGCCAACCCGCAAGAGGCAGAAGAGCCACCTGCAGCTCGTCTTAAAATGTTACTGTAGCTTCGGTAACATTCAGTTAAAATAAAATGTATTTCTAATAGAGTATAATAAAATGTTAATAAGATAAAATTATATTTAATAAACTCTAATAAGAAATGTCAGTGTTAAGAAAGAATTAGCGTTGAATCGTATAAACCTAATGTAATTTAAATGGCTACTGGTAATGGATTAAAGAACAAAGGTTGACATATGCAAATAAATGATCAGTATGCACTCATTAAAAATCAGGCTACATTGGGCAGATGGCCACAGAGCAGTATTAATGAGAAGACTAGTAGTTACCGCACAGCTGTAAGGGGGTGGAGGGAGTGACGGGGGGCCGGTAGGGGGTTGTTTTTGTCCCAGGTTGAAAAAAAGGCAGAGTGAAGGGGTACATTATGAAACCTCTACCCCCAACAAGCTCTCTGTCGAAAATGAATTATTTCTAAGTGATAAATCATTATCTAGCAATTGTCCAAGATCATGTTGGCACACCGAATTCCTTAATTAGGTGGCTTGTAGGTTGTTGTTTTTTATTATTTTTATTAAGGTATTATATGTGTACATATCTAACCATTGCGCCCCCCCCCCCTTGTAGGTTGTTTTATTTTTTTTTATAATATATATTTTTGTTAATTTCAGAGAGGAAGGGAGAGGGAGAGAGAGAGAAACATCAGTGACGAGAATCACTCATTGGCTGCCTCCTGCATGCTCCCCACTGGGGTTCAAGCCTGCAACCCAGGCATGTGCCCTGCCCGGAATCAAACCGTGAGCCACTCAAACACGGAGCCAACACGGTTTCTAGGTTTTCATTTTCCCCACAGGGCTATAGACATTGCTGTGGCAAACGCCTACTTGGTGGTTTTTTTTGTTTTTTTTGTTTTTTGTTTTTGTTTTTACCAGATTTATTGCTGTTTAATTACTTTCTTGGGATAAATTCCCAGGGGAGTGATGGCTGAATCTGAGGTATTCAATAAATTCTCAGTGGCATTGCAAATTGTTTTGCCTCTTAGACACGTGAGCCATTTTCATTCTATTTCCGTGTATTGATGAGCCACTTATTTGCCGAGGAAATCATTATGTTGGGTAGATGAAGGCTCACCCTGTGAACTGGGGAAAGTTTGGCTTCAGTATTGACCTGTTTCTCTCAAACCTTCAGGGATGTGGAGGCTTCATCTCTGTTCAATAACCTGCCCTTTGGCGCCCCCTTCTGGGAGACTCACTCACCCAGGGGAGATGCAGCCGGGACAGAAGGCGGGCTGGCTGGCCGGAAGCTGGAGAGGGGGGAGGAGTTCACCTGCCACTCACAGGCCCAGGCGGCAGCTGCATGAGGCCCGCCAGGCCTTGGACCGCGCGGTTCCCTCCGTCTGGTCTGGGGAGCTGGTCTCCATGCTTCTCCTCGCAGCAGCATCTTTTCTTCACTCCCACCTGAAGTGCTGCCTCCTGAGGAGGTCTCCCCCAGCTCTCCAGGCAGACGCTGTCCCCTCCTGGGCGCCCAGGGTGCCTGCCTGCGCCACTATGTTAGCAGTGTTCCCCGTGTGTGACGGTCCCCTCCGCTCGCCCCCGCCCTGTGAGCTGGCCGCGCGTCCCACTCACGGGGCCTGGAGGGTGCTGGCACTCGCAGGGCCTCGAGACATAGTTGTCGGATGAGTGGATGTCCTTCACGCACTGTGGAGTTTGGGGGTTCACTGACTGAGGGAGGACATGCAAGGGAGTCCTCCCTCAGTATTGGAGTTGTGTGCGTAGCCCCACCCAAGCCTGGGGCTGGGAGGGTGAGCTGGGAGGGTGAGCTGGGAGGGTGAGCTGGGAGGCAGGGAGATGGATGACCCTGTGACCTCGTGTGAGTCTGAGATGCTTCGGATCAGGCTCTGAGGGCAGGTGGGTCCCTGAAAACTGGCTGAGTTCATCTTAGGGAGCACGTGCGTGTGCTGTCATCTCAGGAATGCAGCGAGGCTCAGCTGTGCTGCCCAAGGCCCTGGGAGGCGTCACAACGCCGGCAGCCCCGATTGGAGGCCCCAGGATGGGCAGGGAGGGGCCCCGAGAGCGGGCCGGCTGGACGCACAGGGCCGAGGATGCTTGGGCTGGCCCAGAGGAGGAGCTGCTCTCCCTCCCCAGACTCTCCCCTGGCCCCGGCTGCTCCGCCTCCACATCCCTGGACCACATCCCTGGACCCACATCCTTGTCCCTGCTGCCATCAGAGGGCCCCGCTGCCATGACCGACACGCCGCTGGAGGAATCCCTCCTCCAGATCATCCGCAGCTACCACCAGTACGCGGCGCGGGAGGGGGACGTGGAAACGCTTTCCCTGGAGGAGCTGAGGGCCCTGCTCACGGACAGCGTGCCCCGCTTCATGGAGAGCCTGGTGCGGGGCCGGGGCCGGCGGGGGGTGGGGGTGGAGGGCGGGCTGTGGGGTTTGACTGAGGGTTTTGTACAGGGAGCACCTCCCAGGAGCACTGGGACTTGGGGGAGAGGGGAGAGGAGAGTGCTGAGGCTGGATCAGCGGCCACAGGGAGGACGGCTCTGGCGGCTTTTCCTCCTGAAACTCCCTGCCTGGCCCGGCTCCAGCCCAAACATCCCTAACCCCAAAGCCAGGTGGAGCTCTGCTCGTTTTGCTTCCCCTAAGAACAGGTCCTAAACCCTCCCTCCGCCCCTGGGCCCTGCCCCCACCTGCCCCTGGCGTCCAGCCCCTTCTCCTGAGGTCTAGCACCACCTCCTCCTACCCACCCCCATGCTGGGGAGGATAGCTGGGTTAAGGCAGTGGTCGGCAAACTGCGGCTCATGAGCCACATGCGGCTCTTTGGCCCCTTGAGTTTTTAGCAAAGTCCAGCTTAGGAGGAGCACCCTAATTAAGTTAATAACAATGTACCTACCTATATGGTTTACGTTTAAAAAAATGTGGCTCTCAAAAGAAATGCCAATCGTTGTCCTGTTGATATTTGGCTCTGTTGACTAATGAGTTTGCCGACCACCAGGAGGGACTAGGTGTGGGCAGGTAGGAAATGGAGCTTCCCCTCCCCGTCTTGTCCCAAGCCGAGTCTCAAGCCAGCCCAGGCGCCCGGCCCTGACTCTAGGCTGCTCAGCCCCCTGCTCAGGCCTGGAATCTTCTCTGCCATCAGGACCAGCCATGTGATTACCCGGCTCCCTGGGGACTGCAAGGCCAACCCGAGTGTCTGCCCTCGGTGCCCGCGGTGCCATGACTCAGGGTGACCCAGGGCCGCTGCCTCCAGGGCCAGCCCCCTAGTCCCTGCAGGCCCCCCGGCCTCCCGCTGGGGAGCATCAGAGGAGAGCCTTGTCCTGGGCTTATGGGAGTGCAGCCCCCGGGTCACGGAGGGGGGCTGGTGCCTGTGATCGGTCCCCTGTTTCTAGGGAAACCTTGTCACCGGGCGCGGGGCCCTCAGGGCCGGCACTGGGCACCGGGCGGAGGCGGCAGCCCGGCCGGGGGGCTGCGAGAGGGATGCCCGTGCGCTGTGGGGCCGCCCGCTCTGCGCGGGGCCCCCTCCCGCACCGCGGCCTGGCCCGTCTCCTCATGCCCTCTGACCCCGACTTCCTCCTGCGTCCCTCCACCTGATGCTCCTTTGCTCTCCTCGCCACCCCCAGCCTTAGCCCCCAGGCCAGTGCAGGGGGCACCAGACAGTCCCAGGGCCCATGGCCGTGGCCTCCCCGATCCTGCACTTTCCTTAGGACACAGGCCAGGTGCCAAGAATGATCCGGGGGGGAGGGGGGGCAGATGGCACCCCCTGCGGAAATCGGACCCACTGGTGCCGGCCCTGCAATGGTGCTGGAGATGCAGACCTGAGGGGCAGTGGGCGGTGGCTCGGGCACCTCCCGGGGGCGGCCCTGCAGGTGGACGGGCAGCTGGGGAGGCAGATCAGAAGCCACCAGCAGAGGGCCAGGCGCCCGGCCCTGCTCAGCCGCCAGCCGGTCAGCCAGCAAGCATCGCCCAGGCTGCACCATCTGTCCGCCCCCTGCGGCCCGGGTCCAGGGGCCCGCCCCCCGTGCCACACTCAGTTTCCCCGCGCCGTTTCTTCACCAGCGGGCGGGGGAGCCCGAGCCTCTGCCAGGGCCCGGGGTCTGGGTGCCGCTGACCCTGTGCCCCCTCCTCAGGGCCGGAGGAAGCCGTACTTCGTCACCGAGCTGTTCCGGGCGGCGGACAAGGACAGGGACAACCAGATCTGCTTCGACGAGTTCCTGTACGTGCTGGGCCGGCTGCTGCGGGACTACCACCTGCAGTACCACCGGCGGCTGTGCGCCCGCTACTGCGCCCGGCACGGCCTCTACTAGGGGGGCGGGCGGCCGGCAAGCCCGCCGGGGACGCCGAAGAGCCATGCGTGGCACCTGGGTGACTGTCAATCAGGGAAGTCTTCCTGGAGGAGAGCGGGCTGGGCCTGGTTTTACCAATAAAACAGGATGACGGAGGTGGCGTCAGGGCTACTTGTGACTCACGGGCCCGAGTCCTCCCTGGCCCCTGGTCCCTGACCCCTCCCCTCGGGGACCTCCCTGCCCTGTTGGGCCTGTGTTGTCTGCGTTTCTCTCTCTCCCGGGAGCTCAGGAATCGGACCCAGAATCCCTCTGGGAGGGGCTCCCCTGCCTCGGACCCCGCGAGGGCCCCTCTTGGCGGGTTTCTCTCTGAGGATCGTCCGGGAACCACGTCCCAGTCACTGTGGCAGAAACCATGGGTTTTAAGGGGACGATGGGCGGTCACCCTCATTGCTCCCCCGTGTGGTGATTGGGGGGCAAGAGAGGGGGGTGAGGTGTCATTTAAGGGCCCTGGCTGCTCTCTTTCCGGCTGGGTCTGTGTCACAGAGGGCAGAAGCGCCCTGCGGCTGAGCGGGGACCTTTGTGTCTGGTCAGCCGAGCTCTGAAGGGGATTTCCCTGCTGCGCCCTCCCTGGTGGGGCCCCATCGCCACCCCTTTGGGGACTCAGCTGGGCCCCCACCCACTTCCCTCTGGGCCTTCCTGCCCTCCCGGGGCCTGAACTCCCTGTGGTGGGGCTGCTGTCTGCGCCCTCCTCCAAGCCAGGGGACATGCCTTCCCACCGGGCCCATGTCAGCACACAGTGGGTGGTCAGCCAGGCCAGCACACAGTGGGTGGTCAGCCGTGTTGGGGGGAGGAATAGAGGAACCTGCTTGGAATCCCCATGGGCTGAGTCCCTCCTCGGGGCCCAGGGGGGATTTTCCCTTCCCGTTTCTTCTGAACCGAGTGGGGTTTCACAGGCCGTTGAGTGCTAAGGGGCACCTCAGCCCCGAGCTCCCTGCCTCCTTCTCGCCTTCCTGGGCGATTTCTTCACGGCCTTCCTGACTGTCCTGATTTCGCCAGCCTGGGTTGGGCCTGCTAGGATCTGTTGGGACACACCCAGGAAGGAGCTCTTTCCTGTAAATGGGCCCCACCACCATCCCTTCCACACTTGCCCGGATGCCAACACTTGCTTTTTGGGGACTCAGCTGGGCCCCCACCCACTTCCCTCTGGGCCTTCCTGCCCTCCCGGGGCCTGAACTCCCTGTGGTGGTGGTGGTGGTGGTGGTGGTGGGGGGGTGTGTGTGTCCCGCTGCACCGTGGTGGGGCTGCTGTCTGCACCCGCCACCAAGCCAGAGACCATGTCTTGTCACCTCCATGTCTTCCCAACAGACCCAGGTGGGAGGCACTGCTGTGAGCACTTTCGATAGTTGGACTCATTTAATACTAACAAAAAACAGTATGTGGTCACTCTTACTATTATCTCACTTTGGAGAAGCTGAGACACAGATATATTAAATAACAAAATTTTTTATATGGGCAGGTCTTTCTTTCTTTCTTCCTTCCTTCCTTCCTTCCTTCCTTTTCTTTCTTTCTTTCTTTTCCTTCCTTCCTTCTTTCTTTCTTTCTTTCTCTCTCTCTCTCTCTCTCTCTCTCTTTCTTTCTTTCTTTCTTTCTATCCATCTGACCTTCTTCAGGTCCTTGATTTTTTATTTCTAAGAAAATATTTTCCTCCTTAAAAAAAAAAATCTCCAAAAAAAAAAAAAAAGCTTCATTCACATCAGTCGCCCCTGAAAGCAGCTTTGGGAGCTTATTTTGGAAGTCAAAAGCTGAGCCCTGGCTCTCTCTCTCTTTCTCTCTCTGCATCTCAGCACCCGGGCAGTGGGTGGTGGGTCTGGCTGTACAGGGGAAATTCCCAGATAAGGGAGAAAAATTCACGACTCTACTTCAAAATTATCTTCAGAACAGAACCTGGTTAGTGAGATAAAAAAACAACAACAACAACGCACTAAGCAAAGTGCAGGAAGGACGTGAGTACAGCTGGAAACAGGAACTGAAGTGCCGCCGAGGATTCCGCCTTTTTCCAGCTCGGACCTGTGCGAGCTCCTCCTCGCTCTGCGGTCCGGATCCCCCGCCCCCGGTCCCTCCGCCCCGGGGGGCGTCCCGGCGCCGCCTCGGAAGCAGAAGTGGAGCGGGGCGGGCCGGGCGGCCAGCAGGCCCCGCGGACTCCACCTGCCGCCGTCACGTTTCCCGCGGTTTCAGAGTCTGCACCGACATCTGGCCCGTAACCGGGGTGGCTCCACCTAGCGGCGTCTGAGAGGCTGGTCTATATTTATTACCTTGAGGACCTCGTCCCCATGGGTCTCTGTGGCGCAATCGGTTAGCGCGTTCGGCTGTTAACCGAAAGGTTGGTGGTTCGAGCCCACCCAGGGACGGCTTTGTTATTCCTAAAAGGCTGAGGTTGATCCTTGCTGTGCTCCTCTCCACACTTTCTCTCTCATCCATTACCTCTAAAGAGGCGGATGCTTTTCTCCTGTGAAATAGGAGGTCCTCAGCTAAGGACTTTCAGTAAAACAGATCCCGGGAATCCCAAAAGCTTCATTTGTTTGTAAGAATATTAAACAAACAAACAAAAACCCTCCACTTTCCTAATACCTTTTAAATTAGTGTCCATCATTGTGGGGTTACAAATAATGCGACTGAGTCCCAGGCATCTCCCCCAACACTCCTGCCACCCCCCCCCCCCCCCCAACCCCAACCCCAACCCCATAGTGTGGACCCGGTGGGTGCTCTAGGTCCGGACCAACCTCCCAGAAACCGCTCTCCACGCCCCCCCTCCCCTCTGCTCCCATGTGCCTGTTAACAAAAAAACCATTGAAACCTGTAAAGAATTTTAGTGAGTTTATTTGAGCCAAACTGTCGACATATCTCAGCACCCTGGCAGTGGGTGGTGGTTCTGGCTGTGCAGGGGAAAGTCACAGATAAGTGAGAAAAACTCACGACTCTATTTCAAAAATATCTTCAGAATAGAACCTGGTTAGTGAGATAAAAAAATATCTTTGTATTTGCCGGGAAGCAGAACCTCAGTAAATTGAGATAATGCTCCGAAGAATGGCGGGTTGCATTTCTATTTATACATTGCAATGGAAGGAGGGACGTAGGTGGGTTACGTGAAATTCATTGGTGATGGAGTAAGGAGGCGGGAGAAAGCAAGATGGTGGGAAACCCCGGGGATTAGATAAAAAGTAAAATGGACACACACTTAGGTGAGTGGAGGAACAATTAACATGATAAAGAAGAAATTTGAGGCTCAGTCCTGGCGCCCACCACATTAGGTTGTGCCCCAGGGGCTCCAGAAAAAGGGAAGTTACGAGTTAAGCAGACCTCTCACAGATAGGTTATCTTAGAGGAAAAAAGGCAAATGGGCTCAGTAAAGATCAAAGTTGATCTTTGTCAGGGAAAATATCAGCCTACGACATGACTACCCACTCTAACCTGTTTGTAGTTTAAATATTTAATTTCCAAAGCATCTTTTGTGGTAATTTTAGGTCTCTTGAGTTTGCAAGACTGCCATGCAGGCCTTCCCTGAGCTTGTCAGATTAGCACAGGGGTGGGCAAACTTTTTGACTTGAGGGCCACAATGGGTTCTTAACCTGGACCGGAGGGCAGGAACAAAAGCAACCTGACCATGCTGGCACTCTCATCTTGGGCTGCTGGTGAAGGAGCAGAGAGGAGAGCAGGAGAACCCTCCGCTCTTTCGGCTCCGCGGGCCGGATAGAACAGCCGAACGGGCCGGATTCAGCCCGAGGGCCGTAGTTTGCCCATGGCTGGTTAGCATGTGGCTCCCTTTATTCACATGCCCGACTTGTGGGCTCTTTCTGCCAAGCTCCTTTGTCTCTGAGCTCCTCTGGCGCCCCCGATCCCTGTTGTGGTCGCTTATTTTGTTCGATTCCATTCAAGTTCAACACCCCAATCACACCTTCACGCTTTAGGGCTGACCCTTCAGGCATTTGTCTATTTGAAAAGACTGAACCTTCAACACAGGCCCCGAGCATGCTTTCCGAATGGAATTGTTGAGTTTGCGGGAAGATCACCCCAAACAAACCACCAGGACCTCAGGGCCCGCACCCGGTGCAGGGCCCAGGGGTGGCCCAGGCACATTGCATGGTCTCGGAATTCCTCCCTCGCTGGTCTTGATTTTCTGTTTTAAGGGCAGTCTTGTTTCACCTTTTACCATACCTGAAATTTCCTTTTTATTTGCCTTTAGAATGTTCCTGCCCAGCATGTCTTGGAGTGGGAGTTTTAATAGGTAGGCAACGTAAAGACAGAAAGAAAAAAAAAAAAGCCCTTCTTTTTCTTTCCCGTGGCCTTCCATAATTTATGAGAAGCACCTGGTAATCAAACCCCAAGGTTGCTAGCTTCTCTGATTCAAACAGCCCCTCTGTGTAAACTGCAAAACAAGCTACTCTCAACCATACATTCTTGCATACACACCCCTCCTCCCTGCTGTTGTTACAACTCAGGGATTATTAGTAGAAAGTTCCCTTTTCCCCTCCCTTTCAAACGAGCCTTTTTTTTTTTTTTTTTTTTTTTTTTTTAACTCTTCACAACTTTTACACTAAGCGTGGTTTACAGGCATGGGGGAAAATACTGATCAGACACTTTCCTAAGGTCATCTGCAGACTGTCTCAGCCCTTCCTGGTCACCTAGCAACAGCAGTCATTAACCTTTCAAAGAGCAGGCTGCTGTTTGATTAGCAGTGTCAATTTTTAAAAATATATTTTATTGATATTTTACAGAGAGGAAGAGAGAGAGAGAGCTAGAAATGTCAATGAGAGAGAAACATCTGCCTCTTGCACAACCCCTACCGGGGATGTGCCGGCAACCAATGTACATGCCCTTGGCCAGAACCGAACCTGGGACCTTTCAGTCCGAAGACCCACGCTCTACCACTGAGCCGAACCGGTTCCGGCTAGCAGTGCCAATTCATCCAACAGAGTCCTGTGTCTCTCAGGAATGGGTCTTTCTTAGCTTCCCCACTGTGTGCTCTGCTATTGGTTAGGGAGCTGCCCGTGGGGCCTTAGAGATAGATTTTAAAGCATTGCAGCTGCGGGCCTCAAGTCAATTAAGCTCCACTGATTAGGCGGGTCTACAAGGCAAATCCTCTTGGCCCTCACAGCAGCCAAACCCAGGAGAGATGGAAGACCGCACACAAGTACTAATATTAGCGATCGGCAAGTATGGGGAGTAAAGAGCAACGATAGACCCATTGCTTCTCCTTTCAGTTCTGTAAAAGCTCAGGTCACACCACTGCCTTTTCCCCTCTGTTTTCAGTTTGAGTTGTAAGTGGCAATAAGACCCCAGAGCCACAGGTGTGGATTATTACCTTTGTGCTGTGGGCTTGTGAAAATGAGGGTCCCTGCAAATCTGGTTTAGGAAATGGCCTTCCCCCATCTGAGTTGTCTTCTTCTTCTTTTAAAACATATTTTGGTTTATTTCAGAGAGGAAGGGAGAAGAAGAAAGATAGAAACATCAATGATGAGAGAGAATCATTGATTGGCTGCCTCCTGCAGAGCCCCACACTGGGGATTGAGCCTGCCACCTGGGCATGTGCCCTGACTGGGAATCGAACCCTGACCTCCTGGTTCACAGGTTGATGCTCAATTACTGAGCCACGCAGGCCAGGCCCCATGTGAACTTTCTAAACGGAGCCAAATGCCCTCTGAGCTGGGATAACCATATTCCTAACCAAAGCCAGGAGAATAAGGATATGATCTCAGGAAATTCTTGAACTCTTAGACCTCTAACCTCATTTGTTTTATTTAGTCTCATTGACCATAGTTTTTGAAACTGTAGAGACTGAGAGGTCTGGGCCATGTTGGGGACTGCAATGTCTCCAAGATCAAAAATACCAACACTTGAATCTAGAAGTGAGTGGTGGAATGGGAAAAGATATGGTTATGACTTAGGAACCACCTCAGTGCTCCTTGGGTTGGTGTTGGTCATCCTCTTACTTAGACTGCTACGAGGGGGTTCTATTCCGGCCTTTGTGACTCGGCAACGGGCACAAACACAGGCACCTTCCTTCCAAGACATAAACCACACATTACACCTGTGTTACAGCACCCTCATGGAGCCAGGTGAGGAGGAGGAAGGTCAGAGCACCCAGTTTGGAAATGCTCTCTTGAGCAGGGCCTTCTTGAGTTCGAGTTATGTTAAAATGTAGTTGTAGAGGAAATGTGCTCCTTTGGACTACAAAAAGCCTGTGCGCACCCTCTGAAAAGTCAGAAGATAAGAGAGCACGTACCACCTCTACCAAGTGCCAAGCCACCGTGTATAAATGCATTATTTCTTGCCTCTCACTACACCTCTATTGCCAGGAACAGATTTTCCCCAGAAAGAGCCTGGCACTGACTAAATTTCAGCTGCTTCCCCTTGCTCATGATAAAGCTGAGAAAAGATTCCTCTGAGTTGCAAGGCAGAAGGAAGCCTACTCAATCAGCAATCATTCTGTTTCTATGAAATCCTATAGTTATTATATCGTTACTGCACAAAACCAGACGTGGGTCTAGTTTATGTCTCTGCACCATGAACTAACTTTCCCGACTATAATCAAGTTACTTGACCTTGTTTAGTTTTGTTTCTCAAAGATAAAAATCGAGATAGTAGTAAGATGTTCTCATCTAGGTAAAACGTTGGAATATTCCAGCCCTGGTTAGATAGCTGACTCCACTTAAATTTTTGTTATTCTGCCTTTACAATAAGTTTTGTTTTCACTTCCTGCTAAGAATCAGCCTAGAGGAAGAGAAATTAAGTTGTGGTGGCAGGAAGCAAGTTACGCTCTGAGTAAAAGGCAACCGTATCCATGTAGACTGGGTACAAAACATGAAAAGAAAGTCATGGTGCAGAAATTTGCAAGGATTAAAGGCCACTTATGTGCTTCTTATGATTCTCACAAGCGTAAGACTTCAATTCAAATGACTTTTCCCGGGACAAAATATTGCTGAGCCCATCCATCCACACCCACCCAACCCTAGTAGTTCAGTGAGCCGAGAGCTTTTTCCAAGTTCAGAAAAACTGGTCTGACTTCCACAAACCTTGACCACAGAGTGAAGGTTACTTATCGTCTGGATCGTGCTGGAGGAAGTGTAGAGAGAAGCATTTAACTGAGTCACAAGAGTGGAAGCTTCCAGCTGACAAATAGTATTTTATTTGCATTGTAAAATGTTCTTCAAACTGTCCATTTTGCTGACAACAACATTTCCTTTCCAGCTCTCCACTATGACTCCTCTCATTGGTTACTGCAAGGGAAATATCACCACCATTTTCATCATCAGTTCCTCAGAATATATCAACAAAAGTAAAGTTCTTAGAGAAATTCTGGGTTATGTTTTTAAAAAAATATATTTTATTGATATTTTACAGAGAAGAGATAAGAGAGCTAGAACCGTCGATGAGAGAGAAACATCGACCAGCTGCCTCTTGCACACCCCTTACTGGGGATGTGCCCACAACCAATGTACATGCCCTTGACAGGAATCGAACCCGGGACCTTTCAGTCTGCAGACCGACACTCTACCACTGAGCCAAACCAGTTTCAGCATGGGTTATGTTGTTTTAAAGGAGGTTATTATTATTATTTTTTGCATATCTGTGTGATGTTGAAAGGATTGATAGTGTGCAGATAGCATATTCATAGATAGATTTGCTGTAAGTTGAAATAGTTTGAGGGAAAAGGTGATAAAATAGAGGTACAGAAAATATTCTATGCAATAAGATTCCACAGTCATGAACTTGTGGTAATATTCTGTTGCCACTGCCTAGAGCAGGGGTGGGCAAACTTTTTGACTCGAGGGCCACAATGGGTTCTTACACGGGACCGGAGGGCTGGAACAAAAGCCACCTGACCATGCTGGCACTCTCATCTTGGGCTGCTGGTGCAGGAGTGGAGGGGAGAGCAAGAGAACCCTCCGCTCTTTCAGCTCGGCGGGCCGGATAGAACAGCCGAATGGGCCGGATCCGGCCCGAGGGCCGTAGTTTGCCCACGGCTGGCCTAGAGCATGTAATTGGTGAAAGGATTCTCCTCTATTTCATCTTAGTATATGTGCTGCCGAAGCGAGCACCTCCTCTATTTCATCTTAATGATTATCTTTATAAGTTCTTATATAAAAAACAGAATCACTAAGAATAGAAATAGTGTGTAAAAGTTACAAATGACAAGACGAGGGAAATGGAAAAAAGAAAAAAATTGCAAGTAATAGAAAAAGCTTAATTAAAAAAGCCAAGACAATTGAAAACATTTATTGATAACCAGTGATTGAGACATTATAAATCCAGATTTATGGGTTTGGCTAAAATAATACTTAGGGTAAAAAAGAAACTCTTATATTAAAAGTGAGCAAAGGTTAAAATTGATAACCTAAGCATGAAACTTAAAATTAGAAAAAGGATAGAAAAAAATCCAAAGAAAGAAGAAGGAAATAAAGATAAGAGCAAAATAATTAAGATATAAGACCCAAGATACAGTATATATAATCTACAAAGTTTAAAGTTGGTTCTTTGAAAAGACTAATAGCATTGACAAACTTCTGGTGAGATTTATGATAAATATAAGTGCAGAAATATTAAGTACAAAACAATGACAAGTCAAATCCACCAGCACTGAAAAATTTCTAATAAATCATGATAAAATTAGATTTACTCAGGAATGTAAGTTTTTTTTAAACAGCAGAAAATCCATAAATATAATTAGCCACAATAGATTTAAGGAGAAAAAGTATCTTCTCAATTTTTAGAGAAAAAGCATTCAGTGAAATGATTAAGCAAACTTAGAAAGCATCATTTCCTTAAAAAAAAAAAAGTATCTTTCAAAATCCTATAGAAATAGTCATATATGTATTGGAAAGGAAGAAATAAAGCTCTATAATAAGTAAAGATAATATGAATGTCTACAAAAAAAGACATGAGAATCTGCAAATAAATAATCTGAAAAACATTTTAAGTATCCTATATAATAAAAGGTTAATATGCAAATTGACCTAACAGTGGGACAACCCGGTCACTATGATGTGCACTGACCACCAGGGGGCAGATGATCAATGCAGGAGCTGCCTCCTGGTGGTCAGTGCGCTCCCACAGGGTGAGAGCTGCTCAGCCAGAAGCCTGGCTCATGGCTGGTGGGCACAGTGGCAGTTGCGGAGTCTCTCCTGCACCTGCAGCAGCACTAGCAGCCAGTCAGACATCCCCTAAGGGCTCCTGGACTGCGAGAGGGTGCAGGCTGGGCTGAGGGCCTCTCCTCCCCTTCCCCCACTTCCAGCACAAATTTCATGCATGGGGCCTCTAGTCTGGATATGAAGTCATTGTTCCCTAAATCAACTGCATTCCATTACACCATAAGCAGACATTTAGAAATTAAAAAATTTTAAATTACCATTTGAATTAGCAAAGATGCACACACACACACACACACACACACACACACACACACACCCCTCTAAGAAGAAATCCCATAAGATCTGTCCAAAACATATATGGAGAAGACTATGCAACTTATGAATGCTATGAAAGGAACACCAAAAAATTGATTAGGTATCCCAAATTTATGGTTTAAACAACTCGATGACATAAGGACACAAATTCTCCCCAAGTTAATTTACATATTTAATGTTATTCTAATTCAAAACCCAACAAATATATATATATATAAAATTGATTTTTTTTATGGAGAGGAAGGGAGAGGGAAAGAGAGTTAGAAACATCACTGAGAGAGAAACACCAATCAGCTGCCTCCTGCACACCCCTTACTGGAGATGTGCCTGCAAGAAAGGTACATGCCCTTGACTGGAATCGAACCTGGGACCCCTCAGTTCACAGGCCGACGCTCTATCCACTGAGCACAACTGGTTAAGGGCCCAACAAATATTTTTAAATGAGCAGAAACACAAGAGTGACTATGATACTCCTGAAGATGGGTAAGTTAGGGAGACATGCACTACCAACCATAGGTTAAGATATCCTATAAAGCCTGTCAACAAAAGGTCACTGCCAGCAGCCCAATGCCAACAGGAGTTCCCAACTTAGGGAGCAGCAAAAGGGGGGACTTCATGCAGGCAGGTAAACAGTTTGCAAACCCGGGAGGCAGCAGCCTCTGGAGATACTTGGAGTACCCCCCCCCCTAGACAACAAGGAAGCCCACTTAACTTACAGAAAGTGCCCACCCTGGTCGACTTTTGGAGGGATTAGCCAAGCTTTGAACCAATTCTAAAAATGGGGATTTGCCATATCCTAACCCCAAGTAACATAATTAGTAGAAGGAGAGTGTAAACAGAAGAGAATGTCAATAAAACATGAGACCTTCCCTCGGATTCTTAGAGCTTCATGAGCCCCAAACCCAGACTTTCTAACCCGGGAAGGTAGGCTAAGAACTCTGAGAAAGGGAAGAGCGTGCGTCAAGAATTCTGGATGGGGCCGAAACCGGTTTGGCTCAGTGGTAGAGCGTTGGTCTGCGGACTGAGGGGTCCCGGGTTCGATTCCGGCCAAGGGCATGTAAATTGGTTGCAGGCACATCCCCAGTGGGGGGTGTGCAAGAGGCAGCTGGTCGATGTTTCTCTCTCGTCGACGTTTCTAGCTCTCTATCTCTCTCCCTTCCTCTCTGATAAAATATCAATAAAATATATATATTAAAAAAAAAAAAAAAAAAAAAAGAATTCTGGATGGGTTTCCCAGAAAAGGAACATGATGAAAATGGTCAGAAGAAGTAATTTCCTTCCTCTTTTCTAATCGTGGCTCCAGATCTCTCAGTAGAGTCTCTCTGGAGTCTCACATGTCACAGTTCCCACTGCTCCCACCACTTTGGGGAGTCAACATGTGGCTCTTAACAGCTCTGCTCCTTTGGGGTAAGTTGGGCTTAGAACGGGTAACTAGAAGGGTACAGGCACTGGCTAAGGGAACTTGGGATTTAATATATATATATATATATATATATATATATATATATATATATATACTTTTATTGATTTCAGAGAGGAAGGGAGAGGGAGAGAGACAGAAACATCAATGATGAGAGAGAATCATTGGCTACCTCCTGCGTGCCCCCACAGGGGACTGAGTCTGTACACCAGGAATGTGCCCTTGACCAGAATCGAACTAACGACTCATCAGTCTGCGGGCCGACATTCTATCCACTGACCTGAACCGGCCAGGGTGGGGCTCAGGATTTTACTTACTTTCTTTAGTATCCTAGCTAGAACTCACGAATATGGAGACGGCTATGTCTGTGCTTCCACGGTTTCTTGGTGTTTATTCTATCCAGAGGATGGGGAGAGAGACTCTGAGGTAACATTAAGCCAGGAGGCATCATTTCAGAATAAAGCCCCATCAGTAACCATCTGTTGACTGTTCAGGACCCTTGGTACCTGATTTTGGGGAAGGAAGTAGAGAGAAACGAAAGAAACCTAAGCTGACCCCTTGGAGTCTATGTTAAGTCTGTCTGTCTCATTCCCCCTTCCTTGCCATCTCCCATGGATGAACTGATGATATCTCCACGGTCTTGGTCTCTGGCAGTTCCAGCTTGTGGGCAAACACGTGAGTAATGTCTAACTCAACTTCTCTTCCTCGGGCACATTTCTGCTTCCAAAAGATGGGTTCCATTATCCTACAGAAGAGAGTTTGGAGAGAGGACAGAAAGGAGAAAGACTTACAAGTTATACGAAGTCCCCACTATTCGGAGTATGATTTTGATAAAATCCTGGCTTGTAAGGTTTCTCTCTAAGATTTTCTAAATGAGCCCTGACCTCTGGACTAAATGCCTAAATAGCAGGAAAGGGCCAAAATTGCAAACTTAAATATCACCCAAACTAGTCCCTTTTACAAGAAAGCAGAGGTTGTTTGTTTTTTCTTCTCAGAGAGAATCCAGCAGGCACTAGAGCAGTGATTTTCAACCTTCCTAATGCCTCCACCCTTTAATACAGTTCCTCAGGTTATGGTGACCCCCAACCATAACATTATTTTCGTTGCTACTTCATAACTGTCATTTTGCTGCTGCTATGAATCGTTATGTAAATATCTGACATGCCAGGATGTCTTGGGTGACCCCTGTGAAAGGGTCGTTCGACCCCCAAAGGGGTCAGGAACCCACAGGTTGAGAACCAGAGGCCTCTGAGTGGGGGGTGTGAACCTTGATTTCCAAGACAGATGCTGACTTACGGCTTGAAACGAGCGCCCTCCGAGACAATAGAGCTAATTGGCTCCAATCTAGTCGCACCTGCTGAAAAACAGCTGTTTCATTGTTTACCAACAGTGATACCTAAATTGGTCAACTCTCAGGAACCCCAAATCGGCAACACCCAGATTTCATAACACGAACAGATCCCTCAGCAGCTGGGCTAGGGCAATTCCTAACAGCTAGCTTTTGTTGGGTTTCACTTGCCTGTTTTACAATCTCATCTAAATACACATGGTTTCCCTGTGCTCTTCAGAAAACCCACATCAGGGACTCAGAGCCTTTCCTTTCACTCCGCTTGTTTGCATTGTTTTTTTTTTTTTTGGTCTCTCCCCACCGCCCTCCCCACCAGCAGACACTGCCAAGTCCGTGATCACTCTGGAGCCTCCGTGGGTCAGCGTGTTCCCCGGGGACCGCGTAACCTTACGGTGTGAGGGGCCCCACCGGCCTGGGGACAACACTACACAGTGGTTTCTCAATGGCACAGCCACTGAGACCCTGACTGCCAGCTACAGCATCGCTGCTGCCAGTGCCGATGACGCCGGCGAATACTGGTGCCGGAGAGGAGCCTCCGGGCCAAGTGACCCGGTGCGCCTGGAAGTCCACAGAGGTAAGCAAGCATGGCACGGAGCAGGAGCCCTGGAAATCCCGCCTTGCTTTGTGTTTTCTCCTTTTTTATTTTTAAAATTCATTGATTGGTTAGGGTGTATCACATGCTTGTCCTCATCCCCCTCATTCCCACCCCAAACCCCTCCCCACGCATGCCCTCGTCCCCCTGTGGTCCGTGACTATTGGTTCCAGGGGTGGGCAAACTTTTTGACTCGAGGGCCACCATGGGTTCTTAAACTGGACCGAAGGGCCGGAACAAAAGCATGGATGGAGTGTTTGTGTGAACTAATATAAATTCAAAGTAAACATCATTACATAAAAGGGTACGGTCTCTTTTTAAAATTTTTTTTATTTCAATAGTTTAGAACAGCCGAACGGGCCAGGTTCGGCGCAAGGGCCGTAGTTTGCCCTCGGCTGGTAGGCTCATATGCATATGCACGCACACAAGTCTTTTGGTTGATCTCGTGTTTTCTTCTTTTTGGATGTCAGGTGTGTGTGTGTGTGTGTGTGTGTGTGTGTGTGTGTGTATGTGTGTGTGCTGATTTATCTGAATGTGAGTCTCAGCTCTATGTGTCTACCAGGTGCAATAAAGTCAAGATAATGAAAAGATCACATTAGAGTTCTTAAACTGTGTCCCCAGAGCGCCCCAACTGGGGTACGTGTGAGTAGGGTATCTCCAGTAAAACTCAACCTACAATTTTATCATTATTCAAAATTATCTAGTTTTTTTTTTTTTTGAAAAGTAAGTTATACCTGCCCAGAGCAAATAATAGTAATTTGGAGAAATGTACAAAGATGAATAATAAAGTCTCCCTTTCACTCCAAACTCCTAGCCCAGCAGTCAACTTCCACAGAAACAAAATTGTTAATAATATACACTTAAAAGAAAGTGGTTGGTAGAATACTCTATATACTGTTCTACACCTTACTTTTATTACTTAAAATACTAGGAAGGTCTGTTTATATTAAGAGATCTACCTCATACTTTTAAACGTCTGCTACAAGGCTGTGCTATAATTGATGGAACCATTTTCCCTAAACTTCTAGCGTGTTTCCATTCTTTGCTTTTACAAGCAATGCTGCAGTAAACATCTTTATACGGATCATCTGGGGCATAATAAGATAATATCTTGGACTTACTGAGAGACTTTAATCATTACTTTTTTTCCCCTCCTCCTTGATGAATAGAAGCAGATAAAACCCTACCTTCTGCTTTAAATCTGTAAGAAGTTTCTGCTTGTCAAGAGATGGAGACTGCAATACTCTCTAGAGCAAAATGTTTCACTATTCAGGGTAAACCATTCAAATGGATTATTTAGTTATTCAAAAGCATTAAGCTAAAACTTCTGTGTGACTGATAATGCAACCGTGAACCCAGGCTGGTGGCGGGATTAGATTTCTGTGGACTGGACTGCTTTTGGAGGAAATGTGGTTTAGCTGAGGAGATGTTGAGAATGTCAGAGGAAGAGCTCATTGTTTCTCGAGTCTCTTAGGACTCTAAGAATCAGTTCCTATACTAGAGAGGCGAGGGGAGCTGGCAACTGCTTAAACAAGAGACTTCGTGTAGTTCCAGCAGAAGCAGAAGAGCTTCATAGTTCAAGGGACAAAAAAAAAAAAAAAGGAACCAGGGCTGGGGCAGGTCACTTTCTTTGCCTCTAGAATTCCCAGCGTTGGCGACTTATTGAGAATGGATTCCGGGAACTGCTTTAGATGGTCCTGCTTAGCCAGCAGGAACACAGAGCGGGAAGCTGGCAGCTCCGTCTGTGGCTTTCGCCTGACATGCTGAGGGTACGAGAGGCCCCTGTCAGCAATGGCTGTTAGAACATGACTGTGCGTCTGAGCCCAATGAACCCCAAAGAGTTTTTCATGGCAGGTATTTTATATTTTTATATGATATTTTAGCGTGAATTTTAATATACAATAAACCTTCAGTGTATACCTTTGTGAATTTTCACAAGTGAACTGCGCCCAGATAAATGTTTCCAGAATCACAGAAACTCCCTCTAGTTCATGTCTAGTCACTACTCCCAAGTTGACTTCCATAGGTTTTCACCTGTTTTATTTATTTTATTTCATATAAATGGGTATAGTATGATGTATGCCTCCTCCTCTTCTTCCTCCTCCTCCTCCTCATTGTTTTGTGTGTGCACAGTTCTGGAGGTACTGCAATACTGGGTCGATGCATGGAGTGGATGGAGCAAGCTTCTATACCATCTCCCTTTCCCAAAATACTTTTACTATAAGGTTCTCAGAGAGAGGATGTATCAGGAATTTTAAACTGATAGAACAAATACCACACTTGATCTTAGCCAAAAGGCCCAGAAAGTGATGTGTCTGGCTTCTTTTGCTCAGGTCGATTGTAAGATTCATAACTGTTGTAGAATTGCAGTTTGTTCTCGTTGTGGTCTAGTATTCCATATTTATCCATTTTATTCATGGACTTGGGTTGTTTCTAGTTTGGACCTCTTACAAATGCTATTGATGTGGACACTTTTGGTACATTTCTGCTGGTGCACACATGTACACATATTTGTTGGTATATTGCCTAAGGGTGGGATTGCCGGGTCACAAACTATGCAACCTTACTCTGCCAAAGTAGCTGGGCCACATCACACTCCCAGGGTGAGAGCTGCTTGTGGTTGCTCCTCAAGAGCAGGTGTTTTCTGTATTTTTCCCTGAAGCCTTTCTGGTATATGTGCAGTGGTGTCACACTATGACTTTAATGTGCGTTTCCTTGATATGGAGCATTTTCCACATGTTTATCATTTATTTGGACATCATCTTTTGTAATGTATCTGTCTAGGTTTTTTCCCCAATTAAAAACATTTGTTGCCTGCCTTTTCCTTATTGATTTGTGGGACCTCTTTAGAGTTATTTTTAAAAAAATATATATTTTATTGATTTTTTTTTTTTACAGAGAGGAAGAGAGAAAGATAGAGAGAAACATCGATGAGAGAGAATCATTGATCAGCTGCCTCTTGCACACCCCCTACTGGGGATGTGCCCACAACCAAGGTACATGCCCTTGACCGGAATCAAACCCGGGACCTTTCGGTCCGCAGGCCGACGCTCTATCCACCGAGCCAAACCCGGTTCGGCAGGACCTCTTTATATATTCTGTCTAGGAACCCCTTTTTCTTTCTTTCTTTTTTTTTTTTAATATATTTTATTGATATTTTACAGAGAGGAAGGGAGAGAGATAGAGAGTTAGAAACGTAGATGAGAGAGAAACATCGACCAGTCGCCTCTTGCACACCCCCCACCAGGAATGTGCCCGCAACCAATGCACATGCCCTTGACCGGAATCAAACCCGGGACCTCTCAGTCCGCAGACCGATGCTCTACCACTGAGCCAAACGGGTTCGGCTAGGAACCCCTTTTTCAAGTGTAGCAAATAACTTCCACTCTGTGGCCTGCCTTTATGCTGTGTCATTATGTTGTTTCCTTTTTCAATGAGCGAAGGTTTTTAATTTTACCACAGAACAATGCGTCAAGGTTTTTGGCTGATGTTCTCTACGCCTTTTTAAAAAATGGCTTCCCCAATTAGTCAGCAATGGAAGATTTAATTGCAGTTATATTAGCTCTCAGTCACTTCAATTAATTAATTCAATTAAACAATAATTGAATAAAAACAATTCAATTAATTAATTAAGTCTGTGTGGGCTGAGACCAAGAGAATGCAGCTGGTACGTGGACCCCAGTCCTAATCCTGTGGTTTAAAATGAGCATTCCCATTCTACTGCAAAGTGATAAAAATAGGGAGGTGTGTTTTTTTTAAAGTTTTTTTCTTTTTCTTTTCTTATTGCGTTCAGAGAGGGAGAGAGAGATAGAAACATCAATGATGAGAATCATTGATGGGCTGCCTCCTGCATGCTCCACACCTGGGGTCAAACCTGCGGCCAGGGCTTGTGCCATGACTGGGAATTTAACTGAGACCTACTGGTTCACAGGTCATCCTCAATCACTGAGCCATGCCAGTCAGGTGAGAGATGCATTTTTGAGTAGAAAATAAATGTCTGCTAGAAGCTGCACCCCCCCCCCAATTTTTGATATGTAATACTCTTGTTATCTTTTAAGGCTACACATTTTAAATTTCACTTATACCTTTCTCTCTTTCTTTGACTCACGATTTATTTAGAAGTGTGTTTGGAGGGTGTTTTTGTTATTGATTTCTACTTTCATGGTATGTTGGCCAGAATTTGTGCTAAATATGTCAGTTCCCTGGTATTTGTTGAAAATGGCTTTGTAGCCTGTGTTCACTTTGTATAACTCTTGCATGTGTATTTGGGAAGTATGTGAATTTTCTCTGAGGTACAGCATTCTATGTAAATCCATGAAATTAAGTCTATTGATTTCATTCAAATCTTTTATATCCTCTCTAGTATTTTGTATTTTGGACAGTTCCTGACGGAGGTTAAAATTTCCCCCTCTGTGGATGTGTAAAGCAAAGGGACCTGTGTTTGGGTAGTGCAGTCTTAGAGTACCTCTTGGTTGAGAACAGGAAAAGGGAGGAAAGAGTATTAATTACGTTTGGAGGCAACTTATGGCGGCATCCAAGACTGGAAATCATGCTACATGTAGCACTGATGCCTGCCTTCCATTCTTGGATAAGTTCTAGAGGGGGGACAAGCACTACTGTCTCTTCTCCGCTTTTGTCGTTTATGAACCTCATTCTCAGCCAAACCAGCTGCCCAGGGAAGGAAAAGGTAAAGGAGGAAGTTTGGGTTATGTGCAGAGGCATCCATCAAAAGTGAGCCTCCCCCCCCCCCCCGAAAAAAAAAAAAGAGGAAAAAAAATGTGAGGGTCCATTTGACTTGGAGCTTGTTCTTATCAGCTCTATCACTGATCTGTACATACGTGAGTATTTCTGTCAATTTAGAAGCACAAATACATCTGGATGTGTTTGCCATTTTGTGAGTTTGGTCTTAGTGTGTATGATCCCATTAACAAATCAGTCAGGAGTTAGAGTGTAGCAGTTTTCTGTTGCTATGGAACAAAAACCTTAGCTTGAAACAACATTCATTACTGATCTTTCTGTTGGAGAGGAGTCTGCACATGGTAGCTAGGTGTTCTCCTGAGGCTACCATTGGGTGTCGACTGGCTGTGATCCTTCCTGTAGTGCTCCCAAGCTCACGTGGTCCTTGGCAGAATGCAGTTCCTTGTGGTTTTAAGACTGAAGTCCCTGACCGCCCCCTTTTTTTTAGGGAGGGAGGGAGATAGATAGGTAGGTAGATGATAGAGTGATATCTGAAGTCCCCACCTTTTTGCTGGCTGGCAGCTGGGGCCTCCCTGCATTATGCCTCTCTTAGGCTTTCTCACAACATGCCGGCTTACTTCCCCCCAAGGCCAGCAGGGGAGTCTCTCAGTCCAGACAGCTGAGATGGGAGTCTGAGATAATGTAACATCATCATGGGAGGGCCATCCCATAAGCTTTGTCATATTCTGGTTCTAGAAACAAGTCATAGGTTCCACCCACTCTCCAGGGGATTTCCTAAGGGTGTGGCTTCTTGGGGTCATCTTAGAATACGGCCTACCATGTAGGATACACTATTTCTGACGCAACCAACGTCTAAGATCTGAAACGGGAAGATAACAGGGGCTGGGTGCAGGGATGCAGGCAAAGATGACTTCTCTCCCCAGCAAAGCTGAGGACATTCGATGGATGGGAGGGAGCTGGGCTTCAGAATCAGCAGGGCTGTAGGCTGGAATGTTCTAGGGGAAAAAGAAAGCGCTGGCTTCCTTGTACCTCTGCCACTGTATATGTACATGTTGGGTCCACATTTTCCAGATTGGCTACTACTCCAGGTCTCTAGCAGAGTGGTCATTGAAGGAAAACCTCTGGCCTTGAGGTGTCATGGATGGAGGAATAAGAAGGTGTCCAATATACTTTTCTACCACAATAACAAGACCTTTAAGTTTTCTCCTCGGAATCCTGAATTCACCATTCCGAAGACGAACCTGAGTCACAGCGGCATCTATCACTGCGAGGGAAGCAAGCAATACACATCCGCAGGAGTGTCTATCACGGTGCAAGGTATCGTATCTGAGTAATCACAGACCTGTATGTCTTTTTAAGGACCAGGGAAACCATCACCAACCACCACTTTAATGAGCGAGTGAAGAAACTGAGCTCCAGGGAGGTGACCTGCCTCACGAGAGGCCGCAAGGTGACCAGCGGCTGGGTGGGGACCAGAACTAAAGTTTCCTGGGTCCTAGGCCATTGCTCCTTCCAGCATATCATGGTGTCACTTTAATAATCCCAGGAGCCAATGTCAAGGCGAGGGCATAGTGAGGATCCATTTCATCCATTTTATTTTAGTTGCAAGGAATAGAGACTCACTCAAGGTAGGTAGGGAGTTACTAGACCAGGGGTGGGCAAACTCTTTGACTCGAGGGCCACAATGGGTTCTTAAACTGGACCGGAGGGCCGGAACAAAAGCATGGATGGAGTGTTTGTGTGAACTAATATAAGTTCAAAGTAAACATCATTACATAAAAGGGTACGGCCCGCTCTTTTGGCTCTGCGAGGGCCGGATAGAATAGCCGATGCGGGCCGTAGTTTGCCTACGCCTATACTAGACCATAACCCATGGACTCGAATAAAAACTCCATAAGAAACAGAGGCCAGGAAGACATTGGGACGTAGTTATACTTTCCATCTATCTCTCAGGGGGAACGTGGCCTCTCTGGTTCCACTTCTTTCTGAGCCTCTGCTAACTAAGTAGCTTCCTCTGCTCCAGTTGCCCGTGGCCTTTGTTGTGACTCTGTAATGGCCTTTTATCTCAGTACATAACCACTAGCACCTTTTTTTTCCTGTCTGAAAAAAAAAGGGGGTGGGGACAAGAAATGATTGTCCTAGATCAGTGATTGGCAAACTGTGGCTCGAAAGCCACATGCAGCTCTTTGGTCCCTTGAGTGTGGCTCTTCCACAAAATACCACAGCCTGGGCAAGTCAATTTTATTTTTTTTTAAATATGTTTTATTGATATTTTACAGAGAGGAAGGGAGAGAAATAGAGAGCTAGAAACGTCAATGAGAGAGAAACATTGACCAGCTGCCTCCTGCACACCCCCTACCGGGGATGTGCCCGCAACCAAAGTACATGCCCTTGACCAGAATCGAACCTGGGACCTTTCAGTCTGCAGACCGACGCTCCACCACTGAGCCAAACCGGTTTTGGCTGGGCAAGTCAATTTTAAAGAAGTGGCTTTAGAAGAAGTTTAAGTTTAAAAACATTGGCTCGCAAACGAAATTTCAATCGTCGTCCTGTTGATAATTGGCTCTGTGGACTGAGGAGTTTGCCGACCACTGTCCTAGATTATCGTGTGAGACACGGAACTGGCTGGGGTGTGGTCGTGTCCACTCCTGGTCCATCATGCCAAAAGGCGTGGCCATGCAATAAGTAGCAGTCAGGGAAGCATGGGCCATGGAGAGGATTTCCCCCAGGAGGATGTGAGGAAGCTGGTAACCATATCTATGAGGAAGCCCCAAGAATGCCTGCCTCTCTGCTGGAAGCGGGAAAAATTATGTTTTCTGGGTGCACTCTCCGGGGGCAGGTCCCCAGAGGAGGAGGGGGTCTATCTTCTGCAAAAAGGACCTGGACGCCGAGTCGGGTAACTGTCACCATTTTCCCTAGAGCTGTTTCCAGCCCCGGTGCTGAGAGCCTCCTCTCCGTCCCCGCTCCCGGAGGGGCATCCAGTCAGTCTGAGCTGTGAAACAAGGGTGCTCCCACACAGCTCCCCGGTGCGGCTCTCCTTCTCCTTCTTCACGGCGAACAAGACGCTGGTGAACGGGACCGCGTCTCCTGACTACCAGCTAGGAGCCGCTCGCAGAGAGGATGCCGGGTTCTACTGGTGCGAGGCCGCCACAGAGGACGGGAATGTCATCAAGCACAGCCCTGCGTGGGAGCTCCAAGTGCTTGGTGAGTGAGAACGCTGGGAACTGACTGGCACACAAGATGCTCCCTTTCCTCCTATGGGAGGACTGAGGTCTGTGTCAGGGGATCCACGGCCCCGATAGGAAAAACCTACGAACAGGCCTTCCCAACCTTGATTCAAAACGCCACTCTTCTCCTTACAACCATCATTGCGTTCCCTCTCCCTTCCTTCCTCTGTTTAGTTCCTTCTTCCTTTCCCCTCCTATATTTTCTTCCTTTCTCTCTCTGCCTCCCTTTTCCCTCCCTCTCTTTCCCTGACAATCTTAATCAGCAATATATATAAGGTTCATCCTGTCTATCGTCACAGGTGTTGGGATGCAGGTCTTACTTGAAGGAGCTCAGATGGTGGGTTGGCGGCTGGGGATTTTGTGGGTTGCACATAAATCCCCACATGTCTGTATTGGGCCGAGGTGAAGGGATGGTGAGCTCCCGAAGAAAAGCTCCTTGGGGGTGGGAAAATAGTTATCTTCAACCCAAGTTCAGTTCAAGCATTACATAGAAATTGCCGAGACCGGTTTGGCTCAGTGTATAGAACGTCGGTCTGCGGACTGAAAGGTCCCAGGTTCGATTCCAGTCAAGGGCATGTACCTTGGCTGCGGGCACATCCCCAATGGGGGGTGTGCAAGAGGCAGCTGATCGATGTTTCTCTCTCATGGATGTTTCTAACTCTCTATCCCTTTCTCTTCCTCTCTGTAAAAAATCAATAAAAATATATTTAAAAAAAAGAATTACATAGAAATAGCAGCTGTCTCTGTGCACGGATGGGGCCCTGGGGGTTCGGGTCTTCTGAGGAGCCTGCCCCATGTGGCTCAGCTGGAGCCACCTCCAGCCCCTTCCTGCTCCTGAAATGATCAGTGTCTCCCCCAGGGGACAGGCACAGCAGGTCTCAGCCAACCTTCTGTTCCACACAACTCAGTCAGATCCCTCTGGTGTCTGAATGGCATTTTCTTTGTCATCTTCTTTTACAGGCCTCCAGGAGTCACCAACTCCTGTCTGGGTTCATGGTGTGTTCTACCTGGTAATGGCAATAATATTTTTGGTGAACACTGTTTTGTGTGTGATAATCCATAAGAAACTGCACAGAGAAAAAACGTGGAGTTTAGACATTCCTTTGGACTCCGCCGGCCAGGGGAAGAAGGTAAATTCTTATCGTTGAGAAGACGGACATTTAGAAGAAGAGACGAAATAGCAGGAACAAGAACAGCTGCAAGAAAGGGCATTCCAGAAGCTCCGGGAGCAGCAGCTCCGTGCGCACCCATCAATCAGGGCAGGCCCTACCTCTTCCTCTGTGTGTGACCACTGGGGCACAACCTCCACAAGTGAAGACACTAGAACTGTGAGTCCCACGGCACCTGACTAACTCTTATAATAAAGCAAATAAACGAGCTGACTTCAATGAAGATAAACTCAGAAATTTTATAATCAGGAGTGATTTGATGTGAGACCTCCTCTAAAGCAATCTTTAAAAACTGGAAGTCAAGTCCAAACTGATTATCCTATTAAGTATTGTGAGCAATATTTCTGGGGACAGGGTGAAAAGTTAAGTCTTTTGCATATGTACAAGAGAGTAAGCCAGAAAGAGACGGCATGAGTGTGTGTGTGCATATGTACAAGAGAGTAAGCCAGAAAGAGACGGCATGAGTGTGTGTGTGTGTGTGTGTGTGTGTGTGTGTGTGTGTGTGTGTGTGAGAGAGAGAGAGAGAGAGAGAGAGAGAGAGAGAGGCGCTGAAATCGGTTTGGCTCAGTGGATAGAGCGTCGGCCTGCGGACTGAAGGGTCCCGGGTTCGATTCCGGTCAAGAGCCTGTACCTCGGTTGCGGGCAGCTGGTCGATGTTTCTCTCTCATTGATGTTTCTAACTCTCTATATCCCTCTCCCTTCCTCTCTGTGAAAAATCAATAGAATATATTTTAAAAAGAGAAAAAAGAGAGAGAAGAGGGATAAAAGTAGGGACAGTATAGACCAAAAGGAAGGAAACATAACTTGCAAATGACTTCTGCGAGACTGGAAATGAGAGCGCACATCTCTGTGGGGCTCAGGATGGTTACTTGATAACCTTTTCTTCTTTAGCGCACCAGCAGAGAAGGTTAAAGGGAAATAAGGGAATCACTCACAATGAGAAATGGGTGTTTTTCGGGGCTAGGGCCCGCCCGCCTCCTCACGGACCCGGCTGCGGTGGCGCCACCCCGCGGCCGCCTGGAGAGGTTGCAGCCTCGGCCGCCGCCTCGCGCGCGCGGGGGCTGCTGGGAGGCACGCCGCGCGCGGGAGGAGCGCTCCGCCCGCCGGGACTCCGCGGAAACCCGGCCTGGGCGGCCGCAGGAAGGGGAGGGGCGCGGCCGGAGGACCCGGGGCCTCGGGGAGGGACCCGAGAAAGAGGAGTCAGCGGCGGCAGCAGGGGGCGAGCGAGATGGCAGTCAAGTGTAGACCACCTTCCTGCTGATCTTCCATCCTCAGGGCCAGGAAAGGACTCGGCTGCCGGAAGCAGCAGGCCCCCGTGCAGGGAGCCTCCAGGCTCTGCAAGGTCTGCTCCGAAATGCATTGGGGAACCACGGGCCTGCACCCTCAGGGGCACACCCCAAGGCCCATTTTATCCCGATGACAAGAGGTTCCAGGACTGAGAACAAAGCCCAGGGGGGAACTGACTGATGCGACTAAGAGGGAGGAGGAAGGGTGGGTGGGTGTGGGGGAAGGAGGTGAGCTCTTTCTTAGCTGTCAGATTTAGCAGGGCTTACCAGGGTCTGTTGGCCCTACCAAGGCTTCATTTGAGAGTTTCTCGGGTCCACCTCCCCAGGGCTCCCAGGCCTAAGTATCACACTCCAGGGTAGACTGTATGGAGAATAGGCAACTGGTTAATGTGGAGGGCGGGTCAAGGGAAGGGGGGTGGGGGAAGGGAGGAGGATTTGTTCCCCACGTTTCAGGCCTCCTAGGGAGATCCCTAAAACTCATTGTATGATCACCGGAGCTTCTGCAAGAGTCCAGGCCCATTGGGCTCTTAGCTCCAGAAGGAATCCCCATAGTGGGATTCCAACAGAACTGTGTATTAATCTTTGGCAAGCTGTAAAAAAACAAAAAAAACCCAACCAACCAACAAAAAAACTGAAAGTTGAAAACGCGGGCCTATGTAAGGCTGTTTTTTAGGTGCAGACTTTGCTAATGCACATTAGCAGTAAAATGAAGCCAATGAAGTGTTTGCTGCCCTTGCGTTATTCACCACTCCTTGCTTTGTTTCTAAATATGGGGGTCAAATCCCCCAAAGGCTAAGCAGCTCATCTTCATGTCTTCCCCTCTCACCTCCATGTTACACTAAGCACGTATTACTCCTTCACCCTTAGAGAGGATAGGAAACACATTGTGGAGAGGAAGCATAGGTTAAAGGAAGAGATCCCCAAACATGTCACATGAGTTTGTGGAGGTATACAATCTGTAAGAACCACTAGAAACAATTGGCTTACACACTCTGGAGAAATACACTTCCCAAATGTATTCTCTGATAATTTAATTTCGAAGAAGCCCTGACATGATCCCCAGTGAAACAGCAATCCCCAGAGAAACAGCTGTGACTTTGAGGCCCACTTCTTCTGGAAGGGCAGAATAAATCCTTGAAGAGAATAGGCATTTGCAACAGGTTTGTATATTGTGACCTATAATATCTTTTATCATTATCTTGGTCAATTTATAGAATATAGATATTATCTCTCCCCTTAAGGTCTGGTAAAACTGGTGCCTTTAAAAAAAATTATTTAATCTTCACCTGAGGATATGCTGAGAGAGAAGTAAACAGCAAAGTGAGAGAGAAACTGGTTGGTTGCCTTTGGAAGGCGCGCTCCGACTGGGGATGGAACCTGCAACCAGTTATGTGCCCTCACCAGGAATTGAACCAGCAAAATATAGCTATAGAAGCTGAAAAGATAGACAAATATCTACCCTTAAGCCTGGCCTGAGTGGCTCATTTGGAGTCAAACCGGACAGGGCAAAACTGTGGACTTCTGTATTCATTCTCCCAGAGCCTATTAAGAAAAGAATAAATCCTAGCCGCCGGTTTGGTTCAGTGGATGGAACATCAGTCTGCGTGTGGACTGAGGGTCCCAGGTTTGATTCTGGTCAAGGGCACAGGCCTGGGTTTCGGGCTCAATCCCCAGTGATTTGTGCAGGAAGCAGCCAATCAACGGTCCTTTCAATGATGCTTCTCTCCCCTTCTCTTGCTCTCAATGAAAATGTTAAACGCGCGCGGGCGCACATACTCAAAACACCTGGGAGCTCTAAAAACCACCTCATAAGGCAATTCAGGAAAGTCACCTGGAAAGATCTCAAAAGTAATTCTTATGAACCAGGAGTTTGTTGCAGAACAAAGACAAGGTTCTCACCCTGGAGAAAAATTCTCCTGTGGAGGCGTCCAAGTCTGCACTGCCAGGCTTTCACCAAGAGCAGTATTGGCCGGGCAGGGTTGAGGGAAGGTTTGACGGAAGTGAGGGTTCAGTAAACGTTCTGAAAGTTGGTCTCACTACGCAGGAAAGGCGTTTTGGAACAGGTTCATCTTGGCTACGAGGCTGTTTCCTGGTAAATACCCACCCTAACAGTAACTCAAGTGCTGACAAGCACTGGCCCTGGCTATTGCGCCCAATGTCCCATGGAATGGGGACAAAATGGCTAGGTGCAGATTTAGCCTTGTAGGTCAGTAAACGCAAGCATGTGGCTTTATTGGGCAAGAGCTAGAGAAGTTAGCAATTAAAAATGCAAAGACCTTCCGGTCAATCCCGAGCTCATTCCAAAATACTTAGGAGCAGAGAAATTAAATTCTCTATTCCATGCCTGTGTACCTGAGCGCCCACTGAACCAGGAAACGAGGTTGCTATGAAGAAGCCCTTGTTACCACAAAGGGCCCCGGTCGAGCCCTAGGCCCGCCCGCCCCACGTAGCCAGAAGCTTTGCAACAAGCGCTTACAGCTGCTTCTCCAACAACTGAAGTGGCTCTGAAAAGAGCCTTTGGGGTAAAGTGGTTTGTTCTATCGCATTTCCTGGGCGCTCTTACTTGGAGCTGGTGTACTTGGTGACGGCCTTGGTGCCCTCGGACACGGCGTGCTTGGCCAGCTCGCCGGGCAGCAGCAGGCGCACGGCCGTCTGGATCTCCCGGGAGGTGATGGTGGAGCGCTTGTTGTAGTGCGCCAGGCGGGACGCCTCGCCGGCGATGCGCTCGAAGATGTCGTTGACGAACGAGTTCATGATGCCCATGGCCTTGGACGAGATGCCGGTGTCGGGGTGCACCTGCTTCAGCACCTTGTACACGTACACGGAGTAGCTCTCCTTGCGGCTGCGCTTGCGCTTCTTCCCATCCTTCTTCTGCACCTTGGTCACTGCCTTCTTGGAGCCCTTCTTGGGGGCAGGAGCGGACTTCGCTGGATCAGGCATCTTCGGGAGGAGAAGGAACCACTCACGAGTTGAACCAACCGCGACTGCAGCCGAGTTGGTTGTGAGCTACTTATAGGGCCTATATGCAAATGAAGGCGCGGACAGACCGAGTTTTCATTGGTTGATCTCCAGCAGTGGCGTCATAGAGGCGGAGCCGGTGCCAGTGAGGCGCTGCTCACGCTCCCTCAGGGATCATTAGAACAAAAGCCTTGTGAACCAATCAAAATGTTCCACTCCACCTAACCAGTCAATTACATGAAGCGATAGTTTCCAGTTTGGGTGGGATCTGCTTTGTTGTTTTGCCTTCCCCTTTCCTTGCAGCCATTGCATGGAAGAGATTTGCAGCGCCAGCTGAAGAGAAGTCAAACTTTCTCTTATTTTGATTTTTGGAACAAGACCTCAGCTCACATTGAGCCCTTCCTCCCCCCTCCTATCTCCCCTGCCCTCACGGGGCTTGACGGGGGACCTCAAGGTGCACCCCCAGTGCTAAGTCGGGGGGAACTCTGGCCGTGCCCCTCTGCCCAGCGGGGCTTAAGGGGGATCTCAAGGCACGCCCCCCATCCTGGCACCTACCATCACACACGTTAAACACCAGTTAAAAACCCGTTAAAAGATCTTGCCTGGGAAGTATGAACCCACTCGCGGTATTCACCAGACCACTTGTTCCGATGGATGGCACACGCACTTTCTGAGCAGCACTTCAAAACGTTCGAAAAAGTGGAAAATTGGGTCTCTGAATGGTTTGCCTCAAAACAAGAAAAGTTCTATTGGGACAATATCTACACATTACCTGAAAGATGGGGGAAATGTGTAGCTAGCGATGGACATTACTTTGAACAAAGCAGTTTGATGTCTCTTGAAATGATCGTGTTTTCTTTGATTGCAAAATCCGCATTATTAACCGGTAAAGGGTGAATCCACATTAATCAATAATCAATACGAACTATTAACTGGTTAGCAATTAATCAGCACTATTAGCCAGTAAATAGTCAATCCTTTATGAGGACTCCCATGGCAAGTAAAACTTACAGTAAATAAACTTGCATGCTTCCTTCTATTAGTATGTCTCATGCCAATTTAATTCTCAGGCGCAGTTTAAAACCCTAAGAGAATAGAAGTACAATTTTGCCTTCTTTATAGTAGCTAAGAGTTTTGATGGGGTGCAGAACATGCCACCCCAAAACATGCCATTTGGTAGTATGCAGGGTTCTCAAACCTGCCTCTTTTACCTAAAAATAGCTCACAAATTTTCCCATGTGAAAGGTATCCTCCCAGTACCAGGAAGAACATTCTTTACACCTGAGACAGGGAATTGGCATTAAAATGCATCTATACAAACCAACCTACTAAAGTACCTGTATCGTCCATGACTTTCCCCCATATATCTCCTAGTCACTGTCCCACAATTTACTTTCCCCAGCCCAAGCCTCAGAATGTATTGTTCTGTTTAAAAGATATGTATAAACTTTCGGGCCTAACGGGCTCCTCAGGTTTTCATTCCTTCTGAATGCTACTGTGTACACATACACATGTTAAAATTTGTATGCTTTATTCCTTTTGATCAGCCTTGTGCCAATTTAATCCTTACGCCCAATTGAGTTCTTTTTTGGGGACCTGTCTATAGGCAGATAAGGGGAATTCAAAGAAAGCCTGTCCCGTATGATCTAACATGTCTTAGCATCCCTCCTCCTTCCCCAACCCTTGCTCCATTAAAATAACCAAGAGCTTGTCCATTCTTTGCGGGGGATGGGATGGGGTGCAATGAAAATAGAATCTGCCAAGAGAGATTTCAAGTATAAAAAAAGGAAGTCTGTTCCTGAAATCGCCGTTTTTCAAGTACATATGGTTCAAAATAACACACCAAAACATGATTTTGGTACGGCATGTCCTAAACTATTCACATGTTGGGGTGGCACATCCTACTGCCCTTCAACATCTACAGGTGATTTAGACATGCGATGCAATGGCACCGTTCAGTGAACAGACAGACGTGAAGGTGGGGGAAGGAATCGTCTCAGACATCATGCGAGTCCCACCTTAGTGATTTTCAGTTCAAATATCTTGATTTTGGGGTAGTTTGAGTTTTGAATTTAAGATGACTAAAGAACAAACAGGAGGCTAGATCTACATGCACGAAGCCTAGGAGTCTGGATAGATACAGGTTGGGAATTCATTAACACACAGAGGGTAGAGCCAAAGGAGAGATAGGAGGCTCATAAAATTTTAAAAAGATTAACATTCCTCAAAAACACTTACCGGTCTGATGAAGAAACCGCATCTTCTCACTAATTGGCCTAAAAAGGCCCTGGTAAATTAATGTGGTATCAGTAAGGACCCCAATCAATTGCACAGACAGTTTCTGGTAGACTGTCAATGTGGAGAAGGTTTCAACTTGGAAAACCCAATTCAGCTCCACGTGGAGTCTCAATGGGTACAGTTTGGGAACTGAATCCTGGCTGAAATCAAGTGTCAACGTTTCAGCAACTAGAAAGTTACAGAATGCCCTTCCGTCCTCTTCCCGTGTATACTGCTTCTTTGAATAGAGCTTTGGATGACAGCGCATTGGATTCACGGACCTCCAGGTTTGCCCAGATAGTGAGAGCCATTTCCTAGGACCTGCTTTTCCCTGGGAGAGGGGATATTCTGGCCCACACCACCAAAATAGGGACCAGATTCGGGCATTACGGCGACTTCGCCCTCCTCCCTTCCCCCACGTCCCGGGTGCCTGATCCCTCCGTGGGCCTGGCGTTCGGTACCGCTTGTAGCCCTTTTCTGCAACCACCGTTGGAAGCCTGGGACCCTCTGGTTGACACTAGACTCGGCACTGGAACGCTCGTCACCGTTCCGTCTCTGGACTCGTATTTGCTCTTCTGGTCCCCCTCACCCCCCGCCCACCCCCAAATTTAACTCCTTGGGGGAGCCCTCTCGGCTACAAAACGGCCAAAACAACTGTGGGATCAGAAGCCTGGATTTGGAACCCGAGTCTTGCCGGGACTGCGCCAGACAGTGAGCGCTAGAGGGCGGCGAGGAGCGTGGAGAGGGGGCGGGACGCGAAGGGAGAGAGAGAGACACGGGAGGGGCGGGGCATTTCCGTCCGCCTCCCGCCCGCGCGCTCGGGGTTTTCAATCTGGTCCGCCGGTCTGGTATATTAAGGCCCGAGCGGGGCTCTCCGGCACCGAGGCTTGTGCTTTCAGGTTCTGGCAGTCATGTCTGGGAGAGGCAAGGGTGGCAAAGGCTTAGGCAAAGGGGGCGCCAAGCGGCACCGCAAGGTCCTGAGGGACAACATCCAGGGCATCACCAAGCCCGCCATCCGCCGCCTCGCTCGGCGCGGGGGCGTCAAGCGGATCTCGGGTCTCATCTACGAGGAGACGCGGGGCGTGCTGAAGGTGTTCCTGGAGAACGTGATCCGCGACGCCGTCACCTACACGGAGCACGCCAAGCGCAAGACGGTGACGGCCATGGACGTGGTGTACGCCCTGAAGCGCCAGGGCCGCACCCTCTACGGCTTCGGCGGTTAGGCCTGCCGCTGGCTTATGTGCGCAATAATTCTAAAGGCCCTTTTTAGGGCCACCCATAAAGTCCTTGGAAGAGCTGTGCACTTTTTCTGGTAGACTAAAGATTAATCCCCTTGCCAGTGGGCGGATGGAGGTTGGTTCTGCCTGCAGCACTTAAACATCTCTTAAGACTTCAGAAATGCCGGCCTCCGTTTTTTTTTCTAATCCTAAAGGTTGTTCCCCAGGTTAAGTCATTTTGGTTTGCTTAACGTGTTAGTCACTGGCTCTAGCTGTGGAAAGGGGGAAATTTCAAGTTAAAGGGGCTCTGCCAAGTCGCACTACAATTGTATGTATTGTCTTTAGGCGGCGATATTGTAAAGATACAGATGCAGGGGTAATATGCTGTAAAAGCAAATTAATAACCTTAATGTCTTGAGAGCAAGTCTTAAGTAACAATTCAGGCATGTGGTTTTTGTAGCTTAGGGTGAGAGGCCAGCAGAACATACCATCAACACAGAAGGCACAGTTTAGTCACTGAGAGGGCAAAAGCTATTCTGTATCAGCACTGCAAAGAATGGCGTCATTCTCGGTAATACTGCTTAATTTTCTTGAAATGTACATCCAAACCTCATTCTTAAGCCTATGTATACCTTTGCAGTTATTACATTTTTCAAGTAAAGAGTTTCTCAGCATGCTGTGCTCATAAGTTTACAGCTAAATTTAGCCTAGACATAGAGTCAAGAGGAAAAAAAAACCTCAAAGGAAAACCAGCTATTGGCTTCATTGGTTTCTACACTTGGCTGTTGTCAAACACTTTGAAGGTGAACCAGGTTTAAAACACGGGGCTTGGCAATGGAGATGTCAGCAAGGCCACGGGCCCCCTAGGAGCTAATTAGAATGGGAAAGAAAAAGAATACTTAAACACACACACATACATACAAGCACACATTACTTCTATGCATGGTTGAAGGCCACATGGCAGTGAGAAGGCAGGGCGGGGCGGGGCCAACTCCTGACTCCATGTTGTTCTGTGGGGCAGGGCGGGGCTAACCTCCATTTTGTGTAACTGGACCCTAGCCCTCACCGACCAATCAGATTCAGCCAAAGCAGTGACATCACCACCCCTATAAAATCCGTTGATGCGTTGGAATCAGTTCTTTTTCCCGCCAGGCGGTTGTCGGTGTAAGTGGTCCCCAGCTCGGGCTGGTCCGAAATACAGGCTTTCTGCAATTGCATCGGCCTCGGATCCCTTTTGGGGTTCACGGGATCTGGGCACAACAGCATATTCCCTGTTGCGCGAGCCACACCTCTCACTGACATCAGAGGGGTGTTATCAAACGGCCTCCCCCCAACTCCCCGGTTGGATAGAGCTGTCCCCAACCTCAAACCTTGTCTTTAGGGGGGACATAGAATTCCCTCTCAGGACGAGGTAGTCGGCGTGAGGACGTCTGTTTAGTTTTAGGTGCCGCTTCCACGGAGTTGGTAGGCTGTTAAGCCCCCCCCCCCCCCCCCCCCCGGTCTGTTACTGTGTTCTCTGTATGTTTGTATAAGTAAGGGATTCAGTTTGCTCTTGTTTGTAAACTTGCTATAAAAACTTAAATGTAAATGTATTGAATTGTCATAATACTGAAAATGTTGATGTTGGGAGCTCTTCTCTTGATGGCAGTTGTGATTTTCTGTGTTATTTTATGGACTCGCTGTATGGGTGCTATGGGACAGACTCGGATTACTCCTTTGAGCATTGTGATCTATCATTTTCAGGAAGTAGAGGAAAGAGCTAACGGTTTTGGTATGGAGGTCCGGAAGGACATATGGCAGACTTGTTGTTCTAGTGAGTGGCCAGCTTTCAATGTCGGGTGGCCACCAGAGGGAACATTCGATCTCCGCACCATTCGCCGGGTCCGCAGTGTCGTCTCTCGACCCAGGACAGGTCACCCCGATCAGCTCCCGTACATTATCACGTGGCAGGACCTTGTGGAGAACCCACCCTTTTGGCTTAAGCCCTTCGTGGCTCCGCACTCCTCGGAGCCAGAACCTAGTTTTGCCTTACAGGGAACGGAGAGGACAGAGAAGAAAATCACCCTGCCGTCGGCACCCCCCTTCTCTGTCTTGCAGGGCGGAACTGGAGAATTAATTTTTCCTCCCCTGTACCAGTTCCCTAGGGTGCCTGACCCTCCTCCATTAAGGGAAGCAGACGCCGCGAGGAGAGCGGGAAGCCCGCTGTGTACCAGACAGAGAGCCCAGAGGGAGCCACTCGCCTTCGTCGCCGACTCCACTGTTAAGACTTTACCCCTGCGGGCCACAGGCCCCCCAGATGAGAGGGGCCATCAGCCCCATCACTACTGGCCTTTCGCCACTACCGACCTCTATAATTGGAAAACTCACAATCCTACGTTTTCTGAGAAGCCATCGGAGCTTATTAATCTGTTAGATTCTGTCCTTTTCACCCATCAGCCAACCTGGGACGACTGCCAGCAGCTCTTGCAGGTCCTGTTCACCCCCGAGGAGAGGAAGAGGATCCTCAATGAGGCCCGGAAGCTGGTTCCGGGTGTGGATGGGAATCCTACCACCATCCAGGCTCAGATAGATGCCTCTTTTCCTCTGACTAGGCCTGAGTGGGATTTCAACACGGCAGAAGGTAAGGAGAGGCTCCAGGTCTACCGCCAGGCTCTGATGGGGGGTCTCCGGGCGGCTGCCAGAAAGCCGACTAATCTGGCTAGCATCCAGCAGGAGAAAGATGAATCTCCGGCAGCTTTTTTAGAGCGGATCACGGAGGCAGTCCGCACCTCCACCCCCATGGACCCAGAGGCTCCTGGGAGTAAGGCGGCTGTTGTTCTAGCCTTTGTATACCAGTCTGCCGCAGATATTAGGAGAAAACTGCAAAGAATAGATAGATTAGGAGAGAAGAGTCTGCAGGAGCTGTTGGCGGTGGCTGAAAAGGTGTACAACCACCGGGAGCCCCCTGAGGATAAACGGGCTCGCAGGCAGACCCGAGAGCTGGCTAGGCTCATCCTGTCGGCTATGGACTCCCCTGAGGACCGGGACCTCCGGCTCCGCCAGCTCCTGAGCGATCGAAAGAAGGGTAAGGAGACCCCCGGGGAAGGGAGGCGGAGACTGCAGAAGGATCAGTGTGCACACTGCAAGAAGATAGGCCATTGGGCTCGAGAATGTCCGAAGAGGGACAGTGGGAAGGGGAGCAAGACAGACCGAGTAAAGGTCTTAGAGCTCGATGAACTAAATGATTAGTGGAGTCGGGGTTTGGACCCCACTCCCCGAGCCCAGGGTAACTCTTAGAGTGGAGGGGACCCCTGTTGACTTTCTTGTTGACACCTGACTTTCTTGTTGACACCGGAGCACAGCATTCGGCCCTCTGCACTCCACAAGGAAAACTAGCTAGCCAAAAGTCGTGGGTGCAAGGGGCAACTGGTATGAACCAGTATTCGTGGACTACCCGAAGAACGGTGGATCTAGGGATGGGCCGGGTAACCCACTCCTCCATGGTAATACCGGAATGCCCCTACCCACTGCTAGGACGGGACTCACTGACCAAGATTGGAGCTCAAATAACTTTTAGACAAGGGGGGACCTCAGGTCATGGATGGCGAGGGCCACCCCGTCCATGTTCTGACTCTGAGGCTACAGGATGAGTACCGCCTCCACAAGGAGGCGCTCCCAAGATGGGGTAACATGGACAGATGGCCACAAGAATTCCCCCCAGCCTGGGCAGAGATGGGAGGGGTAGGACTAGCTGCTCACAGGACCCCAGTCCTAGTGGAGCCAAAGCCAGGAGAAGGTCCGGTAAGGATCAAACAGTATCCCATGTCTCAGGAGGCCCGGGAAGGAATTCCCACCTACACATCTGGAGACTGTGGAGTCTAGGGGTGCTGGTTCCCTGCCAGTGTGCCTGGAACTCCCCCCCGCTGCCGGTCAAGAAGCCTCACACGAATGACTACCGACCGGTGCAAGACCTCCGGGAAGTAAATAAGAGTTATGGACATACACCCAACTGTCCCCAACCCACACACTCTCTTGAGCTCCCCGGCGCCCTCCAGAGTCTGGTATACTGTATTAGATTTAAAAGACGCCTTCTTCAGTCTGCTGCTAGCACCCAGAAGTCAACCCTTGTCTGCCTTCAAGTGGCATGATCCAGAGGAGGGCTCCAGCGGACAACTCACCTGGACGCAACTGCCTCAGGGGTTCAAGAATCCGCTCACCATCTTTGATGAGGCGCTACACGAGGGCCTGGGTGAGAACAGGAGGGAGCACCCTGGCCTCACCCTCCTACAGTACGTAGATGACATCCTGATTGCTGCCGACACGGCCGAGGACTGTGAACGAGGAGCCTGCTGGTCACCCTCGGGGCCTTGGGGTGTCGGGCATCCGAGAAGAAGGCACAGATAGGCAGAGAGAGGGTGAGTGAGTCATCTGGGGTACATCTTGGAGGGCGGACAGCGGCGGTTGTCAGATGCCAGAAAAGAAACTGCCCTAAAGATCCCCACACCCACCTCGAAGAGAAGTGAGGGAATTCTTACGGTCCGCCGGCTACTGCCGTCTCTGGATTCTGGGTTCTGCTGAGATCGCCAGGCCCCTCTGTGAAGCCACCAGAGAGGGGAAGATGTTTGAATGGACAGAGAAGGAAGAGGCTGCCTTTAATCAGCTGAAAAAGGCCCTATTAGACGCCCCAGCTCTGGGCCTGCCAGACGTTACCAAGCCCTTTCACCTCTTTGTAGACGAGCGCAAATGGGTAGCAAAGGGGGTTTGAACTCAAGCCTCGGGCCCCTGGAGCCGTCCAGTAGCTTACTTGTCTAAGAAACTGGACCCAGTGGCTGCCGGCTGGCCACCGTGCTTGAGGATCACTGTGGCAACAGCTCTACTAGTGAAGGATGCTGACAAGCTAACTCTAGGGCAAGAAATCTGGATTATAACCCCCCAACGCGGCTGAGGGAGTTCTACAACAGCCACCTGATAGATGGATGAGTAAATGCACGCATGCCTCACTACCAGACCCTCCTAAAGCCTCCCAGAGTGCGGTTCCGCCCCAGTGCAACCCTCCACCCCGCAACTCTCCTGCCTGACCCCGACCCCAACCCTGACTCCCGGCTACATGACTGCGCCGGGATCTTGGACCAGGTGCATGGACTCCAGAAGACCTGACGGGCCCCTCTCGGATGCAGAGGCCACATGGCTCACCGACGGGAGCAGCTTCATGAGAAACGGGCACAAGTTCGAGGGCGCGGCAGTGGTAACTTGAGACTGGCACCTTATGGGCAGAGGCTCTGCCATCTGGAACGTCGGCCCAGCGGGCAGAGCTCATCTTCCTGACAAAGGCATTGACGCTAGGGGCCAGGAAACGACTCAACATCTTTACAGATAGTCAATATGCGTTTGCTACGGCTCACATCCATGGGGCAATCTACCAGGAGAGGGCTGTTGACTGCGGAAGGAAAGACTATAAAAAATAAACAAGAAAGACTCGACTTGCTAGCTGCCTTATGGCTCCCAGCCAAGTTAACCATCATCCACTGCCCAGGACACCAGAAAGCCAACAATCCTGTAGCCAGGGGCAACCGGAAGGCTGACCAGGTGGTCAAGAAAGTAGCCCTCACTGCAGTCCCCACACTGGCCCTGCAATTGCCAGACCCAGAGACCCCAGTCCTGCCAGATCAGCCTAGATACTCCCAGGAAGAACTACAGTGGATCAAAGGTCACCCCACAACCAAGGAAGTCAGGGGCTGGTGGTATGCTCCAGACGGGAAGCTCCTGCTACCAGACCAGCTTGGGATCCCGATGTTGAAACACGTACACCGATCGACTCACCTAGGGCCCCGGAAACTAAAGGATCTGGTCCGGCATGCTAAGACCAAATTTACCAGCTGGACGCCAGAATAGATTAAATTGTATCAGCCTGTAAGACTTGCCAGCTTACAAATGCAGGGGCCGGGTCAAGTGATAAAGGAACCCAGCTCAGAGGAACTAAGCCGGGGATGCACTGGGAGATCGACTTCACTGAGGTGAGGCCGGGAAAATATGGCTATAAATACCTCCTAGTTTTTGTAGACACCTTTTCTGGATGGGCAGAAGCATACCTAACTAAGCATGAAACAGCCCAGACGGTCGCTAAGAAGCTTCTGGAGGACATTCTACCCAGGTACGGTTTCCCAGCTAGGATAGGATCGGACAACGGCCCGGCTTTCATCTCACAGGTAACACAGGCGGTAGCCAAGGCTATAGGGGCAGATTGGAAATTACATTGTGCATATAGGCCCCAGGGCTCAGGACAGGTAGAGAGAGTGAACAGAACATTAAAAGAGACCCTTTCTAAACTAACCATGGAGACTGGCGGGGACTGGGTGGCTCTCCTTCCCTATGCTCTTTACCGGGTGAGGAACTCACCCTATAGCCTGGGCTTCACTCCCTATGAGATTCTGTTTGGTAGGCCCCCGACTGTTATCCCCAATCTTAAGACAGAACTGCTAACTGAATTTGAAAACCAATCTTTTCTTTTAAGAGGGCTCCAGAGGGTGCATGAGAACATTTGGCCTCGCCTGCAGGCCATCTTCTAGGCCGGTCCGATCCCGACGCCCCACCAGTACCGGCCGGGAGACTGGGTCTTTGTCAAAAGACACCACCAGTTGACTCTTGAACCCCGTTGAAAAGGACCATACATCGTGGTGCTGACTACGCCCACCGCCCTCAAAGTGGACAGCATTGTGACCTGTGTCCACCACACCCATGTTCGGCCAGCTGATTCCTCTGCGATCCGGGAGGACTTCGCCAATCGACGGAGCATCGACTGGGACCGAGACAACCCCCTCAAGCCCAAGTTACGGCGTACTCAACCTGCCTGATACTGGGAATTCTGTTTGCGGCTGCTCCGGCTGCTGGGGGTCCCCACACTCCATACACTGGTTCGGGAGGAAAGACTCACTTCTACATGTGCCTTGGACACTCCCAACCCCGCCTTGCAGTCTTGTGTCTCCACTGGACACATCTGGTGGACTCCCCCCAAAATGTCAGATCAGGGTACGGGAAGAAGGGACTTTATTCACCCTTCAGTGATACAAACGGATAACTCTCAAGACAAGTGGGGGCGGGGGGGGGGATGAGAAGGCAGGGAGGAGGGCGAGGCCAACACCTGACTCCATTTTGTACTGTGGGGCATGGCGGGCTATCCTCCATTTTGTGTAACTGGACCCTAAACCTCACCTAACCAATCAGGGTCAGCCAAAGCAGTGACATCATCACCCCTATAAAAGCCATTGATATGTTGAAATTTGTTCTCTCCAACCACCCGGTTGTCAGTGGAAGTGGGACTGAGCTCTGACTAATTCGAAATACAGGCTTTCTGCAGTTGCTTCGTACTCGGCTCCCTGGTAGTCTTTGGGGATCACGAAATCTGGGCACAACAGCAGCATATTCCGTGTTGCGAGAGCCACCTCTGACACCAGAGGGGTGTTATCAGACAGCCTGCCCCCAACTCCCCACCTTGTCTTCCCATAGAAATGAATTTATTACACTGTGCTGAAGCCAGTTTATTAAATCAAGAAATGTTAAAGAAGCAAGACAAACCTATACATCTGGCTTATTACTAAGCTTAAGGCTCTCAAGCTCATCTGAAGAGCCAAGTGGGTGGGGGTCCGAGGGGTTCTATCGTCACCTGGCTGTAGGTCTCAATTCCTCTGCTGCTGTAGATTAAATTCTCAAGGTCTCCTTTTACTTTGTGTGGCCTTTCTAGAATTCATGAGAAGCACCTGGCAGTGCTATCTTGCCAGTCCTGGAGATTGCTGGCTTCTCTGCTTAGGGAGTAAAACTGTGCCCCCGGGCTCCCCCTTTCCCTTTCCCCTTCCCCCTCCATTCCTGCATTTTCTTGTTAGGGAGGCTTTGAGTAGTTTGTTCTCAAGTGTCCTTGACAGGGAAGATGATGGCTTGTTACTTACAAACTGGCTGCCATTTTCCCATACTGTTTGGCCTTAGCTTTCCGGTCAGTTTCCCTATTCCTGCAATGCTCGTCCCTATGGACCCCTCCCCGAGCCCAGGGTAACCCCAATGGGCTCATCCCTATGGCCCTGGGATCTTGTAACAGTATGATTAAAAAATGTAGACAATAAAAATAGAGTGAAGAATTGTAGGAATCTTGACAGGCCACTGCCTGCTGGAATCTGGGAAGAGTAGCATGGCTGTTGAGGTGGAGCTTGGGTCCGGCTTTGAATGTAGAGAAGGTCTGACATCCTGTGGATACACAGTAAGGGGGTGGGGGGGGGAGGACCATGGGAAGAAGCTAGAAGGATGTTTGTGAAGCTGTCCCAGTGAGAAATAAATCAGAGGATTCAGTGTTCACGATGTTTCATTTTCCATTTCAATTAAAATCTCAGTGGCAAGTGACAGCATTTCTATTGCAATACCACCATCGTCTGGTATCTGTTTTTGACATTAAAAGCGAGGTAGATTTAAAATATCTGTTCCTCACTGAGATAATCTGGAGGACATTGAAATCAAATAGGGGGGGGGGAGGCATGCCCACCGACTAAACTCGTGGTTCTAAGTGGGAGCTTCAATGTAGGGGATGCTTTAAGAAGCATACTCCCTAGTGCAGAGCGGGAAGGCGGGAAAGGAGTGCGAGGCACTGGTTTCTGTTAGGTCCAGGCAGGGGGGAAGCCCAGAGCCCAAGCAAGCAACAGCAAGGTAGATGGTGACAAAGATAACTGGCTCCTTCCTAGACCCCTTGGCCCCAGGCGGGAATCCCACACCTGCCCTCCCCCTCCGCTCACTAACAGCTGTATAAAACAAGCACCTACGCCGCTTTTTGGCGCCAACTTCCCTGGCCCGCCCTCGGACCAGCGAGTTTCCCTCGGGAGCGCAAGATTAAAACCTCCCCCCTCTCTAATCGCCCGGACTCTGTGTCTCGCTCCAGCGCCTCAAACCTTACAATTTAACTTCTCAATAGCAAGAGCTATCAAGAAGGGACTCCAAAACTTGGTGGGAGGCCCGGAAGAAGCCCCGCCAGGCTTACTTTCCTCCCGAGGCCTCTGCAGTGTTCCCCTGTCCCCCGACATTGCCCCGCCGTGTTGCCTGTGCCCGGACCCCCTTTTCCATAAAGACGGGGCTCACGCAGGATCAGGGCCCACCCCAGTGTCCCCGCTTCCACCTAACCGCCTTATAGGTCCCGCCTCCAAATGCCGTCCCGTTCGGAGGAGCCAGGCGGTAGGTCTTGGAGGCACGGACATCGGTACCAACAAAATGGAGAGCAAACCTGGGCCCCTTCCCCCTCCAGCCCAGGTGCCGGCCGCCCTGGAGATGGGCTCGTCCGACCGCCAGTCGGTCTGCCGATCGGAAACAGCTTTCGTTGCCTTTTCCTTTGCTCACTGTTTGGAGCCTGGGGTCCTCTTGTGGGGATGAACCCCGGAGCTTGCGCTCTCTGGGTTCGTATTCGCTCTCCTCTTGGTCTCCGTCCGCCAGAGACCTGTTCCCTCCGCCCAAGTGTAACGCCTGCGGGGTGGGGGGGATGAGGGGAGCCACAGACGGCGAGCAGGAGAGGAAAACAGCTGTGGAATCCGGAAGCCTGGCTCTTTGGGATCCAAATCTGCCTGGGGCCGTGGCGGACAGTGTCCGCTAGAGGGCGGCCGGGAGGCGGGGAGAGAAACGGTGGGGGGGCGGGGACAATGACGACCGGCTGTAGTTTTCAATCTGGTCCGATGGTCTCGTATATCAGGGGCCGAGCTCCTCTCCAGCCACCGCGACAGCTTGTGTGTTCAGCTTTCAGCAGCAGCCTCGCTCGCAGCCATGTCTGGGAGAGGCAAGGGCGGGAAAGGACTTGGCAAAGGGGGCGCCAAGCGGCACCGCAAGGTCCTGAGGGACAACATCCAGGGCATCACCAAGCCCGCCATCCGCCGCCTCGCTCGGCGCGGGGGCGTCAAGCGGATCTCGGGCCTCATCTACGAGGAGACGCGGGGCGTGCTGAAGGTGTTCCTGGAGAACGTGATCCGCGACGCCGTCACCTACACGGAGCACGCCAAGCGCAAGACGGTGACGGCCATGGACGTGGTGTACGCCCTGAAGCGCCAGGGCCGCACCCTCTACGGCTTCGGGGGCTAAGCCTCTGCTGCGGGCGGACCGGTGCAGCACCCCTAAAGGCCCTTTTTAGGGCCACCCACAGAGTCCTTGAGAGAGCTGGGCACTTCCTTATAAACACTTGGCAGTCAGCCGCCCTCAGGACATTGCCTTCACCACAAGCTGTTCTCCAGGCTGCTTCTCTGTTGCACAGTGACCCTAGACACAGGGTCACATGCTTTTGTTTGCTGAGCTGACCGTTTTGGGGCGGCAATTGCGTTTCAGCGGATCAGGCTGCGGCCTTCCCCACCCGCTGGGAGCTGCGCAGCTGTCCGCCTGTGGGCGGCTCCTGGCCAGGCCGCCGGCTCCCACAGCGGCCAGGGCGGCCTCAGCCGATCAGGGCAGCGCTGGCACACAGTGAGGTTTGCAAGATCTGAATTCACATTTGTTTTACAGAAACTGGTCCGTCACTGGTGGGAGTGGAGGCTCTGGGACTTCCCTGTGTGGAAGCCATCCTGACCTCCCTCCTTCGCCTGGAAGCTGGTCGTGCAGTGAAATAGATTTACGAATTTAATCTTTAATGACTAGGTGGTAATCGGCACGTTGTTTAAGGATGCTGTTAATAGATTTGTGACGGAATGTAAGGCTCTGCTCTGTTCTAAGCCCTAGTGGGTGTGGGGAAGAGGCCTACCCTTCTTTCATCCTCACAGCGAAGTGAAGTGAATGCGATTAGGATCCAGCTTTCACATGGTGCTATGGAGATGGGCCCAGTCTTTTTCCTCTGGGACCTTTTCCTGGCTGGGGGAGAGGGTCAGGAGCTAACCCTAAGGGGCCTCCAGCCTTAGCCAGACTGTCTCCCTCCCACCCCGCACCCCTTTAGAGCAGTGAGCACCCCAGAGATCTGTTACCCACCCCCCTTTTCCTCTGTGCCCTCCTCCCTTCTCTTCCTGCCTTTCCGAATGCACTTCCCTCTCAGCCTCTAATCACACCCCAAGCCTCTACCAACATCCCCAGAATATAGTCCGCACGGCCGAAGGTGACATCTTTGCGGATATAACAACAGAAGTTCCTCCCCAGACTGCCGGGAGCCGCCCAATGTCCTCAATGGTGGAGAGACGGGAACGGGGAATCTGGAGGCTCTGAACCTTAATTGCTCTGAAAGGTGGGAGCTAATCACCCATTGCTCAGTGGAGACATCGGTAGGGGAAGCAGCCTCCATCTGTTATTCGTATGTAAAGAGGGAAGCTGGAGGCTGGTAGATGGAAGCAGCGCCCTCTCGGGGTCAGGAGAGGAAGTGGAGGACAGACCGCTGACGAGCATCTCCGGCTTCAGGGTGAAAGTGTGCGCTCTGCTACTTGGCGCCTGGGCCAGTCCCTCAGACCGGGTCTCAGGAAGCCCAATGTCGGTCGAGTCCCCGCAGTTTGCCTTGAGGTTGTGTGACCACCCCCGCCGCTCCCCGCCCCCCCGCAACCCGCACACCAAAGTCACCAGTAACTGCGGAGCCCAGAGGCCCAGCCTGCGCCGAGGCCTCCCCACCTACGCTGGGGAGAAGGGGCCGGGCGGAGAGCCAGAGGCGTGCTCAGGAGATGGCCACGGTCCTGCCTGAAACGGGGAGGGGGGCGCGGGTGGCAGCCCCTTCACTGGCCTTCCCTCCTTTTTCGACACACCTGGAGAGGCAAAGGGGGCTTCATGGGAAAGTGGAGAGAGCGGGTGTGTACAGAGCAGGGGGACTCGGGGGCAGGCAAGCCTCCAGGGCCTCCTTGGCGGTGCGCGGGGAGCAGTGTTCCCAGGTGGCCCACAGGCGGTGCCTACACAGGCCCTCCGATCCCCCGGCAGGGATTTGATTAAGCACAGCCGGGCCCCGAAGAGGCCTCCGGGTGCGCTCCAGTTGGGAGCGAAGTCAAGCTCCGAGGCCCCAAAGTTTTCAGAACCCTACCAGCTAGGATTCTCCTTCAAGCGGCTCCTTCTATGGATCACACTACAAACAGGCTACAAGACAACCCCTGGTGACGTCCCACACACCTGAGGCTTCCCTCATGCGCTCCCTCCCATGTCGGCAGAGACAAAGTGCCCGTCCCGCCCCCGCAGCCCAGAGACCCAAGTGCTCCAAACTCTCCGTGCGGTTGTGGGTGGCTCTGAAAAGAGCCTTTGGGTGCGATGGGTGGAACCTGGAACCGAGAGAGCCACTTAGGCGCGCTCCCCGCGGATGCGGCGGGCCAGCTGGATGTCCTTGGGCATGATGGTGACGCGCTTGGCGTGGATGGCGCACAGGTTGGTGTCCTCGAACAGCCCCACCAGGTAGGCCTCGCTCGCCTCCTGCAGCGCCATCACGGCCGAGCTCTGGAAGCGCAGGTCGGTCTTGAAGTCCTGCGCGATCTCGCGCACCAGCCGCTGGAACGGCAGCTTGCGGATCAGCAGCTCCGTGGACTTCTGGTAGCGCCGGATCTCGCGCAGCGCCACGGTGCCCGGGCGGTAGCGGTGCGGCTTCTTCACGCCGCCCGTGGCCGGCGCGCTCTTGCGGGCCGCCTTGGTGGCCAGCTGCTTGCGCGGGGCCTTGCCGCCGGTCGACTTGCGGGCGGTCTGCTTCGTACGGGCCATGGCGGGGCGAGGCGCGAGCTGCTCGGCACGACGGCGGGATCGGGAGCGCGGGCCCGGGCCTCCGCAGCCGCCTTTATAGCCACAGTCCTTTCCCGATTGGGCGGCGCGGGGAAATCGAAAGTCCCGCGCTGGCTGTTCATTGGCTGTGACGTCACCCGCCCTCGCGCGCCCGATTGGCCGGCGTAGAGCCTCCCCCGCCCCCGCCCGGTCGCCTCTCTTTCTGCCCTCCGGCTCGCCAACAGCTTTTTCTACCCGGTGTTTCCCTTCCTTTCGGGCCGAGTCTTTTTTTTTCTTGTTTGTAAAATGTCAACAGTCAGGTCAGGGCGTCCCTCCGTAGCCCTCCACGCTTTCCCTAGGACACGCTATCCGCAACGCCCTCTTGCTTTCCACGCCCGAACCTAGCTTCAATCTTCCGTTTGTTCCGCCCGCTTCCCCTTCCCCCCTGGGCGGGCCCTTGGTCAATCCGAAGGATCCCTCTTCCCGCCTTCAGGACCGGAAAACCGTCCGCCCCAGGCTCAAGACCCCGCCCCCCGACAGCCCTAACCTCCGCCGGGGAGGCGTCTCCTCGACTCGAGAAAAAAAACCAAAAAAACCCCAAAAAAATCCACACCAATCACAACATTTAGACACAGTCGGCTCAGTTAAGCTGAGGTCCAGGCTCGCCCCAGTCCCGAAAACGACCCGTCCTCCTACCAAGTGGGGTGGGCTGGGGTATCAGTGGACGCTCTCTCCCCTACCTGACCCCAAGTGCTGGGCGTGGGGCTGGCAGGGGGTGCGGGAGCTGGCGAGCCGGGGGCTGCCACTCAAATGCCCTGTGAGATTCGTTGCCTTGGTGTGCCGTGACCGTGTCGCTAGGGTCTACAGCCCGACCCACCCCGGCCGGGATGGGCAGGCAAGCCTAGTGTTCGGGGAGGGACGGTTGGGAGGCCTAGCCAAGCAAAGCGGCCCGCAAACGCCTCGGGGGCGGGGCCGGCACTTTCTACTGCGGGAGTCGGCACGGAGGAGACCGGGTTACGACAATAACAGCTCTTTTACTTTGAAAGAGTGGGTGGCTCTGAAAAGAGCCTTTGATTTCACAGGTGCCCCTCCGAGGACGGGAGTGGGGGCCGGGTGGGCGCCAGGCCTAGCACGGCCTCACTTGCCCTTCGCCTTGTGGTGGCTCTCCGTCTTCTTGGGCAGCAGCACGGCCTGGATGTTGGGCAGCACGCCGCCCTGGGCGATGGTCACCTTGCCCAGCAGCTTGTTCAGCTCCTCGTCGTTGCGGATGGCCAGCTGCAGGTGGCGAGGGATGATGCGCGTCTTCTTGTTGTCGCGGGCCGCGTTGCCCGCCAGCTCCAGGATCTCGGCCGTCAGGTACTCCAGCACCGCCGCCATGTACACCGGCGCGCCGGCCCCCACCCGCTCGGCGTAGTTGCCCTTGCGCAGCAGGCGGTGCACACGCCCCACAGGGAACTGCAGGCCGGCGCGGGAAGACCGCGACTTGGCCTTAGCGCGGGCCTTGCCTCCCTGTTTGCCTCGACCAGACATGACGGCGATACGTACTGCGAGCGGCTTCCGACTGACGACCGAGCAAGTCGCCCTAAACGGCTCCGCTTCACCTTTTTATAGGCAGAACGGCGATTCTTCGCCGAGCGCTGTGATTGGCTAAAGCCTGGCTTTGTCCCGATGGCCAATGGGAGATCGCGGGCAGAAGACACTCATCTGCATAATCTCGCCCCCCACCCCGAGACGAGCGCCACTGAAAGCCCGCCAATCACAACGCGGCGGCCTCCGGACCTTAATTTGCATACAGCCTCTATAAGTACCGAGCCGCTTCCGGTAGCCCCGGTCCCGCTGCTGTGTTTGCGTGCCCCTTCTTTTTCTCTGCCGCTGGTGCTTCCCGCTATGCCTGAGCCGGCCAAGTCCGCTCCCGCGCCCAAGAAGGGCTCCAAGAAGGCGGTCACCAAGGCCCAGAAGAAGGATGGCAAGAAGCGCAAGCGCAGCCGCAAGGAGAGCTACTCCATCTACGTGTACAAGGTGCTGAAGCAGGTGCACCCCGACACCGGCATCTCGTCCAAGGCCATGGGCATCATGAACTCGTTCGTCAACGACATCTTCGAGCGCATCGCCGGCGAGGCGTCCCGCCTGGCGCACTACAACAAGCGCTCCACCATCACCTCCCGGGAGATCCAGACGGCCGTGCGCCTGCTGCTGCCCGGCGAGCTGGCCAAGCACGCCGTGTCCGAGGGCACCAAGGCCGTCACCAAGTACACCAGCTCCAAGTGAGGCCCGCCCGGCACTCTGCGCTCGCAAGGGTCGTCGGACGCATGGACCCTCCCACCCCCCCAAAGGCTCTTTTCAGAGCCACCCACCCCTCTCGGTGAAAGAGCTGGCCGCGCCTCTGCTCCCCACGCTCGGTGCCCGCCCGAAGCCCCCGCTAGTTCGTCCAGGGGCGCTTCTGTCCGTGAACTTCCTGGGCAGCTAACGGAGGGTCAGGGTTTGAGTCCTTCGCCTTCGTTAGTCAGCAGCTCGGTGTCGCTGTCCAAAACTGCAGCTGCACGCTCGCACCGTTTTGGTGTCCAGCCGGGGCCCGTTTGAGAAGGGAGCAGGAGCAGTCCTATCAAGGTCCCTCCCAGGACCGCGGGGTCCCAGTGGCATCAGGCCCTCCAGTGAGCCAACGTAGCCTCCCTAGGCATGGTGCTGCTCCTGTTCCGGGTAAAAAGCAAAGCAGCCTTTTCAAGTCATCGAGAGGCTCAAGGAAGGCCTGCTTGGTGGTCTAAAAAACTCGAGACCTAGTTTACCACAGAGCATGGTCTGAAATTTAAAAGCAGTGGTGGGGGGTGTTCACATACTAGGGTGGTATCTTCACTGACAAGGTCTATTTTACTTTAATGGAGCCTCCCTTTGCATCTGTGATCATATATCCTTGAAATGTCTGGGTAACTTGTGAATGTTTAAGTTCGTAAGGTCCCAGATGAGAGGTTTGTGACACAGAAGCAAGACAAGGAATCCAGGCGATTAAGAAGGGCGGGGGTTAATCCGCACTCCCAGGCGAATCTAGCTAATCTAAGGGTGGGCAAGGGAAGTTCGCGCCAAAAAGCGACATAGGTACTTCTTTTATAATACAGCTGTTTAGGGAGGGGAGGGTGGAGGGCATGAGAGGTGTGGAATTCCTGCTTGGGGCCAAGGGTCTTGGAAGGCCCTAGGAAGGCACCAGCTAGCCAGTTATCTTTGTCACCATCCATCCCGCAGAAGCTTTCATGGGCTCTAGGCTTCCTCCCTGCCTCAATCTAACAGTAACTTCCCTTCTTCCAGACCTGTTGGGGCACAACACAACATTCCTGGGCATCACCTATGGATTTTTTTTTTAAATTTGTTGTGGTTTTTTTTAAATATATTTTACTGATTTTACACAGAGATGAATTGAGAGGGATAGAGAGTTAGAAACGTCGATGAGAGAGATACATCAACCAGCTGCCTCTTGCACACCCTTTACCAGGGATGTGCCCGCAACCAATGTACATGCCCTTGGCTGGAATTGAACCTGGGACCTTTCAGTCCGCAGACCGATGCTCTACCACCGAGCCAAACCGGTTTCGGCCACCTATGGATTTTATGTAACCTACATAAGTCCCCTCTTTTGATTGCAATGTTTAAAAATAGATGAGAAACCACCATTATCTGGAGCATTATCCCTATCCTTGAGATACTACTTCCTGGCAATTGTTTGATCGAATAAACTCACAAAATCATTTGCAGGAGGTTTGAATGTTTTTTTTTGTTTTGTTTTTTTTTAATATATTTTATTGATATTTTACAGAGAGGAAGGGAGAGAGATAGAGAGCTAGAAACGTTGACGAGAGAGAAACATCAACCAGCTGCCTCCTGCACACCCCCTACCGGGGACGTGCGTGCAACCAGTGTACATGCCCTTGACCGGAATCGAACCCGGGACCTTTCAGGTCCAAAGACCGACGCTCTATCCACTGAGCCAAACCGGTTTTGGCGGTTTGAATGTTTTTATGTTGTTTTACAGTTAACAGCTTGGTTTAACAGCTTGGTCCTCATCGCCATGGTCTCAGATCCTAACCCAGGTGGACTGGTTCACCTGCCTTCTGCATTTTTGTTTCCTGCTGTTTTGCAAAAAAAAAAAAAACAAACAAAAACCAAACAAGTGAGAGCTTCTGTATATCTATGCATATAATGACCGGGTATACAAAATTCGTGCACATTAAAGGGATTAATCAGAGAAAATAATTTAATATTGCAATTTCCTTTTATAATAGAAGTGTCAGAGATGAAAGAAAATTGGTGAAATGTATATGAATACTTTCCTCCTGTCAGTCTGAGCACACCATGAGACCCAAAGTAAAGGCCCTGTCCACGCACATGCAGCTCAAAATCGCTTGAGAGTCAGACCAGGCCGCCCTGCCCCACATTGGGCTACATCCAGACCTGGTCAGTCCCACCCTTGTCAAGCTGCACTGGGCAGGGGGCATGACCTCAAGTTCCCTTGCCAGGTGGAGGGCCCCCAGCCTAGACCAGCGCTGGGAGTGTGCCTTAAAGTCCCTGGTCAAGCCCCGCTGGGCAGGGGGTGCCTTCTGAGTTCCCCTGTCAAACTTCAGGGTGGGCGTAGCCTCAAGTCCCTGCTTGTTGTTGGGTTGAACCCTGGGTTCAAAGTAAGACCACTGGAGGCTGATGATTGATATAAAAAAAAAAAGCAGGCAAGGATTTATTGAACTGGCCAGGACGATCACGAGAGCACCACATGCAGGTGGAGTCCACACGAAAGCACTGTTTCAGGTGCAGGCAGTCCTTTTAAGGTCTAAACCACAAAAATTTTCCTTTGTTCTGTGAACGAAAACAGCCACTTGCAGACCTGATGAGCTCAGGGAAGGCCTGCGTGGCAGTCTTGCAGACTGAGAGACCTGAAGTAACCACAAAGGATGGTTTGAAAATTAAATATCTTACTTCCAACAGGTTATAGTGGGCAGTCATTTTCTAGGCCAATGTTTCCCAGACTAAGATCAGCTTGATCTTTACTGAGCCCATCTGCCTTCCTGCCTCTAAGATAACCTATCTGTAAGATGTCTGAGTAACCTGTAACTTCCCTTTTCTCTGGAGCCCCTGGGGTACAACTAAATGTGGTAGGCGCCAGAACAGATGCCTCAAATTCCTTCGTTACCATGTTAATTGTTCCTGCACTCTCCTAAGTATCCCAGGGCTTTCCCACCAGCTTGCTTTCTCCCGCCTCCTTACTCCATCACCAATGAATATTCACGTAACCCACCTATGTCCCTCCTTTGATTTCTATGTATAAATACAGAAATGTAACCGCCATTCTCTGGAGCATTATCTCAATCCGTTGAGGTTCTGCTTCCCGGCAATTGTCGACAGTTTTGGCTCAAATAAACTCACAAAAAATTCCTTTACAGGTTTCAATGGTTTTTTTCGTTAACAGTTCTAAATTCTAAATTCTAAAGGCTGGGGACAGCCCTGAAGGTCTTTCCCAGCCACATTCCGATGGACATTGGAATGTGGCCCTATTTTGCGATAGCAGATAGTACAGAAGCAGAGCTGAGCGGTTCATCTCTAAAGGTTATCTACAGTTTCTACTCCTGAAGCTACTGAGTCAGTGGGAATCAGTCTCCTGTGGTCCTGGTCCACTGGCAAAGGAAAATTGCCTTAGCCTCCAGGTCTCAGTCTGGAAGCTGAGGCAACTATCCTGTGTAAAGAAGTAAGCGAGTGCTGAAGCCAGAATAGCAGGGTTAAAATTCAAACACCAGATTTTACCTAAGTACGGTTGCTACCATATTTCACTGCTGATTGATTACTCTTAAGGCTGCTTATGGGAACCTGGCCTTAGCCGTGGGTGCAAACATCTTTGTGACAGTGATGATCAATTAGCAATATATGTGTGTGTGTGTGTGTGTGTGTGTGTGTGTGTGTGTGTATATATATATAATCATATCTCTGTACTTTAGTAAAAACACCACCCAATACATTTGTCTCTTCCCTAGAACAATTCATTCTCTCTGAAAATACCAAAAGAGGGGCACTAAAAATTAGTAATACACAGGAAGAGGGAGGAATCATTTTGATGAGAATCAAAACATATTTTTCACTCTTTTTTATTGGTGTTGTTAATCTTCACCCGCGGATAGTTCTCTTCTCTATTGATTTTATAGAGTGGACAGTAGGGGTAGGAGACAGACATGCATATGAGACACATGCATCCATTGGTTCGCTCTGTACTCATCCTGACCAGGACGGAGGTACATTCAAGTCCAGGACCCTTCAATCTGCAGTCCCAACCTCTATGCAGAGCCAAACCTGCTAGGACTGTTTCACTCTTTTATGTTGAAAAAGCTTAGCCTAATTGAGGGTGATCGCACGTACTAGAAGTCTGACTGACATCGCTGTACATTCCAGTCTGCTAAACTCATTCCAGGAAACGGTAACTCCTGTGCAGACTACGATAGGGATATCTAGTAAAGTTCCTTACACATTACCCTGCATTTCGAAGTCTCAGGTTGAAATTAAACTTGGGTAGGGTATTTTAAATACTGGATTGAAGCGAAGCTACTCCTGGGAAAACGAAAGTCTTTGCACCCTTAAGTATAAAACTCATTCAATAAAACAAACGTGAAATTTGACACTATATTGGGATACCTACAAAGAACCCGAGACCATACTCGTGCGAGCGTGCAGCTGCAGTTTTGGACAGCGACACCGAGCTGCTGACTAACGAAGGCGAAGGACTCAAACCCTGACCCTCCGTTAGCTGCCCAGGAAGTTCACGGACAGAAGCGCCCCTGGACGAACTAGCGGGGGCTTCGGGCGGGCACCGAGCGTGGGGAGCAGAGGCGCGGCCAGCTCTTTCACCGAGAGGGGTGGGTGGCTCTGAAAAGAGCCTTTGGGGGGGTGGGAGGGTCCATGCGTCCGACGACCCTTGCGAGCGCAGAGTGCCGGGCGGGCCTCACTTGGAGCTGGTGTACTTGGTGACGGCCTTGGTGCCCTCGGACACGGCGTGCTTGGCCAGCTCGCCGGGCAGCAGCAGGCGCACGGCCGTCTGGATCTCCCGGGAGGTGATGGTGGAGCGCTTGTTGTAGTGCGCCAGGCGGGACGCCTCGCCGGCGATGCGCTCGAAGATGTCGTTGACGAACGAGTTCATGATGCCCATGGCCTTGGACGAGATGCCGGTGTCGGGGTGCACCTGCTTCAGCACCTTGTACACGTAGATGGAGTAGCTCTCCTTGCGGCTGCGCTTGCGCTTCTTGCCATCCTTCTTCTGGGCCTTGGTGACCGCCTTCTTGGAGCCCTTCTTGGGCGCGGGAGCGGACTTGGCCGGCTCAGGCATAGCGGGAAGCACCAGCGGCAGAGAAAAAGAAGGGGCACGCAAACACAGCAGCGGGACCGGGGCTACCGGAAGCGGCTCGGTACTTATAGAGGCTGTATGCAAATTAAGGTCCGGAGGCCGCCGCGTTGTGATTGGCGGGCTTTCAGTGGCGCTCGTCTCGGGGTGGGGGGCGAGATTATGCAGATGAGTGTCTTCTGCCCGCGATCTCCCATTGGCCATCGGGACAAAGCCAGGCTTTAGCCAATCACAGCGCTCGGCGAAGAATCGCCGTTCTGCCTATAAAAAGGTGAAGCGGAGCCGTTTAGGGCGACTTGCTCGGTCGTCAGTCGGAAGCCGCTCGCAGTACGTATCGCCGTCATGTCTGGTCGAGGCAAACAGGGAGGCAAGGCCCGCGCTAAGGCCAAGTCGCGGTCTTCCCGCGCCGGCCTGCAGTTCCCTGTGGGGCGTGTGCACCGCCTGCTGCGCAAGGGCAACTACGCCGAGCGGGTGGGGGCCGGCGCGCCGGTGTACATGGCGGCGGTGCTGGAGTACCTGACGGCCGAGATCCTGGAGCTGGCGGGCAACGCGGCCCGCGACAACAAGAAGACGCGCATCATCCCTCGCCACCTGCAGCTGGCCATCCGCAACGACGAGGAGCTGAACAAGCTGCTGGGCAAGGTGACCATCGCCCAGGGCGGCGTGCTGCCCAACATCCAGGCCGTGCTGCTGCCCAAGAAGACGGAGAGCCACCACAAGGCGAAGGGCAAGTGAGGCCGTGCTAGGCCTGGCGCCCACCCGGCCCCCACTCCCGTCCTCGGAGGGGCACCTGTGAAATCAAAGGCTCTTTTCAGAGCCACCCACTCTTTCAAAGTAAAAGAGCTGTTATTGTCGTAACCCGGTCTCCTCCGTGCCGACTCCCGCAGTAGAAAGTGCCGGCCCCGCCCCCGAGGCGTTTGCGGGCCGCTTTGCTTGGCTAGGCCTCCCAACCGTCCCTCCCCGAACACTAGGCTTGCCTGCCCATCCCGGCCGGGGTGGGTCGGGCTGTAGACCCTAGCGACACGGTCACGGCACACCAAGGCAACGAATCTCACAGGGCATTTGAGTGGCAGCCCCCGGCTCGCCAGCTCCCGCACCCCCTGCCAGCCCCACGCCCAGCACTTGGGGTCAGGTAGGGGAGAGAGCGTCCACTGATACCCCAGCCCACCCCACTTGGTAGGAGGACGGGTCGTTTTCGGGACTGGGGCGAGCCTGGACCTCAGCTTAACTGAGCCGACTGTGTCTAAATGTTGTGATTGGTGTGGATTTTTTTGGGGTTTTTTTGGTTTTTTTTCTCGAGTCGAGGAGACGCCTCCCCGGCGGAGGTTAGGGCTGTCGGGGGGCGGGGTCTTGAGCCTGGGGCGGACGGTTTTCCGGTCCTGAAGGCGGGAAGAGGGATCCTTCGGATTGACCAAGGGCCCGCCCAGGGGGGAAGGGGAAGCGGGCGGAACAAACGGAAGATTGAAGCTAGGTTCGGGCGTGGAAAGCAAGAGGGCGTTGCGGATAGCGTGTCCTAGGGAAAGCGTGGAGGGCTACGGAGGGACGCCCTGACCTGACTGTTGACATTTTACAAACAAGAAAAAAAAAGACTCGGCCCGAAAGGAAGGGAAACACCGGGTAGAAAAAGCTGTTGGCGAGCCGGAGGGCAGAAAGAGAGGCGACCGGGCGGGGGCGGGGGAGGCTCTACGCCGGCCAATCGGGCGCGCGAGGGCGGGTGACGTCACAGCCAATGAACAGCCAGCGCGGGACTTTCGATTTCCCCGCGCCGCCCAATCGGGAAAGGACTGTGGCTATAAAGGCGGCTGCGGAGGCCCGGGCCCGCGCTCCCGATCCCGCCGTCGTGCCGAGCAGCTCGCGCCTCGCCCCGCCATGGCCCGTACGAAGCAGACCGCCCGCAAGTCGACCGGCGGCAAGGCCCCGCGCAAGCAGCTGGCCACCAAGGCGGCCCGCAAGAGCGCGCCGGCCACGGGCGGCGTGAAGAAGCCGCACCGCTACCGCCCGGGCACCGTGGCGCTGCGCGAGATCCGGCGCTACCAGAAGTCCACGGAGCTGCTGATCCGCAAGCTGCCGTTCCAGCGGCTGGTGCGCGAGATCGCGCAGGACTTCAAGACCGACCTGCGCTTCCAGAGCTCGGCCGTGATGGCGCTGCAGGAGGCGAGCGAGGCCTACCTGGTGGGGCTGTTCGAGGACACCAACCTGTGCGCCATCCACGCCAAGCGCGTCACCATCATGCCCAAGGACATCCAGCTGGCCCGCCGCATCCGCGGCGAGCGCGCCTAAGAGGTTCGCTCGCTCTCTCGGATCCAGGTTCCACCCATCGCACCCAAAGGCTCTTTTCAGAGCCACCCACAACCGCACGGAGAGTTTGGAGCACTTGGGCCTCTGGGTGTCGGGACGGGGCGAGACGTGAGGGAAGCCCCAGTCGTGTCGGCCGTCATCAGGGGTCGTCCTTCAGCCAGTTTGTAGTGTCAAATCCTACAAGGAGCCGCTTGAGGGAGAATCTTAGCTGTAGCTGGTGGGGTTCTCCAAACATTGGGGCCTCGAAGCTAGACTTCACGCCCAACTGGAGCGTCCCCGGGAGGCCTCTTGGGGGCCCGGCTGTGCTTAATCAAATCCCTCCCGGGGGGTCGGAGGGCCTGTGTCGGCACCGCCTGCGGGCCACCTGGGATCGCTGCTCCCCGCGCACCGCCAAGGAAGCCCTGGAGGCTTACCTGCCCCCGAGTCCCCCTGCTCTGTACACCCGCTCTCTCCACTTCTCCATGAAGCCCCCTTTGCCTCTCCAGGTGTGTCGGAAAAGGAGGGAAGTCCAGTGAATGGGCTGCCACCCGCACCCCCCTCCCCGGTTCAGACAGGACCGCGGCCATCTCCAGAGCACGCCTCTGGCTCTCTGCCCGGCCCCTTCTCCCAGCGCAGGTGGGGGGGCCTCTTGGCTCGGCAGTTACTAGTCACTTAGGTGTGCGGGTTGCGGGGGGCGCCGCGGGGATGGTCACACAACCTCAAGGCAAACCTTGCGGGGACTCGACCGACACTGGGCTTCCTGAGACCCGGTCTGAGGGACTGGCCCAGGCGCCAAGTAGCTGAGCGCACACTCACCCTGAAGCCGGAGATGCTCGTCAGTGGTCTGTCCTCCACTTCCTCTGCCTGACCCCGAGAGGGCGCTGCTTCATCAACCAGCCTCCAGCTTCACTCTTCCCCTCCCCGCGGCGCGCCCTTCACTTACAGGAAGCCACCCCTGGCTTTGTGCCCCTGTCAATCAGGCCTAAGCCTATGCTACCCCCAAAGCGGTCTTTCAAATCTTTCTTGTTTGGGGAACAGAGGCATATAACCTGTAGGTTTTAACTTTTCATCATTTCTGTACTTAAATCACTTCCCTACCCTCAGGTGAGGGAGTTCAAGGACAATGAAGAAGCAAGTATTCACGATCTTCCTCTGATTGTCAGCTTCCCCAAGGCTTAGCTTGGTTGCAGGAAGTCTGCCCTGGACCTGGGCCTTGAAGTGAAAACATTGATGTCTCCCTTCAGACAGCGTTCTGCCTTGGCCTCCCAGGGGCTGGTGTTATGGCCCCGTTGACTCGGCCTGGCCTTCTGCTTCCTTGGTGGGGGACTTGGCCTTTAGGTTCACACCCTGACCCTTCTGGGTCCCCCTCTCGGCCTTCTCCCCTTCACTGGGCCCATCAGTACCCCGGGCTCACCCCTGCTGGCCTGGCTTTCCCACCCGCCAGAAAAAGTGAGATCCTGTTCCTCGCTTTCCCCTCTCAACCTCTGAGAGGCCGCGGCCCCCGACCCCCTCTCCCCGAAATCTATCTCCTGCTCACACCCCTGTCCTGACTGAGCTCTACCAGTATCTTTCTACCTTGTGCCCAGGTCCTTCTGGGTGGGTAATAGCTCATTTCCAAAATGGCATCATCTTGTCTCCCAAAGCTTGAAACAGGACTTCAGCTCCCCACCCCCCAGTTCCCAAGCTATGGTAGCTCTTCGGGGCAGAGCTCATGCTTAAAAATGCCCCACCTCCTTCCCTATTCCCTTCAGAATGAAGTCCACCTTTCATTTGCGCCGTGGATTGCGACCGGTGGCTGGTGTCTCCCAGCACATGAACCTCTGTAGGCCTCTCTTCCCCACTTGTAAAACGGGGCATGTGCGAACCCTTTTTCATGGCCTGTGTGGTTCAGGGTTCTGGTTCTGAAGGAGGGCGCACACAAATGAAAGAGACTAAGCAGGTATAAATTTGGGAATATTGGGGGTCAGGAACCCACCTCTAGGGGGAGGAATACACCCCACTCTGGCTCTGCTATATCCCTTTTATTAAGGTTATGGGATACACCCATATCCTTTAGGCAGGCAATTCCAATACTAGCCAATGGGCAAAAAACTTACACAAGACTGACAGGTGGAGGCTGCTTCAGCTACCAATAAGCGATTAGCTTCGACCTCTCAGAGCATGTTTAAGGTTGACCAGCCTTCCGGATGCCCTGTCCACATCTAATAATGGTGGAACAATGATCAGTTTCCATCATCTCCCCCTTCCCCACCTCCACCAAATCCGGTTTCTTTTCTTTAAAAAATCTTGCATCTGCAGAACAGAACTAAACATACAAGAACATAACAATGTTTGAGTCCCAATTTCAATGTCCAACAGTTGAGTCCCAGTTGCCAATGTCAAACAGTTCCTCGTGTGTATATGTCAGCAATGCTATCTGGATGGAGGACAAATGGTGGCAATGCAGGTCCAACCTCTCCGGCTTGGTCCTAGGCAACCTGCAGTGACGCACAGTTGCCGACTGCTAGCATGGCAAGGCTAGCATGGCAAGGTGTAGTCAGCATCTTCTATCTCTGGACCTTTTCTCCTCTCGTCTTCGTGGTTGGAGCAGACCTGCCTGTAAACTCCTCAGAGATCCACATAGTCTTGGGAGTTCTTTTCTGAAAATAGACAAACATATTCTCGACCAAAAGTCAATAAAGTAATCTTTTCTATAAATTTTACTTGAGATACTTTTAATTTTTTGACCAAATAATTTTCCTGACTTATTTTGATACTATTTGTGTTTTACAATGTCATTACAAATGAAAATTGGTTTTCAAAAGAAATTGTTTTCTAAATGTAATTTACTTAGAGGACATTTTTTCTTACATGGTATTTTTCCACTATCCCCCTTTTTATTTAATTATTAGGAGGTTTTGGGGTGGGGGAATTTTATAATGCTGTTTTGGTAATTTTAGTTTTTTGAACACTATGACATTGCATGTTAAACAATTTTACCATGAAATGAACTACCAATAGAAATTTTGGTTAATACTTTAGGAACAGCCTGTTGTGCAATTAAATTTTCTTGAATATCATTTAGCCAATTTAAATTAATGTGAAAACTTGACTATTTTACTCTAAAATTTAATACTTTAACAACAATTTTAGTTTACTCTGTAAAAATTAATGGAAAGGATTATATACATCCTTGAGAAAGCCATGAGCACTCCTAGATTTAGATATAGGGCAGTAGCCATCAGCCACTTCTCTGTTGCCTGGGTCTCAATCTGAGCTGGGCCAAGTCTCTTGTTTGTAGCTGGATCTTAATCTGAACTGGGCCAAATCTCTGTTTGTTGCCTGGGTCCCGATCTGAGCTGGGCTGGGCTGGGCTGGGCTGGGCATGGGAAGCACGAAGCAGCCATGAGGCAGGAGACCTCCCTCAGAAGGGGCGAGTGTTCAAGCCCCTGCAACATTTGGGGGGGGGGGTGAGGTTCTGTGCCCCACCTCTGTTGACCCCCAAGTTCACTCCTGGTGGCCCCCTGCGACTGTGCCTGTCTTAGGTTGTCCCTCCCTTGAGGAATCTTACCCGTCATTGGCTAACCAGCCGTCCTCTGGGGCCAAGCAGGGTGATGTGAGGTTCAGTTCTGTCTCCTTGGTAGCCTATGCCCCTATGGCCTCCATGCCCAGTACCTGCCTTGGGATGCTCTCGCCTGCTGGTGGGGCCCCTGCATTGATCGTTGGGAACCCAGGTTTCTTCTCCAGGGAAGGCCCACTCACACCATTGTGCAAGAAACAGATCCATGGTACCAGCTACCGTAAAGCTTTAACCTCGGCATGAATTGAAAACTCAAGCAACAGCTGTGGGCAATTGGATTGTGAGGAGAGGGTCCCTCTTTGCAAATAAGGCAAGAAAGGCCAATATGGAATGCTCAAGTACCTTTCCAGTGAGGCTTTCCACAGTGAAGGGATTAAATCCTTTCATGTCCTCTAAATTGCTGCCAAACATTCAAAGACTAAATTTAAATTTGTTTGGAATGATTGTACAATATGCTGTTGTAAAATATCAAAAAATTATAATGACATTGTAGAATAATACCATGCAAGAATATTTTTTGCTCTAAGCCAATGGCAATTTAAATTCAAACTGGCTGTCAATTTCTTTTTATATAGACAAGATCTTAGTTACATTCTCTGCACCTCTCTCAGGAGCAAGTAGTGATATTCCTCTACTTTGGTACAAGCCAGTAACCTCTATTTGATTTTTTACACACAAGGAAGCAGTGGTTTGATTGTGTCATACAAAAAGGGAAGCTGGGTGACAACACCTATGTAATTATATTTTCTTGCTCCACCCATTTTCCCCCCAGATGATCAAGGTGTTTAGAATTATTGGTGACTACATTAAGCAAGGGATCAGCCCACATAAGGGCTTTTACCCATGAAGGGTCAGGAACATAAGTCCTAAACACTTCCACATTTGTCCCAAGTAAAATTACCGTACAGATGACTACTGCTAACATGGCAAGAAAGACATTCTCAGGTGTCAGGTGTCAGGTGTCTGTACCGGCTTCTTTACCATGCCCATGTTCTCTGGGCTGTTTGCTCTCTTGCTCATCTTCAGTGGACTGCTTGGAGTCGCTGCCCTCTGTAACTGGAGTAGTTGATTGTCTGCAGCTGCATGGTGTGGCTCCAGGCGCAAGGTCCTCATTAGTCTGGCTATTTTCTCTCCTGGATCCCTGTTGTAGTTTAATATTTCTAGCAGGAATCCACAGGGGTTTGGGGAAATTATCTGGGAATATAAAAGCATACCCTCTGCCAAAGGTTAATGATGGATCAGGTCCCCTCCATAAACCAGATTTGGGATCTTTCCATTTAACTAGCCGTTTTCTTTTATTTTATTCTGACACCGATGTAGTTCCATGGGTCTTTAAATCAAGTGAAAAAATTTAAAGTAATTAAGGCTTGCAGCCTACCCTCAGGTGATTTCTCCATCATCCCTCCCCCCCCCCCCTTTTATTTTCTTTCAAGTTGATATTTTAGCCACTGATGGCCTGTCCTTGGGAATTATATGGTGTTCCTATAATGTGCTAAATTTTCCACCGTTTACAAACATCCTGGAAATCACAGCTTGGGTAAAGCAGGCCCATTATCAGTTTTAATAATTTTTGAAACTCCCATGACGGCAAAAGCAGCTAGGCAATGATTAATGACCTGTTTTGCCATTTCTCCTGTAGATGCAGTAGCCCATGACTTTTGAAAAGATGTCTACAGAGACATGTAATGCCCAAGGCATCCAAAGGAAGTATAATGCATTACATCCATTTGCCAGATAGGGTCTCTTAGCAAACCCCTAGGGGAGACTCCTGTGGTAGCCCCTTGAGGCAGATGAAACATGCAAGTGGGGCATTCCTTAATAATCTGTTCTGCCTGTTGAGTGATTGAATTGTTTAGACAGCATTTTGGCAGGCTGATGTAAAAGCTGATGATGATAAAAGCTAAGGCTTCTTTTAATAAAGCAACCAGTTGATCAGCACGTGCATTTCCTTCTGTTAAAGGACCAGGTAAGACACCATGAGCCCCGATGGGAGTGATACAGAAAGGAAATCGTCTCTGTTGTACAATCTGCTGAACTTGTTTAAATAGCAAAAAGAAACTTTGGTCACCAAGTCATTTCAACCGGGCAGTTTCAATTCTATTTACTAAGTTCACAGCATAAAAGGACTCAGAGATGATAGTAAGAGGCTCTTAGAAATCCTGCAATGCAGCCTCAATAGCTTCTAGTTCAATTCTTTGTACGGAAGTATGACTGGTCAGTATGACTTGGTCTGAATTTATTGTATGATGGGCAACTTTCCCATTTGATGATCCATCAGTAAAACCGTTAAAGCTCCAGGGATAGGTTTCTGCCTAGTAATTTTTGGTATAATGATTGAGGTATTATATAAAAATTGTAGTAATTAATCTTTTAATAGGTGACATACAAGTTCCCCTGAATCCACTTAAACCCAATTTGCCAATTTGTGTCAGTCTGAAATGACATTTCTAATTGCTTCCCAGTGAAGGGGAGGTAGATACACTGGGCTCTTCCCCTCTAAGTGGTTTTCTAATTTGAAATATTAACTGGGCCAATAGTTCTAGTTTTAGAGGATTGATGCCCTAGGTGAAAACCCATTCAATAATGGCAGGAGAGTTTTTATTTTGAAAGATGACTCCAGTGGGACTATTTGCAGTAGCGTTAATTTGTCCCAATAAAGGTAATTCGGGCTTGACCCCTGCTACTTGGGCTGAGGAAATTAATTGCCTGCTCAACTCATTTCCAGTTCCATCTGTTCATGTTCCCGGAGAGAAAAGATTAGAGTCACCTCTAAGTAAATTAAATTTGTAATCTCTCCTGTGGAGATCTTCAGGTAAGGTCTTAACCAGTTAATATCCCCTAATAATTTCTGAAAATCATTCAAGTTTTAAGACAATCTTTTCTTCTCCCCACTCGCTGAGGCCTAAAGCATTGGTTTTCAATTATGGTTCCCAGATATTGGAAAGGCTTTTCTTTCTGTACTTATTCTGGAGTGATTCTTAAGTCCCAATTTAGGGCCCTCTTCTAATTGGGAAAACATGACCAAAGCCTGCTCTTCCTGTGGGGCTTGCTAAGAGCAAGTCATTCATGTGATGAATAATGTAACATTGGGAGTATTTGTCTCTTCAAGGCCGAACAGCTTGAGCCACATATTTTTCAAAGTAGGGCTATTGGCCACTCCCAGAGATTAAAGCCTTCCACCGATATCTTTTCATGGTATCTTTATTATTATTAGATGACACTGAAAATGCCAAGCGAATGGTGAAAAGACAAAATGCCACTACTATGAGACACCAATTTAAAGGGAGTGCAGGTTGTGAAGCTCCCATGGTGGGCATGATAGCATGGACTGCTCTACGATCATGTAACAATCGCCATTTTCCTGTCGCCTTTTTAGGGATTGTAAATATAGGCGTATTCCAAGGACTATTGGAAGGCTCTATGTGACCAGCTTCTATTTGTTCTTGTATTAAATTCATGAACATGACTGAATTTCTCCCTGGTTAATGGCCACTGACCCACCCACACAGGTCTATCATCTCTCCATTGTACAGGATCAGCATGAGGGTGAGAGGACTAACCAGTGACCGCCCCTAAAAAGGTTGATATCCTAATCCTCGTCTTCCTGGGTTTCCTTTGGCTTGGATGGGCTCTCTAATTCCCCGATCATTTTTTCCCAAGCCTTGACCACGCTGATACCCCATCTGAGTCATTAGCTGCTGTGCTTTGACGGTAATACATGCCTGTGAACCTTCTAAGACATCCTGGACCCCTAAATTGACTACATTTCCACAGATGGTGTAGGGATGAAGCCATCCTGTTTGTCCTTCCTCATTTTACCACCTTAACACTCAGCACTACGTTAGCTGTCATCAGGAACTCCCCTCCCCCCCCTCCCCACTGAGCCCATAGCCTCTGCCGTGCACCAACTCCGAGGCCAGAATTCTTTGCTGATAACGCCAACATCCGCTCCAGTGTCCACTAGACCCCTAAATTGTTTTCCCTCAATTTTTTACTTAATGGTAGGACGAATTTAGCTAATTTCATATCCAATAGATGTCTGAGCTTCCAAATCCTGGCATTTCTTTTTTCCTATTTATAGCCTCACCTTGCTAAACATAAGATAGAAGTAGTAGCTGAGCAATTCTTTGTCCTGGATTAATTTGCATAACATGATTACATTTTAGTAGAACTTGAATTTCTCCTTCTTAATCTGAATCAATGACTCCAGGCAGAACAGTTAGTCTACTTAAGAGGGTTTCCACTCCTCCCTAAAATTAATCCTAAAGTTCCCGGTGGCATAGGTCCCCAAATCCCTGTAGGAATAGCTTGCCGAGCAATATCGGGGGTCAAAGTGACCGCTGCAGTGCCGTTAAGATGCAGGCCCCTGCTTCCTGGAGTTGCTCGGCCGTGGGCCTGGCAGGGCACATTTCCCCTATTGATGACGGGGCTGGGGGGTGCCCCTCTGGCCCTTTCCCATACCTCCATCTAGCGGCTGCCCGTTTCTATGGAATTTCGATCTACACCGGTTGGCCCAGTGGTTCCCTTTCTGACACCTAGGACACAGAGGGACCGAATCTGGAGGCTGAGTGTTTCCACCTTTCCCTAAAGCGCTGCCTGGCGTCCTTCTCGGTTGCCTACATTCCTTTTCGAGATGTCCTGCTTCTCCACACCGAGAAGACCCCTCACTTCCCACATCCTGGCTGTCTCTTCCCAGAGAGGCCAGCCACTTCTTACAGTCAGCATTGGCGTTTTCGTAAACTAAATGCCGAATGACAATGTCTCCCGCTGCCTCATGCCCAACCCGCCGTCTCACTGCTTGAGTGAGACGAGCCACAAAATCAGAAAAGGACTCTGCAGGCCCCTGCACACATTGACTAAACGCGCCCTCGGGGCCCCCTCTTGCTGGTAAAGCCCCCCAAGCTCTCCTCCCACAGCGTCTGATTTGCTCATACGCCTGTTGCGGATAACGGAGCTGGCTTTGTACGCCCACATACTCCCCCAGTCCTGCCAGCATCTCGTAAGTTATCTGAGCATCCCGCCCTCCGTTTGCGCGGGCTTGCTCTTGACATCGCTCCAAATATTCTTCCTTCCACAGTAAGTAATCTACTCCATCCAGAGTTGCACGAGCGAGAGAATACCAATCATGAGGAGCCAAGGATGCTTCGGAGATATAATTGACAATTTCTCCCGTAAAAGGAGCCGTCGGGCCGTTCTGAACCACGCTTTCTCGCAGAGCTTTTATCATTTCAAAGTCAACTCTTTCATACGGCCCCACTGTCTGATTTGGGAGCTGGGGGCCAGCTACGTGTGCACTAGGAAAAGCAAGCCTTTCTTCCACCGACATGTCCTTCATCCCTTCTCTGAGGGCTCTCTGTATAGCGCATTCTATTGGCGGCGAATGAGATGCTTCAGGATTAGGACATGGAGGTGGAGGGGGCCTTAAAAGCCATTCCTCCGGCTCTTCTTCCCGCTCCTCTCGAGGAGGGGAGGGAGCCGGGGGAGGATTCTCCTCAGCCCCTCTAAAAGCCCCCAGCAAACGCAGTATGGTGTTCCCCATGGAGAAACAGTTTTTTGAGTTAAGATTTTTCCTGCTGCTGAGCTTTTTTTCAAATCTTGACCAACCCTTTGCCAAACATTCGAGATCTAATGTATCTTCTTCAGGAAATCCAGGGTTATCGTCTATAACATCAAACAAAACCTAGAAAATACCTCCTAAAACTTTTAATTCCTTAAGCCTACAAACCAAAAAGTGTATCTAACAGAATTTACTCGATAGCCTAATTCTGCCACAATGGCCTGGCTGAAAAAGACGCCCCCACCCTACTTACAGACCCAGTTACCGCAGCTGGTCCTGGCGGGCGGTGAATTTCCCTCGCCTTTTCCGGGAATCTTTCCCACACCTTTTCTCGATGTATTTTTCGCTTCCTTAGACCCTGCTCAGACGCGCCAGAGGTGGAACCCCCTTTCCACGTCCCTCGAGGTTCTGGGTCCGGATTTGGAGGAGGCCGCACACAAATGGAAGAGACTAGAAAGATACTAACTTGAGAAACGGGGGCCTGGGTGAAGCACAAGAGAGGATCTCACCCGCTCAGGCCGGGCTATCCCTTTATATTAAGACTATCGGATACACCCAAAGCCTTTAGCCAGGCCATCCCATAATGGCAAATCAGCAAGAATTTACATACGAATAACAGGTGGAGGCTGCTTCCCCTACCGATGTCTCCACTGAACAATGGGTGATTAGCTCCCACCTTTCAGAGCAATTAAGGTTCACAGCCTCCAGGTTCCCCCGTTCCCGTCTCTCCACCACTGAGGACATTCGGCGGCTCCGGGCAGTCTGGGGAGGAACTTCTGTTGTTATATCCCAAAGATGTCACCTTCGGCCGTGCTGACTATATTCTGGGGATGTTGGTAGGGGTTTGGGGTGTGATCAGGGGCTGAGAGGGAAGTGCATACAGAAGGCAGGAAGAGAAGGGAGGAGGGCACAGAGGAAAAGGGGGTGGGTAACAGACCTCTAGGGTCCTCACTGCTCTAAAGGGGTGCGGGGTGGGAGGGAGACAGCCTGGCTAACGCTGGAGGCCCCTTAGGGTTAGCTCCTGACCCTCTCCCCCAGCCAGGAAAAGGTCCCAGAGGAAAGAAAAAACTGGACCCATCTCCATAGCATCATATGAAAGCTGGATCCTAATCACATTCACTTCACTTCGCTGTGAGGATGAAAGGAGGGCAGCCCTCTTTCTCCCACCCTCCACCCCAACTCCCCCCTTCCCCCCCCAAGGCTTAGAACAGAGCAGAGCCTTACATTCCGTCACAAACCTATTACTAATACCACCAGCGACCTTGACCAACCGGCCGATTACCACCTCGTCATGAAATATTAAATTGGGAAATCGTTTTCACCGAACGACCAGCTTTCCTGCGAGGGAGGTACGTCAGGGAGGCTTCCATACAGAGAAGTCCCAGCCTCCATTCCCACCCGCGACCGAACCGTTTTTTGTTTAAAAAAAAATGTGGATTCAGATCCTGCAAACCTCGCTGGGCCTGTGCCAGCGCTGCCCCGATCGGCCGAGGCCGCCCTGGCCGCTGTGGGAGCCCGCGGCCTGGCCACAGGCGGACACAGCTGCGCAGCTCCCACCGGGTGGGGAAGGCCGCAGCCTGGTCCGTGGAAACGCCATCGCAGCCTCGGAAAGGTCAGCTCAGGAAACAAAGCACGTGACCCGGAGTCTTAGGGTCACTGTACAAACGGGGGGGGCAGCCTGGGGAACAGCTTGTGGTGAAGGCAATGTCCTGAGGGCGGCTGACTGCCAAGTGTTCATAAGGAAGTGCCCCGCTCTCTCAAGGAGTCTGTGGGTGGCCCTAAAAAGGGCCGTTAGGGGTGCTGCACCGGTCCGCCCGCAGCAGAGGCTTAGCCCCCGAAGCCGTAGAGGGTGCGGCCCTGGCGCTTCAGGGCGTACACCACGTCCATGGCCGTCACCGTCTTGCGCTTGGCGTGCTCCGTGTAGGTGACGGCGTCGCGGATCACGTTCTCCAGGAACACCTTCAGCACGCCCCGCGTCTCCTCGTAGATGAGACCCGAGATCCGCTTGACGCCCCCGCGCCGAGCGAGGCGGCGGATGGCGGGCTTGGTGATGCCCTGGATGTTATCTCTCAAGACCTTGCGGTGCCGCTTGGCGCCGCCTTTGCCAAGGCCTTTCCCGCCCTTGCCTCTCCCAGACATGGCTGCGAGCGAGGCTGCTGCTGAAAGCTGAACACAGAAGCTGTCGCGGTGTCTGGAGAGGAGCTCGGCCCCTGATATACGAGACCATCGGACCGGATTGAAAACTGCAAGCGGTCGTCATTGTCCCCGCCCCTCCACCGTTTCTCTCCCCGCCTCCCGGCCGCCCTCTAGCGGACACTGTCCGCCACGGCCCCAGGCAGATTTGGATCCCAAAGAGCCAGGCTTCCGGATTCCACAGCTGTTTTCCTCTCCAGCTCAGTCTGTGGCTCCCCTCACCCCCCCTACCCCGCAGGCGTTACACTTGGGAGGAGGGAACAGGTCTCTGGCGGACGGAGACCAGAAGAGCGAATACGAACCCAGAGAGCCCAAGCTCCGGGGTTCATCCCAACAAGAGGACCCCAAACAGTGAGCAAAGGAAAAGGCAACGAAAGCTGTTTCCGATCGGCAGACCGACTGGCCCATCTCCAGGGCGGCCGGCACCTGGGCTGGAGGGGGAAGGGGCCCAGGTTTGCTCTCTTTTGTTGGTACCGATGTCTGTCCCTCCAAGACCGACCGCCTGGCTCCTCCGAACGGGACGGCTTTTGGAGGCGGGACCTATAAGGCGGTTAGGTGGAAGCGGGGCCACTGGGGTGGGCCCTGATCCTGCATGAGCCCCGTCTTTATGGAAAGAGGGGATCCGGGCACAGGCAACACGGCGGGGCAATGTGGGGGGACAGGGGATCACAGCCGTCTGCAGGCCAAGCAGAAGCCTCGGGAGGAAGTAAACCCGCCCGAACCCTCCCCTCTGACTTCTGTCCTAATGTGTGGATATTAATTCCTGTTGTTTCCAACCCTACCCTGGGGTGCGGGCAAATACAGGCCCCTCTGATCTCTGCCCAGAGCCTCATTGCCTCTGGACCCAACCCGCACAGTGGGATCCTCGGGATCTGAACTTGGGAGTTAGAAGCAGGAACAGCCCTGACTCCGGGCTGTGCAGGGCGGGCGCACCTTGTCACCAGGCGTCTCATCCACTGAGGTTTTGTTTCCAAACTCAGCAGCCCCGTGAATGTCACTCAGTGACATTCCAGCTGCTCAGAGTCGTCATTGGCTGGGAAAGCCCTGCTGAGTTTGTAGATTTCCACCTCACAGCCCTTCCTCCCCAGGATCACACTCCCAGGACTGATACTAAATCAGGTTTTAAAGCGAGACTTATCACTTTAAAGCGAGCCAAAAGAGATCCAGGACCTCTCTGTGGCCCCGAGATTTGACAACCGCCTGTGCATCTGTCATGGCTAAGGCAGTTCAGGGGTCTCCGGCTTCGTGGGAATCCAGAACCCAAATTTTTTTTTAATAATTAAAATTAAAAAACATGCTCTATCAGTAGAAACAATTATTATTAACAAGTATTGCTATTAATCCCTACATCAGCAAATGCATACAAGGTGTTTGAGCAGGAGAAAGATCCAAGATGTTCTTTACAAGGGTTCTCACCATTAATAATTGCCTTTTCGGGATTTAAAATACCAAGCTCTCTGACCTCTACCTCCTTCCTCAGCTGTTAACTTCCTTCCTGGTGAACATACCCAGGAGGAGCCCATAACCAGCCCTATGGTTCTCTCTGTTAGTGACGGGATTCCAGCTGATGAGCCCTACGACCTTGAGGACAAACTACACTGAGTTGAGCTATGGCTTCTGGGATGGAGAACCAGAGCCCCCAATCCCATTCTCAAGGCCACCCCACCATAGATTATACTAGGGGTACATCCTGGAGGGAATAAAGTGGGTGATATTTCTTTTTGTTTTGATTTTAAAGCATAGATATTGCCCTCCCCCACCCCCACTTCCTAATCCAGAGGCCCAGGTTTTCAGTTAGTTACTGAAGTATGGTGGCAACCATACTTAGGTAAAAACTTCAGATAGCCTTTAGAGATTAACTTTGCTCAGTTCTGCTTCTGTACTACCTGCTTTTGCAAGATAGGGCCACATTCCAACGTCCAGCAGGATGTGGCTGGAAACGACCCTGCAGCCTATTCCCAGCCTTTAGAATTTAGAACAAAGGAACATTTTTGTGGTTTAGACCTTTAAAAGGAATGCCTACATACACCTGGAACGGCGTGGTCGTGAGGGTGGACTCCACCTGTGTGTGGTGCTCCGTAAGTCCTTGCCTGCTTTTTCAATCATTTAGCAGCCAACGTTGAACGTATTTTTGACTCCAGGGTTCGACCCAAGTTACCTTGCTTTCTCAAGGCCCTTAAACACAAGGAGTTTATTCTCTGGAGTGTTTCCGAGATTAAATGAGTCAGTATGTGTAAAGGATTTTGAACATTGGCTGGAACATCTCTAGATGTTAGCTAAAATTTTGTAAGGACTTTATTTTTTCTGTCTTATTTTATAGTGCTTCTTATTTGTGATTATACATTTTCCAATTACTAAGCATTAACGAAGTCCTCGGTACACTTCTGAGCTAGAAGTGTGGTTAATCCTATATAATAAAACCCTGATATGCAAATCAAACAAACAGCAGAACAACCAGTGGAAGGACTGGTCGCTATGACACCAGGGGGCAGACACTCAACGCACACCACAGCCTACCCAAAGCAAATGCCAGGGTCCCTTCTCCTCCACGCCCCCCATTACCCTGCAGGTCACCCCACAGATTGGCCCTGATCGCTGGCCAAGCCTAGGGGACCCTACCCATACATGAATTTCATACACGAAGCCTCTACTGTCTTATAAATATTCATCCTTCAAAAGTCAGAGGTACCCAGCTTTTCCGCAGGGTCAGTAGTGGTTGTATATTCTACCTTCACTTAGAAAATATACCACGGATAAAATAAATTTAAATTGACTGGTAACTTTATTAATAACAATACCATCTGCACCCAATTGAAAACACACATGTAGGAAACATAAGATTTATTCAGTGTCTAATGTCCATTTGGATTCATAAAACCCCTGTTGTCAACTCTAGGACTCCTTAGCCAAAAGCAGTTGAATAATTAATCAGACCATCAGTGTCTTTATCAGCAAAATCAAGGCTTGGACAGAAAGATTCAACTAAATGAAACTAAACTGCAAGTGTCCTCACATCTGAGGGTACAGTGGTGGACAATGTCAGCTGCATGACCAGTATTTATAGACGCACAACGCACAATGGGACCCTCAATGGTGTTTATAAGAGGGTTATTAATTAACCTTGCATATATTACAGGGTCTGTCTTACATGGCCTAAAAGCAAATGAAACTGGTTAAGTGTAAATGAAAGCTCCTCTTAGTGTGGAACCGAGGACTAAGGTGGGGTGGAGGGGCTCAGAAAAAAGGGTCTTTCCTAAGACCAATGCTTCCTACATAATGAAATCCCAAAAGACATTACACTGAGGAATACACAGAGACCTACCATTGCTACCTCCTCTTTGGGACAAAGAATCCTAACAGGTTGCCCTGAGGTGTGAGCACGGACAGATTTAGGAACTCCACAAAACTTCCATTTTCATCAGGTTTTCACATACAACTAATGGAAATGAACCGCACCCATCCTCCCGTGGAAATGATTAAGGGGTGTGACAAGAAAATTCAATAAATATACGTGTTTAAGTGTCTCTCCACTTACGTGCCAGGTGCTTAGTACTGATGATACAACAGATACCCACACCAACAGTGTTAAGGGCTTGAGAAAAACTAACAAAATAAAACAGATCCGATTTTTGAGGGATGCTAGGAGGAAGATAAAACTGGGAAGGAGGGATTAAGACAGAAAAAAGGAAAGTGCAAATTCCTGAGTGGGCGACTTGGAAAAGAGGTGACTTGGAGCCTGGACTAAAATGCCCAGCGCCTTAAAGTAACCCAAATCCAGCTCTTTCTAAATCGGGGGGAGGCGGAGGGCGTGGAGGAATTGAGCAATAAAGAACCCATGAACAGTGTAGTGATTGGGGGGAGGGGAAGAGTAGGGAGGGTAAATGGCGATAAGAGATTACAAGTTGGAAAACAGTATTAAATGCAAAAATTGGAATAGGGATTTCAAAGCCCTGAAGTGAGCAGAGGGAACCAGAATCTATGAATTTCAGAATGGCGAGCGGTTTTGAATGTTAAATGCAATCCAACCCGCAAAGTGACCGAACCTTGCAGCCTGGACTCTGCGCCAAGGGCCCAGAACCGCTAGACCCCCGGCCACGTCGCAGGGCAGAACCAGTTGCCGGCACCAAAGCTGCAATCAAATCCTCAGGGAAATCCTTCAGGGCTGTGACGCAGTGTTCGAGGAGCCCGGGCTCGGTGGTGCTGGGGTCCCTTCTCAGTGCAGATTGCTGAAATCATGTCCTAAAAAGCCGATGAAACACACCCAGGAGGCACCAGGGCAGCAGTCCAGGGCTGGATGAGCAGACTAAGCCCGTTTAGAACGGACTCGGAAGAAACAAAGCACAAGAGGTTAAAGACACGCCCTTTTGCTCAAAAGGGCAAAGCCAGTCACGGACCAGGAACCTAAAGACAAAGGCTTGAAATGAAAAGCTTATTATGTGCCATCCCATAACCCTTGCCGGCAAAACTTACTTTGTGGATATAAAACGAAGGGAAATTGTGCGGCTATAGCTCTTTCTGGTGACTAGGTGGGTGGCTCTGAAAAGAGCCTTTGGAGTCAAGCAGCCGGCTGCCCCCAGGAGCGCCGCGTCCCGGGCGGGCCTCACTTGGAGCTGGTGTACTTGGTGACGGCCTTGGTGCCCTCGGACACGGCGTGCTTGGCCAGCTCGCCGGGCAGCAGCAGGCGCACGGCCGTCTGGATCTCCCGGGAGGTGATGGTGGAGCGCTTGTTGTAGTGCGCCAGGCGCGACGCCTCGCCGGCGATGCGCTCGAAGATGTCGTTGACGAACGAGTTCATGATGCCCATGGCCTTGGACGAGATGCCGGTGTCGGGGTGCACCTGCTTGAGCACCTTGTACACGTAGATGGAGTAGCTCTCCTTGCGGCTGCGCTTGCGCTTCTTGCCATCCTTCTTCTGGGCCTTGGTGACCGCCTTCTTCGAGCCTTTCTTGGGCGCGGGAGCGGATTTCGCGGGCTCCGGCATTGCGGAAAAGCACGGACGAGGGTCAGCTGGGAAGAGAAGTGAGGCGATGGGCGGGCCTGATCCTTTTATAACCACCGTATGCAAATCAGGACTTCGGACGCCTTCCGTTTCCATTGGGCTGGGCAGGAACCCAGTCACAAAACCGTGACACCACCAACTCCTCACCTTATTGGTCATTTCAGGAGCCCGCTTAGGACCAATGGAAGCGGCGCTCCCTGACCCCACCCCTAGGAGAGCTTATAAAGGCTCCCTACTTGTTTACCTCGCAGTCCGGTGGCGCTGCGAGATTCTGAGGTTTGAGAGCTCCCACCCGGTCTGTAGTCATGTCTGGTCGTGGCAAACAAGGAGGCAAGGCCCGCGCTAAGGCCAAGTCGCGGTCTTCCCGCGCCGGCCTGCAGTTCCCCGTGGGGCGTGTGCACCGCCTGCTGCGCAAAGGCAACTACGCCGAGCGGGTGGGGGCCGGCGCGCCGGTGTACATGGCGGCGGTGCTGGAGTACCTGACGGCCGAGATCCTGGAGCTGGCGGGCAACGCGGCCCGCGACAACAAGAAGACGCGCATCATCCCGCGCCACCTGCAGCTGGCCATCCGCAACGACGAGGAGCTGAACAAGCTGCTGGGCAAGGTGACCATCGCCCAGGGCGGCGTGCTGCCCAACATCCAGGCCGTGCTGCTGCCAAAGAAAACCGAGAGCCACAAGGCCAAAAGCAAATGAACGCCGCAAGAGACAAAACCAAAGACCAAAGGCTCTTTTTAGAGCCACCCAAGCGTTCAAAAAAATAGAGCTAATGCGCTATGTGTGGTCAGCCCTTCATTTGACACTTGGCTCTTAAAAGAGCCTTTGGGTGGCGAGTGGAACTGGGGGGTGTCGGCCGTTTTAATTGTTTTTTGCCAGGCTTGTGACTCGCCATTTTCTTGGGCAACAAGATGGCCTGGGTATTGGGCAAGCCGCCGCCCTGCCGATGGTGCCGGCACACGCCCCGCCGGGAACGGAGCTGCTGGACGAGCTTTGCCCCCCTGCTTTCCGCGTCCGGACATCACGGCCAAAAATCAAAAAATTGGGCAGTTACAGACTTTCACCATGAAAGGGATGAGGAAAGAATTACCGATGTGATGTGATTTATAAACGCTATCGGGAGGGGGTGAAAAGGGGGTGTCACAGCCAGTAGGAAAGCAGGCTTTTCGTTCGCGTCCGGCAGCACCAGGAAATGACGGATTTCGCAGCTTCTACCAATTGCTGTGAACGGTATTAAGTCCCCTTAATTGTGTAAGCCAGGATTTTTAAAGAGACAAGGCTTTCAAATAAGGTGCTGCCCTGTTTTTCCGAGTGGCACTTTCTCCAGTTTAGGTAAATGGGTGGTGGCAACAAACAATGCCGGTCGTTTTTTGCAGGCTTGTTTGTTCAGGTTAGAGCTGAGGGAAATTCCAAACGGACTGCGGAGGGCCTCCCTCCGGCAGACGCATTTACTCCCACTCAGGCGTCCGGGATTATGAAACCGATTATTTCCTGGAGCCCTAAATCACCCTCTGTTTCTGCCTCCTCAGGGCCAAATTCCCCTAAAGAATATATATATGTACTGAGGCGGCTTCCTTTCTCCAATTGAGTCACTGCCAGCAGTTGTCTTGATCCCACCCTCACCCTCCTCCGCTGATCGGAATCCGGAGACAGGGGGCTACACAGATTGATCCTCCCCATTACCCCCAGGAGGCGTCGGACGCCACCTTCAAACTTGCCCCCTTGGCTTTCAGAATGTCCTCCGGCTTTATCCTCCTCCTATTCCTCTGCCCATCCCTAAATGGGTGTGTGCATCCAGGCTCTGCCTCCCTCCCCACCCTTTACATTGTTCCCTCTTCCCAAAGTCTTACCCATTGCCATGCTGTCAATTAACATCCAAATTTGTTGCAGGAACTCTGAGTCTCACACCAAACTGGTCATTGGATGGATATTTCAACCTGTTTGTCCCAACCACTGCACGTGTACAAATACTTGCCCTCACCCTCTTCTCTTTGTTGTTTTCCTGAATTGCACCAACAATCTTGCTGGTACTTAGGCCAGAATCTATTCCCTGCATCCTCAACAGCATATCCTGCTACTTCCTTAGCATTTCAGCCTTTCCCTCCACACTACAGTACTCTTGAATGCTCACAATCCTCTCTCAGATCAACAACAGACCCTACAGATTCATTTGCAAAGTCCTAGTCCTCCATCTGTCTTTCATAAAAATCTTTCCTGAAAGTTCTGTTTCTTCCTCCTCAGCTTCCCATGTCTGGAAGTACATCCTGCACACCATTTTCACCTTTTCCTGAGTATCCCATTAGGACATAAGATAGAATGCTCTAGAGAAAAAGAATCAACAAATTCTATTCCTTGAGCCCTTTTCTGATGTTCTATTTTATCTTCACCCTTATTCATCCAATATTTATAATAGTATATGCTAGCTGTCAGGCTATGTTACACAGAATACAAAGAAGTCTGTAATAAGATGTCTAAAAAAAATGGAGGAATTCTGAACTCTGGAAGTTAAATTAGCTAATATCGGTGCTATCTGTAGAGATTCCCTCTGGTAAGAATGCTGGTAAAGATTTGTGAAACAGCAAAAACCAGTTTGGCTCAGTGGATGGAGCATCGGCTTGTGGACTGAAGGATCCCAGGTCCGATTCCAGTCAAGGGCATGAACCTTGGTTTCGGGCACATCCCCAAAGTGGGGTGTGCAAGAGGCAGCTGATGTTTCTCTCTCATCGATGTTTCTAACTCTATCCATCTCCCTTCCTCTCTATAAAAAAATCAATAAATATATTTTTAAAAGATTTGTGAAACACCCAAATTCAATTAAATGTGATAGTACTATTTCCTCAATAATAGAATGCAACTGAAGACAATTCTAACCCTATCCATTACATCATTTCAAAAGATGCATGTGGTAATAGAAAGACGTGATCCACATAAAGTCAAAACAGGCCAATTACAGTAGAGATGGTTGTTTCTACCGTAAGTATATGTCTGCTACACACAAAGGATTGGGCTGTTACAGAAGGGGCCCTAATTGTGAAAGCACTGGCCTTTCCACACAGCCTGGATGAACTACTTCTGAACTCTATCCACCTCTCTTAGCACAGATTCTGTACTCAACAATTTCCTGATTAGTCTATTTGAAGATAAAAATATGAGGCTGAGAAGGGGAGAGCCAGTTAAGGGAAGATGCATCTCTCCCTAGAAATTACATTTGCATTCTGGACAGTCGGAAATATCCTATGTATTTTGTGAGTGTGAGTCTCCCTGAGAAGCTAATCAACTCTAGAAGTCCTGATAGTGTCAAATTTTCAAATAATGGGAACTCCCACACACGTAACTGGCATCCAGAAAGGCCCTGATTTTGAGACAAAAGGACTTCTCCCTCTCTGAGCTCTGATGTATTTTTGTGTTTGTTTTTTTTTACTTCTATCACAGTGATGCTGTGCTGATAGGGGAAAAAGAAAAGGGATTATATGTAACTATTATGTGAAAAATCCTACGCTGGGACCTAGGTACCTAGGAAGGAGATCTAAGCGTTTGGTTCACAAATAAGGAGTTAAGGACTTGCCATAAATGATAGATCCTCCCTTCCTTCCCCCAGTTGATGGATAGATGTAAACCCCACCTGTGGCCAGACATTCCTGAGCTCTGAACCACCAATCAGCACCTGCCAAGTACCCTAAGTCCCCCCCCCCATTCCTAAGACCCTAGGTCCCTAACCACCAATCAGCGTGTGCTGAGTACCCTTAGCCCCGTCCCCTATCTTCTCCTTAAAAGCAGACCCCTGGGTGTTTTACGCTCTTCAAGTCTCTTTCTCTCTCTCTCTCTCTCTCTCTCTCTCTCTCTCTCTCTCTCTCTCTCTCTTTCTGGAAGCAGCCGGCGGGGGTCTCTATCTCCAATAAAAGCCTGTGTCCTGGCCTCCCAGTCTCAGCTACCTTCTTTAATTAATCTATCAATAAATCCCCCGGCCACTTACTACTTACTAAGAACGACTAGAAGCCAGGTCTGCCTGGGCCAAACACTGTGCTCTTTACCTCTTCCTGCACCTGCTCCACTAACTAGGTGTTAGGCTGAGTGACTACTTAACCTACCCAGCATTGCTTTCTTCCTCTGCTAGAGTGAAAGATAAACAATACTTCCGGTCCCATCCAGCTATAAAACTGTATTAGATGAGTCTAGATAGGCCAATATCCTTCAAATTATCCCAGGCTCAATTACTGTCTACTGCTCCCCAGAGGTCCTTTCCCTACATCCTTACAAGAGCTATTAAAGAAAAAAAAAAAGAAAAAAAAGCAACAGCCGAGACCAGTTTGGGTCAATGGATAGAGTCCCAGCCTGCAGACTGAAGGGTCCCGGGTTCAATTCTGGTCGAGGGCACATACTTTGGTTACTGGGGGTGTGCAGGAGGCGGCTGATCGATGTTTCTAACTCTCTATCCCTCTCTCTTCCTCTCTGTAAAAAATCAATAAAGTATATTTTTTTTTTTAAAAAAAGGCAACAGAGCAGGCCATTTATAAAAGTAGTACATCATCACAGACCAACAGGCTGGGATTCTGAACCAAAGGCAGCTGAGTTCCCTCCCAAGCAATCTAGTTAATCAAACATTTATTTCACACTTTAGCTCCATCCCACCATTCAACCATAGTCCTCTCCCTTCCCTTTCCCTCCACCTCCCCCCAACACCACCCAGCCTCCTCCACACTGAGCTGTTCACATTCAGAGGAGCAAGGCCTTCCCACCGCCATTGTACATAGTTCCTCTGGTTAGAATGCTTCATCCTCCTTTGACCTGCAAAATCCTCCTCACCCTACAGGTTCAGCCCAGATATTACCTCCTCTTCCTTCATGAGGCCTTTCCTACTCCCACACACACAGCCTCCGTTTACCCACCTCTCTGTTCACATCCTGGTAACAGCACCACTCTGTTCTGTGCTTTGACATTGGTCTCTATGACCACCTCAAGGGAGAGACCATGTCTTCATCTTTGAATCAGGAGTCCTTAATACCCTCTACCTGACTCTTAATAGGGTAGTTTTTGGAACAAATAAATAAAACAATACTCTTAGAGAATTAGTGTCATCATTTCTAAAATAGTTCTCTTTAGTCAACAACCACTCTCCAAATACCAACTATACATAATAGACTGTGGTGGCCAGAGTGATGGAAGATATAATAGGAGCTTGTCAAATAACTGAAAATAATATATACTAGCACCTACCATAACAGAGTTATTAGAATAAATTACAATAAGTGTAAAGAACCTAGTGCAGGGCCTAGAGCCTGAGGCTCAGTGCTGGATTAGGAGGAAGAATAGCTTACTGGTTAATAGCCCAAATTCTACAGCCTGACCCAGTTTAGAAGAAACCTGGCACCAACAAAGCAGGGCCATCCCAAAAATTCTTCCAATGAGTATGGAATTTCAAAAATAAACACTGGAGCCCAGCCGGGTATAGCTCGGCAGTTGATCCAGGAACCAAGAGATCACCGGTTCGATTCCTGGTCAGGGCATATGCCCAGGTTACAAGCTCGATCCCCAGTGGGGAACGTGCAGGAGGTAGCCAATCAATGATTCTCTCTTATCATCATTGATGTTTCTATCTCTCTCTCTCCCCCTCTCCCTTCCTCTCTGAAATCAATAAAAATATATTTAAAATAAATAAACAAACACTGGAGCCTGGCCAATGTTGCTCAGTGGTTGAGCACTGACCTAGTATATGAGCCAGGAAATCACAGTTCTATTCCCTATCATAGCACATACCCCGGTTGTGGGCTCTATCCCCAGTAGGGGGGTGGGGGAGGCAGCTGACCAATTACTCTCTCTCATCATTGATGTTTTTAATCTCTCTCTCCCTCTCCCTTCCTGTCTATAGTCAATAAAAACATATATTTAAAAAATAAACACTGGATTTATCCTATGACCCATCAATTCCACCCTGGATATATCCCAAACAGAAATGAATGTTTCCATCCAACATAAAGCATGTATAAGAATGTACAAGCATGTACAAGTATACTCATATAAATGCAATACTGCACAACAATAAAAATCAACAAATTAAATTACTGCCACACACATGGAATGAATCTAACAGACAATGTTGAGCAAAAACAGCAGCACAAATGAGTTGTGATTCTATTTACATGACTTTCAAAAACTGACAAAACTAATCTATGGAGAGAGAGAGAGAGAGAGATTAAAATAACAACTACTATGACAGGATGGTATTGACTTCCCAGAGCCTTCCAAGGTACTGGAGTTTTTCTGTACCTTCATGTGTGTATTCACATATAAAATTAAGTTGTACACTTAAGATTTATAAATTTCCCATGTGAAAGTTAATTTTTTCTAATGAATAAATATTGAAGTAATCATGGTGGGAGACGGATGAGTATTTTGTTGGGCATCCCAATCCTCATGTTACAGATTAGTGTTCACTGTTGTTTGCTTCGTTTTCATTACACATAAGGTGACCACCATAATCTCTAGGTGCTTAAAGCCTCTACAAGTCTTAATGAGGCCATGATAAACCTTCACTAATAGGTATTATTATGACTATGTTTTTACTAGAAATAAAAACTATAGGTGGCGCTATGGGGCTTGCCCCTTGCAAAGCTTTATTTTTGCAAGAGGAATAATAATGTCAGCCCTCTCTGTTCATACATGTCATTCAATAAGTGTTATTGAACACCCACGTATGCCACAGCAATGTAGTGAACACATTCCCTCCTCCTAGATTCCTCTTTCCACAGTTAATTCCCTCATCAAAGTTTTCTCTGCGCCTCTAAGTCTGGATGGCATGCCTCGTTGGCATTTTGTTCTAAATCCTATCATGGCACTTAGCAATTGTCCGCTCTCTTGTCCATCTGCTCCAGTGTTCTGTAAACTCCTTGAGAACAGGGTCTGCTTTATTCCACATCCTGCCTAACTGGTCTGGCGCACAATACTCGTTCAATAAACGGAACGGAGTTCCCTTTTCTTGTAGGTAAAATAAAGGAGCTGGGCTACACGATTGGCAAAGAAGTGTATTGAATAATTCCAATCCCAACTGCGCAGGGATTTCTTGGTTTTTATCGGATTGTTTGCTTGCTTGCTTACTTGCTTTTGTCCTTTATGGAAGGGCGGTTGCATTCCTCGGCCTCGCGAGTCTGCAGAACCAGACTACAATTCCCATGAGCCCGCGGGGCATCACGTAAGCACCCGCCTGGCCCAATACCGCGCAGTGGAGGACTCCATTTCCCAGCATGCCTCGCTCAGGGCGAGAGGACGGCATTTCGCCCGAGAACGCCAGGAGCCGGGGGCCCTGAACCGAAACCGCTGTGGCCGAGGCTGAGCCGAAGGTAGAAGGGGCCCAGCCCAGGGTTCAGAGGGGGACGCTGGCCCAACCGGAAGCCCGGAGTTGCACCTTCCTGCTTTTGCAACCTCCGTCCCAGGCCTATGAACCCCCCTCAATTAACGGGTGTACCTGGCGCGCGGGCCTCCTCTAACCCTCGCGAGGCCGACCTCCGCCAAATCCCGCGACGTCACACAGAGGAAAGGGGCGGGGTCTCGGGGTCCGGCCTCCGGGCGGCCTTTCCTGCAGTGGGTGGGGGTCGGAGGGTGGAGGGGATGCGGCTCTCATCCGGCGGGAGCCCGGAGCCGCGCACTCACCGCTGTGGCCTTTGTCTCCAGGGTAACGGATGCTGAGCGGACCGCTGGCCGGGCGCCTGTTCCCCATGGCCGGCCGCGTCTGTCTGTCCCGGAGCAGCGCGGGGTCCGGGACCGTGGGCCCCGTCGAGGCCGTCATCCGCACGAAGTTGGAGCAGGCCCTGAACCCCGAGGTCCTGGAACTGCGTAACGAGAGCGGCGGCCACGCGGTGCCCCCGGGCAGCGAGACACACTTCCGCGTGGCGGTGGTGAGCTCGCGCTTCGAGGGGCTGAGCCCCCTGCAGCGGCACCGGCTGGTGCACGCCGCCCTGGCCGAGGAGCTGGCCGGGCCCGTCCATGCGCTGGCCATTCAGGCGCGGACCCCTGCCCAGTGGAGGGAGAACCCCCAACTGGACGTGAGCCCCCCCTGCCTGGGCGGGAGCAAGAAAACGCGAGGAATCCCCTGAACCCCAGAAAGCGAGGACCAGGATCTCAATGGGGTTGGGTGAGAGGAAGCTAGTGGGGGCCTTCTTCCCTTTAGTTCTGTCCAATATTTTTGTAAGGGAAGAGGATCGCCGGCCCCTCACCCAGCCAGCCTATACATTATTCTCTGGAGCAGCAACTCCTTTCAGATCAAAGCTAACCCAAGGAAAGAGTAGAATCACTCATTTCTGCCTTTGCCCTGGACTGACTGTTCAGGAAAGCTGCCCATTCGCTTTCTGTTCAGTTGTGACTAAGGAACTACCAGATCTGATGAGCAGAAATAATCCGGTACATTAAAAAGAGAAATTATTGTATGAGGCGTGTTGCTGTGTTACTAATTGCATATTGAATCAGGGCTACAGACGTTCTTGGGAGAGGAAAGATACCTGACGCCCAGGGTAGTTAGGGAGGGCTTCCTGGGGGAGGTGGCTTAGTTGGATATTTAAAGAAGGAAAAGGGAAGGTGTTGGAGGCAAGGGGAAGAGCCCCCACAAAGGCATAGAAACTAGACTGGGCAGGGACCAATTGGCCAGCACAGGATATATATCTCGCACTTTATCCACTTGTCTGTTAGTTGGCATTTAGGTTGTTTCCACCTCCCAGCGGTTGCAAGTAGTGCTCCAAGGTTCTGATTTCAATTCTTTCAGTGAAGTACCCTCCAGTGGGATTGCTGCATTATGTGGTAGTTCTATATCTAATTTTTTAAGGGACCTCCCTCCCTATTTTCCATGGCAGCACCAGTTTGCACCACCACCAAAAATGTGCAAGGATTCCAATTCCTCTACATCTTTGCCAACACTATCTTTTGGGGAGTTTTCGGTAATACCTATCTGATAGGTATGAGCTGTTATCCGGTGGTTTTGATTTTCATTTCCCTGGTGATGGTTGACATTGAGCATTTTTTTTCATATACCGGTTGGCCATTCGTATGTCTTCTTTGCAGAAATATTTGCTCAAGTCCTTAGCCCATTTTTTAAGTCAGGTTATTATTATTATTATTATTATTATTATTATTTTGCTACTGAGCTGTAGGACATTACCCCCAAGTCTTCACATCTGGGAGACAGAGCGGGCCCCCCACCTGTAGAAATGGGAAAATCAGAATCGGCCAACTGAGGAAACCAGTGTGATGCCTCATGTTCTTCTGGCTTTCATTTTGGAGAGAGGACTTTCCCCATCTCACCATCTTCCCTTCCAGCAGGCGGAACAGAGAGGCAAAGACGCAGGCATAGTCGTTTTGGATTTTAAGGATTGGTTGTTTTTATTTTTCATCGATATTTTTCATCTCATTTTTTCACATCAATAGAATGGGGTTTAGGGTTCCCCGGGAGAAGAAGGGAGATGGGTGGGTCCCTCCAGGGGGCACAGGAGAGAGAGGGCTGCATCCAGCAAGTGAAGGGTGGGGGAAGGGCACACACTCGAACACGGGCACTGGAGGAGAAGGCAGTCCTTGGAGCACAGAGTTACACAGTCACCACCTCGTTCAGGGTTACAAAATGGGGGGAGTGGCCATAGAGGTGGGGGCGCCAGATGCAGCACGAGGAGGATGAGTTCGGATTTTCTTTTTTGTTGTGGTGTTCACTTTTTTTCCTTTTTAACATTTTACAAACAGCTACAAACTACGACACATCACAGCTACGCTGGTGGGGAGGGGGGCACCAAAAAAAAGCAGCCACACAACGTGGGGTGGGGCGGGGGCAGCTTAACCTACAGGAGCTATGGTGTGGAAGGGCCGAGATGGGGAAACTGAGGCTCTGGTCCCTGCATGAGGGGGTCCCTGGCTTGCTACCCAACCTCTTTCCACTTCAGAGGAGTGGCTGGGCAGGCCCCAGCCCCGGCCCCTGCCCCTGCCCCAGCTCTTTGTGCTTTTTGATCTGCTGGTTTGACCTTAGGCCAGCTTTCTGTCCCTCCCCGGAACTCCTACTGAGGGGACTGGTGGGAGGTCAGGGGGTCCCAGCTGTGCTGTGACAATCTGTGCTTCTCGAGGGGAAGGAAGACACCCTCATCTCCCTGGCCGGGCCCTCACCCCAGCCTGGCCTAGGGTCCCCCTCCCAGGCCCGCCACAGAAACAAGACCAGGGGGGGTGCTAAGGAGGGCAGGGTTGTGTGTGTCTGCTGAAACTACCCTTGGCTTGTATTGTAGGACGGTACAGTGGCACCCCATCCCATGGCACATACACACACAGAGTGTACACACGCAGTCACACACACACACACACACCTACTGAGCTGCTTCAGAACTTAATATATAAATAAATAAGAATCAGAAAGCTAATTTCATAAAATCCAGGCTTCTTCCTTACAGCCTATATTGAGGGGGAAGTGGAGGCTAGGGGGTCTGAGGTTTATTGCTACTCCCCCAGCATCCAACAGGAGGCGTGAGAGAGCACTCGAGGCCCTTCTGACTCTGCCGTTCAAGTTCTTTCAGTCCACGCCACACCGCAGCCCCCGGCATAACCCCACGTCCGTGATTTCCCCAGGGCACAAGGGGGAAGGCAGGAAGCCTGTTCTGGGGACCCTGGAGCTAAGAAGAGCGAAGACCCCCCCCAACCCCTCACCAACACTGGGCAGGAGCGTGGGGCCAAGCCTTCTCTTGTGCAAAGTCAAGGGAGGCAGGAGGTGGGGAGTGGAGCCGCACCCCAAAACTGGGACGAAGGAGCCTTCCCTATAGCGTTCGCCCACGGGGCCACACACATGCACACGCGCGCACGCCCACACGCACACACAAGGCCAAAGACACCAAACATGGGCACGGAGGGCGAGGGCTCGGGACCAGGTCGGCAGGGCAGGGGAAGGGGGGGAGTTGGTCTCACAGTGTGCCTGCCACCCCCAAAGTCCCAGAGAGCCCCTCACTGCAGCACCTGCCCCCGGGTCTCGGGCAGCTTCAGGGCCAGAGAGCTACCGAGGGCAAGGGCGGCAGAGGCGAAGAGGATGGGGGCAGCCTTGGTGATGCCCACGAAGGACGTGAAGATGCTGATGCCCAGCACGGCGGCCAGCTTACACAGCGCGTTCAGGAAGCCGAAGGCTGTGGTCCTGCTCGGGGTCCCCCAGTGCGGCCAGACCGGGAGGGAGACAGAGAGAGAGGCGGGGCGGGGGGGGGGGGAATTGTGGGGGAAGAGCGGGTAAGAGGAAGGAAAGGAGAGGTGGCAGGCAATGTCCAAGAGGTAAGAGGAAGGACAGAGGTCAGGGGAGGGATGCACATCAGGGAATACAGGCAAGTGGGGAGGCAAGGGGTAAGGGGACGGAAAATTAGGCTAACAGTTAAGGTTTCAAGGAGTGAATTCAAAGCTAACCAGCTCTTAGAGGGGAAACTCAATGGGTTTGTATGTAAATACATACAAAAGAAATGTACCGTATTTGCCGGCATATAAGACAATTTTTTGGCCCTGAAAATACCGTATTTGCCAGCGTATAAGAGACTGGGCGTATAAGACGACCCCCTAACATTTCCACTCAAAATACAGAGTTTGTTATATACTCGCCGTATAAGACTACCCCCCACTTGGAGGCATATTTTTCAGGGCAAAAAAATCGTCTTATACGCCGGCAAATACGGTATATCCTTTTACCCCGAAAGATGCTTTTTCCATTCAGCCCCCCTCTTCCTCACCCCACTCCTCCCCCTCCTTCTGTGCCCCGGCCCTGCTGTCCTGCCCCCACCCCGGCCCAACTACCTCTTGTCCGAGGGGTAGAGTTCGACAGTCAACACGTCCAGCGCGTTCCAGGATGCGATGCTGACCCCCCCAAAAAGGCAGAGCAGAGCGATCATCGCTGACTCGCTGTTCCCAAAAGACAGGAAGAAGCAGGAGATGCAGGACATCACGCTGGAGCCGGCTGGAACCGGAAAGGAGAGCCGTGTGAGCCTGGCCGCCGTGGAACCCATCCACTGCCCACCTCGTCCCACCCGCCGGCGTGGAGCGCAGCCCACGATGAGACTTCTTCCAAGGCACCCCAAAGGAAGGCTCCCCACTCATTCCCGGCCTCCCTCATCACGGTCTTCCTAATAAAAACCCTATGCGGCAGCTTCTGTCTTCACCCCCATTTTCCAGATGATACAACGGGGCTCTCAGAGGTAGGAACCTGCCCAAGGTAGATAGTGGAGCTGAGATTCAAAACCTGCCGAAACCGGTTTGGCTCAGTGGATAGAGCGTCGGCCTGGGGACTGAAGGGTCCCAGGTTCGATTCCGGTCAAGGGCATGTACCTTGGTTACGGGCACACCCCCTACTGGTAGGTGTGCAAGAGGCAGCTGGTCGATCACTCTCTCATTGATGTTTCCAACTCTCTACCCTCTCTCTTCCTCTCTGTAAAAAAATCAATAAAATATATTTTTTAAAAAAACAAAAAACAAAACCCTATCACCTCAAAGCCTGTGCACTTGCTATCCCGTCTACCTCCTGGACTCACGGGAGAAGCTTCTGGGCCGGGCCCCACCCTACCTTGCAGCCCCCTGCCCCCTCCCGCCCCCAAGAAGACATGAGAGAGAACCTTCTCTGGCTAAGCTCGTCCCTAGCACCCTAATCAGTTCTGACACCGCCGCCGCCCGGCCCCTCCCGCTAACCGAGCATCCGGAGCCGGCCGATCTTGTCCATGAGCAGGGCAGACACGATGTTCCCGGGAAGCACGGCCAGCGTCCCCAGGAAGCTGACGAAGTACACCATGTAGGCGCCTTCGCCCGTGCCGCTCACGTCCAGCGGGCAGCCCTCCTTGTTGTGCAGGAAGGTGCTGTTCACCAGGTGGCTGTTCACAAACTTGTACTCGAACAGGTCTGGGGGCGGGGGTCAAGACAGGCGGGCGGGCATGTCAACGGGGGGAAGGAGGCTGCTGCTGCTGAGGCTCAGGCTCGGGCTCTGTCTTTGTGGAGTTCAGCAGTTATTGCAAAACATCAAATAGCCTCACCATGGGAACTAGAAATCTTTTTTTTTTAAATCTTTGTAGCAGAAAATGTCCATAGTCTATTACATGAAACCGTGTGACTGTGTCCAAGAGTTTTACTCAATAAATTGGCTTCCCGGTCTACGTACGTCTTTTCCATCGCCTCTCTCCCCTCCCCCATGCCCCCTTCTCTCTTAAGCACATCTCCTTTACCTCCCTCACTTCTGAGCTCCCAGGGCCCCTCCTTTGCCTCTGTAACTTGTTTCCTAAGCCCATCTCTTCCAGTAATTACTTCTTCTACCTATGTGATTCTCCAAATAAATGCTCTTACAAAAAATAAAAATGAAAAAATATTCTGCTTCCAGTTGATTCTTTCTGTCCACCTTGCTATTAGCAATGGCAAAAAAAATACGGAAAAAAAAAATTTTTTTAAGATTATTGAAAGTCCTATTCATTATCTTTTCCTGCAAAGTGGGAAAAGCTCACCCAGCCCTCCATGTAGAGGTGGGAAACCCAGGGTAACAATTCCAGCATTTCATGTGCAGCCAGTTTGAGAATCACAGTTAAAGAAATGGACTGAGGCAATACTTCCCCACCTTTTCCTCGCCAAATAGCTCTTCTGTTTTTATTTTCCCCCCCGAGGACTCTGTCTTGAATGATTGTTGCCCTCTTCAGAAGGGCATTATAACCACTTGATGTGTGTGTCATACAGTCTAACTACCACAGGAAAATGTTCCATTTCCATTCGAGTTTTGGAATCATTAGGTGGTAGTTCGTGTGCCCTATCCTTCCTTCAAGGCTCCAGAGCATGCCGAAACCGGTTTGGCTCAGTGGATAGAGCGTCGGCCTACTGAGTGAAAGGTCCCAGGTTCGATTCCGGTCAAGGGCATGTACATTGGTTTGGGGCGCATCCCCAGTAGGGGGCGTGCAGGAGGCAGCTCATGGATGATTCTCATGGACATTTCTAGCTCTCTATCCCTCTCCCTTCCTCTCTGTAAAAATTCAATAAAATATATATTTTTAAAAAATAATAAGGCTCCAGAGAGCTTAGTTTGAGAACCCTGAGAGAGGAACCCCTCCTCAAGTGCACCCCAACCCTTTGGCCTGACCGCCGACAGTCAGCCACTCCCGCTTACCAGTGTTATAGAACACGGTGTTGACGAATGTACAGTTGCGGAAGAATGTGTTGCTGGATGTGACGTCCTCGAAATAACACTCCTCAAACAGGGAGTCCTCAAAGGTCACGGACTTCAGACGCAGCCCAATGAACCTGGAAGACCAGGGTGGTGAGAGGCACGTCCCCCCCTCCTCTTCTTCCTCCTCCTCCTAATCCTCCTCCTCCTCCTCCTCCCCTCCTCCAAGGCCAGTTCCCTTAGTGAAATAATGGGAAGCTGGGGCGTTGAGGAGGAAACCCCCAGATCTTTGTCCCCCCAAAAAAAACCACACGTCACAAAACTCCCAGATTCATAAAAGAGACCAGGGGAAGAGGGACGGGAGGAGAGTGTGGCATAAAGGCCCCCACATACTTGTCATTGAAGTACTGCCCCCCTCGGTGGATCTGGTTCTCCAGGGTGAAGTTGAAAGTCACGTGCTCTACGCGCTCCCCAGGAAACACTTTGGTGCGGGCCGCGTAGTCCACCGCCTGGAGGTGGCGGATCATGTCGGGGAACCAGACAGTCAGGCCATAGTAACTGGAGAGTCAAGGGCAACGGAAATCAGACAGGGCTCCGGGGTTGGAACCCGGCAGTCAGTCCAGAATGAGGGGGGAAATCAAGGATCAGCCCACCTCGGGACCTTGCCCACCGCTCCAGTCTTCCCTCTCACCTCTCCTCCCTTCACCAGCTGTAGTGGTTCTTCCGACCCTCCCGCCAAGCTCTTTATCTTCCAGGCCATTTGCTCTTCCCTCTGTCCTAAAACATCCTCCCCAACCCACCCTCAGCCTAACTCCCCTTCATCCCTCAGAACTCAGGTCTGGGCTGGGAAACCCCTCTCCTGTGCTCCCCGCCCTCCTCCCCCTTGTGGTTCTCCTCACACTGCCTTATGCTAGTTTTGTCTGGCTCCCTGCCCAAGATGTAAACTCCATGAGGACTGGGACTACATCTATTTCAGCCCGGCACAGCACCTGACTCAGAACAGAAGCTTAACACTGTCCAGCCTACAGGACAAGCTTGTTGCGTTGATGAATGGCGTAGAGGGGCGAGGGGGAGGGTCAGAGGGGATCTGAACAGCACCTTGCCGCGTCATTTGCCCCCTTCATTTCCATTTTCCCCACCTCTCTCCCAACCCACACACCATCACACCGCTACATACCATCCACCCCACCCACCTCTCACCTGAAGGACATGGTGAACCACACACCCATCATCATCAGAGTGATGCGTCGATATTCTGGACCAAAACAGGAGAGGAAATTCCCCCAAACCTAAGCGAAATAGAACGAAGTCAGGCAGTGGCCGCACTACCTTCTAACACCCCACACCCCCATGTCTCTACCCTACCGCCTCCCTTCAGTTTACCCATCACCCCACACACACAGGCTCGAGCCCCGCCTTCCTCTCCACTCCTCCCACTTCCTTCTCTCTCTCTCTCTCCACCATACAATCCCTTATTACCTGCCCCCCCAGGTTCGATGCCCGGACCCCCCAGCGCTGGTACCAGGTCCCTGTGTCTGACTGGATTTCAATCAACTCATCCTCCTGATGAATCGTCTTAATTTGGGTTACCTGGGGTCGAGAGAAGGAGGGAGCAGTCACCTAGTCTGCATTTCCCAATTCCTTCCTGGTGTCTCAGTTTCTCCCACACTATCAACATGGGAGGAAGGGGTAGATAGGATACCCTCAGAGATGTCATTGAGTGTGTTGTCAGAGATGCCTAAGAAGGTTGGGGTATCCAGAGAGGGGCCAGGTGGGGGTTGGGGTGCCGCGGCTTGGAGGATTGAAGGGAAGGACTGTGGCTTACTGAGAAGACTCGCTCGGGATGTCCCTTGGCGCGCATGTTGGTGTCATGAACTTGCTTCAACACCATCCAGGCCTCATCATGCTTCCCATTCTAGAGCCGACAGAATCCCCGTATCCAGGTTAGCCCCTCCCTGGGTTGTAGACCCCCCCCCCTCCTTCCAACCTGGCTTCTGCAGTCATAGAACACAAAAACGTCCCCACCCCCAACCCCTGACCTGTGGGCGGGTCCCCAAGCAAGATATAATCAGACTTGGGCAAAAGTGGGGGGCGTCCAGGAGATAGATACAGGCATAGGTCCTAGGGATCCCTTGGTACAATGGTAAAAAAAAAAAGAAAGAAAGAAAACAATGTCGAAACCGGTTTGGCTCGGTGGATAGAGCGTCGGTCTGCAGACTGAAAAGTTCCAGGTTCGATTCCGGTCAAGGGCATGCACCTTGGTTGTGGGCATGTCCCCAGTAGGGAGTGTGCAGGAGACAGCTGGTCTATGTTTCTCTCTCATCAATGTTTCTAGCTCTCTCTCCCTCTCCCTTCCACTCTGTAAAAAATCAATAAAATATATATATATTTTAAAAACACAAGCAAATGATGATGATGATGATGATGATGATGATGATGATGGGCAAGCATGTAGTCAGACAGTCCTAAACCTGTTGGTCTAAGATATAGTTGGAGGGGAGAACTGGGGAAGGGGGGGGGGGAGGTGGGGAGGGAGGGATTGAACTCTTCTGGAGCTGTGAGTCAGTGGTTTAAAATTAAACCAGTCATGGTTGAACAGTTCCCCTGGCTTCTCCACCCACGGGAACCTTCTAGAGGAAGTAAGATAAAATCCAGCAGAGTGTGGGCCCTATGAAGAAGGAAGGCAGCTCTATAGGGTCAACCCAAACCCACAGCGGTGTCTGAACACAGGAGCCCCTGCTGGCCTACCCCCAACGCAGCCCCAGCCCGGTCACCTCCAGGAAGAAGCGGGGACTCTCGGGCTGCGTGGTCAGAGCCCCGATGGCAAACACAGAAGGAAAGGCGCAGACCAGGACAAAGACCCTCCAGCTGTGGAACTGGTACGCAGACCCCATCTGGAAACTCCACCCTGCCAGGGACAAGCATGGGTTCAGCAGAGAGGCCGCCGGCTGGGGGTGCCCTCCCCAGGGAGCACGGGAGAGGAGGGAGAGCATCCGGGGTGCGTTCCCTGCAGGCCGCTCACCGTAGTGGGGGATGATGGCCCAGGCCATGGCAGCCGCGTACACTCCACCGATCATCCAAAACATGCAGAGCCAGCTCAAATGCTCCCCGCGCTTCTCCTGGGCCAGAAACTCCGAGAAATAGGAGAAGACAATGGGGATGGACCCTCCAATCCTGGAGGGCATTGCAAGAATTCAGCATTGGAAAATGGCCCTATTCTCCATCTCCTGCCCCGGTGCTCCGGATCGCCCAGACCCTTCCAAAGAGACTCCTTCTCACACCCAGGGCCCCACAGACTCCCTCACCACATCCACCAGGCACGCATCCTCGGGACCCTGGGGACAAAGCAGGATGGGTGGGAGGCCAGCGGGTCTCGGGAAAAGGGAAAGGACAAACACTGAATCTTGAAGATACTACAGAGTGGAAAGGAAGGAAAGATAATTACAGAAAAAGGGAAAGTTCCCCATCCACCCACCACCCACTCCCCGAAAAAAAAAAAAAAAAAACGGGGGGGGGTTTAAAGAAGAGTCTGAGAGCAGGTATGAGTGAGCAAGCTAGAAAACAGCTTAGAAACAAGGAGCATACCCTGACCGGTTTGGCTCAGTGGATAGAGAGTCAGCCTGCGGACTCAAGGGTCCCAGGTTCGATTCCGATCAAGGGCATGTACCTCGGTTGCAGGCACATCCCCAATAGGAGGTGTGCAAGAGGCAGCTGATCGATGTTTCTCTCTCATCGATGTTTCTAACTCTCTATCCCTCTCCCTTCCTGTCTATAAAAAAAACAAAAACAATATATTAAAAAAAGAAAAAAAAACAAGGAGAAAGTACAGGCAGGTAGAAGCGAAGGCAGAGGATGGGTCAAGGTTTCAGAGTTCAGGTTGTCAAATGCAGGAAATAGGTAGGCTCTTGGAAGGGAATAGCTCGAGGGTCCACAGATAACCAGATGAGAGGATGAGACCACGAGGCCTCTTCATGGAGCCAGGCTCAGAATGGAACTAAAGGGTGGGGTGGAAGGCTCAGGAATGGAACAGACAGGGAATGGCATTCTGCCTAAAGATGGGGGGAGGGGGGGAGGAGGAATCCATTCATTCAACTCAGACATACTTCAAGTGCATCTGGTATGTACCTAGCACTGTGCTGGGCCCCAGAGATAGAACAGTGACCACAGCATAGCACCCCCAATGTGTCCAGGGGCTTAGGAGGTGGACACTCACCCAACCCCAGAAAGGAGGCGGCAGAAGAGGAAAGTGCCATAACCCTGAACAAAAGATGAGAAGAAGGCGAAGACGCTGTTGACGGAGAGAGAGATGAGCAGACACTGCCTCCGGCCCAGCCGATCAGCCAGACCGCCCCAGAGGAAGGCTCCCACCATCATGCCCAGGTAGACGATGAGGCCTGGAAGGGGGGAGAGGCGGGAAGGGGATGAGTCTCTAGACCCACTCGGTGTTTCCATTCACTGAGCACTGAATGATCTGAAACCGCAGCCGAAGGTCTTCTAAAAGCTAATTCTGCCCAGAGGTGAGCGCGAGTGAGAGACGAGGAATGGTGGAAGCAAAGGTGGGAGGGCCATCTCTGCAGGCCAGTGGTTCAAAGGCAGGAATCCATATACAGGAGGAACCCAGAATTCTCTTTTCTCTCCCTCTCCCTCTCTCTCTTGCTCACTGTTACCCCTCTCTCCTTGCTAGCACAGACACACAATGCCCCCACCTCTGGGTATTGCCTGGAATGAGGTGAATTCCTAAACCCACCCAGCAACCCCTCCCTCCATCCTCTCTGCTCTGAGGCCCTCGAAGTAGCAGGCGATCTCTCTCATGTTCCCGGGGAAAAGAGCTCCAGTCCTTTACTCCACCCAGGAAATCCTCCCCACAAAATCCTTATAATTCCAGTACTTCTGGTCCCCAAGCTCTCCTGTTTCTTCATTCATAAATTCGGAATTGGAATCGATCTTCAAAACCATCTACTCCAGACTCTACATTTGACCCATGCCTGAGCAGAGCCCCGCGGGAAAGGAGCCTGCCCAATACCTCACGCTAACGTGGCGGCAGAGCAAGATGGAGATCCTTTCTGGGTGAGTCTGGGAGCTTCCCTCCTCGGGGTCCCCAATAGGAGGGACACTCACTGGGCCCCGGACTCCCAAGGCTGGCCAAGAGCTTCTCTGGCTGGAGGCAGGCCTAGGATTCCTCCCCTCCTCTCACCACCCCAAGCTGATCCTCCCCGTATCACCTAGGGAGTTTGAATACTGACTTTTTGTTGCCAAAACCAGGGAAAGGGAGCAGGCTAGCAAGAGGAGAAGCTCTGAAGAAACATTAATTAGGGTCCCTCCCATTATGGCCACCTCCCAACCACCAGCCCATCTCCCAACCACCTCCCAACCTCCCCAAGGCGCCCCCTCTCTGCCTCCCCACCCACCAAACAACCTCACTGTGACCCAAGCCCACGGGGAGGGTATGGTAAGGGGAAGTACAGAGGAACCCTGAGCCCTCTGGAGACATTTTGAGAGCAGGGTCCGAGGGAGGACAGGAGTTCTCAGAAGCATGGGGTGTTCAGAGAGTTGGGAGCAGAATGGGGGCTGGAGCACCCCCAATGGGTCTTACCCAGCATGCCTTTGTTGGAGTCAGACAGGCACATGTCTTTCTCAGCGCTGGGCAGCACGAAGCCCACCACAAAGACCTCAACGCCGTCGGCCATCAGCGCCAGACCAAGCACGAAGTAGAGCGTCCACTGGAAGCGGCCGTGGCCACACTCCCGGAGGATGGTTTCATACTGCTGGGCCAGCTCCTCCCGGTCTTTCCGCCGCTGGGCCTCCCCCCGGCCCCCCAGCGGGCCCTCCCCATCACTCAGGCCTCCCCTCACTCCAGCCAGGGGGGCTCCATCTGCCAGCGGCTCGCCTTTGCCCCCAGACTCTGCCCGGGGGATGCCCTGATACTCCCCCTCATAGATCTCATCATCCTCATCGTGGCCCTCGGTGGCATCGCTGGAGACGCCACCTTCCTCCTCCTCCTGGGCCCCTTCCCCGCGGTAATAGCCATCCGCCGGGGCAGGGAGGTCATCGTCGTCCTCCTCCTCCTCGAAGCGGGAGTAGGACCTGCGGGAATATTCGTCCTGGACTCTGTCCAGGCCCTTCACCACCTTCTTGGCTGCATGCTTCTTGACCTCCTTGGCAATGTCTTTGGCCCCACGGATGAAAGCTGCCCGGTCTCTGAAGCCCTCTTCCATGACAGGCCTCCCCCACTCCCTGCTCCTCACTCAGCTTTTCTGCTCAAGAACGTGGCGTCAGAAGGACCCTTCTCCCCGTTACTCTGATGGCGTGTGTTCAGGTGCCTTTGGGCACAGCGTAGAACCTGGCCAGTGAAGGTCTGGGAGGAGAAAAGAGGGAGGAGAGGTGCGGCCCACACCCAGGTCAGTTGGGTGCATAGGGAAGGGAGGGGGGAAGGAGGGGAAGGAGAGGGTGAGGGGAAGCCAGCTTGAGGCTGCTAAGCTGGGGAGCCAGGATAACTCAGGAAAAGCCGCCTACTTCTCCCAGGCACCTCTGGAGATCTAAAAATAAGAAAGAGGAGAAGAAAGAGGTTGTAAGGCTTAAGATGGTAAAAAATAATAATAATAATAATAATTTTTTAAAATTAAAAATAAAGAAGTCCTGCCAAAACTGGTTTGGCTCAGTGGATAAAGCATCGGTCTGCAGACTGAGAGGTCCCAGGTTCGATTCCGGTCAAGGGCATGTACCTTGGTTGCGGGCACATCCCCAGTAGGGGGTGTGCAGGAGGCAGCTGGTCGATATTTCTCTCTCATTGACGTTTCTAGATCTCTATCCCTCTCCCTTCCTCTCTTTGGAAAATCAATAAAATATATATTTTTTTTTAAAGAAGAAGAAGTCCAATACAGAACTCTAGTCAACCCAGAGCCTCACCTGAACCATGATGGACAGAGATGGCCTCCTTGTTTCAAGCTCGCACTCGATAAGAAGGAATGACTGCTGGGACCAGCTGCAGGTCATTCCGTTTAAACCCCTTTACTTTTGACCTTGTAGACTAGATCCATGGCAATGGTGGGCAAACTCATTAGTCCGCAGAGCCAAACATCAACAGTACAACGATTGACATTTCTTTGGAGAGCCCAATTTTTTAAACTTAAATTTCTTCTAATGCCACTTCTTCAAAATAGACTCGCCCAGGCCGAGGTAGAGTGTGGAAGAGCCACACTCAACGGACCAAAGAGCTGCATGTGGCTCTTTCAAGCCACAGTTTGCTGACCACGGATCCATGGGATTTGCCCCCCAGTAACAATCACCTAGAGCTCTTCTCCTGACCCTCCACCCCTCATCCCGATCAAACCCCTTCCTTCACCACCAACCACAAAGAATAAAACAGGAACTATAAGAAACCAGAATTCCCTGCTCTAGCCTGCTCTGAGGTCAGCGCTTTGGGAGAACATGTAGAAGGAGCACCAAGTCCTCCGACCTGTTGCCTTCAGCGCCCTGAGGACACCTGAAGGTGGACCTTCAAAGTCCTCCCCTCAGGTGCCATGTCTATGCACCGGCCCAAGGAGAGGTCTCCTCCCCACACAGCCCAGGAGTAAAAGCTCAGCTTCCAGACTTGCGTTTGGCTTCCTGCTTCAGCACTTACTACCCCTGTTTCCCCGAAAATAAGACAGTGTCTTATATTAATTTTTGCTCCCAAAGATGCGCTAGGTCTTATTTTCAGGGGATGTCTTATGGTTCCATGAAGTAGGTCTTATTTTCAGAGGATGTCTTATTTTCGGGGAAACACGGTAGCTAAATAACCACGGGCAGGTCTCTGAACATCCATGCCTCAGTTTCTTCTTGGGGAAAAATAAGGATTAAGTAACATAATGCACAAAAGTTAAAAAAGAAAAAAAGCAAATAAGCTACTTACCACAGTATCTGGCACATTAAAAAGTGATGAAGAAATATAAGTCATTACTCTTTGTGGCAATAATGATACGGTGAGATACCCTCTACCCAAAAGACCCCAGGAAATGCTCTTGAGGGTGAGCAGCAGAAAGGGGATCTGGCAGGAATAAGCTGCTTCAGCACCAAGTGCACACAGTTCCCCGACCTACGTTGAAATCCCGTCTGCTATTTACTTAACTAGTCAACCTTGGGCAGGTTACTAAGCCTCAGTGTCCCTATATTTAAACTGGGGATAATCATCTCTATTTCTCCAAGTGTGTGGGAGAACTTCATCTCACAGTAGATATCCTATAAATATCGATTTCCTTCCTATTAGATTGAAAATGGGAACGAAGCAGGAAACACAAGGAAAAAGCAGGGGTCACCCTCCCAAAATCACCCCGAGACCTGTCTGTGTTCAAACTAATTCCAGCAGCTTGGCCCAGAGTCTCCAGCCAGACAAACGAAGGGAAACTCGAGAAAAGGGAGACCTAGAACCCCAGGCCATGGAGAAGAGGGCAGATCCAAAGCTAAGAAAGACGGAATGACTGGCTGCGGTCACCTTCCTTCAGGGTATTATCACTGGTGGCCTGGGAATGGAGGAGACTGATCACGCATACACTTCCAACATGGAAGGTCTAAAGTCTATAGTAGCCCTAGCTCGTTTGGCTCAGTGGATAGAGCATCAGTCTTTGGATGGAAGGGTCCCAGGCTCAATTCTAGTCAAGGGCACATGCCTGGGTCTCGGGCTTGATCCCTATTAGAGGGCATGCAGGAGGCAGCCGATCAATAATTCACTCTCATCATTGATGTGTGTTTTTTTTAATACATTTTATTGATTTTTTTTTACAGAGAGGAAGAGAGAGGGATAGAGAGTTAGAAACATCAATGAGAGAGAAGCATCAACCAGCTGCCTCTTGCACGCCCCCTACAGGGGATGTGCCCGCAACCAAGGTACATGCCCTTCACCAGAATCGAACCTGGGACCTTTCAGTCCGCAGGCTGACGGTCTATCCACTGAGCCAAACCGGTTTCGGCTCATCATTGATGTTTCTATCTCTCTCTCTCTCCCTCTCCCTTCCTCTCTGAAATTAATAAATGTATATATGTAAAGAATAAATAAAGTATCTAATAGTAGCATCTCATTGCTCCAGGGCCTCCCCTCTTAATCCCACTCCATTCTTCCTGTTCCTCCGCTAGAAGTCTACAGAAGAGGAGTCTACAAATACCGCATTGCGTAGGAGGCTGGTATGGAAGGGGGCCTTCCACCTCCCCCCAAAAAAATACATCCTCCAGAGGGGCACATGGGAGAACCCCGACTTCCTTCATAAAGCATTCTCACCAGGGATCATTCCCCTAAAATACCCTGCCTCCTTTTGCTCCCACCCACCCAGCCTTCATTCAAAGTCACACACACACACACACACACACGCACACGCGCGCACACACACACACACACACACACACACGGAGAAGGGGTAAGTAGGGCTACGTGGTTCAGAGAGAAGCACTGGCGAGCAGAGCCTGACCCCCTCAAGGACAGATGTGAGCAGTGACCACAGTGACCAGAACCAGTGACCCCGAGGACACCTTCATTTCTTGGTGGATCAAGGTCCAAACCCCCCCCCCCCAGGAGAGAGAGGGAACTGTGGGATCCCCTCACTTCTTATTTCCCCCGCTAAACCCTATCTCCCCCCCAAAACCCTTTAGGAGGCAGATGGGCCCAGCAGGAGCCATACCCAATGGCTGTCACACTATTTACCCCTGAGGGGGCATGTCGGGTAGAGGAGGCAGCCACTGGGGGACGGGGGACGTGAGATGGCTCCACAGCCAGCTCCCCCGGGGCCAGCAAGCCCAGGAGGTCGGGAGGGAAGGAAGACACATTCTTTGTGCTGGTGAGAAAGTGATGCTATTTTTAGCTCCAGCAGCACAGGGTGGCTAAGCCTGAGGGAGACAGACAAGACTTGGGGAGGAGGTGGAGGCTTCAGAAGACAAGGTTCAGGGTTACACAGCCCTTTAAGGTCGGCTGGCTTCGCCCGGCTGGAAAAAAATGACATTCTTGGCAGAGGAGTGGGGGGGGGGGGGGAGGTTGGGACTCCTCGCTCATCCCTGGGTAAGAGGAGGGTCCAGGAGCCACCTCCCTCCCCGTGAAAGCACCCGACTTTCAAAGCCACCTTGATTCCCCAGTCCACCCTACCCAGGTGACAAGGTCATTAAGAAGCAGTCACCTATCAAAACATCCAGGGGGGGGGGGATACCACGAGGGAGGAGGTACTGGAGCCCCCCTCCCTGTTCCAGCTGGGGGACTGAGCCTCAGCCCGCACCCCAGGAGAGCCAAGGCTGCACCTCCCCTACCCACATCGTACCCCAGGAAGATGGAGCGGCCACATTTCTGGGGGGAGGGTGTCAGCTGAGAATGCACACGTTGGAATACGGAGGGAGGGCCGGGAGGGAGGACGAAGGAAGAGACCTCTGCACAGAGACCTTCTCTACCAGCATTTGTGACACCCCCCACCCTCCAGCCCCATCCCACCTCTGCTCTGCTGTAAGGGAGGAGCCCCTGGGATTGACTGAACCGATTCTCAGCGCCTCCCCTCGCCCTGGGCCCTGCTGCTGGCCCAGTGCCCGCCATCACTCAGTACCCCTTCCCCCCCCCAACCCCCTGGAAGCAACTGCCTCCAGACCAGCCTCCCACACCCCGACCCTGGTAGGTTACCCTCTCTGCCTCCCCAGTATTTCCATTTTTCACCCCCTTCCCTCCCTCCTTCACCTGCCCTTCCTCCACTGCCACCCCCCCCCCCCCCAGTCCAGGCGAGCAGACTGAGGCAGCATCCATCCTCTGGCCTCAGCCAAGGTCATTTATCAATCACTGGGGCGGGGAAGGGGGGGGGGGTAGTCGCCAAGGGGAGAGGGGATTGGAGTTTGAGGGGACCCTATTCCACCCAACAACCCCCCACCCTGTCAATAGCTGAGGATGGGGAGGAGGGGAGTAAAGAAAAACATCATCCTCCTCTCTCTCTCTCTCTCTCTCTCTCTCTCTCTCTCTCTCTCTCTCTCTTCTCTCTTTCTCTCTGCATATATATATTATAATCAGCACAGCAACTGAAACAAATGTCCATTCAAGCCGGTGCCAATCCCTCCCCCCCAAGCGGGACCCTCCCCATCAGCAGTGCATAGGTGGGTAAAATGGCTGCAAGGCGAGGATGCTTCAGCCCCGGGCGGGGGGTGAGGGGGGGGGGTGAGAGGCTGAGAGGAGGGGTCTCACCTGGGCGAGGTCCCGGGTCCGGGGGGGATCCGGGTGAGGGCAGGGGTCCCGGCGGGCGCGGGGCTGGCGGCTGCAGCGGCTGCTCGGTACCCGGGGCAGCGGCACTGCGGAGCTGCCCCCCGCGCTCCGGCCCCGCCTCCGCCGCCCCGCCCGCCCGGGCCGCCAGCACCGGGAGAGACCATTGCTGGGGGGAGGAGGGAGGGAGAGAAGGGAAAGGGATGGGGAAGGACCCAGAGAACCGGGGGGAAATGGTGGTGTGGGGAGGCCGGTGGGGAGACGGACCGAAGGGCAGGTGGTGGGTGAGGCAGCAGCCCCCCTCCCGGTGCCCCAGCCCCAGAATGGCAGGACCCACACGCTTTAGGGGTTCTCGCTGCCTTCAGAGCCCCTCTCCTCTCCCCTGCCCCCCTGCAACCAGCCAGAACCCTTCCCCACAACCCCCGCCCCGAGGCGCAGTGCCCAGACGCGGGTTACCTGGCCGGTTTAGAGAACGCAGGGACAGGGAGTGGTCTCCATCCCCGGCGGGGAGCGACTCCTGGGTCCCCGCCGCCCCTTTCCAGAAACTGGCCAGACGGTTCCTTTGCTCGGAGACCTCCCCATCCGCCATTCGGGTCCTGGCCTGGCCAGCCGGGCAGCTCCCCTCCTAGTCATTGGCTCCAATGGCTCCAAAGGGTACTCACCTCAGTGCCCTTCCCCTTTCATTTCACACACACACACACACACACACACACACACACACACACACACCTGCTCCCAGGGCAGGAAACAGGGCATCGATTCCAGCTGTTTCCTTTCATCTTTCCTTGGTCCCTGTATCCCACTCAGTGACCACCCAGCTCCAGGGCTGAGGGGCTACGGGGTGGTTTGGGGATGTACATGCAGAATGTGCCCATCTATTCCAGGAAAGGCCTGAGGATATTCTGGGCAGAGCACTGACCAGGGGCTCTGACCTGGGTTATCATTTCTTTTTCTTTTAATATATTTTTATTGATTTCAGAAAAGAAGGGAGAGACAGAAACATCAATGATGAAACGAGAATTCATTGAGTGGCTGCCTCCGGCACGCCCCCTGCTGGGGATCCAGCCTGCAACCCAGGCATGTGCCCTTGACCAGAATCCAACCCGGGACCCTTGGGTCCACAGGCTGACACTCTATCCACTGAGCCAAACCAGCGAGGGTGAGGGTTACCATCTCTAACAAGCTCTGGGCTTTGGTCAAGTTCTCAACCTCCCTGAAAGTCAGTGTTCTCGTCGGAAAAACGGGGGGCTTGGATGAGATGCTGCGTCAGATCCCTTTCAGATCTAACACTGTGTGATTCTGCTTTGCTAACCATGGAGGTTTCATAATGCCGGGATATGATACATGGAGAGGACAGGCAGAACTATGGCCCCAGAGACCTCACAGGTGGCACTTACGGTGTTAAATTTACCACTGACGGGGATGTGGGCCTGGGTTTCGAATACTCTAAGGCTACATCTGGGAAATACTCATTGCTTACAATTTAATGAAACATTAAGCCATAATACACACATAGTAATTGGCCATGAGAAACTTAACGGTCTCTCAGACTGAATGAAAACTCATGCCTACACATCCGGCACATTCTCTCCTGGAAGCTAAATCAGAATCATGGTGTCTGTGTGTAGATGCACAGTGACATAACTGAACAGGAGTATTTGTATCTTTAATGGCATCTGGCCATCCCCCGTAAGGAGTGGTGCCAATGGGTTCAGAAAACTCTTCTTGGCTACAGTTCTCCACCCCCATCTCTACGTTATGGGCAGCCTGGCTACTCCAACTGTCGGCTGCAGCACTCTTTCCAGGATGGCACTTGGAACAGCTGTGCCCACGTGGGCCTCAAGGACTCTCCCTTTACGAGGCTTCAGATTGCTGACCTTTTTCCAAGGCTGACACATTCTTGGTTTACGTATGCTAATATTTTCAATTAGGGGATAGCCAAGTACTACTGGCAGGGAGCCATGTCTTCTCTTTAAGGAGATTTTGCATACTCTCCACTGATCCATTACTTGCTAAAATAGAAATCTTATACTTCCAGAGAGAAAACTTAGCCCTAACTGGTTTGGCTCAATGGATAGAGCGTCCTCAGTGGACTGAAGGATCCCAGGTTTGATTTCAGTCAAGGGCATGTACCTTGGTTGCGCGCACACCCCCAGTAGGAGGCGTGCAAGAGGCAGCTGATGGATATTTCTCTCTCACTGATGTTTCCAGCTCTCTATCCCTCTCTATTCCTCTTTGAAAAAAAAAAATAATAATAAATAAATAAATAAATAAAATTTTTAAAAGAGAGAGAAAGCTTATATTTTTCTTTTTTAATTTATTTTTAAATATATTTTATTGATTTTTTTAAAGAGAAGAAGGGGAGGGATAGAGGTAGAGAGCTAGAAACATTGATAAGAGAGAAACACCAACCAGCTGCCTCCTGCACACCCCCTACTGGGGATGTGCCCACAACCAAGGTACATGCCCTTGACCGGAATCAAACCTGAGACCTTTCAGTCTGCAGGCCGACGCTCTATCCACTGAGCCAAATGGGTTTCGGCATACTTTTCTTTTTAATGTCTGAGGAAAGGCTTTGTTTTTTTCCAGGCACCACGACCCCATGCACCTCACCAGCTATTTCTTCAGTTCCCTTTGCTGGGTCCATTGACATTAGAGTTCTGAGGGGCTCAGTCCTGGGTCCTTCTACCTACCCCCTTCTCCTCGGTCACCTCAGGTGGTGCCATAACTTTACTGCTGTCTATATGCGGATGATTCCCATATTTACATCTCCAGTCCAGATCTTTCCCTCAAGCCCAAACTCAAAATCTCCATCTGTCAATCCAACATCACCACATAGATATCTATTAAGTATCTCATACTTCACAGATGCATACATAAACTTCTGATCTAGGTCTTCCTGGATTGCCTTTTCACTAAGGTGCTCAGGCCAAAAACAAAGGAGGAAGAGAAGGAGGAGGAGGAGGAGGAGGAGGAGGAGGAGGAAGGAGAAGGAGGAGGAGGAGGAGAAGGAGAAGGAGGAGAAGAAGGAGAAGGAGAAGAAGAAGGAGGAGGAGGAGGAGAAGGAGGAGGAGAAGAAGGAGAAGGAGGAGAAGAAGGAGGAGAAGGAAGAGAAGAAGAAGAAGAAGAAGAAGAAGAAGAAGAAGAAGAAGAAGAAGAAGAAGAAGAAGAAAAAGAAGAAGAAGAAGAAGAAGAAGAAGAAGAAGAAGAAGAAGAAGAAGAAGACATGAAGTTAGTTATCTTCTTTCTCTTTCATCTCTACATCAGCAGGTCGTGTCAGCCCTGCCTTCAAAGTATATTCTGAATCCACTACTTCTCACCAGCTCCATCACTTCCCCCTAGTCTACGCCATCACCATCTGTCTATAGGTACTACAACAGCCTCTTCCCTGCTCCCAATCTTGCTCCCCTGAAACTTACTCTCAGCAGTCAGGTGAGCCTCTAAGAACAAATCAGATCTGATCCAGCCAAGAAATGAGTGCGTATGTCCCACAAAAAGACAAGTCTAAGTATTCTCGTAGCAGCTTTACTTGTAATTTAAAAAACTTCAACTGTTACCCAGAAAATGGTGAAATGTGGGTAAACTAATAGTGGTATGTTCATTGAAGGGGATGTTATGTAACAAATTTTTAAAAGGCTGAATTATTATGTAGAACGGCATAAAAAGATCTCCAAAATAACGAGCAGAAGTCAGACCATAAAGAGTACATACTATATGATTCCATGTATAGAAAGTTCAAGAAAAAGCAAATTAATCTACAGAAATAGAGAAAATAGTTGTTACCATTTCCATCCTGGCCCCAAATTCCTCCCGTTGCATACTCTCACCCTTGATTCCACCGTCCCCGTCATCCACACGTCCATTCTAACTCCAGGTCCCGCTATTTTGCCATTTAAATACCTCCCCAATGTATTCCTTTGTCTTCACCCCAGCTCCTGCTACAGTCCTCATTTACGACTTCATCTCTCAGTGAATTGTTGCCTGATACATAACTTGGTGCTTGCCCGGTCTTCATCCCTCATACCTACTTCACACTGCTACTGTGGTTCTGAAACAGCTCTGTCTCTCCCTTGCTTAAATCCCTCCTGTGGCATCCCATCATGGACACCTTCCCAACCAGTTTTGGCAATGAGTGCAGATATTAATTCCCTCAGCACTTGGGGCTTCTCGGCAGAGCCTGGGACAGCTAGAGTTCCTGAGCCAACTGCCTCCAGCCTGAAGCAGCCATGTCCCTTGCCCTCAGTATGCTGTTTCAAACGGCTCCGTGCCACGATGTGAAGGAGCGGAGAAGCAATGATCTGTGGGAGTTCCTAAAGTGGCTCTGACCTCATCTTGCCTTCAACACCAAACACTCAAGTATCACTTTTTTCTAGGAAGTTTTTTCTTAGATAGCTTTTCCTGTGCTCTCAAAATATGTATTTTTAAGTCTTTACGGTTGAAAATATTACATATGTCCCCCTTTCCTCCCATTGACCCTCTCCAGGCCACTCCCAGCCCCCTCTCAAATGATTTATTGCATAATAATAAATGTCAGTCTGCACCCTTGGTAATGACTGACAGCAGAATGGCCTTGCTCATCTTCACATCCTCTACTCCCAGCAGTCCTTATGGGTACCATAAAAATGTCAGTCAGAGCCGAAACCGATTTGGCTCAGTGGTAGAGCATCGGTCTGCGGACTGAAGGGTCCCCGGTTTGATTCCAGTCAAGTGCATGTACCTTGGTTGCGGGCACATCCCCGGCAGGGGGTGTGCAAGAGGCAGCTAGTTGGTGTTTCTCTCATCGACGTTTCTAGCTCTCTCTCTCTCTCTCTTCCTCTCTGTAAAATATCAATAAAATATAATTTTTTAAAAAATGTCAGTCAGAGAAGGATACAAAAGAGCAAGAGGGCCAGGCTCACCTTTTCTTGCCTAGAGTTTAGGGAAGTTTATGGTTAATAAGTCAAAACCGATAGCTGATAGCTTCGAAAAGGGGTGATACAACCAAATTAAATGTGGCAAAGAACAGAAAGAAAAAAAAAAAACATTGGATTTAGTCTAGTTACTAAAAGTCTTTGAGTAGACTCAAATGTAATATAAATCAGATTTGGAAAGACTGAGACAAAATAGGAAGACACAAATCCCTTATCCAGGATGTCTGGTGATAAAGAAGTCAGTGAAGACTTACTGAGTTCCTCCGTCCCAAGTCCAACTTTGTTTTGCAGTATGTGGTTCCAAAGAAAACCACATTAACGTAGACGTTTAGAGAAACCTAGTTTTCCTCCATCTCTCCTCCCGTCTGCTAGTTGTATCAACTTCCACTAGTTATTTATCCTTACATTTAAAAAATATAAACAAATGTATTCGTTATGTATCATGCCTAGGATGAGTCAAGTGGCACACTATACAATGTTCTGTGTGTTATTGTCTTTACTATATCCTGGAGATCTTTTCACAACAGTATGTAGCATCTTCCGTCCCGCATACTTTCTACTGGGCTCAGTCCTCTATTGTGTGAATTTACCAGTTTATTCAACCAGTCCCTTACTGATGGATATGAGTTGTTTCCAATCTAGTTGTCACAGACAGCACTATGATGAACCACTTTGTGCATGCTACTTCACAGTTCGCCAGTGTATCTCCAGTAACTTTACTTTTGTTCTCACTTAATAGCCCCAGGCCACTGAGACTGTCTCCATCCTATAAACTAACTTATAAGCTTGACATAAGGAAACAATTGCCACAATGCACAGTGGCCCAACAATTACAGCAGCACATTACAAAACAAGTCTTTAAATGTGGAATAAACACCCTTACTCCTACATTACCATTTTCTCCCAATAAACAGACACCTCTTCTTACAAAAGAGTTACTTTGTCAAGGAAAACACCACAAGGAATAAACAAGGAATTTAGCTTTATTTTTTTCTGTACATCTGCAAAACTCTTAGGGCCAACATACTGTTTTAAAAAATTACACTTAAAAAAGGCCTATGGACCCTGGCCGGTGTGGCTCAGCTGGTTGGGCATCGACCCCTGCACAGAAAGGTTGCTGGCTATATTTTGGGTCAGGGCACATGCCCGAGTTGCAGGCTTGATCCCCAGTAGTGGGCATGCAGATGTTTTGCTCTCACATCAATGTTTCTTTCCCTCTATATTCTTTTCCCTTCCCCTCTTAAAATCAGTAAAAAATTCTTAAAAAAAAAAAAAAAAATGGGATCAAGGCCTTAACCCCAGGAAACTACAGCAACTCTGATTGGTCCAAGGAATTGAAAAGATATTGGGAAGATAAAACAAGAGGAAAGAGAATGAGAAGTTACTGAGGAAGAGGGCCTCGAAGTGGGCCACGAGGGGGCACTGGAGGCCGGGGAGTGGGTCTGGGTGGAGGGAGGGGCCCCCTTTGGTAGCCATAGGGTGGGGGTCGTGGAGGGCCAGTGTATCCATGAGGGGGCATCAGTGGAGGAGGTCCACGCATACCATGGGGAGGCATAGGACCTGGATGACCTGTAAAAAGAAAAAGAAAAGTTAGTAAAAGCAAGAAATAGGAGGTAGTTGATGCTGGGAGAAGGTAGGAGAGTGGACAAGGAGAAGAAAGAGCAGGGGGAAGGGGTGTGACAAAGGAAGCCCCAAGAATATGATGTGTGAGGAGGAAGGAGGTAGCCAGAGCCTACTCACCCATGGGAGATCCAAACGGAGGCCCTCGGGGAGGCATGCCCATTGGAGGAGGTCCAGGATGAGGCATGCCAGGTGGCGGTCGTGGTGGGGGCTGCCCCCCAGATCCTGGAGGCCCAGCATGGGGGTGTCCTAAGCCATGAGGGCCATGGTGGGCCAGCTGCATCTGAGACATACCTATGAGAACAGACACACAAGAGAAAGGGCAGATAAAATGGAGTGACATCAGCAAGAGTATGGAAAATAAGGCTGATTAAAAAGTGCCCCTATCCTTGAACGCATTCCAACCAATTACCCAAGCAATTCCTCCCCCACTTCACTTGCTCTTTCCATGACTTAGGCACTAATAGTGCTGCAGAAGTACTTGACAAATGGAGTGGATTAGTCCAGCAATCACCAACCTTCCGGACCTCATGACCCCTAAATTAGTCTGTTGATAGAATTTGGAAAGGTGGCAGAGATACTATCTGAGCAAAGACCTATTTTTAAAGGATAAATAAGAATTCAGCGGAAACCGGTTTGACTCAGTGGATAGAGCGTCGGCCTGCGGACTGAAAGGCCCCAGTTTCGATTCCAGTCAAGGGCATGTATCTTGGTTGCGGGCACATCCCCAGTAGGGGGCGTGCAAGAGGCAGCTGATCAATGATTCTCTCTCATCGATGTTTCTAACTCTCTATCCCTCTCTCTTCCTCTCTGTAAAAAATCAATAAAATATATATATTTTTAAAAAGAATTCAGATGGACAGAATAGGAAAAGAACACTGAAGGCAGAAAAGATTAGAATCATAAGTGTGTTAAGCAACAAAGTTCCAAGAGAACCAGTAATTTCGTTAACCATGGGCCAGATCAAGAAAAACCTAGAATGCTATGGCAATGAGTCTAGAATTTCTCTGTAGATAAAAGGGAACAACCGAATAATTTTTAGTAAGTATGTACAAATGTTTTAGAAAAATAGCTCTGTGAAACTCTCAAAGATAGAGAAAATTGGAGTCAAAGTGAGAGGAAGTTTCTACGATAAACTAGATGTGAAATAATGAGGGTACAATGCCCTGACCGGTGTGGGTCAGTAATTAGATTGTCAGCACACGCACCAATCAATGTTTCTCTCTCTTTCCTCCTCCCTCCTCTCTCCCTTCCACTCTCTCTAAAAATCAATGGGGAAAAATACCCTTCAGTGAGGATTAACAAAAGTAAAAAAAAGAAATAATCCTATATAATAAAAAACCAATATGCTAATGAGACAGCAGAACAACCTCCGGAAGAACCAGTGGGGGGAGGGCACGAGGCAGCCGGGGCTACAATGGCCTACTCTTGCACGATTTTGTGCATCAGGCCTCTAGTAAGGGTATCAGAGCCTGAAATCAGTCACTGGCAGTCAGGGCAGACACCACAGCTAGAATAGTCAAACATAGCTCCAAGATTTCTAGTTAAGCACCTGAAAACAAAGAATTCTAGAGAAAGAATAGGGTTAAAAGGGAAGGGTAGAAAAGTGGAGCTGTCCATTCAGCAGCAGGATTAAGTGTATAGAATGTTAATAATCATGAATCAGAGATACAGATGCAGTAGGCATCAGTGTGCAAGTAATGAAACTACACAAACAGAAAGAGATCCTACTAAAGTGGCTGAGCTTGAGGAGACAGAAAGATAAAGATCCAGAGAAACCAAGAGATAAGCTTTTCAAACAAAAAGACATGGACAACTCATAGACACAAACAGTATGGTGATTACCAGAAGAGAAGGGGTGGAGGGAGGTAGAAATGGGTATAGGGAAATAAATGGTGAGGGGATGCATTACAGAATTGTACACTTGGAACCTATATAATTGTATTAACCAATGCTTCAATAAATTCAATAAAAAAAATTTTTTTTTAAAGGCATGGCTAGTTCTGAGTAAGAACAAAGGTCAAACTAGGTAAGGAGCAGAAGTGTCCCCTAGATTTGGCAAATAGGTCACTCACTGCTTTGGGGTAAAAGTCAGAAGAAGTATAAGCTAAGGAAACAAAAAACAGTCAATATAGTTATACCCTTTAGAAAAACGTTAATGGAGACAGGGTGGTAGTTGTTAAAGTAAACAGAGTATTTTTTGTTTCTTCTTATAAAATAATGTCTGAAAGTTCAGCTCTGGAACTACCTATTACTGTTAAAGGAAAAAGGGCAGCAGCCTAAGGGGTGATAGAGATCCTCTTTCAAGCTCACCCCTCCCTTTCCCAGCAAACACCTACCTGGATGGGGCATCCCGCCCGGTGGAAATGGGTGAGGATGCGTGTGTCCGTGTCCAGGATGTCCAGCCCCCGGGGTTCCTGCTGAAGGGGGCCCATGTCCTCCAGCCCCCGGAGGCATTGGAGGTGGGGGCATGGCTGGGGGTATCCCCGGTGGAAGGGCTCCAGGAGGCGGCACTGGGGGTGGGAAGGAGCCAGGAGGAGGCATGCCTAAGGAGGAAATGGAAGAATTAATGATGGTGAGGAGAGAATGTCTTTATCGAGCCTGTTCCAGCACGGCCTCTCCACGTAGGATGAGTTCTTCTCTCCTCCCAGATCTCTAAAAAAAGCAACGTTAGCCGACACAAACAACTTCAACTTCCTGGAGAAACAGCAACTTTCCTCCCCATCGCAACCATCACACTTCCATCCTCTCATCACCCAAGACTCAATGTCCTCCTTTATTATCCTTTCTCCTTCTTCCTGCCCTACCCACCACACCCAAAGCAGACAGGTTTTGAGTCTAAAGCTTTACCTGGTGGAGGAAGCCCAGATCCCAATGACGTCACGACAGGATTGGGGGCAGAGGGCGGCGGTGGTGCATCTGCAAACAGCTGGTGAGGGCGATCAGCCTGGGAGAGCGGGTTCTGGGCTGCCAGAAGTCGTTCGGCGGCCGAGCCGTGGCGTTCACCCTTGGAGTCCTTCTTGAAGGCATAGGACACGGTGATAGGGCGGTTGCAGAGGTACTGCCCATTCATAGCTTCAATTGCTGCGTCCGAAGCGTCAAACGAAGCAAAATTAATAAAGGCATAACCTTTGGAGTTGCCTGTGTCAGGGTCCCGCATAATCTTGGGGGTTTGTAAAATGACCCCAAAGGCGCTGAAGGTGTCGTACAGCAGCTTCTCGTCAATCTCCGGGTCCAGGTTCCCAATGAAAATGTTGGCCCCCACATCCAGGTTTTTGTTGTGAGCTGACGCTTTGTTCACCCGGATTGGCTTCCCGTAGAGTTTGATCATGTTCATGATCTTAATGGCATAGTCAGCATCCTCCTCGCTCAGGAATTCCACAAAGCCATAGCCTGGAGAAGGGGAAGAGAGAAGGTTAACTTACCGTATTTGCCGGCGTATAAGACGATTTTTTGGCCCTGAAAAAACCATATTTGCCGGCGTATAAGAGACTGGGCGTATAAGACGACCTCCTAAAATTTCCACTAAAAATACAGTGTTTGTTATATACTCGCCGTATAAGACTACCCCCCACTTGGAGGCATATTTTTCAGGGCCAAAAAATCGTCTTATACGCCGGCAAATACGGTAAGCAAAATGGGGTCTAGCTCATCCACCTTTGAAAGCACCAAAAAAAAAAAAAAAAAGAAATAATAACCTCCCTTCAATTGAGAACAGTCCCAGAAAACAAACTGTGCAGTCTTGAGAGACAGAAATGGTTAGCTTGCTTATTCCAAAACAGTCGTGAATACTGCTGGGATTCTCAAAAGCGCAGTCTGTCCCCCTCGGTACATAAATAACCCCTCCTACCACGAGCTCACCTTGGTGCTGGCCAGTGACTCTATCCTTTGGCATGTGGGTGTTGACCACCGGCCCGGCCTGGAGAAATAGCTCCCACAGCAGCGGTTCGCTCACCTTCTCGTCCAGGCCCCCCACGTACACAGTGGCATCTGACGACGGGAGGAGGAGGTGAGGGCAGAGATGAAGCGACAGGGAAGGAGATGACAGGCACACATGAAGGTGAAAACCAAGCGGGGTAATTTAGGGGTGGAGTCAGGGAAGAGGAGCAAAAAGACAACAACCGCAAAAGACCCGTTAGATTAAGCCCAGACACCTCCCTTTCTACAGGAACTACAGAACCTTCTTAAGCCTAATTTAGAGTTCTATTGAAAATTCTCTTTACAACTTTTTTGTTTTTAAATCAGTGGGAAGGCAGAAGATGGGACATGGGAAGCATCACACTTACAGGCCTTGGCCTGAACCCGGCCTCCCCGCCCCCCGCCGGCCCCGGGCCGGCCTCGCGCCCCGCCGGGGAAGCCCAGTCTCCCGCCCGGACGGAAACACGGGGGGCCATCGTGGGGCCTCCCAACCCCTTAAGCCCATTCCTGGCTCGTTCCCTCCAATCACCCTGGTTCCGCTCGGAGATCGGCCCGGCCGCCATGGTGGAAGAGCTCCCGCCGTCTCCAGGCAGCGGCTCCGCCCTCCGACGTCAGTCACTACTTCCACTTCCGGGGCGAAGGCCGACGTAGCGGGGTGGGCGGGCCCTAGCGGTGGGAGGAGCCGGAAGCGGCCGCGGCCATCTTAGGAGCCGCTGTTCCCGGGCGCGGCGTGGGCGTCCACCTGCGCTGAGGTGACCGCGAGCGCCCAGACCCACTCAAGGCCGAGTGAGACGTTGCAGGACCACGCTGTTTCCAAAATGTCAATTGGAACACTAAAGGAACAAAACTTGACTTTTCGTATATTTTGTTTCCCCGGAGAAGGGTGTGTCGAGCAACTCCCTCACCCAAGGACAGCGCGGAGGCGGCGCCGGCCTGGGCTTGAGTTAGTTTTGAAGCGACGTCTAAGCTCGCCTCACGGTCATTACTTAGGGGGTCCCGGGGGACCTGAGGCTTGCAGATGCGGTGTGACCAAAGCCGAGGGGTGGTTGACATGGAAGCCCAGAGGCTTCGACCTCCAGAACATTCCTGGCCCCAGCGACCACGTCTTGGTGTGCTTCTGCGCCACCTGTTTCTAAATGGGAGGCGCAGAGAAGAAAACTTTGCAAATTGCGTGTGAAGTTTGAGCAGAGCCTCACCTGACCCATCCTTAGTTCCTTATCAATAACTTGGTGAGTGCAATTCTCTCGTGGGCCACACCCACCCTACACCTACCCCGCTCACCTAGGATCCTTGATTCAGACACAAGAAACAATGCCAGCAACAAGTATAAATACTGCGCTTTAATGAACCCCTTAAATAGAAATTCACTACAAAAAATATACAATTGGAAGAGAACAGGGCATCTCCCCTATCCACTCCCTGCCCATAGGAAGCTCTAAGGGAAGAAGTAGAAATTGGAATTAAAGAAGCAGCAAAAGGAGGTGAAAATGAGGTCTGAACTCAAAATTAACAGTTGGATATCCAAAAGGGATGGAATTTCCCTGAAACAGGTGATCGTATTTTGGTTTGCTTTTGTTTCTTCATTGTTCAGATCAGAAGACACTATGTACAATATTGAGGAACTAAATAGGACAGAGCAAGAGTTGTAGGTAGCACCACCCATCTGCAATGCAAAATCAAGTCAGGGATCTTTGTTTGAGGGCTGGAATGTGAAAGCTGAGGCAGCAAGACCAGATGAGAAAAATGGAAAGGATTAGACAGAACCCTCTCTCACCCCAGACCACCTTTTGCCCTGCCCACAAGAAAGCCAGCGATTTCAGCAGGATTGGGAGAGAATGGGATTTGGATCTCTTTTCTTGGAGTGATCCTCAGGAGATATTCTTGGAGTCCATTTCTTTAATAGCTCCTGAAGACTGGATAGCTCATCCTGGAGGCCAGTGATGGTGGGAGCTGAGAGGCCCATCTGGGAAGGGAGTGAAGAGAAGTAGAGGAACGGTATTATTGCATATCTAGCTCTCTGCTTCTGAAATCCACTACTTCTGGCATCTTTAATTATCTTTCCCCCTCCAACTATGCCCTAGGTTCCACTTGATCTGAGCCACAAGCAGTTTTCCCCACCCACCCATACTCCCAAACCTATCCACTTTGATACCAACATGAATGGTTCCTCACTTCCCAATTCACCCAGCCTCTTGCTTTTCCAGCTCCTGGAAACATCTGGTTTCTCCTAAAACATCTTGTTTCTCCTACGACATCTGGCTCAGCAGTCAAAACCCTTCTCCCGCTCCCAATCCCTGTCTTTTCTTCTCACCTGGACCTCAGGCCTTCCCCTTAAGTAGCAGCGTCTCCAGAGCCTGATCTGGGGTCCCAAATACCCAGGCAGCAGCAGCCCTGCGGGTAAAGGGCAAGCTCCCCAATGGGAGGGGAGCCCCCACTCTTGATCAGCTAGACTTTCTGAAGAGATGGCAGGTCGAGGGAGCCAACGTGAAGAGACTGTCAGCAGGGAAGGACTGTCCCGCCAAGGACAGAGCTGATTCAGGGCAGTCAAAGCCCCTCTAGAGAAGAGCCACACAGAACTGGGAGGTCCAGGAACCATGAAGCTTGGCTAAAGGGGAAAGGAAAATCAACTGGTGATTTAGAAACCAGATGAACCCAGTTTTCCCAAATTGGGTCAGGAAGGAATGCCCAGCTGCTACTCACTGCACTGGTGGTGGAACTACAAGCCTCCCACTGAGAACTCTATTTTTCCTCTTCATTAGGTTTTCAAAATAGACCTTAGGACTGATTAAAGTTGATTTTAGGGAAACTTGTAAAATGTATGTGTGAGACAGAAGACGAGGAGGACCAAAAGAATGCCCACTGCTATTCTAGGATTTCTGTCTTTCTGGGGACAGTCAGGAACAATAAGTGACAGTTGTGGAAGAGGGGTAGCTTTCCCTGGGGAACTTAAATCTTTCCACTCCCCGCCTCCCCACCCCTCCCATCTAGTAGGATGAGAAAGCCAAGGGATTTTAGGGAGTTCAGACACATCACCTGCTGTCTAGGGAGCCAGGAATCTTGGCAGTGTTCTGGGTCATAGCCAGGATTATGGAATTGTAGTATCTGTTCCTTGCTGTAGCGTAAATCCCAGTCCCAGACAGACAGCTGTGAGTTAATAGCGTTCCCATCTGGAGGGTGGGAGTACTCTGGGGTATATACTTGCGTATAGGAGTTGAACTGCACAGAGGAAAACAAAAAAAAAGATGGTTAAACAAAGAAAAAAAATATAGATATAAAAGCCTAAGTGACCAACCTTTCGACACTGACCACCAGGGGGCAGATGCTCAACGCACAGGCATGGGAACACGGAACAGACTGATGAATCTCAGAGGGACAGGGAGTGGGGAAGGGCAGAAAGAGATTAACCAAAGATCTTACATGCATACTAGAGGCCCTGTGCATGGATTCATACACTGGTGGGGTCCCTTGGGCTGGCCTGCACCCTTTTGCAATCCGGGACCCCTCAGGGGATATCGGATTGGTAGTCTTGGCCTGATCCTCACAGGCCAGGCCGAGAGACCCCGCTAGTGCACAAATCAGTGAACCGAGTCTCTAATATATATATATATATATATATATATATATATATATATATATATATGTAAAACCCTTCTCACGGGTCTAGAGAGAAATTGTGAAATGCTCAGGAATGGACTTTCACCCTACATATGATTCCTGGAATAAGAATCATATGTAGGGTGAAAGTCCATTCCTGAGAGAGAGCACCAACCTTCCCCTTTCTAACTCATAGACCTCACTTTTCATCATCAAGACTAAACTTTGGGAAGTACTTCTCAATGGGAGATGGGGGAATGTGGAAGACAAGTGAAAAACGGAAGTCACTGACCTGTCTACTCTGCTTTCCACGCTCCCAGGGATTGTCTCTCAAGAATGTAAGTGTGTCAGGAACCCTGACACTGTCATGAAGAGCAAGAAGGAAAAACTCGGAAAATTCAAACTCAGCTGGAAACTGCTGGAGGAGCTGCCAGACGCAATCAAGGAAGAGGAGAAACACTGGGGCCTGGAAAAAAAAGGTAAATTAAGAGAATGGAATGGACCATAGGAAGCTAAAAGGGGAAGATGACAAATGAGAGGGACACAGGGAACAGGGGCTACTATGGAGATCAGGAAATGGAAATCTGAGTTGATCATAATAGGGAGTGTGGTCCCTCACTCATCTGAGTTCTCCCTTCAAACTCAGCCTAACCTCATGACCCTTCAGACCTTATTCATGTCCAGTGGATTATACTATATCATTTTCTGATACTCTTTTTATGTAATACTGGCCCCCATCCCAATACCCTCACAAAATGTTCTTACCTTTTCACCGACCCCAGTTACCCCAAGTCGGGTCAGGAAGGGATGTCCAGCTGCCACCCACTCTCGCTGCACTAGTGATTGGAAGCCAAGCAGTGTCCGGGCTTCAGGGGCTGAAAGCAGCTGGACCAGTGAAGAGAGGAGGCCATTGAAATCACGATCGCCGCGCTCTGGTGATAAAGAGGGAGAAGGGATAAAGAAGGAGGGGCCAAGAAACTAGGACAGAAGAGAATGAGAAAAGAAAACATGGCAAGAAGTGAGAAGCACAGAGGGGGAAAGGTTTTGGGTAGGTAGAATTGAGAAGGCACATAGAAATAAAAAACAAAGACCTTGAATGATTCACTTTCTAGAATCCACCTAGATAAAAATACCCAGCCTCCCATAGGGGGGGGGGGGCAGCATTATAAATCTCAAATCAGCTTCCATATTGTCCTTCCCATCCCAACCCCAAACCCTGTCCATATTGAAAGAATAGGAACAGAGGGCAGAGAATTCTTCTGTTAGGGACCACAAGCTGTGGTGGGGAGGCAGAGGTAGCACTAAAGGATGAATTTGAGCTCATGGGTAGTTCCTAGTAAAGGAAGAAGAGGATGCTAGCACTAGAAGGGGATAAGCTTTATAACGGGTGGGGAATGTCTGGCCTGTGGGCTATATAAGGTCCATGAAATCATTTGGTTTGGCCCTGCCAAGGCATTAGGGGTGAGTTAATTAAGTGTTTGAACAAATATAGCAGGTTAATTTTTAAGTTGATAATTTTGTATGGCCTGAGAATTATGTTATAAATATCCAAATGGCCCTTGGCAGAAAAAAAAGATTCCCCACCCCTGCTTTATAGATTTCGTTCCTTAAGCCCAATCCAATTAGGTAGATAAAGTAAAATCTCAAGTAATGAAGTGATTTGACCCAAGGAACTCACCTTGAAGTACTACAGAGCGAACTCTAGATGTCACTAAGACTGAGATGTCACTGGCCTTTCGAAGGCAAGACCTGGAAGTGAGGAAGAGGAGAAAAGAATAAGCCTGGAAAAGAAGAGTGAGGGGTCATGGGATAGAATAGAGGCCAACTCCAAAATCCTGCCTTCTCCTTCTAAGGAGCATGAAATAACAGCCTTCTTGGGAAACCAAGGCGAAAAATTAATGGAAGGCCACTTAGGAATCCAAGTTAACAGAAGTTTGGGAGGGATGAATTGTAAGTCATTTTTAGAAAGAGAGGGAGTACCTGACATAGTCCAACCATCGTGTTCCTTCCAGGGCCGAGAGCCATTTATCCTCAGATACAGATGAATCTGATGGATAGTAGAGGGGTCAGAAGGGCAAAGAGATCAGAAGAACCCGGGATTCAGGATTCAGGGTCTATAGCCTGAAGGGTTAAAAATAAGTTGGGTAGTGGTTGTCTTGGCCTGGGAATAGGAATGAAAAGTAACTATATAAATGGCCGAAACCGGTTTGGCTCAGTGGTAGAGCGTCGGTCTGCGGACTGAAAGGTCCCGGGTTCGATTCCGGTCAAGGGCATGTACATTGGTTGCGGGCACATCCCCAATAGGGGGTGTGCAAGAGGCAGCTGATCAATGATTCTCTCTCATCGATGTTTCTAACTCTCTATCCCTCTCTCTTCCTCTCTGTGAAAAAAATCAATAAAATATATTTTTTTTAAAAAAGAAAAGAAAAGAAAAGTAACTATATAAATGGCCATGAGGTTTCAAAAGTTAAAATTGTTGTAATGTTTGTACAAAACTGTAAATTCATTGAATTGTATACTTATGGGTGAAGGATGATTTTTAAGCTATGTAGATTATCTAAAATAATAAAAGGGTAATATGCTAATTAGACCAGATGTCTTCCAGACATCATTCTGGATGTCCTTCCTGACCAAGCCAGGGCCCACGGGAAGCAAGCCCGGGTCCCAGGTACTGGAAGGAAGCTGGTGCTGGCAGCCAGGGAAGGAAGGCCTACTCTTGCACAAATTTTCATGCATAGACCCTCTAGTATCTCAATAAAGCTGTTAACAAAAAGAATGCATTGGGGTCTGGAAGGCAGGAAATTAGTATGTGGGTGATGGGAGAGTTGAGTAGGCTCATTGGGCTGCAGGCTCATTGGGCTGAAGGGTGGTTGCTCATCTATATCAGGCAAATGGAAAGCCAGGTTAGGGTCAGCAGACCTACAATGGGGTAAAGGGCTAAAGGTTATTCTTACCAGGCAGACAGAGGGCCCTCAGCCTCAAATGGGCAAGTTGGACATCTGCAAGACTAGGCAGCTCATCCATAGTGTCGACCAGGACAACGTCAGAATGCCCAGCCTGGAGCATAGACTCCACTGCTCTGGAGGAGAGAGAGTCAGAAAGTAAGGGAAGGAGTCTGCTCTGAACACCTAACCTTTAATTCTCATAAGACTTCCCCCTTGCCGAAACTGGTTTGGCTCAGTGGATAGAGCATCGGTCTGCGGACTGAAGGGTCCCGGGTTCGATTCCGGTCAGGGGCATGTACATTGGTTGCAGGCACATCCCCAGTGGGGAGTGTGCAGGAGGCAGCTGGTCGATGTTTCTCTCTCATCGATGTTTCTAGCTCTCTATCCCTCTCTCTTCCTCTCTGTAAAATATCAATAAAATATATTTTTTTAAAAAAAGACTTCCCTCACCTGATATCCTCCTTGTTAGGGTCACTGGCTGTGTAGAAACCTCCACAGCGGAGAAGATCACTACCCCCAGGGTGATGCCAGGATAGGCGCTTCAAATGGGTGAGAGGAGAATCACTGTGGGAGAAACTCTTAGCCCCCCCCTTACCCTTGCCCCCACACTGACCTCAGAGGGATCCATCCCCTCCCTTCAATGACCCCTGACCTCCCATAGCCCTCTAATCCCCACCCCTCACACTGACCGGTCCACGGCCCTGATGAAAGTGGCCAAATGCTCTCCTGACCTCACTGTCCAGAGTTCGGTTAGGGACCCAGAAGTAACGGGGGAGGCTGTGAAATTGAGAGTTATGTCACATCTTGATCTCATAACGCAAACCCATGTTTACAAGTAAGGTGCTTAGGAGGTGATCATGCCAAGTGATCTCAGATTTAGAGATGTTGGAGGTAAGGGGGGTAGCTTTGTGGCTGTCCTAGGAAGCTGGAGTGTGTGGGACGCATAGCTTAAGAGTCAGAGAACTATGGGACGATAAGGAAGGCTACAGCGGCTGGGGTGGATGGGGGGATCACCTGGTGGCTACGTCGAATCTCTCATTGACAAGACTAACCCGCCAGCCTTTGGCCCCCTGTTTCTTCCTCTCAGTCTCCCAGTCTTCTGATGTCTCCAAGAGGGGAATGGGTGATTTTCTGGAGCCAGAACTCTGGCCTAGGGCAGGAGTGAGGCACAGAAGAGAAAGAAGACAGCTTCTCAGCTTTTGTTCTTCCACCAGCCTCTCATTTTTCAGACTCTCTCTTTTCCTTATCCCAGAGTACCATCACTCACCAGTCTTGCTCAGGGCTATCCCAGAGTACGGTTGGGTTTGACTGCTCTGAGCTCTGGCTTGGACAATGGCCATGGTCACCTGGGGAGGAAAGCACATCATCCTTTTGGCTCAGACTGCAGTGAAAAGGAAATGGGGTGTGTTGCTTCACTGTCTTTGCCACCAACAGAGAACAATGACACAGTCCCTAACGAAGGGAGCTTCTAGGTCATGGGGACCGGGGTCAAGAAAATAGACCTAGGATCACAGAATGGTAATTCTGGAAGGAATTAGGAATATTCTCCTCCATCCCTCCCTGTTTTTCAAAGGAAGACACTTGCCCACAGTCATTCATACTCCTGATAATTGGCAGAGGCAGGCTAGAATTCAGGCCCAGTACCCTCATTATACTATCATTTATCCCAGCCTTTTAGCCACTCCTTGAGGAAAGAGGCAGAGCGAGTGAGGAAAGGGGTTCTGGGAAATAAGGGAGTACTGGGAATTGCCAGGGAAAGGATCCCAAGGTTCTCAGGGAAGGAGGGGTTCTTAGGTTGGGAGCCTCTTACCTGAAAGGCCTGGGGCTCTAGTCCTCCAGCCTCAAAACCAACTCTGAGCAGCCGGAAGTCTCGGCCGTGAATCAGGATCTCCTCGGGGATAAATTTAAGCAGGGACCCTGGACGGTGGAGTTGGACTCGAGACAGGCTACTCACTGAAGTCAAGAATTAGAGAGCAGTGTAGCCATGGATCAGGGTCCCTCTAGAAGGAACTCTTCATGCCCATCCCACTGCATCCCCGCTGTCCTCTAAGAATAGAGGAAGGATTGGGTAGGGTAGCCAACACCCCCAGTGAGCCCCCTTACCAGCCCCCTCACACTTACCAGCCTCTAATTGCCCAATGTTGACCAGGGCAAAATCATAATCACTGCTTAGGGGAGTCTCCTAGAGGAAGCACATGACATGCTAAAGACATCTCACATCCTATCTCGGTAGCCCGTCACCTTTCTAGAAGAGATCCCATTGATTATCCCTGCTGCATTCCAAAGAGAGCCTGTAAGAATAACTCTCTCTAGCTGGTGTTGCTTAGTAGTTAGAACACTAACCCACACACTAAAGGGTCTCAGGGTTCGATTCCCAGTCAAGGCATATACCTGGGTTGCAGGTTCAATCCCCACCCTGATCAGGGCGCATGTAGAGACAACCAATTAATGTCTGACTGTCAGTCTGTCTGTCTGTCTGTCTGTCTCCCTCTCTCTCTCTCTATCTCTATCCCCGCCCCCCCCTTTTCAATCTCTCTCCCCCTCCCTCCCTTCCACTTTCTCTAAAAATCAATGGAAAAAATATCCTCAAGTGAGGATTAACAGAAAAGAAAAAAAAATTTTCAAAAAAGAAATAACTCACACTTGCTGTAATGTTTGTCTAAATCCTTCTAGACTCCGCTACCTGTTCACATTAGCTGTCACTTCCGTTGGCCTAGCCATCTTACCTGATGTCGCCGCCATCCGTAGGGCTGGAAAGTGACCCTCAAGTTGGTGCAGATCAGGGTTCCAGGCAATTCAGGTTCCATCCCCTTCCGCACCCCTGGAGCCCATGCTAGGATCTGCTCCCCTACAGGAGAAGCCAGGTTATGACCATTCCAGTGTTGCCCACATGTGTACCACCGCTCCTCTGAGACAGGAGGATCCAAAGGGGAAAGATTCGGATCCTCCTCTACCTCCTAAGCCTGAAAGGTTATGAGAAGAGAATTTGTAATCTTTCACTCTAGAGTCTAGAACGGTGCCCGGCACATAGTAGGCACTCAAATATTTATTGAAAAAGTAAATGAGAAAAGGGGTAGCAGGGTCAAGAAAACAGAGCGGTCATCAAGGTCCAAGCTCCCAGACAGTTCTGTGCAGAGAAGAAAACAAGCCTCCAGCAGCAGCGGCAGCACTGCGAGCCAGGAAAGGAATATGAAGGCGCCTTTAGTGAAGGTCTGAAGCAATATTTGAGTAGGATGAAATTTGAACTCGTTTCTGAAAAGCAGAAGTACTGAAAGATTATTACCTGGGAGGCATCCCGAGGCCAGGCAGCTGCCAAGGTGAGGATTCCTGGGCTCTGGCATCCCACTGCCCTGGACAGACTGTGGTCCAGAGGGCTGCGAAGGGTGTAGCGTTATTCCCCAGGCCTCTCCAACCCTGGGGTCTTGGATTAACTCAGCAGCCACGTTTAGAGGCCTACACTCAGACTCGGGGGAAACTGAGATCAGTGGCTGCGGGGAGCTCAGGACCTGGGCTGGCAGACAGTGAAGGGAGGGGCTGGTTAATGGATAATGAGACGATGAACTTGAGACTGAAAAAGACAGGCCAAGCTCCATCAGCCAGAGAATATGAGACACACCCTCCTCCAGCTCTAGATCCTTTTCTTCTATTGCCACATCCTCCCTACTCACACCCTCTGACCACCGACCCCTCCCCGCAAGCCCACCTTTCCTCTCCTTACCCCCATCTCTGGCTCTTCCTTCTGGGGGGCGATGTTGAAACTCTGGCCCCTGCCCCCCCACCACATTTCTCCGGCTCCATCCGGGGACGGAGCAGTTAAAGGTGGGAAACTTCAAGGATGCTCAAGCCCCTTGGGGAGAGGCTGAATCTTGTAGCTGAGAGGAAGGAAATCAGGGATGGGGTCCGGGCAAGGGAACAGACAGGGCAAAGGAACGTTTGAGGTGCATGGAGCACGATTTGGGGTCTTTGAAAGCTGCGTCCAGCTAGAGGAGGCTCCTCGGAAACTTCAGTCGACTCTGGAGAGGGCGGGAGAGATGCCCAGCCCCTTAAAGGAGCATACACACCATTTTTGGGAAAGTGGAGAGGAATCGGAGGAGCCTGGGAAGGGTGAGGAATCCATGGGGAACTGGAGAAAAGTACCCAGATTCTCTTCTTTACCCTTACTCCCAAATCCTATTCACTTCTTACTCATGAGAATGGGAGATTGTTTGAGGGGGAGCAGTAATACCGAATATTAAACTGGAACAATTTGAGCCACTTCTCTAGACTGAGTGATGGCTTCCCTGGGAAGCTCGGGTTTTTTTATATCTTAAAAGGGGCGGGGGTGGAGGAAGTGGGAGGAACACAAAAACAGTTAAGGCCTTCTTACAGCCTCTCCAGACAGGACTACCAAAAGGGGTTGAGAAGTAAATGGAAATTGGACCTCAGGGTAGTTTTGCCTGGGGAGACTCAAGATTTAGGGCTGGGGATAAGTTAGTGTTTTTGTCCATCCTCCAGAGAGCATGAAGCATACCTCATATGCACAGTGCAGAGGAAAAGGTGAGAAATTGAAATCTCTCCAGGATGCAGACACAAGTACAGGTATGTTTATGTGCAAGTTCTGGGGTGGAGGTGGGAGGCCCAAGGAAAAGATCTCACCAACTTAATCCATCAAACACACACACACACACACACACACACACACACACACACACACACGCCACCCCAACCAATTAGAAACTGGAGCCCACCCCAGGTACATGACCCCTCCCTCCAGTCCAGACACCAGATCTCCAAATTAATAATTCATGTTCAGGATTCTGAGAGCTGAGGGCTGGAAACCTCTATTCAGTTCAACAATCCCATTCCTCCTCCCTACCCCCTGGCAACCCAAGAAGCAAAGGTAGGAGAAGGGCATTGGAAGGAAGTATAGGAACTTGCAGGACTGCAGGTGAGGAGGACTAGGGTATGAATATTCAGATAAGAAAAAGACAGGAAATAAAACACAAAGTAAGAGTTAATGAGCTGCTGTTTTATTGATTTTGAGTCTGTACAGAGGCAACAATCCGTAGGTGGGGGCCCAGTGTCATTTTATTCTCTCCAACCCCCAGCACACACACCCTTCCGGCCTCAGCGTTACAAGTTCCCTGTCTGGCTGCAACTGTGGAAATAGTGAAAATACATATTGTGAGACAGGGCGTCAATCTGGAACAAAGAGGGAGACCTGATTCTCAAGGTCCTAAAAGCTACTAAGCATCCCCACCCCCACCATGGGCTTCAATCTCTGGGGAAGAAAATACTTCCCAAGGTCTGTTGCAATAAGAGGTGTGTACCACAATGTTAAAATATCCACTTTCCGTCTCCCACCACCCTTCATTCAAGAGCCTCATTCTATTCTTTAATACTTTGAGGTAAGGAACAGCAGAGGAATACAGAGAAAAACATCCGGAGACTGGGGGAAAGTTGGAGGAGGGTTGACTTGGATTAGTCCCCAACCAGGAATGCAATGAGGGCAGCAGATGAGGGGTAATGAACAGCGGAACCACCTCTCGCCGCCCCACACACTCCCAGTGCAGGCTCGGCGGACGAAAGGAAGGGTGGAACTGGATCAGATGTTTCCATGTTCAGAATCCTGATCTGGTTGTAGGTTTGTGCTGAGTGAAGGCTGCCAGGAGGGACAGCTGAAGGAGGAGCTGAGTGACTCATAGAATGAGTCACAGATCCAGTTATAAACACAGAAAGAGGCCATAGTCCTCCCCACCCCCACTGCAGTCAGTTCTGCTATTAGCCAGCTCCCCTCTCTTCTAAAGCCCCTTACTCACCAGGTGGAGTGAGGTGCCAAGAAGTGTGTCTACACGGAAGACTTCATAATAAATATTTTGTTCAACTTAAGTACGTGGGGCAAAAACACCCTGTGATTTGCAGACTGGGTTTCTACAAAGTGAGACAGAACGTTTGTATGACTCACTGGATCTACAGTTAAAGGGCCTGGAGGGGAAGGGAGACTAGAAAAATCTAGGGTGCAGATGATTCCAGGCCAGCAAGGGGCTTCTAATTCTGTCTTCTCGGCTGTGGCTATGTGTCTGGGGCAGACTCTTGGAGAAAGAGGACAGAGTCCAAGGTGTCCAAGTAATTCAGGGACAATCATTTCTGAAGCTTCTTTATTGGGAAAGGAAAGGAAAAAATGTGACTGGAACCTTGGACTCATGGCTGTTTAGAAAGGATAAGAACGGTAAAAGCTAGGTTCTCAAGTCATTCAGAACCAGCCCCATTCTTTTTGGCTCAGTATCCCCTCCCAAATATACAAAGTCATTGCTAATTTTTGTTTTATTGGTCGGTGAGCTTTAGTTTTGCCTGAGAAGAAACTGCAAGAGGGAAGGTACTTGCCTCCAGGCCTGTATAACACTGTTTACGACCATCCCCACTCTAGAATGAGATTGAATTTCTTAAAATTTATATATATATATATTATATATCATCTTCATTTTGATAGAATCCAGTATGTGAGGAAAACTATTGGTTAAATCTTGTAACCCTCAATAAAACCAGCAGATTGAGATTTTGGAGGCTTATCTTATGTATACTTGTTCCATCAGGGCTGGAGTGTGTAAGGGTGGAGGGCAGCACTATCTTAAATCAAAAGGGGAAAATCTCCCCTTTCCAATAAAAAATTTCAATAGGTACCCCAACACCCTGAATTAAAGGAACTAAGTGCACTTATTTAAAACTGAGAGACATCATCCCTCAGCTAGGGTTATGGGGTCTGCTTACCCCCTTCACCCACAGACCTCTCCTTAACTAAGGAATTTTTGCTCATTTTGAGTGCACATCATGTACCACTGTCTTCCCTTCTCCCAGTATAGTAATTGCATGGGCTTGCCTCTTCCACCCCCTCATCTTCCCAAAATACCATAAGCCAACCCAAATTCATTTCCTAGACATTACTCCTTCACTCCCCCATCCCACACAATTCTCTCAAAGAATAAAGCAAAACAAACCCTACTCATCCCTGTAGGAAAACATCCATTGACTCAGGCTCCCTCATCCTTAGAACGGAGAGGTTTATTTAATGCCTCAATAAATAATTACCTACCCAAATTAAGAAAAATATTTCTTAATAAAAAACTATAGGGCTGCTCTGGCCGATGTTGCTCATTAGTTAGAGCGCTGGCCTGCTCTTGGAAAGGTCTCAGGTTCGATTCCTGATTCCAGTTCAAGGGCATGTACCTGGGTTGCAGGTATGATCCCACAGCAGGAGGCAACTGATTGATGTGTCTCTCCAACACTAATATTTCCACTCTCTCTAAAAATCAACGGAACAGCCCTAGCTGGTTTGGCTCAGTGGATAGAGCATCGGCCTGCGGACTGAAGGATCCCGGATTCAATTCCAGTCAAGGGCACATGCCTGGATTTCGGGCTTGATCCCCCCGTAGGGGGCATGCAGGAGGCAGCCCATCAATGATTCTTTCTCATCACTGATGTTTCTCTCTTTCTCCCTATCCCTTCCTCTGTGAAACCAATAAAAAATATTTTTTTAAATAAAAATCAACAGAAAAAACTCAGGTGAGGATTAACAACAAAAAAGCTGTAAGGCCTACATAAAGCCCTATTATACCAAACTCACTCCTAGGCCACCCTTCTCCCCGAATTTCCATCTTTTTTATTGAAAAGAAGTCAGAAGAAATTGGTGGTTATTTATAAATCAAAGAACAACAAACAACATAAAATTTCCATTTTTGTTCATTTGTCTTCTGTTTTTAAAAACAAAAAGTATTATCTAGAACTAATAACAGAACAAATCCAAACACAACAGTCCAGTGGAGAATCAAAACTTTCCTGGCTTTATTATCTAGGGAAACCTCTGGTCTGTTTCCACTCCTATTGGTCCAGGCCAGAATCCTATGATACAGATGGACGCCTATGAGAAAGCTAAGGGAGTTGTGCAAATTCAAGGTGTGAGTTTGAGCCGCCTGTTGTTCAGGTGCAGGTTAGGGGATGGAAGCCCATGAGGGTGGTAGTCTCACTAGTGTTGTTCTAACCCCAGAAACAGGGTGAGGTGAGCAAGGCACTCATTTGGGGCACAAAATTTAAGTGGTGCCCCCAAACCCAGTAACCAAGACACTTTTAATGCAGTTATTTTTTTAAAATAAAAACTAACGTAAAAAAACACCACCACCACAATGAACAAATTATCAGTTTTAAATAAAGATAGGATTCAACCCTATAGTTGTTCATTTCAGCTTTACTTCCCTCTCTCTAATCCCAGTCCTGTTGAATCTGGTCTTTAAGATTATGTCATTTTGTTCATTATGGATTTTTTTTTTGCATTGATTTTTAAAGATATTGCATTAAAACATTATCTTGATTATTGAGTTTTTCGGTACCCTCTTCAGTTTTGTACCTGAGAGGAATGCTTGTCTCTTACTAGTCCCAACCCTGCCCTGAATATGTGCATACCCTCCTTTGGAATCTAACTTCTCTGACTTCATTGCTTCCTTAAAACCAATCCTGACTTCATTGTCTCCTTAAAACCAGTCTATTTTCAAATAAAAGCTTAAGAATTCATAGCCATGGGAAATGGTAAAATCAACAGTATCGGATTTGGAAAATAAGTGACTATCAAGTTTGAGGAAGGAACCTTTCTAAAATATAAGCAGTTCCAATAAAGAGGACAGTCTTGGCTTTGTTACCAAAGGGTAACAAAGGCAAGACAACCTTCCTGATGGGGCAGAAGCAACATATGGCAAACACGCGTCTCCCCCCTCCCCCCTCCCCGCACACACACCCAGGCTGCTTGCCCCAGATCAGATGTGAGGATTACATTCCATGGGGTGGGTTATGAGTACATACTTCCAAAGAGAAATCCACATACAGAAAAATAGCCCCAGTTAACACCTGGACACTTAAGTACACTTATTGCCCTTCTCAGTATGTACCCGGGAGTGTATACAGTTGCATAGTTGAAGTTTTCCCAGAAAAAGAAAAGGAAAAGGAAAGCTGGCCTAGGGTAGGTCCTCGAGTTTAAAGCTCTTAAAAACGGTGCTGGCCAGAGCAGAGGCTGTCCAGACTTGTGCTTTGTGCAAAATGCAAAGGAGCTCCCCACACTGCCCGCAGGCCCCCCCGCCCCTGGGGAGAAGGGTAGGGTCAGGGAAAGGAGGAACTCCAAAGACAGATCCTCTCGTTGGGAGTAATCTGTGATCTGTGGTTACAGTTCACTAAAATAGATTTCTCTAACTTTTTATAAATTGCTCCAGCCTCTACCCCATGTTTCAGCATCAATCCTATTATAAAAAATCTCTCTTCTTACAAAGTATTTTATTATTTTAATAAACTAACCACAGATTAAGGTCAGCTATGGCTTAACAAAAGAAGCCGGGATGTCAAGTTCATTCCCCAAAAACAGAGAGGAAAGGAGAAAGAATCACTTAAATAGGGGAAAAAAATATTAAAAAAATGTTGTTCCTTGCTGGGGTCTTTTGTTTCTTTTCCTTAAAAAAAAAAGTCAAACAAATAAAGTTGCTCTCTACAGAAATGCAGCAGCAGAGGATGGTAGTGCTTATTTAGGTTTTTGGTTTTGTTTGAAACAGTCTGGCCAAAGGTTTATCCTTCTCCCACCCCTCCCAAGGCACACTCAAACTCCAATATGTGGTTATTGCTAAGTAGTTAAACAAAGATCCCCTCTGTACCAGTTCACCTGGAGAAAATTCAACACACACAGCTGCTCTTCTCATCACTCTCTTCCCTTCCCCAGAGGAACTTAAAGTCTTTTTTTTTTTTTTTTTTAAATCACAACCTTCTTAATTTAGCTGAGTTCAGCCCTCAAAAAGGACGAGGAAAAGATAGGGGGCAATCAACAACCTCCTCTCAAACTAAAACAGATGGCAGATGGTGTTTAGAAGGAAATAAGAGGAAAAGGTTTCCCCTTTTAAGTTTGGCCCTTCCCCATCTCAACAAACCCACTTAAACCTCCTCCCTCCTAACAGGCATCCATGAGCACACATTACTGCCCGGTCTTTCCAGATTCTTCAGGAGGAAGAATTTATCCAACCCTAGTTTCTATCTTAATTCAAATCAATGGCCAATCTGTCTTAATTTCCCAGTTTCTCTCCACACTCCCAACTCCACCACCATATGCTTTTTTTTTCAACCTAATAGAACTTTGGTCTGTTTTTTTCTTTTTCTTTTTATTGACCGAGAACCACCTCTGCCTTCTCTTTTCCCAGATGGCTAACCATCTCCCTATCCCCACATACCAAACCTGCCCCCACTGCTTTCATGGATCCAAGGGGTTGTGAGACAGAATTGCCATCTTTCTCCTTCGTACCTGCTCAGTCCCATCAAGTCAAGATCTGCAAAGGCTAGTACAGCCCTTGAGGCACCGTCAGCCCTGACCTGCTCTGGCCAGCCTGGCAACTCCCCGGCACACACACACTTTTTAAAAGTTTCTCGCCAGGCTCCCACGAACATTACTGCATTTGCCCCGTCGACATGGGGCTGGGTCTTGATGAGCCAATTGGTTGAGCTTAACTTCCTTGGTTTACCCACTTGCCCTCCAAGGTCCCCCCATTCAGAACCTGTGCACGAGCAGCTCCCCCCCCAGTTCCCGTTCCTTCCTCCTCAGTTCTTCCCTGTAACAGCAAGAGCAGAAGTTGTTTGTCTCAGGGTGTCCATAGAAGCTGCAGTTCGGTTGTTTGCATTTGGTCTGGATTGTGGGAAGCCCCCTGGGCCCTCCAGCCCATCCATCTGGCTCAGGGGGCTCGTGGTGGTAGCCGTTGCTATAGGAATCAGCCACGCGGAAATGGGGTGGTAATAATGTACCCCTATGAACTCCATCTTGGGAGTGACTTCCCGGCTCCAGAGAAAGGCTGCTGTCCTGATGGGGGTAGGGTCGCCCAGGAGGGCACTGTCTAGGGAAGGTGGCATATGGTGGTAGGCCACCCCCACTCGGACCCCCTGCCAACTGCCTCCGGGGTTCCTGGCAGTGAACTCCACCCCCAGAAGGACGAGGGATTGTAAAGCCCCCGGGGTAGCCAGTAGAAAATGCCATTGCCTTGGACTCTGTTTGGGGGGCAGTCAGCAGTTCCTCCCCATCTGGCTCTGGCTTTTTGGCTGGAGGAGGCCCACTCCCTCCCCCTCCATTCATGATCTTCCTCTCTGACTCCTTCTGCTTCTGCTCTGCCAGGAATCGCTCCTCAGCATCAGAGAGGTAGCGCTGGATCATCTCCTCCTGATATTGGTGACGGTGACCCATCTTCAGAGTTCCAACAAAAATAAACTTCCCCTCCCCTTGCATTGCAGTCCTCATGATGCTCAGGCTTTGCATCACCTCCTGGCTATACTTGCTCCCTCCGTTACCCACAGGCTCAGACGTAGGCCTCTCAGACACAGGCCCGTCCCCAGCTGCCTCCTCCTTGCCAGCCTTCCAGCTCTTCAATGAGTTCTTCTTCTTCTTCTCCAGTGTCTCAGTGCCGCTGCTCACTCCTGACCCCGTTCCCATCCCTCCAGGCTTAGAACCCTTGCTGTGCATCAGGCCTCCCATGTTCTTCTTGAGCTTGCTTCCCAAGGTTTTGCCAAAGCTGCCCAGTTTGTTAGCCACAGAATCTGCCCTCTTCTTGTCCTTCTCCCGATCTCGTTTGGATTTTTCTTTCCGCTTGCCGCCCTCATTGCTGGTGGAACTGCTGCCAACTGACTCCTTGTCTGATTCCCCAGACTCAGGAGTAGACCGGGGCTCGTCTCCCGCGGAGGCAGTGGGGGACTCAGGCTGGGCCAGGGGAGCCTGCAAGAGACAAAAACGGGATTGTCAGTTACCTCCTTAGTCTGAGTTAGGGGAGGTCCCTGGGGATTCCTAGTTTATCACATGGCTCATGGGGCTCCCAGTAGCCACTGCTATAGGAATTAGCCAAGTGAAAAAGGGTGGTGACACCCCTATGAACCATCCTTACAAGTGACTGCCCAGTTTTAAAGCAGGGCTGCTGTCATGATGGAGAAGGGTCACCCAGGAGGGCACTGTCCTTCCCCGGCTCCAGTCACTCTCCCATAGATAAGGGAGAGATGTAGCTAATATCCAACTTTAATGTCACCACCTGCAATGACTTCCTTCTCTAATAATGAAGCCTGCAACTCTTCTAGAGCAACGAATAACTACAATACATGGCCTCTGGGTGAGGACAGAATAGTCTATAGACCCTGGAGCGTTCTTTATTTGATTCTACATTTCTCTATGCTAAATTCTTCCCAAAATTAAACCCAAGAAAGTCTTGTCTAACCCCAACCAACCAACCAACCAACCAACTGCAACCATTCTGAAGCCTCTCAACTTTTAGACATTCAACACCGGAGCCCATCAATTTGCCCTTGCTCCTGTGATCCTGTTCTATGGATACTGATGACATCCTCAGGACCTACTGGATCAGGAGCTCTTTAAACTGTTCTGTCTCTTCTGGTGCCAACACAGGGGTTTATGTATAGATAGCGTAGGATAAAGTAGTGATAACCTCAAGTTCAGCAAAAAGTCCAGAAAACTTTTCTTGAAGAATATGTTTTAGTATCAAAAACCAGAGGTTGGTTGGAGAGGAGATGTGGAAAATGGGAGGCACTAACAGGTAGAAAGCAAAAAGTACCTTTGGGAACTTAATTGATATTTTCCAGTTATTCCTAATTTGGAATCATAAGCCATCACCCAGAAGATTCAGAAAGAGAACACCGCCAGACCTTATTCTCCCTGTCACTGAAAATGAGGACCTACAAGGGTCCGGTGGAGATGTCCTCACCTGCGCATCAGAGGACACTGGGATCCACTTCACATTCATGTAGCTATGCAGCAGATGCAATTTGACCTCCAGGGACAGGATTACACTGGGAAAGGGAGAAAAAAGGAATTAGAAATGCTCTGTAACCTATAAAATGCAAAGCAGTGTGATAAGCTGGGTGAGGGCCACGTGGCTTGGGACCCAGGGTTGGGGTTGATAATGGGAACAGATAGTAATTTATCCTGTAGGGTTGTTACAGAGATCAAGATGGCATTTAAAAGGACACAGCACAGTGTCTAGAAAACTGGAAATTCTTACTAAACAGTAGCCATTGTTATTGTTGTAAATATTTAGGAGCTTTTGAAAGTTAGGTGAGAACGTGGTTAAAAAGCCACAAACACTGGGTTTTTTTTTTCCATCAAACCCTCTCGCTTGGGTCTCTGGGTAAGTAAAGAAGGAACTTTTACATTCATACACTCTTCATAGGAAGCTGTGGTAGGAAGCAGGGGGAAGGCTCACCAGCTTATGGGAGGCAGAGCAAGCAGTGGGGAAGAATATATTTTTCTTGCTGTTTAAATTCCAGAGAGGCAAAAATCCTGTTTAAAACCCCTCTCACTTGGTCTGGGAGAACTGTGAATTGTATAACTTGAATTTCTGATCACTGCTTTGGGGATTCTGGGAGGTGTTAGCGCAAGAACACTCTTCATATGTAAGGAAAGAACAAGTCCAGGATTCCCATCTTCCACAGGGAGAAAAAGCAGTTCCATGCTGCAAAAGTCCTGGTGCTCAACCTGTCTTTCACATGTCCGTCGTCCCCAAAATATGGAACGAGGGTGTGACTGTCTTGCCTCTGAGCTGAGAAAAAGTCCCCAGGAGACAGATGCTAGATGTGCAAGAGCGCCCAGCTACAATGCAGAAGAAAAGGACAGGCATGTCTCACCTGGCCAATCGGACGTTGTCACTGTCATCTTTGCCCCACTCCCAGCTCTTTCCAGGGTCCACAGCAAAGTGCAAGGGCAGCAGCTTGTGCTCTGAATCTGTAAGTGGGATCACAGCTGGAGGGGGAAAAACATGTCATCAAGGAGTCTCTCCAAGGAGAGAGGAAGGCAACTGAACACAGACCAACTTCACTGAAAAGAAGGCTGAATTATACTATAGGATGTATGGTAACTGTAGTCACTTCTCATTTCTTACACGTGAATTACCCTGGCATTTAAAACTAAAAGGCTGGTTTCCCCTTAATACCTAGCACACAATTTAGATAATAATCCCCATGATTCCCCACCTGTCGGTCAACTAACATTCATGATGTTTTTGCTAGTTAATGTGGATTCATAGAATTAAAAGTCACTCAGATAAATAAAGCAAAGCATCATTTGGAAGGTTCCATGGCCTTAATATATAAATCCTTTATTTCAGGAAGCAGGAAATATAAACTACTGTGTTTTCCCTCAAGCCTTTGTTGTTTAATTTTAAAACCTTGGTATATATTACAGCGTGGTAGAATAGTCTCAACATGAGCTCATTTCGGTTTTTTCCAATGAAAATAAAGCAGATCAAAAAGCACCAGAGACACAGACACTGTATTCAGCACCTTGTTCCTTGCCATTCTCCTTCTGTTCCATGGACACAAGTGCAGAAAAGTGAGCCTGGTCATAGGCGAGCACCAGAGGGGAGCGGTGACACTGGCTGGCCGGGACCTCCAGGGGCAGATAGATTCCCCCAAAGGGAATAGGGGCAAATGCTGCAGGAAACCACAAAGATTATTATTAAGGCTACGTTCTTGCCCAGTAGGCATTCCCTCTTCCTCCTCTTTCATTCCAACCCCTGCTTAATAATTCTTTCCCAAGAAGCCTCATCAATTAATCCCAACTTGAATCTTTTGAGACCTTTGCATGTTCTAATTAATTTACACCTTGTTTTTCTCCCAAAGGTCTATAATCCCCTTTCCCACACTCCTCCCAGTGCTTAGACCAGAACTCTGCAAACAGTGGGTGCTTAGGGTGCAGAGAGGATCGACTGACTCACCTTCGCCCCCAGAGTCCCTCAGCATGGTGTCTGCCACGACGACTATGGGCCTCCTAAGCACATGGGCAAGGACAAAGACATGGAATTCTTCTAGACTCTCATATACAGGCTCCTCGGAACTCTCCACCCTAGAGTTGCAGGCGGGGAAAGAGAGGAAGGAGTTAAGTGGAAGGGAGAGGGAAGAAAACAAAACAAGAGACTCCTGAAGACCAGTTCTGCACAAAGGAGAGAGGAATGTCCTTTCCTGGTTTTCTAATCCTAAGACTGCCATGGACACAGCTGATTATTTTATGCTACAATGGCTGTTTCTTTTTTTTTCTTTTTAAAAAAAAATATATTTTATTGATTTTTTACAGAGAGGAAGGGAGAGGGATAGAGAGTTAGAAACATCGAGGGAATCATTGATCAGCTGCCTCTTGCACACCCCCTACTGGGGATGTGCCCACAACCAAGGTACATGCCCTTGACCAGAATCAAACCTGGGACCTTTCAGTCTGCAGGCCAATGCTCTATCCACTGAGCCAAATCGGTTTCGGCTACAATGGCTGTTTCTACTTCCATTTTACAGATGGAAAAATCCAAGAAAAGAGATTTGAAAGTTTTATGGTTGTATTGTTAAAGAAGTGTAGGAATCTGAAGGGAATTCCTCTATTAATACTTGTTTTGTTCAACAATCTTCTTCAATTCTCTTTATAAAGTAGCTAAATACACAACTGAGTAGCCTCATCCTGCTGACCCTGCCCACTACAACCATCCACACATCACACTGTCCAACAAAAACAAAAAATCCTCCTCCTCTGCTCCCTTGCTTGGAGAACAGCCTTGCTATATACCTAGTAGCCTAGTCAGAAATCTATAAAATATTTACTGTTCTTTATCTCTCACCTCCAATTAATCACCTGGCTTGGCCAATTCCATCTCTTAAGTGTCTCCTGCATCTATCTCCTCTGGCTTATCTGCAATCCACTATTTTTTTAAAAAAAAATTTGTTTTTATTGGTTTTAAAGAGAGGTAGAAACATTCACGAGAAACATCAATCAGCTGCCTCCATGGGCATGTGCTCTGACCAGGAATCGAACCAGTGACCTTTTGGTGCATGGGATGACACTCAACCAACTGAGCCACACCCGCCAGGCTACAATCCCCTACTCTTGTTCATACCCATGGCTCTCTTTCTTGGATTACTACAACTGCCTCTAGTCTCCCTCCCTCCGCTTCATCATCCACTCTGCTGTCAGTGTATTTAAATTCCCAAATTGTTCCTGTCACTCACTCACAACTCGGTGCCTTTCCACCCCATAAAGCAATATCCAACACTGAGTGCTCGCTACAAATGCAGATTTCTGGGCCTTACATCAGTCTCACTCAAGGGTAGAGGTCCTGAAATCTGCATTTTATTTATTTATTTATTTATTTTTAAATATATTTTTATTGATTTCAGAGAGGAAGGGAAAGAGAGAAACATCAATGATGAGAGAGAATCATTGATTGGCTGCCTTCTGCACACCCCACACTGGAGATCGAGCCTGCAACCCAGATATGTGCCCTTGGCTAGAATTGAACCCGGGACCCTTCAGTCCAAAGGCTGACGCTCTATCCACTGAGCCAAACTAGCTAAGGCTGAAATCTGCATTTTAAACTATCTTCTCACATTTATGCACAATAGTTTGGATCAGTTACAATTTTTGACTTTTTATTATATAAAATTTCAAAATTTTAAACACATTCTAAACTAGAAAGAATATTATCCTAAACTCTCATGTATCCATTGCCCAGCCTCAACAACTAACACAGAGTCAATCTCAGTTCACCTACACTTTTATGTATTTCCCTATTAGACACCGCTCTCCACTCACCCCCGATTATTCTAAAGCAAATCCGAGACATACATTTCATCCATAAGTATTACAGTTTCTATCTCTAAAAAACACCCACAATACCATTAATACCACACTTTAAAAAGTTAATAATAATCAAACTTGTAGACATTGTTCACATCTCCCCAATTGTCTTATATATGTCCATACATTCCAATTGGTTGATATGTCTCTTAAGTGTCTTTAAACTTACCTTCCTTCTCTCTTATTATTTTTCCTTGCAATTTATTTATTGAGGAAACTGGGTCATTTGTCCTGTAGTTTCTAAAAGTCTAGATAGGACACAATTTTAATTCCTTAGCATGGTATAAGAGAAACCTGAGTATGGCACACATAATATGGATACCTAGCCTCATCTATCGTTCTGTATCTCATATTTTATAGTCTGGCAATACTGAACTACCTAAAGCTCTTAGAACCGTGGTTGGCAAACTGCGGCTCTTTGGCCCCTTGAGTGTGGCTCTTTCCACAAATTACCATGGTTTGCGCAAGTCTATTTTGAAGAAGCGGCGTTAGAATAAGTTTTAAAAATTTGGCTCTCAAGAGAAATTTGAAGCATTGTACTGTTGATATTTGGTTCTGTTGACTAATGAGTTTGCTGACCACTGTCCTAGAACATACCACATTGTCCACAAGCCTGTGCCCCTGCATGGTTCCTCTCTTTTCTCCTGAATATCCTCTTAGCACAGAGCTCTTTGGACTCTGAGGACTCAGTTAAGATTACTTCCTGTTCCCCCATACTTACCCACTACAGTTGGCTCCATTGGTACCTAGATGCATCCGGGGTTCACTTGAGGCAAGCTTGATCAGCTCATTCCATTCCTTCTGCCATTCCTCCTCTGTGTATACCAGCCCTGACTGTGAGAGACAGACAGGGGATGTCAAGCAATTAGAGGCTAGGTTCAAAAGCAATATTCTCCT